>JAOYRR010000307.1:0-1200000 GCA_038994665.1 Podotricha telesiphe | reverse complement strand
CTCAAAAGACTATTTAGTGGCGGTTGCGAAAACAAATTACACGAAGTTTCGTGACGTTTTCGTTTGAAGTTTCAAATGAGTATTATAAGGTACAGTATAGATTTTTTTTATAAGTATTTTCTTGAAGGGAAATCAGTTCGACTAAGCCACAAAGATACATTTTTATCTTTTTTTTTGTTCTCATCGTTGTCTAACTTAACGTTAGCAGTATTTTGATATATAACACAATTCTTCTCAGTAAATGATAATACACTTTCAGATAAAAACGAATATAATACTACTTGAGATTGAATAGAGGAAAGATTTTTCCGGGAAGAAGCAAAAAATATGTCGATGTATATAATAATAAGGTAACAGAAATTAATGAGGCACCGAAAATCAATTCAGAAAATCAATTTATAATAACAAATTTACAAAAATATTTAAATTTACATTTTATAATGTTTTAGAATCATGCAACTTTTAAAATTCACGGAGTAGACTAAAGAAACTTAGTGATAAGTCCGATCCGTTATTCGTTTTCGGAATGATTTAAGAAAAATTTCGTGTATCGAAAGCCTATCCACTTGGTCTTACTAAGCTGAAGAAACTTGGCCTTACTAAGCTGAAGAAAAACTTCTATCTTAAATATAAATTATGCCTAGACTAGGATTTTAACTTATAAACATCATTGGATCATCTGAAACGTCCCAGACGCAAGACTCGTTATTAAACCATTAGAACATATTGACATGTTTATTTATATAGGACTGTTATTAGAATAGAAAAATTTATTAAAATAAATAAATACTCACATAATTATACTTCAAATCGGGATGCATGTAGTCTACACCTGTAACGAAAAAATACTATTAAATTCATTCATTTAAATTCATCTGCCCAAATTTTTTTTATTATCAAAAGAGAATACATATATAATTATTGATGGCAGAAGAAAATGGAGATACATATTTTATATTTTAATAGAGATGAAGAATATATGATCAACTCAAAAGCTATAATAATTTTAAAAATATTGTATGTGGGAATCGAATTCACTACTTTTTCCAATTGTGACAAATCATCACCTACCGACCTATTTACTTCAGCTTCTTGTTAATACTTATCATCATTTTTTTTACTTATTAATTTTTTAAGCATCGAGAGAAGCTTATATCAAAAAAACTCTGTTCTCAACTTCCACACATTATTATAGTTGAGCGGCGGACCTCAACGGCGCGCTTTGTCTTGTTCACCACAGCGGAGAAATAACAATAATTAAAATATGATCGTTCCCCCGACTGCGAACCGAACTCACAACCAATTACAGACTGACGCTGTCCCACTGCGTTAGGATATCGGCACAATGTCAATTTAAATTTGAATAGTACCAGAAAATGCTAATAAAATTCCTTTTAATTAAATTTAATGCTTTGTAAAACTATTTTTGGGAGTAAATTTAATTTTATCACCTTTAATTACACCAAGCTTAAACTGATACAAGAAAAATGGTCTGGCGAACGTTAGCAATATAAGTACCAACTACTACAGAGTGCTCAGACATTCCTAAACGAAAAAAAGGCAAGCCGTATCGAATATTTTGATGTATATTGAAGGTTATTGTGTTCTTGAAATAGTATATTCTACTTATAATAATATTAGCGACCAACCCGCGGCTTCGCCTGCGTAAATTACACAATTAAACTCTTTCATGCTTTCGCCCGCTAGTATATTCACTTAAATTTATAATTTAAATGGTTGTAACTTTTTTATTTATGAACCGATTAAAATAAAATAAGCATTAATGTGAAGGGAAATTTGCCAAAACAAATAAAATCGTTAAGCCGTTTCTGAGATTAGCGTGCACAAATGCACAGACAAAAAGACAATAAAATTAAAAATCACTATTTTGGGTTCTATCACATTGATAGATACCCCCATAATATGTTTTTATATATGTACATGTACAGACAGCGATCACTTATATTTTTATTATATGTCGAATAACTAATACCTAAAGCGATATAGCTTTAAGTACAATGGATTTTTAACAAATTGCTAATGCTTGAAAATTCGCAAAACAGACGTATGCCCTCACACGTAGTGTAGCGCACTCGGTTAAAATAATATTTGTCCGAATGAAACCCGTGAAAGACATTATATCTAAAAGACATATTTAGACATATTTAGAAAACGTATAAAAATTTGAACGCAGTGGGATTTGAACCCGCGCCTGTTGAAAACCGTTCAACCGCTCTGACCGCTAAGCCATGCGTCCCACCTCCAGCTACGTTGAAATTCTTATACGCTTATTACAACTTATATTTGTTGTTAGCATCTCTGTAGAGAGATTTTTACAAATTTCTGCTACCCAAAGATTATTTTACGAACAATCGTCTGGCAAGAGAGAATGCTATTTATTAAATATATATTTTGTTAACATTTTTTTTTAAAGTGTAATTCCCACACTTAGGAAATTGAAAAAGACATATTTAGAACATGTAAGAACATGTTAGACATTATATCTGCTACCAGAAGCGATTAAAGTATCTAACTACCATTTTAATTAATTGACTACAATGGTTCATTATTTTGGCTAATGGCTTGAACCAAAATATAAAGTAAGTATCTTAGATACTTACTTGATATTTTGGTCAATTCACACAATGTCTTTATAACTTGTAGCCTATGTGTTATTCTGATGTATAAGCTATATTATTGTAAAGTTTCATTAAAATCCATTCAGTAGTTTTTACGTGAAAGAGTAATAAACATCCTTACAAACTTTCGCGTTTATAATATTAGTAGGATTTATTTTACATTTATCCAAACCAAAATTCATTTTAATGTCGATACTGAATTTTTCTGTAGCTTCTAGATTATAAATTTGCTGTTTAGTTGCTGCGTATAATTTTATTTATTATCATTATCATTATCATTATCCTTCTTTATTCCTTTAGAAGTTATGAACTACACTATGTTATTTATATATTCTGGAGTATGTTTATTTCATCATAATAATTTTTTACACCTATCAAAAATCAAGGAACAACGACAATATTATTTTTTATTTATTTTTGACATAGAAACCTATCCTATAATTTCGTTTATACATTGATAGTTTAACTAAAATTAATTTAGGCTTAAACAATAATAGAATATGAATCTGTGATTTTTAAATGTATATGTCCTGTTTGTCTGTTTCTACGCACACATCTTTGAAATTACTTCACGAATTTAAATGAAACTTTTATTGATACATAGCTTTAATATTATTATTTTTTAAAAGCGAAAATGTCTTGACACAAGGTTCTTTCTGAATACCCTGTTCTGTGGGGAAAAGCGTAAAACTTTCTTAAACTTACCATCGTCCATGATCGCAGTGGTGACATTCACACCAGTGTAGCCTAGAGCCCAAGCTGCTTCTACATTCAAGTCCAATTTTGGCTTTCCCCCATTCTGCCCAGTATTCTTCAGGTACCATTGTAAAGGAAAGTATGGGTCACGAGGTTCAGCGGCCGGTGCTGTTTCAGGCAAACGAAGCGGACGGAACCCTCGCTTGACTCGTTTGAAACCAGTTTGTTGGACTGCAGTGTGGACCTGTGTATAAAATAATATACTATTATTACAGTACGTTTGGCGAATATTCGATAACTCTTGCTACCATATCTGATTTAAAGAATGAAAATTTGTTAGATTTTTCTACTTACACCACAAAATATGATAGAGATAGACTAAATAGTAAAGTGTCCGTAGCAAAAGTAATCTATAATATGTATAACTGCTATAATAATACCAATAATTTATTCTTCTGACTTTCCCTATGAATGAAAGAATAACTTTAACAATAACTGACTTCATTTTAAATATTTAAATAAATTATTATAATAAATTTAATTTATAGTAATTAAAAAGTGTATTGTAAGTAATTGTTGTGATTTATAAGTAGCTACCTACTTTAGTTAGCTCGGGTAATGTGGAAATGGTAAAGTGTAACTCGGTGAAGTCAAAGCTTAAAATAGAAAAGTAATCTCCTAATGTTTCTAAGATGTAAAGCAACTTTGATAAAGCTCCACTGCTACATGAAGCTTTCAAATAACTATTATGTAATTGGCAAAAAGTTTTAACTCAATATTCACCTATTACAGTGGTTGAGACGTATACTTTGGTAAAAAAGCGACCATTTTGTTTAAATGGTTTTAAAATATATATTTTTGTTTTTATATAAAAGATATTATTTAAATATAAATCTATATATTAATATAACCGATCGTTTTCAAGTGAACTACTTTTTAGTATTCAAATAATTTATAAAAAAGGTTTTGAATAAGTAAATCCCGTTTAGTTTAAATATACATAATACTGATTAAATCAATTTTCAGTTATATACAAATATCTTTTGACCTCCTATATTAGTTACATTATATATTCCTTCAAGACCCGTCTATTTATCGTAACATCCAATGTTAAAATGATTACTGTAAAGTGTTCGAAACGTCGGGTTCTAAAATGTATTTTCGAATAACAATATACGCGATTAATCCGGTTAAAAATAGTTTCATTTCAAAATGTGTAATAATCGTAAAAATCAAAGAACTTATTATTATGCATACATCTTTATATCTTATAAAATATATGAGATTGTATAATTAGGACGTTTTTAACAACATGAGGTATTATTACATTTAATTTTAGTTTCTTTGAACGACGTTGAATAAAGAACCTTCGGTAAAAGGTCAGCTATTATTATATTATATTCTTTACCAAAGTCAGATTCAGTAATGCAAGTAATTTCATGCGAGTTTTGACAATTGCCAGAAAATTCGTTTCACAGGTTTATTACGAGCTTTCCACTATACATATACGCGAAAAAACAATCCGTGTCTAATATGATACTTGATTTAGGCACGGAAGTAGGTTCTCGTATTCCACAAAAGTCTTTAACACGTGGTTTAAATTTTAAACACGTATATAACTCAGTGAAATCAGTTAGTGAACACGCCATCATCCCCTATCTTTTTACCCTTAGAGTTAGAATTTTTGTGTGACCGATTTCCCAATTATACTCTTTCCATTAAAAACATTATTAAAATAAATATTGTGTGGTCTGTTATAATATAAAATAAATATTCATGTCAAATTGAGAACTTCTTCTGTTTGTATTCGTCGGTTAAAAATGCACGTTGGATTCCTCTAATTAGCTCGTAATGTCTGAAAGTTAGTTAGTTACAATTGGCAGTTCACGTCCGAAAATATAAAAGATACTTACTAAAGGATGACGTTTTAGAAGGCGAGTGTGGGCTATGGATCTGCGAGGTCGTGCATTCGGTAAGCCACGATGAGCAAAATGCCATTCTGTGTCAGAGCTTAGAACCTGAAAATATACGAAATAATTAATAAAAGAAAGAAGAATGTGTAACAGGTGATCTCCCGTCAGATCTAATTTATAAAATATTTATATAGTTAAAATTTTGTAACGAGAAAGACCTAAGTAAATGCTGATTCATTATTATTATCTTCGGGTAACGGGTGCGGGTAATACTACATACGAAGATTGTAAGTTCACATTTCACCGAGGGAGTAATAAATTAATATTCCCCCATTGTCATTATAGAAAATATGGTATTCAGTTTCCACACTCAATTATTGTCCTTATATAGAAAGCTATATAAGGACAAATGCTAAAATATCCATACTCTATGGATATTTTAGCACTATTATTAAAGAATAACGTTTAAAAAAAGTTACGATTTTTTTTTATTTATTATTATTAGCACACTACGCGGACATACTATTCGTACTCTTTGTAAAAATTTAGTATTGTATATTTTTTGTGAATTTAAAAAAAGAGACATCTTCATTTTTTTTTATTCCATATCTTAAACTTAAACTAGGCTTATAAGAGTTACGGAGTATTATTATTATTATTTAGTATCCTGTGGGGTTATAATTTGACATGAATATATCAATAACTAAAATATATTACATATATTCGTACTGTATGAAAACGCTAGAAAATTTCCAATAAATAATAAAAAAATTCCTACTTAATGTAAATCATAAACTCTGAATTCCCAGTTAATGTGGCTGACCCTTTATTATGTAATTGCCATACTTTGTTTTCCCGCAGAAAATTGTTGCCAGAGAAAAAAGTGTACGTATAAAGTATTCACCGATACTTCTAAAATATTAACGGGTAGTGAACGAATCCAAGAGTGTGGAGTGCGCTCAAATAGTTTCTCCCGTTTGTACACTTGAATGCAATTTATATTTATTCCACTAAATTCATAGGACTATCAGTAAGCACATAGCTCTATCGGTAAGCTCATAGGGCCAATAGAAGTTTACAGACACGTGATGTTTGTGGGTTCAATTCACACTCAGGAGAAGGTTTTCATTTAGCAAAATACTATTACTTAATAAATATTAAATATCATTTTAATTTCCCCGGTTTCATCAAATAAAGTACGATACTTTTTCCGTTCAGAGTTTTGGCAACTAGCACAAAAACAGGCGGACAATAAATAACGTTAAAAAAATCTCTTATGCCACAAAATAAGTAAAATATGCTGTAGAACGAAAAAATCTCACTTCATATATATATTTCCATCAACATATATATCCATGTACATATATTATATGTTATAAAGTTAAGTAAAGCTATCCATATAATTAATCTTGAAGAGACTTTACACACACTTGGTAATAAAAGTTTAGAACCTCCATTCTACTTTAGAAAACTTTAAAAAACAATCCTGTTAGCTCAGGAAGCAACAACAGGAGTAGAGTAAACTTATTTACTTTATAAAAACCAGAGATACTTTGCACGTGTTGCGTTTCTATTTAGAAATGTATTTCAAGAATTTATAAATCTATGTCTTATTACGTGAAGGGAAAGCTTTAAACCTATTTTGACAAAAATTTTGCGAATATGAAATTTGGAATAATAATACCTTTTTCTCATAAAAATATATTTATAACATGTTTAATATTATACGAAATAAGGGATTTACAGATAGCCCGAACGATTTACTCCATATACTAATTACTTGTAGGTCGGTATTAATGCCATGGGTAATATACTGAGTAAGAGTGTTAATGAAAATGGGCAACAGGAAAAATAATTATTTTGGGTTCTAATGCATTGATAAATGCTCCGAATAATATATATTTCCATATGTAGAGCCCATATTTGTAGATGTTTGAAAATGTATATAAATATGTTTGTATTTTGTATAATTATACTTTAGACTATGTAGAATATACTTCAAATAATTATATTTGGTTGCTAATGGAGCCATACTGTCGTTTGCCTTATATGAAATTTTTTGTGAGATAAATAAAACTTGATTTTTAGCGTTTGAAGTTGAAATCTCAAAATAAATAAATGCTATCAGTATACATAAAAACCAGGCTATAAGCTAGAAGATAGTCTACGTAAAAAGCTCCAGAGCTTTACAACTTTCAATCCTGTTCCAATATAAAGCGCCATATACTTCCTATTTACTCCAATTTATTAGCTCCACTCAATGAGTAAATATCCAATACAAGCGCAAATGAAAGCGAACTTTATTTCCAGACCGTAAAGTCCAAGTGGCCATTACGTTTATAGCCGCGTCGACCGTGAAGACGCTAAGCGAAAATGTTATTTTGACGAATATACACAAGCAGAATACAAAATTGCCATTTGAAAGCCTTAGCAGGAAAAATTGCGACATCCTTTGGAGTAATTGGTAATTAAGACAAATTGGTATGAAAGCAATTAAAATTTTATTTCCAGGGATTTATTTAACAGAATAAGTAATTGAACTTCAAATAGATTAATATTTTCTTTATATTTTCAAGAGTTTTAAATAAATCAAACGTCAGAAATGCCTCCAAAAATCTAACCAGCTTTAATAAAGTGTCAATCTACGTGTCACGAGATATAAAAGGCTCATGTAAAATTGTTGCTCATACACGCCAAATTCAATTTGTTTTTTTATAAACTCTACAATGCTAAAATAATGTAAAAACAGTATCTTATTTCTGCTGAAATACCAGTTATTTTCAGAAAATTTTGCTGCCAGCTAAAGGTCAGGCCTGTATAATGCGAATACGGTGTTTCTTTTATAAACAAACCAATAATTTCCCCAATACAGCTAAAATGGAAATGGCGATTGTTATTTTACATCATGTTGTATTGTAACATTTAAAGAGCTTCTCGAAAACATAAAAATACGCTTTCATTACAAACAAGTTTCCTTACATTTATAAAAACACGAGTCACAAAGCTTCATGAATAAAAAGAAGAGTTGGCAAAGCGAACTTTAAAACAGTCGAGTATACAGAAGCTGCTAAATTATAATGAGAAAGTACTGTGGCAAATTCAGAAAGGCATCATTTGTAAGAAATAGGGTATAAACCAATATTTAGCTTAAATTTTACTATATATTTTACTTAAGAATATAGCGCTAATATTTATTATATTTTGTAATTATATCAATTTACATTTTCTAATGAAATAAAAAGACATACTGAAATTTATTATTTGTTTTTAGTATTTATTAAGTTTAGTATTTATTTTCTTAGTATGTAGTTTCGTTTAGCTGGCCCATAAAGCTATCATGTTAATGTATGTATCATGTCAACTTGCAAACGGTGCGGATGACAATCCAATAGAAGTAAGTACATAAATGGCAATGCAATAGAACTAAGTACCGCTTACTCTATATTTTTATTTCACAGCAAAAATGGACTTAAATTTTATTTCAAGTATAAAAGTATTGTTCAAACGTCCATGAGACGTAATATCTTGTCTAGCAAAACTAATAGCCTTAACTTGTTATTCTAAATGGGAAAGTTACTTTGATCATTTGTTAACTCTTGACGTCTTGTTTCCAATACAATTAATCTATATTCTACTTAACAATTAACTATAACTTCTGTATTATTCGGAAATAGTGAAATACACTGTATATTTAATACATCTCTGTAAATATTATAGAGAGATTTCCAGATACATCTCTGTTATATGAATCTGGAAATTTCAAATATTTGTATGAATATCTGTTTGTCGATTTTTTTGTTTGTACATGCTAGTCTTTGTATAAGACAGATATAAATTTTGTTGAATAGCTATTAAGCCTGGACGTAACATAATGTATACTTGATTTTAAAGAGTGAGACAGAGATATTTTCTCTACTTGGGGAAAGCTTGGTATGCAAATTGCGTCCGGATTACACGAGATTCTTGCTTCAGCATCTTGCTCATTAAAACTTCACAGTGGTCGATCAATCAGGATTATTCGAGTTGTACACCTGAGGATCCTACGCCATAGTAGATGAACTAAGCCATTAGACAAAAAAATATTTTTTATAACGTATAAAAAATAAATCAGACCCTGAAAGATGAGACGAATATCTCTAAAAGATTAGCTATCTGTACGCCTGTAAATTAACGAATATACTTGTCAACAAAGAACTGTTAATACAGATCGAAATATGGAACACCGGTACCATGAACACGATTTTTTCACTAAGTGAAATTAGATCGCACTAGTATAACAATCAGTTATACTCGCAAATTTTATCAATCATTAATAATTTCAAGCAATTAAACCTGGCGATGATACGTGTATTTAAAAACATTAATTTTTGTATAATTTTTTTCTTCATTCCTTTTTACCATGAATGTAGTTTCAACCATCCGATAAATCCCAATAAAATGGATGCCATTATTTTTTTGATTCAATTTCAACATAATTAATTACACGTCGTGGACAGAATAAAAGAACTAGGAGGAAAATTTGTAATACACAAATAACAAAAAGAATAAGGCATTTCTAAATGTCGATACGTAAATATCTCAATTTTTGTGTATGTAAAACTTTTAAGGTAAGACTGACTGAATATTTTAATTGAAATAGTTATTTTTATAATAGACTCTACTATTTCTTTTTTATTTTTTTTATTCTACAATATTTATATTCTTTTAAGGATCTTATAGCAAAAGCATAAAAGAACGGAGGCAATTATCACGTAATTCACAATTTTCTATGTAAATAGATATATTACGTAGGAAGTGGCGAAACACAATACCGTACTTTGTGCAATCCGACCAGATAAAAGAAAGTATTTTCCAATTCAAAGATTTTCCCAAATGCAATTCAAACTACTGAACATTATATCGGTATCGGGTTAGCGAAGAAAGAAATAAATTTAATGTTAATACGTAAACTTGCCATCGTTGTAGATTATATTCGCACTCGGATTCAACTTGAACAAGGATTTAAATTGTTATTATAAATTATATATTGTTTTTATAACAATAATAATTGTTATGCATTTCCTCGCTCCGATGAGACAAGACATGAGTTTCCATTCAAATATCAGATGGAAAGTGGTTTGATAATAGGGCACTCGTGTAGAGTTAATGTGCATTGCGGAAGGAGTGTAAAGCTGTAAAAGTAATGTTAGCTCCAGAAGATTTTAATTCTTTTTGTATTATTGTTATTAAAACTACGTGTGTATGAGTATGTGCGTGTATGAAATCAAATTGATTTCACATTTACACCTATTTTAAAAATATTGGCACACCATGCCTTCATAATAAAAGTCATTAAATATAATCATATCTTTTTTTAATATTTGGCATGCGCTTAGCGGTCAGAGCGTTTGAACGATTTTCAAGAGGCGCAGGTTCAAATCCCGCTACGTTTTATATTATTTAGAAAAAAAGTATTTTTTTTTCAATTTCCTAAGTGTGCGAATAAAAAAAAATGTTAAAAACTATTTTATAAATAGCATTCTCTCTTGCCACACGATTGTTTGTAGAATAATGTATCGGAAGCAAAATTTGTAAAAATCTCTCTACATAGATGCTAACAACAAATACAAGTAGTAATTATTGCTACTTATATTACCAGCTACGCTACGCTAAGCGTATAAGAATTTTAACGTAGCTGGATGTAGAACGCATGGCTTAGCGGTCAGAGCGCTTGAACGGTTATCAAAAGGCGAGGGTTCAAAGCCCACTGCGTTCAAAATTTTTATACGTTTTCTAAATATGTCTTTTTTATAATTATATCTCCCAGTGAGAACTGAACCTGCAACCATTGCTGGTTCAGCTCCTCATCCGATGGGCTCTGGTAGTGTCAAATCCAATTTTCCCTAGTCACCAACTCGGAAGCCAAATTAAGCTATCTAAACATTTAACTTCGCAATATATACGATGTAAAGATTTAATTCCAGCCAATATTATATTCACGTTCCATAAATTCTTTTACAAAACTCTTGTGTATTTTATGGACTTCGGCAAAAAAGGAAAAATTCGGAACATTTTTTCACAGGACTTTCGAGGGTAATGGAATGTCATACATACATACATATTGTATATTTGTGACAAGTATATCAATATCTACAAGAGAATAAGAAATAGTATAAATGTATATGTTTTCGAATAAATTTTACATTTTTCATTTTTAATAAGTAAAATGTAATACTTCTATATTAAATAAAGCATTTGACTTTCCTCAGTTAGAACTAAGTTAGGTTATTAGATCTTCTTAATTTAATCATGGCGTTATATTTAGTTGTAAGAGAAACTTTGACTAGTAACTTCATTTATGATTTCTTTATGTTGAGTATTAAGTATTAATAGCAAAATAAATCCCGACATTTTTATCAATATTTTGTTTCTTTTAAATTATGTTAAAATTATGCTTGTTAAAATTTTTGCAATAACATTATCTGTAGTAAAAGCTATAGATATGATATATAATTTATTTTACAATTCCCAAAAGATAGTTGCGTTACTTCATATTGTTTCACTGAATATATATTCATAAAATATATTTTGTTTTCGAAAAATATCGCTAAAAGTATCCATTTGGCGTCAAGCTCACTGCCAGCCGTCGACAAAAAGAACAGTTGATGTTACGTCCTTTGACGTTGACGAGTTGTATGTAATACAAGAATATTTTTCCCTAAACCATTTCCTAGAAAGACATTTTAATTACTTATTGATTTTGCTTTATTATACTCGTATGAAAGCTAAGATTCAGGCCTTGTTGAAGGCAAATATTATAAAATTTTGGGTTCTTAAACAAAATATAACACAAGATTACATAACCTACCTAACCTAGTGACTAAAAGACAAACCACCAGGTAAGGAGTGTAGAAATTACAAAGAAAGTATTTGTCAAAATTCTTACAGGAATAGAAAAAAACTTAACATTTTATGATCCACGCAGTTATGACCCACAACTCGTGTTTGCATACCTTGCATTCGCAGTGTAACGATACACTGTACACTGTACTAACTATACAAAGATATTTACGTATATAATATTTATTATTAAATAATTTAATAATAGCATAAAATACTATTCTATTAAGTATTGTTAAACAAATAAAAAAATAATTAATATTTTTATAGGGTACGAAATTGGAAAAATAAAATTTATTTATGTTAAATTTCAAATAATACAAATATAATACGTGAAAATATTTATTCAATATTTTAACTTCACGGAAATTGAAATATAATTGTTCAAGTCGTAAGGTTTATAATAATTGAAAACTTATATATATTAAAGGCGAATAACAGTTACAGTTTCGTTTAGTTCTTTAATAATGGCGCATCGAACGTGCAATGATAACACTTTCAACCACCATCGCGCTTGCTCAGACTCGTTCCAACTTCAACATTTAGCATATATCACGATGGTATATATGACATTTATTATCATAGTAATTGAAATACACTTTTGAGAGTTAATTATCTTAATTTATATCATGAAGCAATTAAAACGACTGGGATATTTTTTAATAAAACAATATTTTATGTGATTATTTTATATTATGGTAATTTTCTTTTAGCTATTAAGGGACGTTCATTTTAGGAACTGTTTGCGTTCCCCTTCACTGTGAACTAATTACAAAAATATTCAAATCAGCTTCATATTGCGTAAAATTATAAAGTGCAATATACTTTAATAAAGTTTATCTATTTTAGGAAAATATTTTTTTAAAAACTCTTTATATGTTTATATATTTTTAGCATACCTACATATTATTAAATTTATCAGTAAACTGTAAAAAATAACTTTGAATAAAATAACAATTGTTAAAAACATTAAATAACAAAGCATTGTCAGGGAAAAATTGCCAGTTATCATTTAATATGAAATAATTTAAGATAAAATATTAATGGCAATGACAGATATTGTATTCAAGAGTGAAAGATAAACTAAAATATAATTCCACATTCAGTTAGAACAAACATAAAGCCTGACTCTGACTCTTGATAAGATATCACAAAGCCCGTCCGCTCGATATTCATTTCATTCGCGCAGTATTTCTATTATCCTTTTGTGAAGGGGCAATGGCAAAGTTCTTATTTCATTTAGTTTTGTTGATTTAGTATCTCTTATATTGTTTTTTTATTTCAGATAAAACTGCATTTCAATTAGAAATTATAAACGATATTTCTAAAATTTGTTCGTGTTTAATGAAATTATTATGAACAAAAAACTTTTTCTAATTGTAAAGTCTATGTCTAATTATAATCGTGATGGTTGTGGGTTCCACTCATTTAAGACGAAACTCGGCGTTAAGTTCTACCACTCTTGACAATAATTTAACAGCTTGTAGCTCTACTTATACAGAAACATTTATAATGTAATGAAATTCTAAAAAACTTTCTGTTTCACAAAATTAAACGTAGTACGATATTTGGTTACCTGATATGACGCTCATAGTTTTTATACATTCACTGTTCTCTTTCATCCTGACACTCCAACATACCTCAAGGAACGCTTTACCTTCCTTAGCTCTATTTGCCGCTTTGCATAGCGACAACGTTCTTGAAATACCATTGCTACAGGGAAATATCATTGCTACGGTGAACCGTTCTAGTAATGAAGTTTATAGTATATATATACGATAGCTATATAACAATATAATAAATACAATATATATATATATATATATCTCTTATATTACAAAGTGTAACGTAGATAGGTTCTCTCTGACTACAAATATATTTTAAGCATATAAACAATCTATATTCCATTTTAGTCTAATATCTTGAGCTGTCTTACGATCACGAAATTTATTTTACATTCATATAATTTTTAATGTCTATTGGCAACATAATGATATGTTTTCTAGTGACGGTCTTCACAAACAAAATACAGAGAGCTGAAAATGTAATAGTTAAAAATATGTGAATAAATCTGGTGAATATGGTGGGAATAGTAATTTATCCTATTCAAGCTGTAAAAGCTTTTGGTTAGGTCATCAAACTTGTATGAGATTTCTTATCATCACTAAAACTTGTCTGTTCATCATTTTTCTGACGTTTTGTAAGTATATTACATTATTATTATATTATATTATTATTAAATATATAGTATATTATATTATATTATTATTAAAGTGATAAATCAAATTTGTAACCCTATCATTGAATTAGGCAAATTAAATCTTTAAACCTTATGAGTTGTTATCGGGTAGTTTACATCTATCAATGGCTTCAAGAACGTGGTGTATCTTCAACATCGAATTTTCAGGATCGAAATTTTTCAAATCGGTTTTGGCGTTGTCATTCGGTCAATACATCGTTACCATCCATATCACGACATTTTATCCTTTTTGAGCTGCATTTGTACTTTTTCGATAGCAAAGAGTAAAATATGCCGAAAATATGACTTTCAATTTTCTATATTTTATAGGGCACCAGGCAGGAACTATTAAAGATAATCAAACATATTTCTATGCAACCAGCCTTACTTTCGGCTAACAAAATGTATGTATATCATAACCATGCGGTTTAAGAGTGAAGTCATTGTGAAAAATAAAAATAAGGCTGATGTTGGGAAATAGGGACATGACTCCGAACAATATAAGACAGCAACTGGAAAACGAAATTACATCCTCACATTCTCATAGCTTATCTCGTAATACACAAAAAATGTACGTTAATAAAAATTTTTAAGTAAGAATTCTGATAATGCCATACATGATTAAATTAATGTAATTATGGAGATTTTGAAACTAGTTTATTTTCAACGTACACATACACAAACAAAAATATACAAGAAAATGTTGGTGTGTACATCTTATTACGTCATCTAATTAGACGCTTAACAATACAATACTAATATCTAACGTATAATAACCCGCAAGAGACCTTTAATTATCCCCTACACAGCTATGCATAATTATGGACATTCAATATACTAAGTTATTAAAGTATTGTAGCTATTTAGTATTACTATGAAAAATATGGTACTAATTATAGTCAGTTATGACTAATGTTATTTTTAGTGCCTATATTTTATAAAAAATGGAATGCCTACATTATACTTCAACCCCTACAAAATACTTATTTATGAACTTTTTGAGCTAGATTTTTATATTACCAAATTATATATGTAAAAATTATATATTTCAACTAAACCTTACACTTTATTAGAAAGCTCTACTCAACATAAAAAACCAATGTCTGAGTACTTTCATTTTGAATAATTAAGCTTTAAAATCTTATCGAGTAACTAAAGTAGAACATCAAAGGATCATATGTTTCAAAGTGAATGTCATTAATACGCTTTTATCTGCTTCACCCGTATCTTGTGTATTATCATAGTAATTGAAATACACTTTTGAGAGTTAATTATCTTAATTTATATCATGAAGCAATTAAAACGACTGGGATATTTTTTAATAAAACAATATTTTATGTGATTATTTTATATTATGGTAATTTTCTTTTAGCTATTAAGGGACGTTCATTTTATGAACTGTTTGCGTTCCCCTTCACTGTGAACTAATTACAAAAATATTCAAATCAGCTTTATATTGCGTAAAATTATAAAGTGCAATATACTTTAATAAAGTTTATCTATTTTAGGAAAATATTTTTTTAAAAACTCTTTATATGTTTATATATTTTTAGCATACCTACATATTATTAAATTTATCAGTAAACTGTAAAAAATAACTTTGAATAAAATAACAATTGTTAAAAACATAAAATAACAAAGCATTGTCAGGGAAAAATTGCCAGTTATCATTTAATATGAAATAATTTAAGATAAAATATTAATGGCAATGACAGATATTGTATTCAAGAGTGAAAGATAAACTAAAATATAATTCCACATTCAGTTAGAACAAACATAAAGCCTGACTCTGACTCTTGATAAGATATCACAAAGCCCGTCCGCTCGATATTCATTTCATTCGCGCAGTATTTCTATTATCCTTTTGTGAAGGGGCAATGGCAAAGTTCTTATTTCATTCAGTTTTGTTGATTTAGTATCTCTTATATTGTTTTTTTATTTCAGATAAAACTGCATTTCAATTAGAAATTATAAACGATATTTCTAAAATTTGTTCGTGTTTAATGAAATTATTATGAACAAAAAACTTTTTCTAATTGTAAAGTCTATGTCTAATTATAATCGTGATGGTTGTGGGTTCCACTCATTTAAGACGAAACTCGGCGTTAAGTTCTACCACTCTTGACAATAATTTAACAGCTTGTAGCTCTACTTATACAGAAACATTTATAATGTAATGAAATTCTAAAAAACTTTCTGTTTCACAAAATTAAACGTAGTACGATATTTGGTTACCTGATATGACGCTCATAGTTTTTATACATTCACTGTTCTCTTTCATCCTGACACTCCAACATACCTCAAGGAACGCTTTACCTTCCTTAGCTCTATTTGCCGCTTTGCATAGCGACAACGTTCTTGAAATACCATTGCTACAGGGAAATATCATTGCTACGGTGAACCGTTCTAGTAATGAAGTTTATAGTATATATATACGATAGCTATATAACAATATAATAAATACAATATATATATATATATATATCTCTTATATTACAAAGTGTAACGTAGATAGGTTCTCTCTGACTACAAATATATTTTAAGCATATAAACAATCTATATTCCATTTTAGTCTAATATCTTGAGCTGTCTTACGATCACGAAATTTATTTTACATTCATATAATTTTTAATGTCTATTGGCAACATAATGATATGTTTTCTAGTGACGGTCTTCACAAACAAAATACAGAGAGCTGAAAATGTAATAGTTAAAAATATGTGAATAAATCTGGTGAATATGGTGGGAATAGTAATTTATCCTATTCAAGCTGTAAAAGCTTTTGGTTAGGTCATCAAACTTGTATGAGATTTCTTATCATCACTAAAACTTGTCTGTTCATCATTTTTCTGACGTTTTGTAAGTATATTACATTATTATTATATTATATTATTATTAAATATATAGTATATTATATTATATTATTATTAAAGTGATAAATCAAATTTGTAACCCTATCATTGAATTAGGCAAATTAAATCTTTAAACCTTATGAGTTGTTATCGGGTAGTTTACATCTATCAATGGCTTCAAGAACGTGGTGTATCTTCAACATCGAATTTTCAGGATCGAAATTTTTCAAATCGGTTTTGGCGTTGTCATTCGGTCAATACATCGTTACCATCCATATCACGACATTTTATCCTTTTTGAGCTGCATTTGTACTTTTTCGATAGCAAAGAGTAAAATATGCCGAAAATATGACTTTCAATTTTCTATATTTTATAGGGCACCAGGCAGGAACTATTAAAGATAATCAAACATATTTCTATGCAACCAGCCTTACTTTCGGCTAACAAAATGTATGTATATCATAACCATGCGGTTTAAGAGTGAAGTCATTGTGAAAAATAAAAATAAGGCTGATGTTGGGAAATAGGGACATGACTCCGAACAATATAAGACAGCAACTGGAAAGCAAATTACATCCTCACATTCTCATAGCTTATCTCGTAATACACAAAAAATGTACGTTAATAAAAAATTTTTAAGTAAGAATTCTGATAATGCCATACATGATTATATTAATGTAATTATGGAGATTTGAAACTGGATTTATTTTCAACACGTACACATGCAAAAATATACAAGAAAATGTTGGTGTGTACATCTTATTACGTCATCTAATTAGACGCTTAGAATACAATACTAATATCTAACGTATAATAACCGTAAGAGACCTTTAATTATCCCCTACACAGCTATGCATAATTATGGACATTCAATATACTAAGTTATTAAAGTATTTTGTATTTAGTATTCCCTATGAAAAATATGGTACTAATTATAGTCAGTTATGACTAATGTTATTTTTAGTGCCTATATTTTATAAAAAATGGAGATACTTACCATTATACTTCAACCCCTACAAAATACTTATTTATGAACTTTTTGAGCTATATTTTTATATTACCAAAATTATATATGTAAAAATTATATATTTCAACTAAACCTTACACACTTTATTAGAAAGCTCCACTCAACATAAAAAACCAATGTCTGAGTACTTTCATTTTGAATAATTAAGCTTTAAAATCTTATCCGAGCAACTAAGTAGAACATCAAAAAGGATCATATGTTTCAAAGTGAATGTCATTAATACGCTTTTTATCTGCTTCACCCGTATCTTGTGTGTGTATCAATGTAAAAAAACTCTATTTTCATGGCATAACGCCCTAGGACACCCGTATCTAGTGCGTATCAATGTAAACTCTATTTTTATTCACTTCTTACGGTCCGATTTGCACACTTGTCCAGATACGATGGCAATACAATATTTTCATAGCATAACGCCCTAGGACACCCGTATCTAGTGCGTATCAATGTAAGAAACTCTATTTTTATTCACTTATTACGGTCCGATTTGCACACTTGTCCAGATACGATGGCA
The DNA here is from genome assembly GCA_038994665.1 of Podotricha telesiphe. Lineage (NCBI taxonomy): Eukaryota > Metazoa > Arthropoda > Insecta > Lepidoptera > Nymphalidae > Podotricha > Podotricha telesiphe. The sequence continues at coordinate 1,181,244 of JAOYRR010000307.1, read as the reverse complement.
ATACAATATTTTCATAGCATAACGCCCTAGGACACCCGTATCTAGTGCGTATCAATGTAAACTCTATTTTTATTCACTTCTTACGGTCGATTTGCACACTTGTCAGATACGATGGCAATACAATATTTCCATAGCATAATAACGCCCTAGGACACCCGTATCTAGTGCGTATCAATGTAAGAAACTCTATTTTTATTCACTTCTTACGGTCCGATTTGCACACTTGTCCAGATACGATGGCAATACAATATTTTCATAGCATAACGCCCTTGTTAGGATGACGAAGGTAACGAGAAAACTACTACTTCGTTAATGCTTTTTTTATTTAAATAATGATTTATTTAGTTTAACTTAATAAAGGATTGATAGGATTTAAACTAAATATATATATTATACTGGACCATAGTCCTGTATGTATCTAATAGTTATATATGCTTTCATTTTATTTCACATATTCCTATTGAAAATTATTCTCATACGAGAGAGATGCTTATATATTTTTCATAAATCTTTCTGCATCTGTCTTATTTTATAAGGGGAAGGCGGAAAGATACTGTGTTCTCCTTCTCCTTCTTCACGTTCATATTAGACGGCCAAAAACCAACTCTGCATTTTATTTAACCAAAAAGAAAATCTTGTAACATAAAAATAACTATATATTAAAACAATGTCATTATAATGTATAAAATAGTTTTTAAATAGCATGTTATAAGAATAAGTAATACATTACGGCTAAACTATATACGTCCTTAGTAATAATACAAAGTAAAAAGGGCTTTTCATTACTCCGGCTCACAACTAACTCTTGCTATAGCTGGAGAGCTCTCGGTCGGAAACTTTACGATGTTCTAATATACTGCAGTTGACATGTAGAGAGAACGCGGATATTTATTACATAATGCAAATACTAAAGGCTACAGCCAGTGTACTTAAATGGAACAGTTTCTATATACATAATGGATACTAGATAACTTTATTGATGCCAACGATGCGCAGCGGGACAGCAGTCTGACTGTAAACGCTATTAGTTGTGGGTTCGATCTCCAGTTGGTGGAATGATTATATTTAAATTATTATCATTACTCTGGTTAGACAAAGCGCGGCATTGAGTTCCGTTGCTCGACACAATATCTCGAATCGGGGTGGTAATTGGAGAACTGAATGTCTTGTTCTTTCTGACAAACGGACGAGAATAAGCGTGATTCTACAAAAAATATAATATTATTTTCATCGCATTTTCAATTGTGTTAAGTTAATAAATAGATAATTCCCCAAGCGAGATTTTAATAACTTAACAAACTGTACTGCATGTACTATTCGCGAAAAATGTTATATTGTTAATAACTGCTACAATACTATTATTACTTATTACAAGGTTGTTTTTAGCAATTTATAAATAAGAGACACTATGCTCTAAAAGTATTATAAATGCTAGACAAATGATGAACATTAAATATCATTTTAAATATTAATAAATTCACCTTCAGGTCACTCCCTTTCTATTTTTAGTTACTTTTATATTATGTCATATAACTTAATTTATTAATATGGATCGTGGGCAGATCGTTAAATTGGCCAGATTACGATATGGCTGGGCATTTCATGAAAAGCCGGCATATCTCGACCTAACCATCTTAGACCAGCCATATCGTGCAACGCTTAATATAACAAATAAAACAGCCCTCTTAAATTTCAATATGTTACTTAGGTTTTTTCTTCTAATATAATTGTGGAATATGTTAAGTTGGTTAGTTTGAAGTTTTGCCAGTGAAGTTCACCAGAGCGAAAAAATAAATATAATTAAATTATGATCATTCGTTGAAGTGGGAATCGAACCTACAACTAATCGCTATTAAAGTCAGACACTGATCCACTGCGCCATGGTGACCTCATGCATAGATATCCATGATGTATATAATTTGGAAACCCGCAGCAGCAAAAACAAAGATTAGTAAGCCACAAATTTTCATACAATATAATGCCTCTCACTGTACCATCGACACGTCCCAGCTTAATAGACTATATGCAGTTTATGCAATACCCTCGAACCTCGGATTATGGAAAAAATTGTATAAATTTTAATTCTCTTTACCTCAAAGTGTAAATATAAATATTTGAAATATATTTTGAAAACCCAACACAAACCGTTCGACGCCAGATTTTTTATATAACACCTGAAATCTATTAATAAGTTACTTTAGAAAAAGAAGCCAAACAGCTCACATTGAGGATTATTTTCTAATTGTGGTGGTCATCTTGACAAGGACACCAGGTTCACGCTATGAAAATAATATATTTTTATTGTATCCGGACACGCAAATTTTCAAGCAAATCGAATGGTAAACATAACGGGACGGGAACGGGTAAAAATAGCGTTACAAGATTTTCTTTGATTGATAGATACAGGTGAAAATAATAAAAGCATGTTAAAAATGGCCCACTGGGACCATGACTACTATTAGAATTGACACGAAGGCTGTATGTACTTGAATCGTACTCGGAGGAAAATTTATATTTATAAAATGAGATTGGATTCTATTTAGCACGCTATGCCTATAAATAGATTAACATATTTGTTAGTCTTTTGCCTATAAAAGGTTTTTAAAGGTACTCTTTTAGATATAACTAAACGTAGCGTTAATGAGCAAGACTGATATAATATTATTAATACGGTAATTCTATGTTTCAGGAATTGTCAGTAACAACTTATTTAATCTTGCAAATAAAAAAAATCTTGTTACAGTGATTACAAACGTAAATATTGATAACACTTTTAAATATCAAAAAAACCTAAATCAAAGTCAAATGATAACAACTTGAAACTTATATAAGCACCTACTATAACAATAAGTAGTTTATAATAAAAAAACTAGCACTATGAAAGTGTAACAGTGCCAGACATTAGCGTGGGTTTTTTTATGTCTTTATAATTCGAAGCTCAAGATAAAGAACCCACGCATGTTAGAATTCATCATAATTGTGCTGACTGCTCCTCCAAGAGTAAAAGTCGATATAAATTATGGGGTAAACAAGTCTTATCAGACCTACGTCACGTTGACGTCTATAAGAGTAAATTTATGTCACTTTATATTGCCAAAGTTCATATAGTTTGGATTCTTTCTGTTAATCTAAAGTTCACTTGTCTATTTTATAAGCTATAAGGAGTCTTTTATATTAAGTATGAATGTAGGTAGTTAAGTATAACTTATTTTGTATGCTAAATTTTGTTACCTTAAAAAATCTTTTATAGTTTCAAATAAAAATAAGCTAGTTACGTTATACATACCGGTATTTCAAAATATATACCAATAAAAGTATGTATGTTATTTCAATTAAATACGATAGCTATACTAATTTATTAAAATACCTACTACCTTTTGTGAATAATTAATTATGACAGTTCATGACTTAGTAATAAATAATAATAATTAATTAAAAGTGAAACAAATTGTATATATTTGAGAATAACCTAGACAGTAGAAGACTTAAAGTCATGTAAATATAAATAAAATTTGGGGTTGTTAAATTTTATATGATTATTTATGCAATAAGATTTATAATTATGGATATATTTTATATTAGTTATTGATTAAAAGTCAATATAACACAGTTTCATAAATAATTTGAAAAAGATATATGTCCCTTTTTGTAATATGTACCTTCCTTGCGAAACCTGGAAAATTATACAAACTAATATAAAATATATATAAACGGAAACCGTAGTGAGTAGATCTCATTTTTATACACGAAAACGTACTTAGAAACCTTTTTGCTATTTCCTTACACTATACCCACTTGATAAGCTTTATACATAATATACGTGTTGGCTTAAGTGCTTTGAATAGTGTCTAGGTCGGAAAAGGCGTTTGTCACATAATCGGAGCAATATTCAGATTCCAAGCGATTTTATATATCTTTATAGGTATGTAAAAATATTTTTATTTTGTGATATCATAGTTTTACAGTACTGCGAGATGCAATGAAGGGACCAAACGCGTTGACTGATTTTAAAAATTTTGACATAATTCTATTTGCCTTGTGATTGCCAATAAAGACATGACAATCATAATATAATAACTACAACGACAACTACACGCCATATTGTCAAAGGGGAAAAAACTAAATCGACGAACTATGCCAAGTCAAAAATCATTTTGGAATACACACAGTTATTTAAAAATTAGTTTTTGGGTGGCCTTCGTCATTTTTCATTTTAAGCAACAGTTTAGGATATGTATAGATTTAAAGTTGGTAAGCAACTATTTTCGCAACTTTTCATAATTATATATATAACGAAAAACAACGACTATACTTTAGTATTTCATTGTTCTTATTAGTGGTAAGCTGCGGACTGTAAAAGCAGAAATCGGGTTCAAATCTAAGGCACGCACTTCTTATTCAATATGAGCGTAATACGTAGGTTTTGATTGGATTAGATCTTTAGAGGAACTCATAATCATGAGTTCAAATTGTAATAATCTTCACGGTACTATACTATATTAGTATCTTGTTCTGTAAGTTAATTTACTTAGGGAATTGTTACTAAAGTCTGTAATGATCGCCTGAATTTTGCAAAGAGGACCTCTTGACCTCTCCTCTAACCTCTTCGTCCATTAGGACGTCCTATAATCAAATATTTTTTTTTTACTTGAAGTGAGAATTAAATTTGTATCTACCAGGTTCAATCGAATACGTCTTAACTCCCTCCACCAAATCTATACTAGTATACTGTGGAGGCCCTCCACAGTATACATTTATAGAAGATATATTAGGACTTCATATTGATTTACTCGTAGTCAAAGAAATATAATACACATCTTTATATAAATATTTTATCCTCTATTTTACTTATAGAGATAATTTAAACTGTATAAATATTGAAGTAAACCAAAGAAAACAAAGCACGAAGCTTAATAAATTAGACCGCAAATATCACTCTCGTCTAACTCAGATTTTACTGAAGTATTTTCCTTGCGGGGTGCAATATAAATAAAGTTTGAACCAACTTTGCTGTAATTTAAAGTTATGTTTACACCCCGGCAAAGTACTACGATAGACAAATGAAGCACCTAAAGATAGTTGCGGTGTTCGGAGAAACTGTTTGACCTGATTCCTGCCGCGGAACTTTCCAACCGCACAGTACGTAATAGGCTGAAATATTATCCTCACCATCTGGATACGTGGCACTCTACTACTGGCGCGTATACTTCAATCTTAAAGGCCTCTGGTGTTACACGGGGTCGTGAACGGTGGTGATCAATTACCATCAGATGACCCGGACGCTTCTTCTGTTAGGTTCGCATTTAAGGAGGAATATTGCCTTAAAGTGTAAGCTATCGGACAGAGTGTTTGTTGTTGTGATTAGTTAAATGGCTCCACTAAGAATTCTGGAGAGCCTCCATAAGAAAATTAGAAAATATATGAAGATATGAACACTTTTGGTTTTATCATAAATCTCATGCCGCGAGCAATATAATCTGTCATAAAAAATTTGAGAGGTCTATATTCAGCTTCCGTGAGCTCTATCGATTTTAAAGATATCTTTTCCGGCCACGTCTGTAAACCGAATTTTATATTTTTGGCTTCAAATTAGATGTTTTGATTTAGATATTCAATTAAATTTAAAAAAATATTTCAATGATACATTGTTTTTTAAAACACAGTCAGACACACACACACTCATTATTAAACTCATTCAGTCATTTATATTTACGTATTCAATAACGCCATTCGACAAGTATATAAAACATGATTTTGTTTTTTTAGTAAAATTGATTAAAATTTTTGAAACATACGAGTGAGAGCCTGTTAAAACTAACGTCGTTGGGGTTTTAACCCCAAAATAATTTAAAATCGATTAATAAGCTGGTAATATTTATCTCTATGAGGCACTCTATCGATATTTCGCATTGTTTAATTAATGATTATATCATATTCGGTCACAACATTAATCTTATCCGGACACTAACAAACAATGTTTGCTAATAGGTTTGCTATTGTTAGAGACTTTATTTCCATGAACTTTTTTTTATTATTTTCTAAATGTATATTTTTATCTCGTCTTCTTACTATAATTAAATAAAAAACGAGAAGTCAGCTTCACGCTTTTTCAGGTCGCCTATCAGGTTAGTTAGAGAGAACCCATTGTCCGCACTCACTACGTGTTGAGTGGTGGAAGTCAACGCCACGATTTCTCTTATGGTATGAGAGCGAAAAAAAAAAAAATTTTTTAATATCATTCAAAAAATATATTTTTAATGTCATTCTTCCAAATGAAAATCGAACCCACAAACAAACGCGCGTTTACAGCCAGACACTGTCACACCGCGTCACGGTGGCGTCAGGCCTCATAAATACATTATCATTGACCATTTTTCTTTTTTTTATACATTTTGCAGTACATATGTAAATTTATTTTACATTTTAATTTTTTTTATAAAGAAAGTTTATGCAAGCGGGTGTAGGCAGAGTGAAGCTAGTATCAAGACTCCGTTCCCCACTTTTCGTTTTAAATCGAGACATGACGGAGCTCATTGCCGCGCTTTGTCATCAAATGTCAGAACGGAAAAATGGTAATAACATATTTATATTGTTGTTCGTCACAGTTGCCTCAATGTTTATTCGTCTATTAAATATATATGAACAGACGTATGAAAAAATTTCAATGGATTGTTAAGAAAGTCTTTTTTTGTTCTTAAGAAAAATATTCCTTAACTTTATTGTAAAATAATATTTGAAGGCTTGACGAGAAAAACTTAACTTAAAAGGGAAAACGTCAAAGAATTATGAGTATGTCTTATAAGAAAAATACATAAAATACAATTAAGATTAAATCCTTTAGCTGTTTATTTAAAAAATACAACAATCTGAACTTAATTTGATGTACATAATTATAAAGTGTGTTGATCCTTAGAAGCCAGAGGTTAAGGTTTCCTGACAAGCTATTGTTGACCATACATTAATATAGACATTATAAATCTTGTAATTTTATGGATAATTAGGGGCATAATTATTTTTTATCCTTTACTTTTGGATCTGTTTAAATGCTTGTAACAGTTTTTGTATAAGAATAATAATAATCCGCCGTGATATATTGTTGAGGCATTTAATTTATTAATTTTGCTTATACGTGGATATAATACTAATAAGTATAAGTGGTTTATAATATATAAATTCACCAAAAATCAATCAGGAAATTAAGCTAATGTTTATTTATACACTTTTTGCATAGATATTTTTTGATAGTTTGCAATATTTGACCAAATACTGCACTATTGATATTTTATATCTGAAAGAAGAGTGATGCCTAATCGTTATCTATACGATACAATAAATGCAATAGAATTTGACTGTACTTCGTTTTCAATTATGACTGTACCTCAAATTTATTTGATATTTTTAAAACAATCAAGTTCATTTAGAAATGTTTAAAACCATATAAAATCTTGAATTTATATCTGTCAGGGTTAGTTAGGTTAGTTAAATTCTGGGGTGCAAAACAAAATATAACAGTAAATTAAACTAATATACAATGTGAATTACAAAGCCTCGAAAACAGTTCGGTAATATAAGATGATATAGTATTTACAAGTAACGTCTTAGAGAGTAAATAATAAATTTCAATGCATAATTTATAATTAAGAATTCTACTATAACTATATGTATAAATTAATGAACAACGACAACTTTCTTTTTCAAATTTAAATCTTAATATTATCTAACAGAATATGGCGCGTATAAAGCGGTAATTAGATTACAGGTATAGACAGATTTCTCATATAAGTTCTATATAGTACTATATAGAACTTATATGAGAAATCTGAAGTTACGATTCCCGCCGGAATACTCATACATATCGCGTATGTGGGTCACGAATTAGGTTACCCACTGACCGACGGCCATGGATGCGAAAAGCATTTTCGTTGAACCACGAAAGTCTACCTACGAAAAGATACTTACATTTTACATTTTAAATTTGTATTTCATTTATTTACTTATTAGCCACGGTTGGGATATATTTTGGGATTTATATGTTGGGAGATTGGGTTGTAACTTCATATCGCAATATTATATATTTTTTTATGTTTCTTGTTTAAATATTTTAGGAGTTGTCGAGTTGAGTGTAGTGTGTAATATGGTTTAATATTTCCCTAGTATACAAAAATATCGTTTTGATTGAACAAACAGACATCGCGCTTACAGTGAGAAGCTGGTCAACTACGCCACGAGATATTTAATATTAAATCTAAATGTATTTAAATATTTACACACGCTAACTTTTATTTTTTACTGAAGCGAGTATTTGAATAATTTTCATAATCCTACTGTTAATACGTAGCACTATAGGCACTAAAAGGTCTTATTCAGAAAAAATCCCATTAACGATATTGTAAAGCATTTTTAAGTCAAGGTATACAATTATTTTCTGTAATGAATTGACTATGCAACTGAAAACAAGGGAGGTGCTGCTTTGAGATTCATGTTTTTTAATGTGAACAAGTGAAAAATCTTATATCCTGCCAAAATGGATGACATTCTGGTGTAATTTAACTGAATCTGAACCCCTCTTATGTCGATTAAAATAAAAATATCGGCATCGTCAGTCCTATAGGACGTTACCACCGGCTATAGTAAACTAGATGATAGATAGATGTATAATGCAAAAGATGCGTAAAAAAATATTATTCCTATCTTTACTTTCATGCCTCCTTAATATGTATCATAAGTGCTCTACGTGGCATTTGTCAAGTATGATTGAATATAATGCATAGCATGAGTGAAAAATTTAGAAAAAACTTAAAAGACTTCAAACAAAAGCTTTTAGAGATATGGTCTGGATTTCTGTGCAGTAAAAATAATGCGTTGCAGTTTCGCAGTATATCCCTAAAAGTTTAATCGTATGACAAATCCGCTGTAATTAGAAAAAAATTGTTAAGCCGTACCTGAAAATAGAAGCCTTACGGTCAAGATCTTTGGCAAGTTTCCGTGTTAAAGAACAACGTATAATAAAAGTGCTTTTTTTTGCACAGGAGGTAAGATTATGTTCCCGATAGGTTTCATTTCGGTAGCATTTTGTTAATTCTTTGTGGATTTACTACTGAAATATTATAATATTTTTTGTTTACTTCATGTTAAGTAAAGCGCTTCAACCTCATGAAACTAAGACAATTGCCTAACTTTTAATCATATTTTGATTTTCTCGAAATCTACTAACTACTACTAACGCATATTTTTATTTTTTATTACACAAGAAGTGTTTTATATTTATAGATTTGTCAAATTTATACCTACGTACAAGTTCATTTAACTATACACGTTCATTGAACTGGCCCGCATACGTTGATCAATGTCAGGGGTATTGTTATCAATCCATCTGTCTATGTTGCATGTAACAGATGTAATCGCGAACACGAATTTTGTAAGCTCGCTGTTTAACTATATACCCACATCTAATAGTATGCATTATAATAATATCTCGTTAACTATCATTGTTGGCCCATTTGAAGCGACGTACTCGACATATATTCAAAATTTAATTATTTAAGTAAGCTTTATTCGTTGCCTTGTGCTAGCTATATTTAATTGTATTAGGTTTTTCTAATATAAATTCTTATTATTTTTTGTTAGCAATTTTACTAAGAAAAGGTACCGACAATAATGAGCCTGTGGATGTCGTTTGATATAATAAAATAAACGTTATTGTTCTCTCTCTGCTTATCCTTCATAATGCCAACGGTGCGCGGTGATAAATAAGTTTTATTTGTTTATAAAATTGCTTTAAAACTTCCATAATATGTATCGTAAGTGATCTGCCGTTATAATTAATCGAGTATGACTGTAACAGGTCTACAACTCCTAACCAGAAACATACTTATACGAATACAAAATATTTTTAAAGTTGTGGCTGTGTGAACTGAGTGGAAAAATAGCATTAATGTGTAATTATTATCTTCCTAATAATAATAATGTGTAATTATTACAAGTGGAGAATGGACTGTGTGTATACATATATATTTATATGACAGCTTGAAATGATTGTGTGGAGAAGAAAAGTAACGTATCCTACTAGCCGTCAGATAAGTAGTGCGAACTAAATAAAAAGATATACATACGAGTATGTATTTAGGGGGCTCTTTTGTGTCAATATGATAATGAGATAATGTCATAATCATTTGATGTAACAAATGTTTAAGATTCATTTTATTTAAAAATGCTTTTTACACGTTCATAACGAACGTGTAAAAAGCCTAAAAATAGCGGGCGTGGCGGGACTAATATAAAAGGTATATCCGAATATTTCAACTTCAATTACTTTTAAAAATATTATAACCCTAAAAGAAGAGTTTTTTGAAAAAAGATGCTACGTTAATCACAACTACATTTTAAAAATACCACCGATATACATATATATATATATAAGATTTACGTTAAAATATTTATTTATATACGTGTCCAGTGAAACGAACTGTCTCTTTATCTGAACGATATTCAATATCGGTATCCCTATAGATGCAGGTGCTAAGCCATCTATTGAAGCAACTCTATGTTTGCGGCTTATACGCCGTTCACAGCTTAAGTACTTGTATACTTATGCTATCTCATTGAATTGGAGATACTACTTCATGTTAATAGTACGAGATTTTTTTTTTTTTGTCATTTAACTTTAGCCCTGATTCAGGGATGTCAGAGAGAACCCAGTATCAAGACATTCTGTTCTTCACTTTACACCGTAGAGCGGCGGAAATCAATGCCACGCTTTGTCATACCAGAGCGGGGAAAGAAAAATAATGTATATGTAAGAAAAATAATGTATCATCATTCGTCTAATCAGCATCGTAGCAACGTGTCGCGGGACAGCGTCTGTATGTAACAGACGCTGTCCCGCGAATATGGTAGCATTATATGCATATACATTGTAAAACTATATTCAACTGTTTAACTGATTATTAACATCAACAAATAATTGTGTAGATGTCCAGTGTTGTAAAGAAATATTTATAAAAATATGTTGTAAATTGGGAACTATACGTTACTATTTACGTACGTATAAATATATTATTTTTCGTTGCCTCTAAAAATGAAATATATATTCGAAAATTAAGAAAATCAAATAATATTCTAAACAATATAAAAAGTGTATTTACTAATATACTATCTTTGTTCTTCATTACACCTACATGTAGACACTTAATGAGCTCACATACACATACGTATAACCGTGTGTGTGTACACCGCCAATAAATACGCCAATAAACACAGATGAGATATTAAATGTATGGCTTTCTTTAGTTTTATATTTTTGTAATTTTTTTTTATCAAGCCTTAACGGCCATGATGTAAAGTTTAAATCATTAAATGTAACTTGGGCCTTACTTGTAAGACATGAAATTATTTTATCTGAATTTATGAATCTGTATTTGTCATTTTTGGTTTTATATTATTGTCCATTAATAATAATATAAAAACATATATTTTACATAAATATAAATATATGTATTATTTTATTAACAGATTATTATACTTATTAACAGATTTCCTTCAAACTAATAATGAAGGACATGCATGGATTTAGGCGATATAAAGGGACTGAAATTACTATATATAGATTTTTTATTTTTGTGTTTAAAAAAAGCTGAAAATGACATCTTTTTTATAATTAAAATTTAAATAATTTTTTTAAAGAAATCATTAACATTTTTTTAATAAGATACCTAAAAATGTGGCTAGAGAGAGTAATAGTTACAATCCTTTTATTTATCACATTTGTGAAGAATAAAATCTGTTAGTGCTTTAAAATGTTAATTTTTTTTAATAGTAACTACATTTATCCATATAAAAAAAGGAGTAAAGAAATAAAAGTGTTATGTTATAAAAAACAAATTTTAACTAGTAAAATAATAAGAAATTATAGCTTGTAATATTAATGTAATTTTATAAGAAAAATATTTAGAATCCAAAAATCGGCAATTGTTATTTGCGCTAAAACAAATACTGCGACTTTATAAGCATACAGTAAAATAAATTACAGAAACAAATTGACGTTAGAAGTTGGCAGTCCCATGAAGTCATGGCACGCATAAATATACCTACGGTTATGTTTACAATATCACGTGGCCACTCACCGGGCCTAGGTTGTCGAAGCCATGGCGAAATGCAAGCTCCTGGGCCTCCACGTGGCGGATGCCCCTCTTGAATCGGACCAGGAAGGAATTGGTGAATACTTCTCGCGGGTCGCTGCCGCAGATATCAGCACCGTCATAGCGATGCATTGCAGCCACATGATCGATGCGGCCACCGGCGGGGCTGACTTCGAAGCCGAGAGATGCCCCCTGACGTCACCATATATCGACTCGGAACCGCGCACTCAGCGCGCGAACGCCTTACGGATATGGTGCGACCGCACACTCGTGTGAGCATTGTTATTTGTACATACGTGTTCTATAAAGATGACCTTGTGTTGTGTGACGAGTGACGAATGTCAGCGAAATTTATTGGCTTTTCATCTTAGTAACACGATTGAAATCACATTGAATAGAAATACATAATGCCTGTGAAATTAATTACGAACCTTAACTTTTTATTGTTTATAAATTTGAATGTTTAATGGAAAATAATATAAGCGGCCATCGTGCCCCAGTGTCTTGACTCGAGGAATGATTATATTTTAAAATCATTTATCTATTTCTTCGCTCCTGTACAAGACAGCGCGGCGTTGCGTTCCGCCACTCACGCAATGTCTCGAATGTCTCGATGGAGGACAGTATCTTGATACTATGTTCTCTTTGATCCCCCTGTTATTCATGTACCATAAGATTGTTTTCATTGACTATTTGTGTATAATACATAACTAAAAAAATATAAGCTATTATTAAGAATTATAAATATATCGAACATGTGGTATAACATTGATGATAGATAAAATATTAATCTGAAAAAGCGTGCTGGCGCCCTCTCATCATTGGGAATTCCCGTGTTAATATTATATAATATAATTATTTATAAATAACAAAAGGTATTTTTAAGTTATGTACACGTGATAGTACTGTAAACAAAATTACATATGTAAATTTTTTATGTGATGCTTGTTTAAGTAATACAATAATTAAATATAATTCTAATATACCATCTACATTCTAAAGTAAACGCTAGTTGATATTCTCTTTATATTGAGCATATTGACTTACCATAAAAATAATTCAATTAATGTGTAAGCCAATGTTTACGATCGCACACTAAAACCATATGGCATGTCCACAAAACCTAAACCGTTTCGTAAATAATTACTCCTCCAATGGTTTATTTTAATATTTATATTTTGATATTTTCATATGTACACTATAGCAAATGTGATAGAAGTCTTGAAAAGCGAATAGTTGATGGTGAAGATGTTAAAATACAAAACTATCCTCACGCAGTATTTTTAGAGATATTTACCGATGTGGACTCCAAACATATATGTGGTTCCTCTGTTTTGAATCAATTCTATTTAATATCGGTTGCTCATTGCGTCTATTCTTCAGAAAGAGAAATATTGAAAATGAAATCAAATGGAGTGGAGAAAAAAATATTGGCGTTTGCTGGACATGAAGACATAAATAAGGTACATTTTTTTAGGCCTACGTTATAGTTACAAAGTACGAACTATTTATATTGCAAAAACTTTTATACGCATTTAAATATTTTATCCTGCAAGGCCCAAGTATATATAAACGGTTGGAAATGGCAGCTAGGGTGATATTTTTTATTTGGGTGTAGTATATGGAAAACTGTTGAACATAGGCTCTATTTGTAACTGATCATATTTTGTCTTGTTTAAAATATTCTTGCGCTGTTCAATTCTATTAACTGTTATCTTATGTAAGGTATGTATTTCGCCTAATATTTATAAGCTAGTATTAAGGTTACCGAAGTGATAACTGTTATAGCTGTATAGAAGTAGCTAAAGATTTTTTTAATTACATTACGTTACATTTTTAAATGAGTGTAACTTTTTCTGATATCTTGGTGGTTCAAACCAAATTGCTTAATAGACCTTCCAAAATATGGAGACAAGGTTGGTTTTCAAGAAGTCAATTTGTAATAAACGACACGTCTGAATAACAAATTAAATAAATTTTCTCATTATCTGGTCAAAGGGTTCATGCTATGAAAGCGTGTGAAAACTTTACAATTGGACTGCAAGAAATGGGTCATATTAGCGTTGCAATATTGTCAATGTTTCAATTGACTTGATAGATAGATAAAGTACTTAGAGCAATAAAGCTAATATAAACGTGTAAAAAATTGCAAATATTCGTCGTAGGTTCCCCTAAATATTAATATGACTATCACTTTATATTTAATACATTGGCACTGTTTTGTTATGCTTATTGTCGAATGTTTTTTTTATTTTACTAAATATAATTACTTAGTATCTACCTACTTTATTGTATTAAATAATATTAATGACTAAAAAAACAACAACCACTACGATTCTGCACATTCTTATTGGTTTCAATAAAACATTTCTCTTTTAATAAAACTAGGCGCTCCTGATTATTTTCAACAATTTGTTACCTACTTTTAGGCTATAGCGTACAGAAAAGTTCGTACATTAATAATTCACCAAAATTACAGCCCTGACACTGTAGATAATGACATTGCCCTATTATTATTGCATAAAGAACTTCCTTTAGGAAAATATATCAAAAGAATTATGTTAAAACGCTCCTTTCCAAGTGGTGTTACAGGTGCACTAGTCGGTTGGGGTATTATCGATGTAAGTAATGAAAATATTATTCATAATATGTTTATTTTATTTATAACTTAATAGTACGATTATAACGAGGATTTTTAATGGAAGATGATGATGTTAAGTTAAGGGCAAAGAAACTTATACAAACTAAAAATGAAAATTACCCGCACAGCAAAGTAATCAGAGAGAATCTAGTGTCAATACACACTTTTCTCCTCTTTCCGCCCAAATTTGAGACATTGCGGCGGTGTTGAGTGGAACTCAATGCCGTTGCTTGTCTTGTACCCGAGTGAAGAAATTAAAATAATCTTAATATAATCATTTCTCTGAGTGGGGATCAAACCCACAACCTATCACGGTTACAATCAGACGCTCGCCCTCCCCTCCCTCTCTGATACTTATTTATTTCACAATGAACACAAAAATAAAACCTAATTTTGTATTATATACATGTTTGAATCAATTCTTAATCAAATAATTAAGCATTGTTGATTAAACATTGCATTAGAAAATCTGTGGCTTCAATTTTTTTTAATTACATTTAACTTATAGGAAATAACTGAAGAAGAAAGTTTAACTCTTAAATCAATAGTTCAAACAGTCAAAAATAAGAGAATGTGTTCTGTAGTTGGAATTACTCGAGGCACTCTGTGCGCTGGGAGCTTCCGTGCGTCTGACCCAAGAGCTGCCGCGTGAGTTAATGGTTTTTTTTTTATATTGCAATTTGCTAATAGTGCCTATCCTATAACTTAAACTCCCACACTCAACACACAATGCAACAGGATTGTTCAGAAATTTAACAATGAAATAAATGTCTTTACACTAGATTCTCTCTGCAAACACACCCATATGGTCATGTCACTTAAACCCCTCTTGTTTCATTTTTTGTGTCGAAATATAGAAAAACAGTATTTAATGTAAAATTTGAATAGTTTGTTAGGTAGATATGAGGTAATATTTTAACAATTTCCTCTATATTTTTAATTATATTGTGAAGCACTTATTTACATCTTTTATATGGATTCTAAAATATCTTGTATTTATCTAAATATTAAAAATGTATGTTTTTATAATAATAGTAATTTTGCAGAGGAGATTCAGGGAGTGGCTTGGTTACTTCAAAGCACCAACTAATAGGTTTGTTGTCATACAAATTAAATTCATACCCAGCATTACCAGTATATACTAATGTTTCATATTACTACAACTGGATTATGCAAAACACAAAAAATGCTTTTTGTGAAGATTAGGCAATTCTGATTAAAAAATATATATATTAACATAACCTTATATAACTTAATAACTTCAATAAAGGAATATGAATTATTTAAGAATAATGAGTTTTATTATAATTTTCACATCAGGGCAGGGTGGTTATAATCATAACAAAGTCAAAACATTTTGACTTACCATGATAAATGTGGGGTAATAAAAAAAAAAATATTATATCTCAGAAAAATAACTTGTATATATTTTCATATTAGTAACAAAGTATTTTATGCTATCGGTCAAAATTATATATTAATCTGTTGTAGTTGTGGTGGTGCTAGAGGTAGAGGCTGATTCATTTTCCATTGCATGAGATGGAGGATGTTCTAAAAAACATTGTCAATTAATCCAAAGGCTTTTGTTTATTGGTGATACAAAACAGTCTCTCCATAGAATTTGTGCCTCTAGGCAATCCAGTATGCCGGACATAGAGACTATTTATTTGAGATTTTAACTTTAATATTTCTTCTGCTTGAATTTGGATATCAGTTGCTTGACCTCTGACACCACCTGAAGGCTGATGAATCATAATGCGAGAATTAGGTAGCGCATGGCGCATGCCTGGTGCCCCTGCCGCTAAAAGTAGAGAGGCCATACTACATGCTTGTCCAACACACCAAGTAGCTACAGGAGGGGTAATGTACTGCATAGTATCATAAATACCAAGACCAGAGGTCACATTTCCGCCTGGAGAGTTAATATAAAGATGAACAGGTTTTTTGCTAGATTCTGACTGAAGGAAAAGTAATTGAGCCACAACTAAAGAACTAATATCATCGTTAATCGGTCCCATTAGGCAGATAATGCGTTCGCGAAGAAGTCTTGAATATATGTCGTATGCTCGCTCTCCTCTGCCAGTCTGTTCAACGACTATCGGTATCATTCCAAGCCTTGCTGGTCGAGTGCAACTTAACGCTCGTTTAATTCCAATCTTTAATACCTGCACACGGCAAGCAGTTCTGCTAAGTTGATGAATATAAGACAGTGCCATACTAAAAGTTGCTTTTTTAAACCACTAAACAGTTTTTTGTATACAAAAAATATCAATATGTGGCTATCTGTTTAGTGATAAACAGACAATATTTCAAATTATCTTAACTATATCACAAACATATTACGATAAGCTCTGAATTTTGGCGTTATATTTGAATTCATTGCCTTGTTTTATGATATCTCTTTTATAACGTCTTTAAATATCGTCTTACTTATTAGATCTTGACTTTTTGACATAAATTTTACCTTTTGAAATTACTTGCAAAACAATGACAGTGACAATTTATGTAATGTCAAATATTTGGTTGTGTCGTGTCCTTATAATACTTAGTTTAAAAACTAAAGATTTAAAGAAAATAGTTTCAAGTAAACAATTATTTTGACTAATTGAAAAATTCATGTTAGTAAATTTAATTATACATAATTTATAAAGGACATATCGTTACGCCAAATAGCACTGATCAGTAAACAAAAATCAAAACATTTTGCTTGTTTGGAATCGTTATAAAACCAACTCAAATATCGAAAACAAATTTGTGTCTATGAACATAATAGATCATCTGTAGGTTACAATTTAATTTAATAAATGTTTTTTTTGCTATATATGAAATTCTCGTAATCGTAACTAATATTATATTTTTCTATTGGAAAATTTAATGTTTCCACATTATATGTACATATTGTATTATTTTGGAATAGATTCATTAATTTGCTCTTAAAATCTAATACATTTTCTGTAGCTGTAGAAAAGAACGTTTTCGCAAATAAAATAAAGACATATAGTTGTCATATTATGTTTTTAAAATAAAGTACAAATCATAATTTTTAAAATAATAATTACAACACTATGAAGAATCACAATAGAATTTTATTACAGTTATATAAGTAATTCAGTTGGATAAAGCACTGGACACAAAATACATTAATATCACATAATTTGACCTACATGGCTTATAAAATTAAATATTAAACATTAGCATTTTTATCAAAACATTTACTATTTGTAATATAAAATATATAGCTGTCATCAATGCTTCCTGTCTTTTTTTCTCAATCAACAATTTTATATCAACATCAGTATTTGGTTTTTCATTTTGTCTATTATTATTGTTTCCACCATATTAAAGTTTTATGTTCATTATTTTGTGGCTCATTTTTATTTTGATTGGTGATTTTATCTGTAAAAAGCAGGTTTCTTGAGATCAGGGTTACTTTGCGTTGGAATCATCGGTTCTGGAGCAGTAAATGGTAATTGTCTTTTAGCAAGAAGTTTTACTTTGGCCTGTTGATGTTTTTTCTTTATTTCATCAGGAGTACATTGTAAAGGTGAATCATCTGCAAAATAAATTTGATTACAATGAATTTGTAGCAATTACAATTTCTTACATTAACTTGTGAGATATTATTGTTTCTCCTGAGTTCTATAATGTGAGATTATAGTATGTTTTTAAGTTATAATAAGTATATATTTTATATAAAAGTTTGTAGATAAGTAAAGCTTAAAAACAATTTAGTTGTTACTTTTCATAAAAAAATAATACTATATACATATTACCTTTTTTGTCAAAAGGCATTGAGTTATACCTTCCAAATACCATCCCACTTGTTGAAGGTTTATTAGTTTCTGTCACTGATGGTGACTCAGGCATAGAATTGTGTCTACCAAAAGTAGACTTACTTGAAGGACTTTCTTTATTACATACTATTTGTTCTATCCAATTCGCATTTTCCTTTCTATTGTGTTTATCATTCTTACTTGTAATTTGTGACAGCCTTTCTAAAGCACTATCATTTAGATTTTCAAGTAAGTTATCAAATGAGTCATTATTTAACCTTGGAGAATCACATTTTTTTATATTTTTCACTATGGGTGAATCAAAATTAATGTTACTTAAAATAGCATCCATGGAATCTTGATCAATATCTACTTTTAGATTTGGCTTTATATGCTTTTCTATAGTTCCAAGACGGGGCCTTTTGGCTTCTTGTGCTTCATTGTAAAAAACTTTATCTTCCACCATTTGGCTTGCTTTTATTAAATCTTCATTTATAGAATCATCTGATTCCAGAGCATTATCTGCTTCACTATTTACAAACTTAGAACTCAGCACATTTTTCCTTAGACATCGATTTTTATTTTTGATGGTGCTTCTGGGGGAACTGTCACTTGTATCACTAAAAATATCCTCCTCAGACTGACATTTCTCAGATTTTAGAGGTTTCTTAGGTAGTATATCTAATAAATTTTGATTTAATGTTATAAGGTCTTGTAAAAATTCAGATTTCTTCTGTGAAGCTTTTATCATTCTACGTTTTGGTGCTATTTTATCTATTACTTTAGATTTTATTATTTCTTTTACCCTCCTGCTAACTGGTGTTACATTTCTTATATGAGATCGGCTTGATTTTGAAGTTGGTGTATTGAAGTTCCACACAACATCTCTCTCTCCTTCAATCCCATCTTGTGTGCAAATAAATGGCACAGGACTTGATGCTTCAGAATCACAGATGGAGTCGCTATCTTTGGATGTCGAATCTAATTTATGTTCAGGTGTAGAACATGATAATACTGAAAATATAGTTTTTTATAGAACACGATAAAATATATTAATTTGTAAGAAAAATTTATGTGAGTACCTTTATTTTTATTTTTCGCAACCATATTGTAATCTTTTCGATTTTTATGACTCATATGTAAGCCAAATTCTTCATGCAAATTAATAATATTAAATGCTTTACCATAACAAAAATAATGCTTTACTACATTATATGGAATATTATATTTTAACGATCCAACGAAACACAATAGAACCGAAAATATATTATCCTTTAATATTTTTTGTTTGATATAATAAGTTTATAATTTTACTAAAATGCAGTAATTAAATATATGCTGTTAGAAATAAATTTAATCGTCAAATTGTCATTTACAATAGTTAAATGACTTTCAACGTGATGGTGAAGTTGACGTTTATAAAATCGGAAACGTGTAATATTTTTCAGAAAACTTTGGGTACTCATGAAATATTGTTTTAAGTTATCGAAAATAATTTAAGTTTAGGTGTAAAAAGAAATTTCGTAATTTATGTATAAAAATATTCAAGTTGCTTATTATTACCCATAGAAAATAATCTTTGAACATATTAACTGAGAAAATATACTTTTTTTTCTTAATGCATTTTTTTTTGATGAATTTTATTTCAATTTTTTACAAAAGTAAAACAAATTATTATATAACTTTAACGTTTAACGTTTCACAAGCTATAAATAAAGAATGAAATCCGATAGGGTATAATTTATTAATTTATGCAAAATACTATCTAGGTTTTTTTATACTGGTTACCCTGAAAAATATCTAAAAGAATTCAACACATCTACCCTCTTTACACCTCACTCCTCAGTTCTCAGTCCTCCTTCAATCGTCTGGCACCGTTATCACCAGTCGCATGTCATTCGTGTAAAAGTGTGATTGTTGAAATTACTTTTTAAATCTTATATTCGCGATGTGCCTTCAGAAGTGACACAGTTGTAGTGTAAAGTGAATTCGAATTCCGTCAAAATGCTCGCGGACGGTGAAATAGTTGGTGACGGATCATGGAACCTCACGATCTACGTGACAGACTTGAACGAGAAGCGTACCATGGTCGTGAAGGGAGACATGCACATCGGTGGAGTTATGCTGAAGTTGACGGAAAGTTTCGGTAAGCTATTACCAGTACATAACCGTAATGTTTATAATAATCATGTTTACCTGTATCTGCTCTGACTCATAAGTATTTTAGTATTAAATACTGCAGCTTACAGATTTAAACGTATTAGATCATTCTTTCAAATAATGTAATGCCTAATAGGTTTTAAAGTTAGTAGTTTGCTAATAAAAAATAATTACTGCCTTTTACTATTTAGGTAAATACAAGACCTAAGAAATATTTCCAAGGAATTTTGTTTTTCGGTTATAATATATGATGATATCTTTGTGTTTATTGCTATTATTTTAGATATAAGAATAAATTAGACATATGCAAAAACAAATTTCAACTTAATACCAAATTCAATATATGACAACCAACAAATATATTTCATATAAAAGAGAAAAGGTATTCTTAGATGTGAGTGATATTTAAATAATTTAAGAATGTTAAGTTGGTCAGTGATATTGAAACTCATTTTTTACCATTATTATTGACGCACACTCTTTCTCTTACATGTATTAAAATAAAAAAACATTAGTTAAAATCTTAACATTATTAATTATTTTTAAAATTTTTAAAGTGTTAATACTACTTGCACACACTTAGCAAGTTGGAAAACATTGTTTTAGAAAACATATAAAATTTTAGAACAGCGGTATGCAAACCCACCTAAGGACTAGAATCCATTGCAAAGGTCTATCTAATAATACAGAGTTACAGTCTTCAGTCGTCTTGTCTGCAATATATATAAAAAAGACAGGAAGTTGTTGTTCTTCTTTATTTTATAGCATTTTAGGTGTGCTGGTTGAGCACAATTTGCCTTGCCTATGTCATATAAATATGGAAATTGGCTATTTAAATTTTGAGAAAATAACATGTATAAGACTAGATTACAGGTTTTTAATATAGATAGTCATAAAGCCACCACCTGAAAAGAAAATGATGACACAAAATATATACAATGAAATTACAGGACAGGAAATGGAAAATATTGTTTAAATAGTAGGTTTTTCTGGTTCAAAATGTGATTTTTAAAGTACACTACCTGTCCTCATTGTAGTTTTGTTTAATAAAATTACTATGAAATTGCTTTACATACCAAATGTATATAATAAAAATACTAATTACTAAATAAATATATATCTTGAATTTTCTTGCTTAATTATGCATTTGTATATATAAAATATTTGATATTTACAACCATGCAAAAATTTTTCTCTTACTGCAGCTTACATCATAAAATATGTTACTCATAAGGATAATGCCTGTACAGATTATATTTTTTTTATTTTAAAACCAAGGAAAATTATTAGTAATTGCATTAAAACACTTTTGAAATTTGCATTTTATCAGTATCCATTCCTTCGTTTAGTTGGGTTTATAACAGGTTTTGATTGTAATAAAAGCAGTACCTGATTTGTGAGGTACGGGGAGAGCCGATAATTTGCGCGAGTGAGAAACGAGATGCGGTTACGCAGGCACGCGTCCTTCACGGACGATGTGTCGACGGCAGCCAGTTTTTTTTTATGTCATTAGAAAATGTGAAAAGTATGTGTCACCACGACAATTTTTTTTAAATATTTATTTTTAAATATTAGTGTCTTGTACCAACAGTGCTAATAAAGTAACAGTAAAATTCACTTCAAATTGTATTTACGTTTTTTATTTGAAACTAATAAAATAAAAACATCTGTTACCCATTAGTGTCGTAGTGACCATAATATTTGCACCTACGCAAGAAGTATGGGGGTTACTTTCAAAATGGCGGTCGATATTCGCCCACTGTTATCCAATAGTATGAATAATTCATTATCTATTCAATGATCATTATTATAATGTAAATTGTGTTGCGTATGTGTAATAAATAATTATGAACTGCATTTTATTAAATGTTTGAATACGAAATAAGACTAGAATAATGTTTTTCTTTACGTATTCTATTCTATTCATACATGGATGCTTAAACTGTCAAGTAGCCATTATATAAGACCATCTTGGTGCAACGTCTGACTTTAACCGCGATTGGTTCTGGATTCGATTCCACTCGACGAAATTATTATATTTAAATTATTTTTATTTCTCCGCTTTGAAGTGCGAAGTGCGGCGTTGAGTTCCGAGACTGAACACTCCATGTCTCGTTTTTTGGCGGAAAGTGGAGAACAACGTGTATTGATAGGGTTCTCTCTGACTATCCTACTATGCGTGATGCTTTGTCACGCATAGTCAGAATTTTTGTTCCTCAATACTGCTACCGACAACAAAACTGTAACACTTAAGCAACTATAATATAAATATAATATAACATAATAACCTTACATTCATAATATAAAAAATATATCCATCCATATACATATTCATGAACGTATGCAAATTTTACATCATGGTTACCATGAACAGCTACAGGTAGTCGAGGGAGAATGTTAATTGGAGAGAAAGGAAATTGAGTGATCTAGTCGACTATTTAGCTGAACCAGGTTTCACCTGTATAATCATGCCCTTATTGCGTATTACAACAACAAGGGACATGTTGTTTTTAATTTTTAACAAATATCTACTGATAACAAGAAAGAATCAACATTTTCATAAGGAGTTTTAAATAATCTATATCTATATAATAACAATGTAAGTGATCGTTGTCTGTACATAAAAGATATATTCAAAAAAATATTATTAGAGGCCATTCATATGATAGAAAACAATGACTTTTCATTTTCTTTTCTGTTTATTTATGCACGTTTGTGCATCTTAGAAACGGCTTAAACGATTTAAATAAAATTTATTGTGGTAAACATTCCTTAACATTTTCTATTTATTTCTTTACAATCGGTACATAAACAAAAAAGTTACAACCATTTAAATTATAAATTTGTGCTAAGTTTGTGATTTAAGGGAGAACGCGTGCAAGCGAAAACGAGATAGTTTAGATACGTAGTTTACGCAGGCAAAAGCCGTGAGCGGGTCGCTGGTATGAAAAATATTCTTTTATATTAGTGTGCATATACCTCTGAAAATAATAACTATGTGAGTAAGTGCTCTAATTTAATTTTAATACGATAATGCTTTATATTGTTTTCCTATTTGCACGTAGCAGTATTATTTATCTATTATCTGTTTAGAATTTATCATTTTGCTAAGTAGGTAATATTTTGTAGAATTGAAGAAGAAAAATAATGCCAGCTGTGAGTTATTAATATAATTAAATAAAGTCGTACTTTCTTCATCTTCACCTATTTTCTCTACTCTTTTAAGTCTTAAGGGGGGGACCTGGAAGGCTCTAGCTAATTCTAACTATGTCACAAACTAGATCGCAAGAAATGTGAAAACTTCGTTTCTTCGTTTTTCTTTTTATATTCTTTTTACTTTATTGTATTTGTAACAAAATACAATAAAATAAAAAAAATTCCACGCGTAAATATCAGTAGCATTAAAAAAACATCAAAAATAAAACATAACGGACGATGCAATTTTGCGATGTCTCGTAAGTAGTTTATATCGCGTATGCGCATATACTGAGAAGCCGCCATGTTGTCGCTTGTTTCCGGCGCCTCTTCCCCTACTGCGTAGATAAGGCGTTATCATCCGCTCATTGTTCCTCAATGCTGATGAGGCTCATTACCGATTGATGCAGGACGTTGACTTTATATTTTAGCATATAGGCTCGGTCCGTTAGATCCACTAAGCTCCTTAAATACAAAATAATATCGTAGTAAAAGTATAAATTTAATGTATTCATTTTCTCATCGAGTTATAAATTATTTTTTATTACTTTATATTTAATAGAAGCCATGTTAGTTAGATAGAAAGGATCTTTTGCGAAAATACTTATTTTCACATTTTTTTACAATAAATACAGCCTATTTATTGTTAAAAAAATAACAACAACAACAATTACGTATGCACGCACCTATTTACAATGACCTAGGTAATTTACCATATTTAAAAGGATATTTTCATGTCCGGACAAATGCAAACGAGTAAGCAAGCAGTGACTCAAAAGCGAGGCCATCGACTGAATATGTATTTTACGGTTAATTTATTCGTTATTGTTGCTCATTTTAGGTAAACACAGAAATACGCATTTCGTATTTCTCATTATGGTAATATTCACTTAATAGGAACATTGGAGCTGTAGGTGTGTATATAAAATGTATCACTTAACCGACCTCCATTACCTCCGTGACCTCTGCTTTTCGTTTTTTTTTCCTAAATGGCTAGTAGTCAATAATAATATTGTATGCTAGGCTTACGCCTTAGGTTAGGTTACCCTAACGCTGCGCTTTGTCTAACTAGTGTTAAAAGTGAAAATATTTTAAATTATGAACTCAACAAGATTACTCCAATGTACATTATATCATATATTTATAATTTGTTCATTTCGCCATGTTTCGGATAATTTCCATCATATAATTATTTTAGAGCTTTTGCTATCAGTCTGACACATGTCAGGAAAGGGCATGTAGTTATCTCATATGCGATAATGTAAGTCCAAGCACTTATAATAAAGCCCTTATGACAGCACTCGACGAGTAAATGCAACCCGCATTCTAACAGCGTGGTTAAAAGCGCCTGTCAATTACGTACCTGTCTATGTTAATCTATACTAATATTATAAAGACGAGAGATATGTTTGTTTGTTTACTTGGATTTAACTCAAAAATACTGGCCTGATAAAATTCTTTCACACTTAGAAATCTACATTTTCGCTGAGTAACATAGGCTATTTTATTTCCAGAAATAATTACGATTCACTACGAAAACTTTAATAATAATAACAAGGTGTAAAAAATAAATAGGCATAAAATTTATTTCATCGCATGCGCTGTAAAAACTATTAATCATACAACAAAACAATGTATTACAATATTAAAGAACATATAAATGTCTATGAAAAAGTTTATTATAGCACATGCCTAAAGCCGATGTATAGCTCACAATATCTCCTTTTACTACTAAAATTTTAGATTAAGAAGAATGGATTTTGCGAAGCTTATTTAACCATATCACATTTATTTAGATATAAGTTATATCTAAATAAATGTGTTTGTTAGAATGAAAATTGAATATAGAAAAATTGTGCCGTTAACTCTAAATAGCTTAAACAAATATCTTAGAAGATATCGCAAAATAAAAACATTCAGGCGGTAAAATAATTACGCGCGCAGTTGTACGGTCTGCCGTGGCGCAATGTAGGGATTCCGAGAAGTTCAAATTCATAATATTATTGCACCTGTGGTGCACTGGTAAATATTGTGGTGGTACTGGTAAATATAGAATAAGACCTTATACACTGTGGTGTATAAGGTCTTATTCTATATTTACCAGTATTAATTTTCACTATTATATATTCCAAACTCTAAAGCAATCTGTATATTTGTAATATTCAATACTTAAGTATTGAATATTACAAATGCGAAAGTAACTGTCTTTATTTGACATCATCACGGTCAAACCACTAAACCGATTAAGATGAAATTTTATATAGAGATACTCGAGGGTCTGTACATGGGCTACTTTTAACTCCCATTTTTTTTTAGTTTGTCTATTAAATAAATTGTTTTACGAAAAGGCCGCTAAAATACGAAACAGCTATAAATCACGCGGGCGACCGGATCGCTAGTTTACTATAAGATGTTTTGGACAATAACTTTTAATGCTACTATGAACTTAATTCTACAATTTGGCTAAAATTGTTATTTAAAGATTAACCGTAGTTCGGGCTTTTACAGTAACGTAGACATATTATTTGGAAATGTAACGTTTAGCACAATTATAAAGTAAAATACGTAAGTATTAAAATCGAGTTAGATCAAGACGTAGTTCACTAGTGTCACCAACTAGGGCTAACTGCCGGACGCTAACGGTCGCGCGCATTCCTCCCCCTTTCCTTCCAACAACTAATTGCGTCTTATTCACAAGTGTCAAAAATTTATAAACAATATCATTTTAAATACAAATTAATCATAGCTTAATGTCTTGTAATATAAGCAGTAATTAATAAAAATGCATAAAAAATCTGAGTCATAGAAAGTTTTTTAAAATTACTACAAACAAAAACTATAGAAGGCATTTAAAAATGCGAGCCTCATAGTCTTAATTTTCATTATATGGAACATTTTCAAAGAAAAAAATACATTAGTTCTATTTCAAACAAAATGTAAAGTATTCTATTAGATTCATATTTACAATCGTATACGCTACTACCAATACAAACTTGTATCAAACACAGGATTGGTTGTGACAAAACAAGCTATCGGGTCTACCTAACATGTATTGATAAGGGAAAAGTGATTACTTTGTCCTTTGGTTTTCTTATGGTTATGGTTATGGTTATAAATAGAAGACTGGAATAAGAACACATTCGTAGTTATAATAAGATCTTTCGTTTTCGTGATATTTACACATCTCTTAAAAATCTATTTAAATCGTGTAATGTTTTGGTATGTGGTCGAAAAGGTATTTTAGACAACTCTATGTTTTTAAAATCTGTTGAATTAGTTACATTTAAAATAGATGTATTTTTATTAATAAAACTATAATTTATTTCATGAGAATTTTCGTGATTTTGTTGAATGTATAAAAATTTGAACCCACGCCACTTGAAAACCGCCCAAGCGCTCTGACCGCTAAGCCATGCGTTCTACATCAGGCTACGTCGAAACTCTTATACGGTTATTACAACTTATGTTTGTTGTTAGCATCTCTGTAATAAGCGTAAAAGCGTAATAAGTTGTTAGCCACCAAACAAACGAAATTGTCTGGAAAAAGAGATGTTAATGTTGATCATTTGTTATCTAACTTTGTGTTTAATTAAATTAATTTATTTCTCATTACGACGACGTAATAGCCATATTAAGATGTTCCATCGACGATAAGAATCTATGACTATTAATTATAATTGTGGTCAGTGAATCTATTTCTGTACTCCGCTACGATGGAATGTACACGCATACCGACTTCGATTAAAATATATTTTATTCATTACACATTGAAGTTTGCTTTATTATATGTATATAATACAGTTTATCCAGTTGCTTGTTATATAGATTCAATACCGTTTTATCTCGTAAAATACTATTTAACTAACGACAACTTATAAATTAAAAACATTTCATCTCGATAATTATATGATAATTTTATATATGGCCTCTTTCATTTAAATAATTTTACAATAAGCACTTTAAATTGCAAAAAATTCTTCAATTTTGTGTATAATTGCGAAACAGCGATCATCGATCTACCTTGTTTCATTGAGAAATTGCCTATTAATTTCAACTTATAATGATCGTGCAATGTTTAACCTTTCCGTAACTAAGCAAATTGTTAGTAGTTACATACATGTTTCGTTATAAGTGCATAAAAAATTAATATTTCAAATGAATCAATAAAATACGTTATTTGAAAATATATATCAAATTATTTTTATCACTTATGAACTACGAAATTATGATGACAGCCATTATAATACCTTAAAATTATAAAAGAAGTAAATATTTTTATTGCTAGATCAAATGCAAGAGAACATGCACAAAATTTTAAATCAAAAGTTCTCCGGAACAAATTGGGGTCTAAACGCACCACTTAATAGAATGGGCAATCTTTATAATAAATTAGCAAAAAATTATACCTTGGATATATTTAATGACTCGTTACATTCCTATAAAAGTAACCTAAAATATTTTATAAAATAAGAAATCCTTAACTAACTAACCTCAAACCATTCATTATAGAAATGACTCACCGTCTTACAACTTCGCTGGTTTTTTTTATTGTGTAAATGTTTATTATTTTTTTTATTTACATGTAAAATTCGCCTGTAATTGAAACATACTATGTAACAATGTATGTACGCCAAATGTATTCTACGCCAGTGTATTCTTAGGAAGTAACGTTGGCTTAAAAAAAACACGTTTTATGAACACACGGTGCATTTGGTGGTATATATAAGAATAACCTTTAAAAATTCTTTAAGAGATCGTCTTTTAAAGGCTAACCGTGTGTATATCGCAATTACAACGTTATGCGGGATGATTCAGGATCGCAAATTACTGTAGCGGTCACGCATGAACGCGACCGGTTTTGCCACTACCGCTAATGACGTCATCGAACTGAGCAAACAGCACTAGTCACTACTGAGATGAACTACTACGTATACTTGTTAAACGTATAAGGAAAAAAAAATAATAATTATAGTATTTTAAATTATAATGTTGATAACTTTGGCAATCATAAAAACTTTGATACATATAAATTTACACGATGCAAGGCACTGATTGCTGAAGGTCGAATCACTTTAATGTTTAAATTTGCACTAACAAACATTTTACGTTGAACATTTAACCTTAATCTATTAAAATACATGTATGTTTTTATAAATATTAGATTTAGTTAGGAAAAGAGCTCGGGCAGTGAAGGCGAGTGTTAATGCGCGCATTTTAATGGGCCCCTTAAGCTTACATTGGTCGCAAGTCCCAGGCGCTGCTCCGAGCTCCTCTGCGTTCAACTCGATGACCCCCACCGTGAATCCATGGAATGCTAAAGATTTTCTTCTTTTAAACATAAAGTACTTGACAAACATAATTTATGGATAGACTTAAAATGGCTTTTTTTATAAATGTATGTATTCATATTTATAAAACTCATTCGTATATAATATCAAACTGGAACATGCTTTAGTTCAAACGTCTAATTATAAAGGTCTGACTTCACTCGCGTATGTGTAATATCAACAATTCTCAAGAATATTTAGTTTGTTTCAGCAACCAATATCGATCAGAACGTAATGCTTGTTAAATCGTTTTTCTAAATAAATTCTGTCATTAGTGTTCGTTTTGAAATAGAAATGATCTTTAGTTTCACTATTTTTGCCGCATTGCCAAGTTTTTAGAGAGAACCTAGTGACAAGACACCCTATTCTCTACTTACCGTCCGAAATCGAGACACTGCGCGTGAGTGGCGCTACTAAACGCCGCACTTGTCTTACCATAGCAGAGAGATGAAAATAATTTAAATGTAATAAACCCACCGAGTAGAGATCGAAAATATATATATATATATATGTGAATAATATATTTTCGTTCTAAAATACTCTTCTGTAAAAAAAATAATGAAATGTAAATTACTTAATATCGTGCTTTATAATGTTTAGTTTCATATTATTAACTGTCTCTGTCGCATGCTAGGTCAAGGTCCATAGCACCGCTCCTTTTATTTACCGATCCATTAACAACAATTGTTTGACCTCAACCGGTCCTTTGTGCTCAATGTTTTCATTTTGCTGTAATTTTCTTAAAGACTTCCTTTTTACATAGCTCGTTATCGCGCTTGTTATCTTATCATAAGTATCTTGTACGTAATGTAATTTATTTAATATTTAAAGTATTATACATTATATAATGGGTTTAATTTATGAACATATTACTATATAATGAAAGCAATACAAAATTGGCTTAATTTGTTATAAAAATGAATTTATTTAAATTCTAACTACAATATCGAGCATATACATAGTAAACTGATGATGGGTTGATATTTTCTACTGTCCTACCAAAACGTTTGGGTTTAATTAAGTCACAGAAACCTACTGTGTCTGATCATTATAATTTAGGGATTTAATCCTTTCCCGACCATTCCCACGATGAGATTTTAACCCACAATCTTTGTGTGCGGTCAAATACGTTCAACTGCGCCGCGTCATTGCGGCTTAAACGTAATATATTTTTTTACGAGGCTATTATGTTAATTATAATATACAATTTGGTGCTGTCATACACTGACTTAACTACATATAGCATGCGGAGTTTACATTCAGTGTCCTCCATTATGTTATAGTCAGAATTTTATAAAGGAAGGTCCTTTGGGAAGGTCATTAAGTTGTACGCATCATACACTAAGCTGGCGAAGCCTAATTTTGATCTTTGAGATAATGGTTACCAATACCTTAGTTGTGACCAGTTAAATCACTGACTCATTTTGGTTTCCGAAGACGAATAATTAAAGATTAGATTTGGTATACTAAGCAATAGATGCTGGTTTCTTTATTTTATAATCATATTATTCTGAAACTTTATTATTGTGTGTTTTTTATGTATTTTGCACATAGTTATCAAACAAGTACTAGTAGTTATTATTTATTTAGTCAGTCACTTTTTCTTTGTTTCTGTGTGTTTATGGAGTGTGATGAAAAATTATTTTCAATAATTTTAAAGTGTTATTTAAACACTAAGGAATAGAAAAAAGAGTTTTATAAAAAGTATAAAAAAATCCTCTTGTCAAAATTACATACACTCTCGAGATAAAATTATATTTAAATATTTGTATGCACAATAGTCACAAACAATTGATATGTCGTGTTTCGGTTAACGGTTAACGGTTTCATGAAATCAATACGATTTCATGAAATGCGACCATTTCATGAAATCCACAATTGTCGATTGGCTAGATCTTGATGTGAGTTGACCAGATTAATGATAACCTATAATTTTACAATATGGCCAACTAAATACGCAGCTTCTTCATGAAATCGTATATCTTATTTGATCAAATAGTAAAATAAAATTTAAGTTACTGGTAGAGGCGCTAAGAGCGCTTTATTGCATGTCAGCTGCTAAAATATGTTTTCATATATTTTAGTGAGACTTTTATTTTATTTATAATTCATTTCAATTTTTATTTTAACTGTTTGTGTTTATTTTAATTGGTTGTAAATCTAGTACATAATATTAAAAAACTACTAAATGTTTAATAAAATATAAGATTTTTAAAATTAGGGTTAGATTGAACTTTTTTATTTAACTATCTAGAAGTTAAAAATGTTTTAAGCTAAAAAGATCGTCGTTATATAATGAGTTCGTATTACGCACAAATTCTGGATCTATATTAAATATATTATAAAAACATCTTATTTTACGATATGACCAAACGTCGATGACGTAATCGCTAAACGTTGATGATTAATCGATATGGTCAAATTCAGTAGGTCATTTTATGAAATGCGATGGTCGTCGTCATTGTCGATCGTTGAACATTGCATGAAATCGTCAATTCTACAATGTGACCACGACTGATTGATATATAAATGTGAGGTCATTCATATTCCAGTTATTACTGTGGGTTAAGGACGTTTTGGTTCAGGGAAAATCTTAAACCATTGTAGTCATCTATTCGTATAAATACGTCATTAGTTCCAAGAAGATACTATGAGAATGATTAAAAATATTTTATATTAAACATTATTTTGTATTTTATGCTGTACAAAAGGCTTAACCTACAGACAGTATTATAAAGAGATATCATCACTAACACATGTTGAGTAACAATGTGTATTTCATAAATTTTGAGGCATTTCGTTCAAGACTAGCAATTTGTTAAATAATTCAATTTACGGTTTTTCTATACCACAAGTCACAACAAACATTACAATTTCCTGGTCGACGTTCGATAACGTGCGTATGTTTATTTCAAGCATACTTATTACTTTGTATTTGATGCAAACGTTTCTACTTTTGCAAAGGATATTTATGCAATGCAATTATATCAGTTGTGAACCTATAAAAACGTAAATAATATATCAAGATTATAAATTTAAAAAAATAATTAGATTTTCAACCAATAACCCGTAGTATTTTAGATACAGTTAAGTAATGGTATTTTGAATGACTATTAGAATCCATAATATAAAAGATTTGGGGGACCTTTTTTTGTTTTC
Organism: Podotricha telesiphe; assembly: GCA_038994665.1. Taxonomy (NCBI): domain Eukaryota; kingdom Metazoa; phylum Arthropoda; class Insecta; order Lepidoptera; family Nymphalidae; genus Podotricha; species Podotricha telesiphe. Next base: position 1,148,852 of record JAOYRR010000307.1, on the reverse strand, counting down.
ATACCATTACGCTACACTTGAAATGATTTCTATTCATATATATCTTTTATACAATAAAAATGAATTCTGTTGAAAAATTTTAACATTATCTTCCAATACTAACTTATAATATAAGTTTATTTTTACACTATCTCCTTACAGACTTGTCACTCTTAATAAATTGCTGGAATCCGTAAATAGCATCTTTTGTTCTGAATTTAGTCACAAAATCCGGTTTGGTCCGTAATCCGCAAAGAAGCCGTCTCGAGTAGGGGGGTCGTAAGGCAGGTCAATGCACTAAAAATATTCGAATACTGTTCCTGCCGCATCTCATCTTAATATAAAAAAATTGCTAACCTCTTTGTCAGTTAAAATAATTATAAGTTTTTTATAGTTAGTAGTGTAGTAATGAAATAACGTGTATGTTACAAGTTTGTTTCGCGCACATAAATTAGGCTTGAATTGAACATACTAATATTCATTCAAGTTAAGAGCGTGTTAGATTTTTAGAAAACGTAAAATATTTGAGCATATCAAGATTCTAAACCGCACCTCGTGGAAATGTCCAAGCGCTCTTACCGTTAAGCCATACGTTCTACATCCGGTTACGTCGAAATTCTTATACGTTTCATACAACTTAATTTTGTTGTTTCCAAGAGGCGCGGGTTCGAATCCCGCTTCGCCAAAATTTTTGTAAGGTATTATTTTAAAAATGTAACAGTTGAGACTTATCAGTAGGTTTCCATCTTCTCTTAAATAAAAGAAAAAGTGTCAGAAAACACGTAAGTATGGAATGTCAATTAAATATTAAGATGATATACAGACCGTACGTCTTAAATCAAGTTGCAAGAACATGTGGCAATTCAATTACGTATTTATTTAGGGCAATGCATTTATTAAGACTAAATAAAGCAAGTCATTCTTATAATGAACAAGAATCATATGAAATTAAACCCTATTTGATGATCACCCGCATGTAATCGTTTACAAAATATCAACGCTATTGTTAAAAGTAAAGTAAGTAAGTTTGGAACCCTGATAAATTTTAATATGAAATATGGAGCTCAAAACTCAACACTTTACCACACTGTAAGCGGAGATTGTGGTTGAGGAGGAGGCTTTATTCACGCTAGGTAATAATTCGTTATATTCTAGGTAGGTAGGTAATTCTTCTCTTCATTCATGGTAGGTAATTCGTTACACGTACAGATTCTACAAATATAACAGTTGAACATTTATGTAATTAAATGAATATACAAAATTTATGTTATTTATATTTTTAATTTGATGTAACTCAACAAATTAAAGTTAAATTATCAAAAAAATCTTAACATACTTAAGTAATTTAAACAGCTATTATTGATTAACCAAAGTTTATTGATAGCAATAATCACTTAATGTTCGTATAGTCTCTGATTCTAATCTAGAAGTATATGGAAAAGGGATCGAACGAAATCGTGACGGAAAATTAATAAATTGTATAAAAATAGCATACTCCGGTGTATGCACGGGAACATAATATCAATGTTATTGTTAAAATTTAAATATATAAAAAAAAACATGTTTACTATGTTCAATAGATTTATGAAACTTATAAATTTTGAATAAAGTCGATTTATCAATTTTGAATAGAGTTATGAATAAATAATGCACTTCTGCAGCTTTTACTCTTTAATCATTTTCATTGTGACATAAAGACGTTATGTTACACGTAATAAGAACTTTGAGATGAGTATGCGATGAAACTATCTTATACGATAAAGTATATTTTCCCACGCGAAATGTTTGGGCGGTGGTAAGTGGAGAGATAAACAAACGTTACCATTTGACCTCTCTTGGAATGTGTTTTATTATGAGAAAAAGCAATGAAGGTTAAGTATGGAATACACATATTATCATAAATTACATTAGAACATATAGAGTATACTAAAAATAATATAAAAAAATACTCAAAAAAAATTAGTTATACGTTAGTTCTGTTTTCTGAATGTGTTGAAATACATATTTCCTAAGTGACTCATTACAGGAATTCAATGAATTTTAACAAGTTGAACCCAGACGTCTCCAGTGGCACATGGCCCGCTCTGGGCGCTATGTCCCGACAAAAATAGACAAGTTGCTATTTATATATCGTATCCGCCCTGCGCACGCGCACCGCGCTTCTTGACGGCGCCTGCGTAAACATGGCGTCGATTTCTAAAATCCATCTAAGATTATTAAGCTTATAACACATAAGTTAATTTAAATAGTGTTACGTGTTAAGTAGTAACAAATGAATTAATGTATAGACTCATTCATATGTAGTATGTACATTGTGCTAAGTGTTTCTTACAATGTCGTCACATGCTGCAGTGATTAATCAGAAAACAATAAAGAAACTCTTCACTCTGGTTTCACTTGGGTGTAAATTAAATTTCGGCACAAAATTTTTATCAATAAATATTGCGTTGAATATATTGTAGTGATTTTTGTCTTGTAGTTGTGAATATAAGTATGAAGGACAATAAGCCTATTTAAAAAAAAACTATTTCCCGCTTCATCCCGCATTAAAGGGTAGATAGATAGAACCTATTGTCAAGACTGCCTTTTGTACTATATATTTATATGACTGAATTATAACATTTAACACAGCTTTTTGAAAAATAGAATGACCTGCAATGTAATTTATGTAAAAGTCTAAGATTATGTTCATACTTTTAAATAATTTTATATTTATTTAGGTAGGTGTAAGTAAAAGCGAAATTTGCGAATCATGAAACCAATATCCCAGAAAGCTTTTAACGTGGGTTGGGTGTAATTCATCAATCACGTTTAGACCTCAAAAAAGGTTAGTAAAGTAACAATACATAAGAAAACCCACACATTTCCCGTACTTCTGGGAGGTATTTTGTCCGATCCGTAGCCGAAAACCATAACAGCACATAACTAATGGTCTATAAATTTTAAACATAAACTATCATAGGTACAATGATTTTAAAAGTTTTTAACCATTCGTCTTATGTTTAGTTTTTTAAATTTTCTATATTTATTTATTTTTTCTTGAGCAAAAGAAAGATATGAACTATTAGTCTTTTGAGCTTCACGCGTATTAAAAAAAAATGTTTTTACCCTTCCCTGTAATAATTTGACATATCCCATATTTACTAGAAAATGCATTAATTTGTTTTAAGAGGAACATGGCTTAAAAAAGAAAGAATGGAATTTTTGTACATTCTTTGGACGCTTAGCATCACTACGAATAAACTATTACACTTTTCTATTAAGACATTTTATTTGTTTTCAAGTTTTAAGTTATTACACCAATTGAATACTATTTGCTCTACAGCTGAATTGCACAATGGTCTGATTCTGTGACATATTTGTTCACGTGGTCTTATTTATCTGTCCTTATTTGAAATTTATACTAATTGTAAAACACAATTCATATATAATGGAACACACTGAACTATTATACATGTATATCTAAAATATTGATAATTATTCAAATTATTAATATAATATACTATAGCTGGGATATATGATTTGAAATCAGAACGCGATTATTGTGACGACAAACCCGACTTATGAGAATATTTTATTAGTTTTTTTTTCCTTTTTTCAATGTGTTACGACAAAATGTATAAAAACATACTTTGTTTTGACCTCCTTCCAATTCCAATTCAGGAAACATTTCAAAGTAAAAAGTACATATCAATTTATTGTTTTTTTCCTAAGTAAACTGACTATTATAGATATTATTTTATTATTTTAAAGACCCATATTGAATATTTCAAATAAATAATCCACTAAGCTGTTCACTAGTTGACATTTACCTAAAATAAATTTACAATTGATTATGTACAATGTTTGTGTTCGCACTCCGTAGAAGTCTTGAGCATCGCCACTCGATTCTCAACAAACACATAATCTGGGTCATGGTCCATCGTGAATCTCGTTTTGGCATGTCTGTCTGTATATAACCTTTATACTCCTCTCGTATGTTTAGTTAATGCGATCATCGACATAAAAAAACGCCAAGAATTTATGAAACTTATGTTCGATGACTAAAATAAACCAAATTACAAGAGATTTTCGTCTATATGATAGCAGTCAGTCTTAATACAAAATTTTGAGAATTGAATTTAGTTTTTAATACATTTGTTTCATTTGGGCAAATGTAATGGGCATTCATTTGGGCAAATGTTACTTAATAGATGTTTAAAAAATTTTCATGAATATTGTTACCGATGTTTTCCAAGGAAAGTTGAAACGTGTCACGTTAAACAGGATGAAACTGTGGTTGTGGATTTAAATGATGATTCTCATATAACTTTAAAGAGGACAAATCAAAATTAAAAAAAATATTTGAATACTTGGGCTTCACTGCCTTGTTAGTATAAATCAAAAGATGTACGATTACTATACAAATAGTATGAAAACATATTGAGATAAACCATGTATATCTTTAGGTTAAAAAAATTAATGCAATCTATAAAAATTACAACAGTATCTGTCACACAAATTCCTTACTTTATTAATGACGTCAACACACACATGTATGTGGGACTTTAAAAAGAAAGCTCGTTTTTATTTGTAAATCACATGGTTACAGTTCTGTTTTATTAAATATTTTTTTTTACAAAGCACATTTTTATGTATCACGCACACACACACTCACTCACACATGCACACAACTCATTTACACACGCACACACATTTCGAATACTGTGCAAAATGCCGTGGTCACGAATAATAGTAATAAAAATCTTAAGAGTTAGTAAATTTTTGTGGAGCATTTAAAGTATTTTTAGATGCAGTAACCGTTAACATTTGTCAGTCATAGGTTAACTAATTGATTGGTCAAGACGGCGATCTGCAAACGTGCTAAGTGGATGATGACAGTACTCCTACCCGGTTCATATTGATGTCACGGTCTATCTACACTGACTCTTGTGCATTTTCCCATGTCTTGGCAATATTTTGGCAGACAGTTAATTTATAAATACGTTGAGACGTAGTCTATAGTGTGAATACAGTGTAATATGTACTAGTAGCGCCGTCGACTCGAAAAATACGCGAACTCAAAATATACTAATATAAAATTAGTATATATATATATTAATGTTTTTTCTAATGCATACTTATAAAACTAAGTTTCTTTTTTTTTTGTTCTTTTACTAACTTATTTTCCGTATAAACTTCATATATGTTAAATTGCATAACTTTTGTATTTAATGTGCACAATTTTACCATCACGTATTAAACAAATTGATTGTCTCGCCTCAATTACTTAAATACTATGTATTATAAATAAGTTATATTTTTTATGTGTAAATGTGAGAAAAATAATAATAATAAGATAATGATAAAATATATCAGTGTGAAAATATTTCGCTGTACTACTTTTTCTCGCACTTACCTAATCTTACTACTGATATTATCTTTTAAATATTTGTTCAACCGAGATTCTGCGATAGCCCTGAGGTTTAGATTTATATATATATATTTTTTATACAATTATTGTGAATGTGTTTTGCTTATATTTACGGACATCGTTATGTACCCTAAAAAAATATTATGAATATGTCTAGCCTACATCTCTTATTACGCGCATAGGCTGTGGGTTCTTACATCTAAACACAGGGATGTTTATATAAGACTTATTTAAATAAAATATGGCGTGTTCCGCCTTTAATAAAGAACATCTGAGTATTTGAAACAATTTGTCAGAGCATATAAAAAAAGAAAACAAAATGATCATACATTAATTATAACTTTATTGTTACAGCCATTTTTTTTTATATATTAAGGTCATAGATGTCCGTTCTTTTTTTCTCCTTTTGTGAATAATTCATATTATAGCCACTTCTTAGACTATATTACATACTACTACATAAGTACTATCAGCAAATTCAGATATCAAGTTTATTGACCCCGTTCTAAGAATGAAACCTTAGATCATTTTTGTAAAAGATTCCTATGAAATCACGTGATACAGTTTTGGGGCTTTGAAAGGTATGCATGTTTAAACAGTACACGCTAATAGGTGGCTTCGGATCTCGTCTAAATTAATAATAATTACTCTACAATCGTTAACTGTAACACTAACCGTGTCTAATTTTAAGACATTGTAAAGAAACTGTTGCTACAATGCGTAAACACTTGTTACAATAATTGAATAGAATTAAACATTCCAGCTTGTAATTACAATAATTATCCATTTTATCATTATATTAACATTTGCTATACTAGACAAAGGAATCGAGTGTCAAGATACTTTGTTCTCTACTTTCTGCCCGAACTCGGTGTTCGACTTCCCCGAACGGTAATCGAACCAATCAAGTTTACAGTCAGACGTTATGTCGCTACGCGACGACAGCGTCATCGTTACTTTAATACATTTTTTAAAATGAAATAACATTTATTAAATTATATTTTTTTGGTTTCAGGTAAAGGTGAGTTCAAATCGCTGTTGAATTTCGGCCAAGGAAACTTAATAGTAAAGAAATATAAAGATATTATATATACTTTATAGGTCTGTATTTAACATTTCTGTCGGTAATAAAAGTAAAAAGTAAAAGGGGACAAACAACAAGGACGGAATAGTTTAAGATGTAACAAGTGTTTCTATAATGATATTACAAGGTATGCCAGCTACTAGAAATATATTGCATGGACTATATGAATCCGGAAAGTTCAGCTTCCCCTACACTCCTTATGTAACCAATGCCAAACCAACATGTCAAAATTCTTTCTACGTCCAGTAATTTAGGCATAGTCTGTCAGTCACTCAGTAGGTATTGGGACAGCTTTATATAGGTATGTTGATTTAACATAGGAAAAAAATAACATTGACTAAATATTTTACAAACGCAATAATATATAAAAACAGGTATTTGAAGCTGATATTTATTACGTTTATTACTCTTATATTCAAAGACGAATTGAGTACGAGTAACTTAATCAAACGGTCATTTAATTAGTTTCAAGATTTTTAAATGTTGTTTCCAATTACTGTATACAGCTGTATCGTTTTAATGAATTATTTCAGTGGCTGCCCTCTTCTACCGTTTTTATTATTAAATTCTTTGGGCGTATAAGAAGCTCTAAGCGTGCTCATGATATATATTATTTTATCAATTGTTTACTTATTCATTGCACATATTAATATTCTACTAGAGGGCCAGTTGGCCCGTCAATTACGCGTTGCCTTAGTGAGCCACTTTACGCAATAGTGTTTGTCAAATATATGATAATCTTTGGAGTACTTATTTTATTAATGCAATTAATATTTGTTATCCATTATTGAAAAAAATACTCCAGGTTGGCATTAAATATGCCAAGTTTAATACTGTTCCGTCAACTCAATTTTAAAAAAAAATACATTATAATATCGACTGGTAACACATTAAGATATTGTATAGATAAATTCTTTCGCAACATCACGTGTAAGGCATCATTAAGCATTGTAAAGTGTTTAAATATATTACTAAACAACACCTCTTTTTGATAGCAAATTGCCATAAGAAATGTTTGAAATGACATTTGATTCTGAAAAAATATATTCCCCTGATACAATTTTTTCACCATTTTGGCCTTTAAATATTGTATCTTATAGGTACGATAACTCGTAGTGCAGGGCTGTTCAACCTCAGGCCCGCGAATTGATTTCAATTTGCCCGCCAGCGTATAAATAAAGTTTAAGATATTTGATTTTATACTTTTTTTAACATTTTGTTTTAAAGTGTTATTCCCACACTAAGAAAATTGAAAAAGACATATTTAGAAAACGTATAAAAATTTGAACGCAGGGTTTTCTAAGTATGTCTTATTGGATTTTATTTTTTTTCTACCATTTATAGTTTATAGTTTTTTCTACCATTATTAAAGATATTGTATTATACGAGTAGCCCGCAGACGGTTTTAGATAAAAAAAATTTAGATTAAATTTAAATCCTATTAATAGTTATTTGCTACTACTTCGAAGCGACGCGACCTGTTTTATCTTCACATACAAAAATCATTATGTTTTGAGTAACGACATCCATCCTGTTATTTCAGACGAGTTTCCTGTTATTTATAGAAATGAGTAAAATAATTTGCTTTACCGTTACAACATTCGTCCACGTGTACAATTGTTCCATGATTCGTAATTGGAAATTACGAAACATGTGACTTCTCTGTTAGCGTTTTGTTTTTTTTATTTTTATATACTATGTACCCGCCCTGGTAACATAAAGTGTGGCATTGATTTCTGCCACTCTTGATAACTTGAAGGCAGGTGGAAAGCGACAAAGGTGTGTCTTGACACTAGGTACTCTATGCCTATGTATGCTATGTGAAAAAAGTATGCAGCTGGTAAAAAATGTTAGTCAACACGTTTGGTATTTTATTTTGGTACTTATGTAAATTAAAACTACTTTTAATACAGGCAAGTGTGGTAATTAGGTTAATTAATTGAAATGGTAATTGGCTTTGAAGAACGATTAATTTTAGTAACTTATCAATCTATAAAATTTCTAAATTATCAATATATCTGTTAAGATCGAGTATGAAGATAAATACGGTCGTTTTGTTTATAATTTTTTTATATTTTAAATTAGTTATAAATTTATGAATATATGTTTAGTTACACAAAGTGCTAAGATAAATATTAATAAAATTTCCAATACGGAGTAAGTTTATGCCATTGATTGGTAAGTTATTCGAGATCTTAATTTTGAATACTAAGTAAATTCAAATTTGAACGTATATGATGCTAACAACAAAAAATTGTAATAAACGTATAATAATTTCGACAAAGCCGTATGTAGCACGCATGGCTTAGCGGTCAGAGCTTGGACGGTGTCGCAAGAGGTTCTAGTTCGAATACTGCTGCGTTCAAACTTATACCTTTTCAAGAAATATTTTTTATATCCTACGTGTGCAAATAGTAATTTAACAATGTCAAATTACTGGACGTTTTATTTTTATTACTTACTATCTGAGAGGGGATCTAACGAAATACACTAAATGTAACGAATTACTTCTCTGTACGTAAACAAAATCGATTATTTTGTAATTTCTGAGTGCTGTAAAATTTAATTTACAACGCCCACATTCAATCCTACATCGTAAGGCCACATACACGATTTGAAAATAACAATTTACGCAACTAGCCAGTCTAGTCTTAATCTTTGCTTTATAGAATCTCCTTTGTATAGTCCTAATGAACTCGAGCGCCCTACATTACTGCCTTTGATCTTTATCTATGCGTGGTAGTACGAATATAGCATCTTATGATTTATTTTTCTTTTAAATAGCTGGCATTCTTTAATATTAATGAAATTTATTTAGTAAAAAATCTGGATTTCAAATCCGTACCAGGCGTATGAATAGGTTGACAAGTCGACTTGCATATTTTTTTGAAATATTAATAGGTACAGGAATTGCTTTATTTATTAGTTAATTAATAATAAAATCAAAAAATCTTAAACAAATTAAACACTTTCAGATAAAACTGTATTTAAATTACATAGAAACAAAATTAACAGATAAAACAAATTGACAAATGTCTACCATGAAAGGATTTATCAACTTATTCACCTGGTACGGAAATACAAGAATTCAATAAATAATGTTAAAAAGGTATAAGATCAGTAATTTGAACTTGGTATCATTTGTTTAGAAATTTATTTATTTACTACATATGAACATATAACAACAGTCTAATAAAGCAAATTAAAGCATCTATGATTTCCGTTCAGTGTGCCGAATTTTCTAATTCTTTAAAAAATTGTAACTAAAAAACATTTAGTAAGATGTTTTATAATAAATTAGTAAATTAATACCTACTCTTTAGAAAATCAATCAGTAATTAATGTAATTAACTTGAAACTACATATTTTTACTTGAACGTTTATAAATACTGTTTTGGTTATATCGCGTCATTTTCCGAACGGAGCTGTTATTGATTTAACCTTATAAGGAAAAATAAATCGTTCGTCCTGCCGTTGCATTGACGACATAATAGATAATGGCCGAGGCCGGCTAAAGGTTACGTTATCTTAATGCAACAATGACTAATGCGAATATTTATATGTTCCACTTAATATATCATTGTTATTAATAACATTACTTTGGATTATCATTTTGTTTTACGTGTTTACGATTTTTCGAGAATCTTAAATTAATTTTAAATGTTAAGTCAGTTACGAGTAGCAATTTAACATCGAGTATACTTGAACGCCTTTGGAGATGTTTAAAATTACTTAATTTAATCAGACTATTTCAGATATTATAAAACAGTAAATACAAATTTTTGGTTAATGGGTCTAATTTTGTTTGATATTAACACAATATGGCGTTCCAAAGACGAAGTTCGTTGTCATAATCAAAATCAAACTATTTTTTATTCAAATAGACTATTACAAACACTTTTGAATCGTTAATTTACATAAAATGTCAGTATTGTCAGTCTCAGCGGCAGCTACGAGAAGGCGCGAGCCGGCGAGAAACTCAACAGTTGCTCTTTTTAAATATAGCATCAACAGCATTTAATTCCACACATTAACATTAGAAAATATATTCCTGGACCGAATAATATACTTTCCTACAATACTATATACAATACAATGGCGTAAAACTGTTCAGTTATGAATTTACAAACGTTTCTAAAAGTTTAGTGATTTGTCTATAAGGTAGTAATCCGCCTCCAGACGGAAGCGGTGGGCGTAGATCGCGCGCCCACTTGTCACTTATGTCACCAATACCTCTCATCGTATATGGACAGCTGTTCGGAATTGTACGCTTTTGTTGTATTTAGATATGGGCATGATGTTATATTATAATTTAATGCGTCATGTACTATAGATATTAAACAGTTTGTGTTGTGGTAAAACACAAAGCCTTATATTCTTTTGCCAGATATGTACTTTTAGGCACTACTTAATGAACAAAGACAAATAAAAGACAAAGCGCCGCATGGAATTCTGACAGTCAATACGCCACGTCACGATTTTGGAAGGAAAAGTTCTTCTTGACTTATCCGGAAAGAACGTAAAGTAGTAAAAAGCTTAATATTTTACACGTTGGAGATCAAGCTCTTATTTTCTTTTCGATAAAAAAGCAAATCATTGAAAGTAGGTCGATTCTATAAGACACTTTCAATTCTCTTTTTCGATTGATAAATTTTATTATATTATTTTCTTAAAATCTCATTGTTGTCACTTTCTAAGGCAGCTTTTACAACAAAACAAACTCTACAATGAAAGTTAACAAAAAGCCACTTTATTTTCGTTATTTCAAGAAATAAAATAAACAACCAAATACTCACCTACCAAATATATTCTATTGAAATGCCTCATAAGTCTTTCTATATTTTTAGCTTCTATTAATATGCATTAAGAAAATATTTACACGATTCACCTATTAACCAACAGTAGCGTTCAGTAGTAAATAAACAGCGAAAGCCCTCTGAGATTCATCACACTTTTGAAGTTTGTAATTTGAATTTTACTCCCCAGTATTAGATGTCAAACTTCCATATCATCAGTTGAATATAATCTATATCAAAACCGACGAGCACAACAGATCACGCCGCGAAGCTCACCTAAGCGAGAAGATCAAAAGCATTACCGCTTTATGTTTTTTTTCTATCAACTGACTCTTTTGACATTCAGACGTGTATGAATATTAACTTTGATTTATTTATCAAGGAAATAAAGTTATAGATGTAGAATACAATATATTGATACAAGTACTCACCCGCAACTTCGTTTGCATGTACTATGACATTACATTGGCAAGCGCGATTCATACGTAGCCTGGGCCGAGGCACTGGTGACTAAGGATCCGAAGGTGAAAGTGCAACCCAGCCCCTAGGTACTTTAAGCGGAAAATTGCCAGGGCAAGGTCCGAGCATATTTCGAAAATTGTTGAGAAGCTTGAGAGCTCTCCGTCTGGAACCCGTCAGCTCTGGGGGCTCTCCGAGGTTGCACTTGGCAACATTAGCAAGCCTTCGCTTCTCTTCTCTCTCGCTCTCCGGATGGCATCTCTCCTTTAGTGCTCCAAACATGTGCTCCTGTGTACCGGTGCTAACGCGTCTATTTCGGCACTTTTACTCAGTCGGCGTAGTCCCTGATTTGTGGAAGAGCGCTCTGATCCACCCGATCCCGAAGAAAGGCGATGGCTCCGATCATTCTAACTACAGTTAACCACTAAGAAAACCAACCCCATTTGTCGTGTCGCCAGTTTTCGAGAACATTCCTCTTAAAGCCACGCCTTAACTTAACTGTAACACGCATTAACGTTTCGAGTGACTGCCAGTATCGCGATCATCTGGAAAGCAAGGCCATGTTGGCCTGTCATGCTGGGTGTCATTACAAGAGCAAGACAGTACTTCATACCCAAACACCGATTGGAACTGTATAGGGCCCAGGTTCCGCCTCACACGGAGTACTGTTCTCATCTCTGGGCTAGTGCACCCCAGTATCAGCTTGATCCATTTGATCGCATACAACGTAGAGCCATTCGAATCGTTAAGGACCCAATAATCTGTTAAGGCTTGACACTTTGTCGTTGCGTAGAGACGTTTCCTTTTTGTGCATTCCCTACAGCATTTATCATGGGGAGTGTTCTGGGGAACTGTGTGACTTGATTTCAGGCGCAGAATTTTCCTACCGCCACTGTACGTAACCGACTGAAATATCATCCTCACCATCTGGATACGTGGCACTCTACTACTGAGCGGTTTCGTAGGAACTTTCTTCCACGTGCCACTCAACTGTGGAATGGCCTACCAGCGGCAGTGTTTCCAGGTCGATTCGACATGGCTACCTTCAAAAAGCGCATCTATTTCCCCCCTTAAAGGCCGGCAACATCCCTGTAGCTCCTCTGGTGTGGTGACCATCAGATGACCCGAACGCTCGTTTGCCTTGCCTACGGATAAATAAAAGTATGAAATGTTAATGCCCGTTGTCTCCTGTTCAGCTAGTAATTTTGCGAAATTTGCCCTTTGTTCATTGAACTGTAGACCGACAAAAGATTTAAAAAATTCTGGCAATTGTAAAATCCTTTAAACCTTAAAGTATATGAAAAAAAAAACACGCTTTTAATATTCGAAACCAGTATAATATTATTATATTATTTTTTATTAATGTAAAAGTTTATTTTTAATAGCGTATTTTAGAGTTGTACAACCAGTTATAAATTATACATAAACATTCACATTAGCATAGAATATAAAAGAAAAACAGATACTGAATATGATTGATGATGATAAAAGAATATTTTATTATAAATAGAATATTTATTTTAATAAAACGTAACATTATTCGTTATGTTTTTAAAATAACATTGTTTATAAGTAGTCATGTCAACTGTCTTGTGTAGGAACTACTGGTGACGGGTGAGCAATGTAAATCTGTAAAATCTAAACAAAACCGAGATCCATGAACGCGCACGCTTGTTTTCCTAATGTTTGTTTTACGAGTCACTTAGATTTATTTACTTCAACAGATAACGGTTCGGCTTGATTACTTTGCCCGTTTTATAATTTACGGTGCATACACGCAAGCAGCCATGTAAGCAAAGCTACTTACTTACCTTGTAAAGCTAAATTGTTTGAACAATCCAATTGACAAAACTCAGTTTGAACTCAAATAATTTATGTAGAACATATTCTATGGACACCTTATGTACTTATTGGATGGATATTTAGATATTTTTTATTCAAATAGCAACTTCTGGCATGTGTTTCCTTTGAATTTAGTGCTAGATGCCGTATTTACTATTTATTAAACAATAAAACACATACAGTGTTATACAGTATATACGTGATCTATGTCATTGTAATATTGTAACTTTTTGTTATATGTCACCTTAGCAAATTTTAAGAGGCCATCGTGGCGTTGTTGGACAGCGTCTGACTATAAACGCAATTGGTTGTAGGTTCGGTTCCCAATCGGGGAATATTTAAAATATTTTAATTTCTCCACTCTGGTACCGACGACAGAGCGCGGCGTTGAGTCCTGCCACATGTCTCGATTTCGGTCGGAAAGTGAAAAACGAAGTGTCTTCACACTTTGTTCTCTCTGATTACCCTGCTATGCGGAAGAAAAGCGTGAAAAACAGAATAAAAAATGAAATGTCAAAATTCTACACTTTTATATATATAATTATATATTAGCGTATTTTCATTCTTAATTTGAACCTACAGTCACTGCGTTATTGTCTTAATGGTCTTCAGGTCTTCCACCCGTATTACTTATTATAAATCTAATAGTAAATTTCTTAATAAGTATTTTTGAAAACGCAGTGTATTTTACGGGCGACCTACTTTAATTTGTAGCGACAACATCCGTTGTATTACCTTCAGCTTTTAAAATAGGCCAAATGTATTTTTATCTACTGTTTGCTACTATTCTTATAGGATATGAAACAACAATGAAAGCATGAACGGTGTGTAACATTATTTGTAAATGTTAAATTGGGTGCGACTCGTTTTGTAACCTATGCACGTTTTCTTTTATGAATTGATGGACATCGTTCACACATTCTATTATAGTATTATTGAATTGGCTTTTTTAATTAATATAAATAGAATTGTGAAATCATAAAGATGATTTCATTTATTTTATTTTTATATATTATTTCATTTGTTATTGTTTATGAAAATTTATATGACGTTTATGTACTCTCATTAATTAAAACAAGTAGGAAATTAATTTATAGCTTCAACCATTTTTTTACTTTTTTGTTTGCTAGAATAATATTAAAAAATTCTCTCACGACATATTTTTCTTCTCTTCTTACTTCTCTTCATTGTAGGGTTAGCAAAGTGAGAATGAAAACTACGAATCTAATGTGAGTATTTTATTGCCACTGTAATAACTCCTAATGTATTAATTATTGATTTAATGAAACATGACGGACGTCCGTTTATATATGGATTTGGCTCAAGGTACCTAACTAAGATATTTATCTGTAAATAAGAAAACAACTTCGTCATTTATATTTTTAATGTTAAAAATTAAAACTTTTAACGATTGTCAAAATTTGTGTGTACTATATGTACATGTGTTTTATCATGAAGAACATATATAAAAATATGCTCTATTTGCACGGTCAAAGCGCCACAATTAAAGAACTGAACTGAATTATAAAAATAACAGTCCCAACAGTTATTTTACGTTAGTATTTGTCGAAAAATACCGAAAGGATCTATATTATTTACATATTACAATTTTCATAATATTATTTTAAAACATTTACGTAAGTGTCCAAAATTTAAACAGAATCGTATATCGTTGTTTTTCTCTACTCAGTTTCCTCATGTAGTTAGTAAATTACAATAAATCTTGTGCAACTTCCTATATGCGCCGATATGTCAATAGGTTCCACATAAATTATTATGTCTAG
Organism: Podotricha telesiphe; assembly: GCA_038994665.1. Classification (NCBI taxonomy): domain Eukaryota; kingdom Metazoa; phylum Arthropoda; class Insecta; order Lepidoptera; family Nymphalidae; genus Podotricha; species Podotricha telesiphe. The sequence continues at coordinate 1,133,495 of JAOYRR010000307.1, read as the reverse complement.
ATATGATTGAAATATTCTGTCGAGACGGCGGCGCAGGCGCAGAAATATACATAAATAAACCGTCCTACATGGCAGCGTCGATGAACTGAAGACTATCTATCTAATTAGTAAGTAACCTAAATGACGCCGTCATAAACTTAGGCTAATTAACCGCTATAGTGTTGAAACGATATTGTGATCATGCGACATGATAAATTGTGTAACATTTATAGAGATCCATACTTGCATACGTAATTATTAGTATATCAACTGGTACTGGTAGACTGGTAGAAGTGCAAAATTTCAACTTTATAGGAGAGCGATTTGAAATTTTCTACGGTTGCTTCAATTTTTGTCATTATTCAAAGAAAAAATATTAAAATTTTTATTATATGCAGCATTATGTAATTTGATCTCAATACATATATAGAAATCACGCTTCCCTTTAAACGGTTGTTTCATTTGTGTTGGTACAATTCTCGGAAGTAAACATTAAGAGAGATGAGTTAATGTTGTATTGACCGCTGTAAATAATGTAGATGTAATCATAAATTGCAAAAGATCGGACACTTTCGAAGAAGTCACTCGCTATCAATTTCGTGTTGCTAAGCATCTATTTTAAGAAATCAAATGCATAAATGGCGTATTGTTAACTTACGAATACGTCTTTTCTCTTTTAGATTCAGGCTATTTTTATCACATAAGCCTCTCCGGCCTAAATAAAAACATAGCGCGTTGAGTGTCGGAGTTCAACGTCGCACTTTATCTTAACAGAGTGGACTATTGGATTATTGGACTATCTGGACTATTAGACTATCCGGATGAGAATCGAACCCACCAATCGCATTTGCAGTCAGACGCTGTCCCACAGCACCACGATAGCATCACGTTATATGTATAATATATATGCGAATTATATATATATATTCTTTATTGCACTTAAAAACAAATAAGGTAGACTGTTCCAGTCGACCTGTAGAAGTGAGCAAGAGCAACATATAACGGGAAGACAAGACTGTGCATTAAATTAAACATAAAAAAATATGTTGAGAAATATATATATATATATATATATATATATATATATCATTGTGTATTTAAGTGAATGTATATATATATAAACATAAAATAATATAAATTATTACATATACATTAATGATAAGTACCTACTTTTATTGATAGACTTGGGGAGGGAATAATTTAGAATTAATATTCAAAATTTTATCCCTCCTGACTTATTATATCGACAATCAAACCGTTACATAAATACATAAATGATCGGAATAATTAATTAATCCTAAGCCAACTACAAACATTACGTAAGCTAATTAAAATACTTCGCCTACTAGTGAGGATAGTGAAGACTATTGTCAGTTTCACTTCTCGTTAAATATTCTCTATTAACGAAGCTTATCAACAATATGCCCTGTTCGTAGATATGTTCATAGTAATATTATAAATGCTAAAATACCGCGACCGAACCGCTGAATCGATTCTTATGAAACTTTATATTTGATGAACGCGCTTGGTGAACTTGGTGATGAACACACTTTTTTCTCCAATTTAATTTTTTATTTTTCCACGAATTTCATTGTTTTACGAAAAGGCCGCCCAAAATATGAAACGGCTATAGGACACGCCGGCGAAGCGGCGAGCGGATCGCTAGTAAAATATATATTTTACACATATTAGATAAGCCAAACGAGCAGGACTACGTCTACTAGAGTAAAACGATGAAATTAATCCTGCTCGTTCTAGCAAAAACATCAGATTCATGTTATGAAAATATTGTAGTCATTACGTCCGGATATTTGTGCAGTTTTTCCAAGAAGTGGGTCCAAACAACGTTGAAAGTTTCTCAATAGTTCGATAGACATATGTACAGTGAAACCAATAAAAGTGTGTTATAATACTTTAATTATTTGGTTATTAACAAATTAAATGTTGCAATAATCTTAATAATCTTCTTGGAAAAACTTCGTAACAATAGCTTGAAAAGCCTTATCTATAACATAATATAACAGGGCTATATGTAGAGTTATGTATTTAAAATGTTGATAGAAGAAGTGTGAAAAATATTAATACATTTAATTAATTCTAACGCGGTACAGACATGGTAAATATGTACAATACGTTAAAAACGTTATTTCCATATGTTTTTTTCATCAACCTATTGTTCAATTACTCATTATAAAATATAAACTATTCAACTTAACCACAATTATTTAAGAGTAAAGTATGTATGACGTAAGTATTTGAACCATGACAGGAGATAATAAAATTTAACATAAAGCGTACGTGAGGCGAAATGTACTCAAAGTAATAGACTTAAAACCTAAGGTGAAAGTTTACTCAACGTAGGTATTAGAAATTCTAATCAGTACATACGAGTATATATAAGAGAGATATATGGCTATTTGACGAGACGAATATGGTAGCCAGTTCTTTGACAAGTGGCGACGTGCATTGCACAAAGTGGCTATTCTTGCTCCGTGGTGAGCTTGTACTGGAAACTTTTACTTTTTTAACAGTAACTAAAAGATATTTTAAATAATACTACAGCTCGACGAGTAAAGCCGCTATTTATTTCGTTAATTTCTGTACTTATTTTTTGCGATAAAGTATATTAATAATGGCTATTAAGCAATTTAACGAAATAGATACTTATTGAGGAAATGTTTTTTTAAAATTATATTGTAATGTCCATATGCGTAGTTAAAAAATCTTTTTCAATAATTTTAAGTAAGAAGGCTTTTGCATTTTTGGTTCTTGCAATTTTTTATACGTTCTTAGTACTTTCTCACATGTTCGGTTCTATCTTGAGAATTTAAGCAATAGGTAATTAGCAAATTACGGATCATACATTGTAGATATCTAAGGGGAAATGGCAATGACGTCTTGTAACCTACAGGCTACAATCCCATAACGGACAATTTAAATAGAACGAGTCAACAAGCTAAAACAAAATATGAATTAAACACATTTATGAATGGATGGGTATGACGTATATTCTCAAGGTTAATCCCGAATTAGAAAAATAAATAAGTAAGCACTCTTCTAGTCCCATCCAAGCGGAACGTATTGTTGAAGAGGATCGAAATCTTGAAAATTTCGAAATAATATTTATATAAATAATTGTTTTTCTTACGACAACACTAAAATTCACTAAAACATATGTCTATAACGGTTGCCGTCAAAGTGTTAACTTGAGATGCGAAAGGACAAGAAACTGGAGCGTTATTTTAGTAAATATGTAGTAAAATTCACATAGCCGTAACACAATGTTTTACGACTAACTATAAATTTTACTGTTTTAGTTTGTGTTGTAATACATAGTACTATCAACTGCTATCTACCAATTATAACACGTATAATTTTATTTTGTTTTTTTATAAAGTACTTGGAGGGTCGCTATTAAATTTTTAAAGGGTTTTAAATTTATTTCGTCAAGTTGTATAAATGAAATACTATATTTCGTCATTGAATTGTAACTCACTATTGAAGACTCATATTATCCTTGACTCGAATGATCAAGACACTCAGTTCTCCATTCTCCGTCCGATATCGAGACTTTGCGTGCTGAGTGGCGAAACTCAACCCCGCGTTTTCTCTTATCAGAGGGTAGAAATCGGATAACGTATTCATCTGCCGATCTGATCTAATGTGCGGAGAATTGAAAAGCTTCAGGTAGTCATTTTACACTTTAGTGAAACACAAAGGGCCTATCTAAGCAAAGCGGGGACCTCTGATGAAGCTAACTGTATATAAACATAAAAACTTTCAACTATGCCATGACATAAATTTTATATTATCTGGTCGATTTACATGTTAAAAGCATGTATACTGAGGCTAGGCTAAAAAACAATTATTAAAAGACATTGTTATCCCCGGACATACGTCAGGATTTATCTTGAGCTTTTAAAGCGAGTATAATGTTTACATTCATAATTCTTAGTTGCAGCTATAAAAAAAGGTATCTAGGGTGTACAATAAATATGAATCCATTTAAGATTTAACAACAAAGATTTAACATCACGCTTATACCTACCTAAAGATTGTAGTTCAACGCGCTGTAAGAATGACTATCACGGCCTAAGTTTAGTCACAAAAGAAAGGAAATTAACTTAATAAATAATGGAGATGACAAAACTTTTAACGATATCTTCTACAATGTTTGTCGTTTATATACGTATATATATATATATATATATATAGTTTTGATATAATAAAATATATAAGCTTTTATTACAATGTATTATAAGTTATAACTTTGTCGTAGGGTAGTGAGTGATACATAATAATATATCTAATCATGAAAATTGTAGTAGGACTTTGTTATAACTGGAGCATAACTGAAGCTGTTGTCAATAATGTTCAGTTATCTGAATAAATAAATCTCACGCTTGTAATGCTTTGTGAAGTCTTGTTAAAATTTTGTAATGGAAATAGAATTTTTTAATTTTCATGTTTCTGACGCACTTTTCGCGGGGCAGAGAGAACCTTTTGGGCTTATTTGTATAATCCCAAAAGGTATAAGCCGAATATATATTTAAATAATAATTATTGAAAAAGCCGGATTTGAAACCCCGCCTCTTAGAAACTGTCCAAGCGCTCTGACCGCTAGGCCATGCGTTAAATGATAGAACACGTTAAAATTTAAAAAAATGTATTTTGCAATTTCCTAAGTGTGCGAAGAACCTATAACTATAGTACAGTGAAACTACTCTCACATGCGCCAATATGGAGCAATAGAATATCTCTACATTGTGTTCTTGTAAAAATATATGAAATAAAAATACAACAAACAAACAACAAAAAACATTCAAAGTTTAGAAAGTTCTTACTAAAAATATTAATGGCTTCGTCATATTCAAATGTTTAATGATACTTATCGGACATAAGCTAACTAAATCGTGCAGTTTAATGATGACGACACGCTTGATTTCTACTTTATTTTTCCTTGGCATGCTTTGGTGCTAGGACCGGATGGTGATGTTTTAGTTTTATTTCAACGTCATTACGTCCTACATTAAGTTGATATCATAAATTCCTAATAATTCTTCTCAGACTCTTGAACTTCAAATAAATATTTCTCGTTTACTATCTTCAATATATGGATATAAAATCGTATGCGTAAAAATATAAACCATGTTTATAAAGTTTATTTCATACTCGTGCATAAATACTAGTATGTATTAAAAATTTTAATTTATTTTCAGACTTCAAAAAGGACTGGTCCGACCATGCACTATGGTGGCCTACAAGAAACAAATGGCTTTCCCGGCCGAAACACACTCTGGATCAGTACGGGGTCCATGCAGATGCTGCCCTACATTTTACACCGATGCACAAGCCTATCAGAATTCAATTGCCTGATTTGAGATACATTGATTGTAAAATGGATTTCTCTATCGACACATTTAGCGCCGTAGTACAACTCTGCAAAAGTCTTGGTAAGTACCTTTTTTAGTCTTAGCTTGAACTTAGTTTTGAACCAGCCTTAAACCTGTTAAAGTATACAACCTATAATTTTATTGGTGTAATTAGTTATGGACAACGTTAAACGCCCCGGGGTCACAACGATTACGCCTTGTCTCACACCAAATATTAATAACAACTATAGTGCAGACCTATATTTAAGCAAACATTTTTTTTAACCTAAAAACTGATTTTGAAGTATTTTTTCACTATCCTGGCTATCCTAACAAGGAAATGTTAATAAAAGGACACTTGCAAACTTCAAACTTACAAGCAAATCGTCTGCAAAAAGAAATCAAGTTTAAATTGCGTTGCAAGGTTTTAATGAATTGGCTTAAATATCTCTATTATAACCATTTTAGGCATACGGCATCCAGAAGAACTGTCACTTTGCTATCCTCTTGAGCCTTCCCACCTGAAACAAAACTACCAAAACTTGAAAGAGGCGAAAAAAATTAAGTCTATCCAAGCGCCGGATACAAATACATTTATAGCAGCAACGAGAGGCTCGTCGAATAGCTTGGACAGATCCTTAGCGTGTCCTGCCACACCGCCGCCACCTCGCTCATTGTCAGCGACACCACTAGCTTCACAACAGGTTTTTGGAATATTTATATTTAATTATTAATTTTATGTTTGTGAATTTATTATAAGGTAAAGTTATAGTTTTAATTATTAGGTAAACTTTAAGTAGTGTGTAGTGCAATGGAAAGAAAATCTATAGCTGTAGAACCCAACTTATGTCATTAATACTATGTACAAGTTGGAAGTCCGAATATAGAGGATACGGCCACATTCTAACTTCAACGAAGTTGATGTTTTCCTGGCGCTGGTGGACAGTGTCTAACATGTAATGTTTTTAGGTTCGATTCTTAAGAGACTGTTTATAATTAAAGTATTGTAATTTCGTTAGTTTAAATAGTGAGTGATATCTAAGTATTGGATGACGATCTAAGACGGAAAACCTAAACGATTCTTTACCACCAGATTCCACGTCTTGTGGGTAAAATAAACTGCTTTTTGCAAGTTGATTATATTACTTACAATTAACTTTATTTTTGTACATATTCATTGGTGGTATATTGTTATATTATCCCTTACAGAATGGCACTCTTCGACGTTATGGGGGACACATCTATAGTACTCAAAGTGACGGCTCAAGTGACGGGGGTTACTGCGGAACCCCACCGAGGGCAGTATCTATAGATGCTTTAGATTCACTTGCAGAACTGTCATTGGCAGATTCACCTCTCGAACCAGACACTCAGTCTCGAGAGTCACTTTTGACACCAAAATCCTTGATGGAACGTGCTAGAATGAACGTTGGGTAAGTACGAGTACATTTGTTTAATTATATAATATATAGACTGTGTCCTTTAGTTATTAATATACATATATTTACAAGTACCAATATGGATTTAAAAAATCAGTTCCACGTATTTTCGAGATCTCCATTCTAATGTTTCCGTCCAAATTCTAGACATTACGTATGGTGTGGCGAAACTCAACGTCGCCTTTTGTCTTACTAAAGCATCGATATGGAAATAATTTAAATATAATCTCCTAAGTACCGAGTCCACAACAATTGCTCGTACTGTCAGACTCTCACAGCGCAACAATAACCTCTAAATGGATTTGGGCACCAATTTTTTTTTTATTGAAATACATAAAGAAATAATACAATATTTTTCGTTTATAAATAAAATGAGACGAAACAGTTAGAACTTTGTGGTCATAAGTTACTAGAATACTAGGCAGCATATTAGATACATTGAAATATTTGTTATGCTAAATTACTTTGACTGCTATAAGCAGACTAGTATTTTGTCTTCCCTAATTTTTACTTAAAGAAACAAGATTTAAAATTTTGTCTACGTCTTAATCATTTTCAACGTAATTTTTAGCATTTCAATTGTATAATATATTTGCTTATGGCTGACGCAACCTTAGGTACTTTTATGCAATTACGAGATAAATCTAAGAAAAATAAATATTTTGCATTTTTATTACTTGCACTTATGTTTTTTCTTTAATTCTAAATCTTATTATAAATGCGCAATTTAATATTGACATTGGAATGTAAGTGTATTTCCTTGTCGTATGCTACTATGCTACTTTGTTTTGGTTGTGAATACAACTCACACGTAAACTAATTCTATAGCAAAATTGTGATTGAAATATTCTACTTTCTTTTAAAGCTTGTTGAATGTTTTTCTGTTTGTCATTCTTCGATTTAAATATGAAACACTTGCGTAAAATTCCATACTTTTGTCGTATACGTCTGTCCATACCTAAAACATAAAAAAATTACAAATAAACATAGATAATGCTTTTTTATTATATTAACATAAATCTATTAGTCCAGTGATCATATTAACACTTTGTTTCAGTTGGCTAGATTCGTCCCTTTCCGTCATGGAGCAATACGTACGGGAATGGGATACATTACAACTGCGTTTCAAATTCTATTCCTTCTTCGACCTGACGCCAAGAGCCCAGGATGCGCCGAGATTGAACCAACTATACCAACAGGCTCGCTGGCAAATACTGAACCAAGAGGTGCATTGCACTGAGGAGGAGATGCTGCTCTTCGCTGCTTTACAGGTAACTAATAGTTTTTGTTTACCATGCTCCTTTTTAGCAAGTACCCCATCCCACTAGGAATAAACCGAGAAGCTAAAAAAAATAACATATTTATAAATCGATTCCATCCTCTAATAATTTGACAGGAACCTTTAATAACCAAATTAAAAAGCTTAATTTAAATAATGTTTATTTAAGTCAGTGTTCGTTCTTAAGCCATTATACTAATACTTCAATTTAGTTTTTAAAATATGTATATAATATATTTACAGTTACAAATCGAACTGCAAACTCTAGCCGGTGGCGGCGTAGATGCAAATGATGGTACCGCAGCCTCCGCTGCACCCGAAGACGATATCGACGCTGCCCTCAGCGAACTGCAAGTGCAACTGGAAGGAGGACCTCCAGCTCGTCCTGACATCACTCATGTGCCGGAGTTGGCGGGTTATTTGAAATACAGAGGGTGAGCTTGTATTTTATTTATTATCATGAATTTGATGACAATTTCAATTATTAAATTCAATGTAACTTTAATGGCTTAGATTATGAAGTTACAAGACAGTTATAAATATATTTTTTTGTAATAAGATCTTTGATTTTCGCGATTACTACACATTTTAAAATTAAACTATTTTTATTAGCAGAACTTATTAGTTCTAAAATACAGAAAAATCTGTAATCTACGGATTACGCTAAAGTTTTTTAAAAGCAGTCGTTTGACCGCTCTTGTACATAGTTGCAGGCTAGACTTATTAATAAATTAATATTTTTTACAGAATTATTCGCACATTTAGGAAATTGAAAAAGACATATTTAGAAAACGTATAAAAAATTATACGTTTTCTAAAGGAATATTACTTTAAGTAATAGATGTTGACAAAAAACTTCAAGTCAAGTGTTATTTGAAATAAATATTATTATTATTTAGCTATTATAATTATTTATTGTATTATTTACGTATTTATTTATTACACTCTATTTCCCGGCGGCGCGCAAAGGATGTGTCGCAGCGATAACTGTATGATCTCGTAAGACTCGTTTCATTCATCTTCCATGTTTAATTTTGTCGAAAACCTTTTAACATGTTTGTTTATTATATATTAACAATATATAAAATATTTCTTGTATTATATTTTACTTGTACAAACTGTGTATAATACCTTTTTATTTTTTTATATATTTAATTAATTAAATACTTTAAGGGCATCGTGTCGCAGTAGGACATTGTCTGTAAACGCGATGGTTCTTGGTTCGATCCCATTGGAGGAAACGTGTATATTTCAATTTTTTTAATTTCCCCGCTCTGGTAAGAAAAGCACTGTATTGAGTTTATTCAAAATCTCATATATCTTAGTTTCATCCCATATAGCAGGGTATTCAAAGAGTCTCTCTGCCTACCCTAATATGAGTGATAAAGCGTGAGGCTGAAAAAAATATATCAGTAAAATGTATGTTGTTTTAGTGTTCAGTAAATAACAAGTGTTTTTACATATATAATATATAATATATTATAATAGTAATTTATCTATATGTTAATATATTTTTTTGTATGTATATATAGTATTTTATAATACACGCTATTTCATAGTTCAATATGTAATTTGTGGAGTTAAGATATCAAAATGAAAAGTTACGTCGTACCTAAACAATATGATAGTGAATAATAAAAAATATTTCCTCAAAACCTCTTTTCTGAACTCAGTAAGCTGAGACCTAAAGAAATCTGTCGCAAACACTTCGGATGGGATATGAACTCGTAAACTAAGGAATACCAGACAATTATTAACAAGTATACCAGCGGGCATACCAAGGAAAATATATGATTTACTGTTTTTGTTAAAGTAATTTGTTTGACTAAAGAAGAAATTTAAATTTATTTGAGATTGAATTCATTATGGTGATGACCTGGGCATTGGATAGAGAGGATCTCACAGCAGTGCTTGTGACTTGTGACCCAAGTACACTTTATGTAACCAAATTTGACGCAACCCTACTTATTCCGTTTACGAAATACGTGCTTAAATTGAACTAATGATAGTTTTAGATTGGTCGAGATCTAATAGTCTATTGTATCGTTTTGTAATAAATAAAAAAAATATTTGTTTCTCCAGTCGCCAACGATTTACCCTCCGTGCGTACAAACGCGGCTGGGTGTCGTGTCGTGACGGAGTGTTGCGCATACACTCCTCGCAAGAAGCCGCCGTGAAGGGCGACACGCCGTCCTACGCTGTTGAACTGCGAGGAGCTGAGGTATCTTTTTTTTAATCAATTATTATATTATAAGAACTGAAAAAAATACTTTCTATGGCTAGAATAACATAATACTATATATATTTTTATATATAGTATTATGTTATTCTATATCGTTAATAGAGAATCGTTAAATTAACTCATAGTTAAATCTACTAGTCGTAGAAAGCTGAAATTAAGCATGTGGGTTTCTTGAAGAAACCCTTTCTCTAAATTTCTACAGGAACGGAGAAAGAAGGGGTTTTACATTGTATTGTCCAAGCAAACGAAGTTGCGGGCAACAATTCGTGTCTAATATATATTACTTAAAGACGTTTTCTTACACAGGTGACTCCGGATGCACACCCTGCTTCAGGCAGATACGGCATCAAGTTGGAAGTGCCCTCGGAAGACACTATGCATGAAATGTGGCTCAAATGTGAAAATGTAAACGTTTTTAGTTTTTCTTTAGCATTTTTGTACTTATGAAATAAAACATAAAATTTTAATCCAATTATTTCGGATGCGAAGAAGTGAACAGTTTAATTGAACTCGGCAGGAGGAGTCGTACGCGCAGTGGGTGGCGGCGTGCCGGCTGGGCGCGCGCGGGCGCTCGCTGGCGGACGCGGCCTTCGCGGCGGAGGCGGCGGGAGTGCGCGCGCTGCTGGCGCTGCAGCGGCCGCGGCCCGGCGCCGCGCTGCCGCCGCACAGCCTGCCGCACCTCGACCAGCTCGCGCCCGACAACTACCTCGCGCCGCGCTTCCTCAAGAAGCTCAAGGGGAAGGTACACGTACAGGCGATGCTTATTTCAAATTTCACCTATTTTTGTTTATTTATAAAAATTACATATTAGGATAAAAAATCATCAGGTTTAATCTAATTGGCCTGGTACATATTAATTATATTTCTTAGATGTAAAATATTATATGAGTAAGTTGTTATTATTTCTGCCATACATTAGTATACATGCCATTCTGAAGCCCCCAAGAACTAGAACAAGTAAAACAAATTATAACACATCGCCTTGTAATTCTTTGCATATCATTCAGATGGCCCAGCTCTGGGGCACTGGCTACCTGTAAAATGTCAAAAAATTATAATGACCATAATTTCAGTTCACACAAAGAATACTGGAGAGTCACGCCAACGTTAAGGACCTGCCTCTACTAGAAGCGAAACTCCAATATATAAAAAAACATGGCAGAACCTACCAGACTATGGACAGACGTTGTTTGTGGTGCGCCTTCTTACGGGACACCGTAAAGATGAAATTATTAGTATCGCGAATAACCGTGTTATGCGACTGGACCCTAGTACCGGAGATCATATTAAAACGTGGCGTTATAGCACTATGAAGGTATGTTTTTTATTAAACTAAGTAAAGGTAAGGAAACCGCTCTAGTAAGGAAAAGCGCGGCGTTGAGTTCCACCACTAACCGCGCATGATGAAAAATAATTAAGTCTGAACACGTTAGATGCATTATTGCGCACTTGTAATAAGGTTAGATTAGTCAAGTTGGTAATCTGACTTTTACCATTGAAGGTAAATATCATGTTTACTTAGAAAATGCTTGAAAATAAAAATGGTTTTACAGTATTGGATATATTTGACATAAAAAATCATATTTCCAGGCATGGAACGTGAACTGGGAAATAAAACACATGATGGTACAATTCGAGGAAGGTAACATTATATTCTCAGTGCAATCTGCTGACTGCAAAGTTGTCCATGAGTTCATCGGAGGTTACATCTTCTTGTCCATGAGATCTAAAGACGCAAACCAGACCCTAGACGAAGAACTATTCCACAAACTAACTGGAGGATGGACGTAAAATACAAAGAGGAACACCTATATTATTTATTTTTTATCTCTTTATAATTGATACAGATTATATATTTTTTCTGGAATGAACGGTAAATGTGCCTTAAAATTCTAAAAGGCCTATTTAATAGTATTTTTAATTTTGGACATGTTTACCATTTCTTTTTAAGTTTTAAAATAAGTGGCACAATAATAATATAATTAATTAATTTTATAATAAAATTGTTTTAAGGATGTCACAAGAAAGGGTTAAAATAAGATGGTTTATTTCTATTAATACAATGAATTTATATATTTTATTTAATATAGATCTTAATAGTAGTGCTTCCATTCACATACCATTGCCAAATGTAATATGGACGCCATTGGTCTTGTTTGCATATGCAATACTTTGCATATTTTCAATGGTAATCTATATCAATGTTAGCATTGCATGTGCATATATTGCATAAACAAAGTTAGACCTCTAGGATTCTGTATACAGTTTTTAATTACAATAAATACTATTACTGCTGTATTAATGTCAATTATAATAGTTTTAGGATTATGCATTGGGAGATGAGCTTTTATATTTTACATTATAGTGTGAGATATGCCACTTTTAACAGTTCAAACACAGTTCAATAGTTTATTGAAACAGTAGGTGCAAGTCTGTAATAAATATATTAAAATAATTGTACAAGTTTCAAAATAAGACTAAAGTTCAAATATTTAACATGGTGCTTTAAATATATTGAAATGTCAAGTGGCCTTAATGTTCACAAGAGATTACTAATCGCCTTTGCTGTTTAAGTTTTATATATTGTAAATAATGTTTCATTCAGAAAAATATATACAATACAGACATTATGGTAAGTGGGTTCGAATCCTGCTGATTTTTTTATGTAATTTATAAATTACATTAGGTTAGCCAACATTAAAAAATGTATTAGACGACATATAATATCCGCTTGTATACAGTATGAAATGCAAATATTTTATAAATTGATTGTTGACTGCTAGTCTCTGAACTGCATGAAATGCTATCTAAACTTAACGTATTAACAACACACTAATAAATAAATAAAATTGTATGTTTGTAAATGAATATTGAAATAAATGTACATTAATAACATATCTGTTTAATTATTTTGAACCTTACACAAAAAAAAAAAAATATTGACAATATTACTTATTACCACAAGATTTAGACTAATCTTAATGTAGTTCTTTTTACTACACTTTTATTTAGTTTTGTTATACAACCAATATTACTATACATAACATTTCTAAAAATAAATTTAAAAAAAATATCAAAATATGACTGAATGAATTAATTTAATTCTGCATATCTTGTTAAATATTTATAATGATATTGCGAAAGCTCTCTGTGTAGGGGTGGTAACGTCATGGCCAAAGCGCAGGACCCAGCTACATCATTAACTCTCAAAGATGTGTTAGATTGCTTGAACAACACTATGGGCTTCTTTTCTTTAACATTGTCATTAAATTGTTCAACTGCCAATATATCTGACTGCCCACACACTGTTCTTGTGAATACTAAAAGGTTATTACCTGAAAAATTGTTATTTTAGTAATTAAATATAGGGCCATTTATCTATTATATAATAAAAAAGTAAAAACCGAATGTTTGTATGTGCACATGTTAGTTACTACATTTTTTTATGTAACATTTAAGCTTGAGTGGAACTTAGGCTATAATTGAATTACATGACTAAAACACCTGATAAAGTGCCATAATAGACAATCAAAACTATAAGAACACTAAAAGCAAAAGCAAAAGTTTTCAGAGTTCAGTTCAGAACAGGCAAAATATTATGTGTGTCGTGGGTAGCTACTAAATGCAAATTTTATAAATATAAACAATTGATGTAGCACTTTAGATTGACACAAAACGGAATGTGCCAGTTCTAATAAATCTAAAGCAAAATATATGAACTTTTTGAACATACTAACATTTTCCGAATATATATGTCATTACAGACCCCAACCTTTATATATTTTTTAACTACACTATTATGCATACACATTGCGAAACTTTGCGTGTTGAGTAGCAGAGTTCAAAAACGCGATTTGTGCGCGGTTATGCTTACCAGGACTACTAAGCTATAGAAATCAATTCTCCAAATTGATTTCTATAGCTTAGTAGTTAAAATATTAATCATTTTAAATACCATCGCATTTACAGTCAGATGCTGTCCCACTGCACCACAATGGCCATAACTACAATATTAAAGTTAATATATATGCTAATAATCTAAGACATTAAAAAAATCCTTACCAATATTACACAACGTAGCTGGAAGACTTGAAAAATATGTAACTAATTCCAACTTTTGGTCTACATCAGGTCTAAATCTATATAAATGACTAAAATAGCCTTGTATACAGTAAATGTAATCTTTAAAAGACCTAATACAGCTCATTCGTATTTCTGTTCCCACAACATTCTTCCAACAATCAGTGGTGCCTGAATCTTCATAGCGAAATATGTTTTTCTGTCCTGCTGCATAGACCATGTTTTTATGTGAGCACACTGCTGGATTTTGAATTGCATCTGGCAATTTGGCTATCTTTCTATATGTTCTTTGTTTTAAGTCATACACAATGGCTGTTTCTAGTACTACCCTGTATTAATAATAATATGTTAAAACCATGATAATTTATTTAAAAAAAATCTAAAATGTAAGCCTAAAAAAAACATCATATGTCATGTGCAAGGCACTGACCTAAACCCACCTACTCCTCCAACAATATAAAGTGAGTCACCAACAACAGCTAATCCAGCATGCCTCCTCGGAGGCAAGTCTACACCATGCCTTGTCCACTCCTGCTTCAAAGTATCATACACTTTAACATCCTTCATGAATATCCCTGTTCCTCTTCCATGTTCTCCACAAACTATCACCAGTTTTGTCAACCCCCAAGAAATTACACTCCAACCCCATAAATTCTTCTCAGATACTTCTAACCACTGTTCAAATCCTTTATCATTATCATACATATACATATAATGTGGCAACAGCTCTGGTTTAGAATTTTTAATTACCCACATTGGCACAACTGGAATATATTTTAATAGACGGGTCTTACTACCTTTAACTATACTTTTGGTTTCCATCCAAACTCTTTCAGTAAATTTGTTACATATTTCATTCTTCTTATCATCTAAAATTGATTCACATATTTCTAATTCATTATTTGACAGTTCATACATGCAATCTACAACTTTAGATGCTAAGCTGTTCTCAAATTCAGATGCAGCCTTTTTAACTTCCTGTAGATCATGATTTGACACTCTCTTGAAATCTAAGCATCCAAGGATAATTAAAAGTGCATCGGCTCCTGTTTCATTATTTAGAATCCATTTAAGTCCAAACATAAAAATGTCTAATTCTCTTTGAACATCTATGTATGGGTGTGATAAATACCATGTCAACTTGTGAATCGAAGGAACATATTCTGGTTTCATGGTCTTAAAGGAATATAGTCCATATGCTGCTGAATACTGCTCTAATTTAGAATAGGAGCAGTTCTCAGCTATAGCCATTATTTCTATCCAATTAGAATGACAGAGTTGGATCTCTAGCATATACTCAATTTGTTTGATTAACTCTGTTACTTGAAGAAAATTTGCTGCAACTGCTATATCACCAATAGTAGCCAAAGAATAATCACTAAGATCTATTAAACCCATATTCATATAATGTAGAATTATATCCATTGTGTTGGGATCCAACATCTAGAAACAAATTAACTAAATTCAATTTACAAATTCTAACAAAAGTATCTAGTTTTGATCTAATAAGATTAAAAATTATAAGGCCAACTTTTTACATTATATATTATAACAGACTTACATCAATAGATATTACATTTAATTGATCTTCGACATAATTACCGCTAAACATTGCACGAAAATAATCGCTATATTCACATAAAGTTTCCTTTTTCACTTGAAAAACTTTGTCACGGATTTGTAACGATATACCATCCATGTTTGCAAATAAAAAAGTGTTAAATTTTATGAAGTTGGAATTATTATTGAAAATCTTATATAAGTAGTAGTTTTTTCTATTTAATTTCTTATATTTTATTAATATTTTGGCTTCGATAAGGAACCAAATATCATTAGAAAAACTTTTATATTAAAACCGATTGTCAACAGTCGAACTGTCACCGTATATCGATTAGTTGAGATTTAAAAAATGATATTATTGGTTTAATTTTAATAAAGTAAATTGGACAGAATAAAAACACAAGGTTCTATTTTAAAATAATCGTTAAAACTATGATATTTAGAAAATAAGTCGTTTTTTTCTAAGGCATTTTCGCCAATATGGGAAATCTTGAAAAGGCATAAAACATTTTCTAAAAATGTTTTGCATATCTTAAATGTATGAAGAACACTTAAAACATGTTGAAACAAGTGTTGTGCTGTTAATAGTTTATGAAAAAAAACTCCAAAAGTTATTATTGGCTAATTACATTTATTTTTATAAAATAAACATGAATTCACACACTTAGGAAATTTAAAAACATTTTTAGAAAATATATGAACAAGATATGTTGGGATGCGGTGAAGTCTGTACAGAGATGCTAATAACAAAAAGAAATTGTAATAAGTTTATAAAAATTTCGACGTAGTTGGATGTAGAACGCATGGCTAACGACCGATCAAAGCGCTTAGACACTTTTTAAGAGGCGCGGGCTTAAATTTCTCTGCGTTCAATTTTTTTATACGGTTTCTAAAAATGTTTTACATACCTTGTTCATATATTTTATATTCATGTAGTCCACATTAATCGTAAAGAACTAATATCTACTTTATTAATGAAAAAAAAATCGATTCTTCAATTAATCGATGTTGACTTATTCTATTTTAGCTTTATCTATATCTATATACAAAATTGAAGAGGAACGAGGGAAATTTTGACAGTATTCAATAATCAATCTTGTTTAACAATTTTGACAGTTAATGAAAAATATATACCTCTATAGTCTGCACTGTTATGCTGTAATTATAATTTATAGCATAATCAACTGTTATTAAATGAAATATTTATAATCGTCTTGAAATGAGTGCTGCTACTGCAACGGCAACAACTGCTACTATTGATGAAGACCTCGATGAATGCGGACCTCAGCTGATAAATAAATTAGAAGTGAGATCATTATTATGTTAACATATTATTGTAACAATTGTAATTTTTATTTCTAATAATGTATATATTTTAAGGGCAATGGCATAACGTCAGGTGATATTAAGAAATTAGAAGAAGCAGGGTACCATACAGTAGAATCTGTTGCATATGCTCCAAAAAAATGGTTAATAACAATCAAAGGAATTTCTGAAGCTAAAGCTGATAAAATATTATCAGAGGCTTCTAAGTTGGTACCTATGGGGTTTACTACTGCTACAGAATTTCATCAGAAAAGGTTTGTTGCAAGCAATACATTATTAGTATTGTTACAGTTGTGTATTAAATCATGGTTTTAGTTTTCTGACAATACTGTATGCCTTTCAATTTTTTTTTATTTAGCCTAAACCTATGTTACCAAATAACACCATGTATCATCCACCATATTAAGAAACCACTCTTCTGTGAAACAATGCCATACTCAATTTTATCTCTGGTTTAATATAGTTAATGATTTTTTTTCATGCCCAGTATAGAATCATAAAGCTTGCATTTTAATGTAAAAAAAGCATTACAGTATTGTATCTCTGTTTCCTTTCTGACATATGTGTTGTCTACCACCTTATTTATATACAAAAATGCTTTTAGAGCTGAGATAATCCAACTGACAACTGGTTCTAAAGAATTAGACAGGCTTCTTGGTGGAGGAATAGAAACTGGTTCAATTACTGAAATTTTTGGTGAATTTCGCACTGGGAAAACACAATTATGCCACACACTTGCTGTGACATGTCAGGTATATAGTTACTATTTATATATTGTTTCTCTTAAAATTAGCTTTATTAGCTG
This sequence comes from Podotricha telesiphe, assembly GCA_038994665.1. Taxonomy (NCBI): domain Eukaryota; kingdom Metazoa; phylum Arthropoda; class Insecta; order Lepidoptera; family Nymphalidae; genus Podotricha; species Podotricha telesiphe. The sequence goes on along the minus strand of JAOYRR010000307.1, from coordinate 1,115,413 downwards.
CCTAATAAATTATTGATATTTTAATAAAAGCATGTTGTAATACACATTATATACATACATTTATAAATAAAAAAAGATATTTAAGACCATTGCAACAGTGTCTTAGTGTCTAATTGTAACAACATGTAGGCTTTTTCCACTTGTCTCTGTGTCTGGTAAGACAAAGCTACAGAATAAAATGTGAAGTTGTCTAAATATTTCAGCTTCCAATAGAACAAGCAGGTGGTGAAGGAAAATGTATGTACATTGACACTGAAGGCACCTTCCGACCTGAAAGACTATTAGCTGTAGCTCAAAGATATGGTATGGAAGGAGCAGCAGTTTTAGACAATGTGGCGTATGCCAGAGCTTATAATACAGATCATCAAACACAGCTGCTGGTACAGGCATGTGCCATGATGGCTGAATCTCGGTGAGATCTTTTGTTAATTAAAAGAAATTGTGTAGAACTTAATTTTCAGTTGCCTCTAGCATTGAGTAGCATGCTAAGACACTCTTTTCTTTATCAGTTTAGAGACATTGTGTTGTGCATGTGATTTGTATAGTTAGCTTTACAACTAATATAGTAAAACATGACTATACTATTTACTCATAAACAAAAATAAATGTGCACTACAATATTTTATTTTAATTCCCCTGCCTTGGTGAGACATTGGCTTCGGCCACTAAACACTCGATTTATTGAGTAGTAACTAGAGAATGTTTTTACTGCTATATATAAGACACTAATGGAGCTCAAAATCATAAGTACCTATTAATTAATTATCATGGGCTTCAATTTAATAATAAAATCTTTTCACTAATGGCAAAGTGTTATTATAATTTTTTCCTTTCAATTTACGCTGCAATATACAATGGAATTATAAATTTGGTATGTATTTTTTCATGTTCTTATTTTCTGATCACTTAACTTCATTATTTCATCATATAACTATATTTCTTGTATATTGATGTTTGAGGCATAAATTTCACACTCAATAACTTTCACGTTTTCACTTTCTAAAAATGTTTTTCAATTTCGTAAGCATGTGAATAACACTTTAGAAATGTTTGTTTTAGATATATATTTTACAAGCTGTTGCTTTTTATATCTATATTTAACAAGCTGTTGCTTCACTTGCAAAGTATGTATGTTTGTTAGGGTGGAATCTTGCAACTCAATTTTTTATCATACACTGTAAGCACATTGAGCTGAAACTTTGTATACACCTTTTGTTTGGACGACAATGCATCATCTGTGTGACAACCTGGGGGAGCAGCCAACACAGATATTAGATATCAAATGAAAGAGCTTGTTGAGAATCATTCCAAAAACCTTTTTTTTTCTTCCATGTGTGGACTCTTGCATTCGGTCCTAAGACTATAATCCATTGAATTGTGAGAGGTTGTGGTTTGGCAAGGTGGAGCCATCACTAAATCCCCTCAATAAGTCAGCACATCAGCTGTTATGAGTCTTGTTATGCGAGTTGGTTGCAGAAGTACACTAGATAGAGGATTTGGGTGGATTGACATACAGTCCTTGTAGTTGGCTGATTATAATTAAGCTTCTTTCAAGATTGTTGGGATTTCAGGTGCTCGTGAGTTTCTGAGTTACTTGCGTAACAAGGCGCTGATGAAAATGTCCTTAAAATATGATTTTGAGCTCTCTGTAAACATTGAATGCTAGAATTGCTGGCTGTCGACCACAATTGAATGCCATATGTCCAGATTGGTTTTATTTTCAAGCAATATACCTATAGATCAACTATAGATAGATAGAGAAGAATTAGAGATAAGACAAATTCTCTACTCAGGGGCCACAGATTTATAAATCTTAATCTAATGTCGTTCCATTAAACAGACATATTTAGAAAACGTATAAAAACTTGAAAGCATCGGGACTAGAACCCGCGCCTCTTGAAAACCGTTCAAGAGGCGCTCGTTCAAATCCCGCTGTGTTAAAATTTTTATACATTTTTTAAATATGTATTTTTCAATTGCCTAAGTGTGCAATGAACACTTTAAAAAATGTTAAAAAATAATGTCGTTCCGTTTCTTTCTTATGTGGTGTGCTTTTCATGTCATCCTGCGATCCAAGTAACTCAGATATTTAACGCAATTAGATTGCGGCAATGTGTCGGAGCTTAAGCTGACTGGGGTACAAATTACTCTCATTAAAGTGAACGTAATATAGTGAGACTCCGGTGCACTTACCTCTACACCCTACTTAGTATGCCAGGTATTGGTGGAATTCAGCTGTGTTTACAACAATCAGTCAGTTTTACTATTGTGAAAGTGGTTATCTATACTACACTATCAGTACAACTGGTGAGTGATCAGAGACTGGATTTTATAAGGGTATTTTGTTGGCTGATATAATTTGCAACAAAGAAGTCTGGGCCGTCGGTTCCCCAGTTGACAAAGCTAGAAGGTGATTCGCGTTTCATTACAATTTTCAAGTTCTTGGCCTCTAGTTACTATTAGTCTTCATCTCCAATAGGAAAGATTAGCATTCCCGTCGTCACCGGCTAGTTTTTTTGTTGGATTGTTGGCTCGATTAATCATATTGTCCTTTCATTGTTCTAAAGCCCTAAGACTGTTGGCGCTAATCCCACCCTAGGATTGCGGTTATTTTTTATAGAGGTTCTCTTCCTCTTGACCCGGGTGGTTAAGCCAAGGCCACCGTTCTTACGAGAGATGACCGGTAATTTACGGCTTGTAGAGTAATTTGCTCTATCTCTACATGCGACTTGGCGTTGATTGTTCTTTAGCATCACCCAAGGGACACGTAGGGTTGTGATTTTAAGTAGCTCCTACGGACGCGCACAACACTTGCCAAATGAACATATTTAGAAAATGTATAAAAATCGGAATGTAGTGGTCTTTTTTTACTTTTAATTTTTTTTAATGCTATTTTAGCCGTTACAAGGAAAAATGTTTTAACAATGGGATTGTTTTTTTTTAGGTACTCTTTATTAATAGTAGATAGCGCAACAGCATTATATAGAACAGACTACTCTGGCAGAGGAGAGCTCAATTCAAGACAACTGCATCTCGGTAGATTCATGAGAATGCTGTTAAGACTGGCTGACGAGGTATTATGGATAAGGAGATATAAAATTTCACTCTTATTTTATGTAAAAAAGATTTTGAAATAAAACAATTCACTATACTCTGAAAAAAATAACACACAGCTTAATAACTTCCAGTTCGGCGTAGCAGTAATAATAACAAACCAAGTGGTTGCTCAAGTAGATACAGTGGGCGTTTTCAACGCGGACACCAAAAAGCCCATTGGTGGGCATATCATTGCCCACGCTTCTACTACAAGACTGTACCTCAGGAAAGGAAGGGGTGATAACAGAGTGTGCAAAATATATGATAGCCCCTGTCTACCTGAAACAGAGGCCATGTTTGCTATTGGTACTGAGGGTATTACGGATGCTAAGGAATAAGTTTATAATGATTGATAATGGTTGATGGTGGTTAATAATCGGTGTAACGCTGAATCTGCCCATAGTCAGTAATTCAAGATATTTGTAGTGTTTTGAAAACAAATTGTAGGTAAAAACCTAGAATTTATAAAATACTGAAAAATAATAAATAAATACTCCTGGCCATGTTTGCTATTGTTAATAACTTAATGACGCTTGATAGGGGTTGATAATCTATTTAATGTGAAATCCAAATACTATTATTCAAGTACTTTAGAAACATAAATAAATAATTTGTATATTATTATTAATATTTAAAATCGAATCTTACCTTGGGATACTGTGTGTGTATGTGAAATAAGGTTTTTCTAAAACTAATTGCTTATGTATGATGAAAAAAATTAAAGCTACTAATTAATACTACTTTAAAAAACTATTTAGTTTTATTTAAAATGTAAAACAATCTTATGTAAATGTATGTGATTTGTAAATTGCAATAAAATATGAAATATTTTTCGTTGCTTTTTCCCTTCTATCAAGTATCCAATGATATATATTGAAGGTTTTTTTTAGCAAATCCAGTCTTTGACAGGTGTAATAGATCAAATCCGTACCTGTGGCCTGAATAACTAAATAAGTCGAATTGCATATAGAATTTATTAAATATCAACAGGCATTAGGATTAACTTTCGTTATGGGGTAAATAAATTATAAATTTTATAAGCAAATCAAACAGTTTCATGTAAAAAAGAATTTAATCAACATAAAACAGAATGTACTAATTGAGTAACAACTTAGAAATGGCTCCCCTGAAAAGTAGACATTTTCGTTTTATCAACGTATGCACGCATGGTACGTAAATAAAGAAATTAAAAAAATAAAGAACCCAGCAGGGGAGAGGGGAAACGATATCCGGGCGAGGCACACCGATCGTTAATATCAACGCCACCAACGAATATGGATGGTTCTTGGGTTAGGTCTTATTGACCTGCAGATAGAGTTGGGAATGTTTTACTTTGTAACAATATTTATGGCAAGACTAAGTATATATATAGTAAGCGCGTTCTAAGTGAAATAGACGTCGCAGAACTGATTATTAATTAGTGATTAGCGGCAGACACGGTGAGCGACAAACGCTAGTGATTTCATTACGCACGGTGTCTTTCTTGTCTTAGTCACTCGTCAACTGTCATTGTTTGCTTGACTGTACCTGCGAAATTTTCATTTTTAGATGTTGACTGGACATTGGTTAACATAAAATACTCTTACTGTACCTTTATTATATTCTTTTATTGCACTTACAAAAAAAAAAGGGATAAAATAAATCATAAACCAACAAAGTACAAAGGTGGATCTCTTCCAGTCTACCCGTGGAAGTGGATAAGTTGTTCACGAGATAGAAAGCCGTGTAATTATAAAATATAAGAGAGAGATAAACTAATTAAACAACAAAAATACAGAATTTGCTTCATAAACATACACAAATAAAAACAGATATATATATAATTATATAAGGATTGAGGTTAATAAAGAAAACGAGATGAGGCAAAATATTTTATTTAAATGTCAACCAAGGTAAGCACATTCAATACTAAGTTAACCCATTTACGTTTGTAGAAAATAAATAAAACTCACATTAAACCCTTACACTAAAAACTTATGGGAGCTATGTTTACTAAAATGCGTTCAAAATACAGCTTCATTTTTTTACCCGCATTGCAGACATAAACAAAGCGTTCCTCTCAGAGCAGGGAAATGAAAATAATTTAAATACATATATAACCAATCCGCCGGGAATGGATGTGGAACCCACAACCAACGCAGTTACAATCAAACGCAGTCCCATTAATGTAAAGACAAAGAGAAGAAAAGTAGCAATTCTTTATGAAATTACACTTGAATGTTACACATAGAAGTAAGCATAGCTAAATATTAAAGTTGTGATTTTATATATTAAAGTAAATATATGTCAAATAATGTATACATATATAAATGTAATAACCTTTTTTCATACAAATGTATTTTTATTTCAATCTTACAAACCAGAAAATAAATTACAAAAAATGGAGTCTTTTAGTACACAAAGAAACAAAAGACTATAGGAAATAAACAAAGTATCTTCTTTTAAAATAAATAACGAGTATATAATATATAATTAGTGTGGCGTAAAAAGACCGTTAGCGATATACCTGAGCAGGACACGTTTTATAGATGAAATGGTGGTAGGATGGATGCGGCGGGGTACGAGGCGGCGGTAAGCCAGTGCGCACGCTATTAGTATAAATTAAGAAGATTATATAGTCCTTAGGTTAAAAGAAATAATTTTATTAGTTTTATAATAATATGCTCTTATGGAGGTTCAAATAATACTACTAGCTTTTACTTGAAGATATTTAATCAAAAACACACACTGATATTATCAAAACATTTATGTTAATAATATTATACTAAGTAATTTCCCTGTAAACTATTTAGTATAAATTTTGTTTATTTCTTTTACAACTAATGTTAAAATAATTTAGTACTTTCGAGCGCTACTGTACCTTTGTGCAACCATACCCGCTCCACTAAAGCCCACCAGACTTTTTACGTGATGACAATATATTAAATTCAAAAATCATTCATAGTATTATTATTTGTATGGAAAAAGAGCTAATAGAAATAGTAGTAGTAAAATAAAATGAACAACAATTTGTAACAGCGACATTATTTATTATCATTAACTACTAAATTAATAAATAAACAGTGGGATATAAATGCCACTTGAAAGTATGGAGTGAAAACTTTGTAATTGAATGTTACTTAAATGCTTTCAAAATAGTTTAAGCATATTACACTTGTTCTAATAAATGAAAATAGCATAACCAGTGACTATATCTTAAACAAATTAAATTTCCACTATTAAAAAGAAAAATAAACCGATACAATTTGAAGTTACAATGTTTTCACACAGTGACGTTACAGAAAACTGATATATAAAATTCATGAATCTAATTTTACATACAAATTACATTAAACACTTGATTAATAAGTCTTTACATTAATTGTTATATTAAGAATAGTTTGCGACTAAAATAAGTAGTCCCTTTTATTAAAGCAACATTATACACAGCATAAAATATTCTTATTATGTATACATTCGTTTTTTAAATATTTACATGTAATTTTGTAAAATAGATCTAAAATCAAAAAAGAAAACACCATTTATTACACCATTTATCACTTGATGAACAATTTGATTGAAAATTTGCAGATGTGTCCGGATCCAATGGAAACAATATTTTCATAGCCTTGGTGTTATTAGGACGTCAAAAATATTTAAATTGATTCAGCTAAATATAAAATAATCTAAGAAAGCTTCATCACTTTCATAAAGAATAAGCATTTAAATTTGGCTGAATAATAAAATAGAGCTTATTTTACAAAACTACATAAACTAGTAACGTGAATTCCATTATGAAATACAATTTAATTGATTTAATTTACATATTTTCAAATTTCAAGTACATATAAAATTAATATAACTAATTTATTGCTTTACATCCATCATATGCTACACAAGGCTCCTATAGAAACATTTTAATGTATAATATGTACCCAAAAACATTTTATTTGTAATAAGTCAAGATTTTATGAGGTTGTATTATTATTTTCAATGTATAAACTATAAAAAACAAAGTAATTTTCATGACACCAAATGACTGTCAATGTCAAATTGGCTTTTGACTAGATTTATTTACCTACTTCTTTTATGTTTTAAGACCATTTCATTACAAGAGCTATTTTTATTTAATCTATAGGAGACTTCAAATAAACACTAATACATATTTTCTAAATAAAAAAAATAAGTTATTAAACGTAATTCGAGACACTAGAACTAACATTAACTAGAATATATATCGTATACTCAGAATAAAAGTGAACTAACAAAAAAAAATTGTAGGGTTTAAAACAAAATTGAAAATTTAAGGAATTTTGAATTAAGTCGGTTTCAATACATACTGAAGAAACATAAGGGATATAGAAGATATAAAGAAAGCTTATCTATTGAAAATATTCCTAAGTACTACAGCTTTACCACATTTTATTTCAAACATCATTTTGACACATAAAATTTATATACTATTTTATAATTATAATAAAGAAACAACAGTAGGCAAAGGAACTTAAATATAGTGTTTTATAAAATATCATATATATAAAACTAATTAGGTATAAAAAGTTTTTTCCCATTATTTTGTCAAATTTATTTAAATAATATGGATAACATTGTCAAATTGTTCATATTTTGTTTAGAAACAGTTTAATTTTATATAAATTATATTCTCCAAATGGCTATATTGACACAATAACACAACATGCACAAGTTGAAATTAAGCTATAAATGCATTTTAGGCCAATTGTAATAAATTCTTACATTTCTTAATATCCACATTCAAATCAAACTGACTAATAATTTTGAATAACAAATCAAGTTTGTAATTATTTTCTTTAGAGTAGGCAAACTAAAAAGGTGCAATGTGGACTTGACTTTGTTAGAATTTGAAACAACTTTCTAGTCAATTTAAAGAAGTAACTGTTTACTATTCAGATATTTATCACTTTATCAGTGGGTATTGAACAATATTGCAAGTTTTTTAAGAATTTTTTATCAATCATTGAAATGAAATTATTATTATTATTAGTATAATAACATTACAATTCAATAGAAGCTTAAGAGAATAAAAAAAATCAAACCATTTGGAAAAGTTACAAACAAATCCCTAATCACAATTATAACAAATATACTCCACTCCAACTTAAATTAAATTAATATATCAAAAAGATTGACATATAAATAACAAACTGATAAATAGAGGAATGCAAAAGCCTTACTGTTCACAATTTGGGCTCGACGGGTGAGCTTTGTCCGGCAACAGGTTCTGTAGGTACCACTGCTATAGGTGCGTGAGGTGCTTTTAAACCACCTTCACGTTCCAATCTCTCGTGTTCACTTGTGACTAGGGCTCGGAGATCGTCCTTTAGTAAAAAAAATGGGATTCTATGATGTAAATTATTATATATAATATATTAAGTATTAAATATAATTTTATAAAGAAAAGCGAAATATTAGCCATAAGTAGGAAGTAAGCGCAATATAACTATTTATGTTTGATTGCATTTTCAAATCTAAAAAAGTAATAAGTTTTTCGTTGCAGAGAGAAACTAGTGTCATGATCCCCGTAGTCCACTTTCGGCCCGAGTTCCAGACATTAAAACAAAATCACTTCATTTCTATTTACGCTACGTTCCACACCACAATGGCTTATTACACTGAAATATATAGCATTATTCAACATAACTTACACCCCAGCCTAATCTTTCAGCTAGCTCTAAGCAACCATCATCGCAGTCTCCAAGCCAGGCTACATCACGGTAGGACTCCTCATCCAGCTGTAGGCCTCCACTCATGAGTCCCCATAGACGCAGTATGGAGGACCGCATGCCCGCCTTCTCACGGTTTATGAGAAGCCGTGGACACCATTCTGGTACCCTGGACAAAAGATGCAATTTTAGTAGGACTTTATTAATTTGGGGGACCGTTAATGAGTAGAATATGCGTTGCCGTAGCAACGTGTACGTTTACTTCTTTTGAGTGTTGTTACTCATCCATAGGCGTGGTTATGTCAGCAGGCGTGAATAAGTTGATAAATCATGGTGGTCATTTTTAAGTTAAACTTTTATATATAAAAACAGTTTTTATATTATTTAAAAACTATTGTTTTATTTGCATCATGTTTTTTGATTTAGTTATTTATTCACCATATAAATAATAGAAATCCTAATGTCTACTAATATTTAAAAAAAATAATATGCTGGTATGGATATATAAACCTTAACTATACCCCATTTTATGTAAGGTAAACAGGGGTACAAAGTTGGCAATATAATATAATATTAAATTTTAGGATTGATTAGCCAAACTGTGCTTTCTCAAATTTTTCAACCACTTTTATACAAGCGTTATCCCCGCATAGCAGGGTGGTCATAAAGAGCCTAGTGACAAGACACTCCATTCTCCGTCCGAAATCGAGGCACTGCGTGTCGAGTGGTAAGGCCTACCCTAATGCAGAAGTAAAAAAATAATTAAAACATAAAAAATCCTTTGAGCGAGGATTGAATTCACAGTTAGACCCTGTAGTGTAATAACTCACATATCAATCAAAGATGCAAAAGGTTGTACTTCAAGAGATGAACCCATGATAATAAGCATGTCGCATTTCTGAAAGTCTTCTTGGAGACATTGCTGGAACCTCTCCGGAAGGCTTTCACCGAAGAAGACAATATCTGGTTTGACAACTCCTGGACACTGTGTGCATATTGGTATTTCATCAGCAAATATTTTTTCTGGAAAAATATAGTTTTTTTGAGGTTAGAATATTAAATTTAAATTATTTACTGATAGTAAAATATTGTTGTAAGAAATTTAAAATCACAGTCAATTATAATATTATTTTCACTTCACCAGCTAATTTTGCTTTCCCTCCCATAGCAGGTTAAAGTCTGAGAGAATTTAGTGTCAAAACAAATTCTCTACTTTCCATTCGTAATTGAGGCAATGTGTGTGAGTAGCGGTTACTAATGCAGCGATTTGTGTTACCAAAACAGAGATGAAAATAATTTATATTTCGTTCCTAAGTCATTCAAGTTCCTCGTCATTAAGTTATCAGTGTCCGGCGAAAAAGTCACTAATACGCGAAAAATTACATGTAGGCCAGTCACTAGCAATAGATTGTATTATTTTTAACGATAATGTTAAGAGAAAAATATCTAAAATAGACACTTGCATAGGGAATCCAAATCAATCTTATATATTTAATTTACTCGTCAATGAATTTAATGCAACATTTAAACAAAACATTTCACAAAAATTTCAAAATACGATTTAGTGACTGGGCAACCATAGGGGTATACCGCAGTAGAAATAAATTATAAGAATTACATGGTATGACGCAGTAAAATCGAGGACCAAGGTACCTGAAGCGTGTCAGTATTTTCTCCAAGATATTTAAAAAAGGTTTGCATCCAAGCCATATCTATATATTTAATTTGAAATAATAGCTAGTGCAACTTGGAGATCTAAAGTTTGTAATAAACCGGTAGAATTAAAGATAGATAATAACTTAATAAGTAAAAATCTAGAAATCTCAAATATTTTTAAAATGAATTTACAGAAATACCGGTTAAAGTGATTTCCTCGTTGAAATCATCCTAGTCGAAAATAATAGCCGTTGTAATATTTTTTTGTTTTGACCATGTGATACCAGAAATAATTGTCAAAATTTTTAATTCTTTGGGTAAAACAGGTGGGGTACATCTGTAAAACTACTGAGCTCTATTCTATTACACATCGCAACCTCAGTTAGCTATGATCTTTAATAAATGTGTAGACATAGGTATTTTCCCCGACCTAATGATGAACAGCAAAGTCGCTTTATTATTCAAAAATTCAGAAAATAATTATCCTAGTAACTATAGTTCTGTATTGCCATCACTGAGTATAATTACATAGCTTTCGAAAAAAAAAAATTCTTAATCAGACATCTGATTATTTTACTGATAAAAAAAAAACTACTGCAAATGCAATCGCAGTTTTTGTGATTTGTCTAAGGCTTTTGACAGCGACCACAACACACTATTGCATAAGCTTAGTCACTATGAAGTCAGTCATAACGCTCGGGATCTCATTGCTTCGTACCTTGCTACAAGGATTCGGTATGTAAGTATAAATAATGTTGAGTTGTCCGGTTGCTTTCTACAGACGGGTGTGCCGCAAGGTTTGATTTTAGAGCCTTTCTTATTTTTAATGTATATAAACGTTCTTCCATTTTATGCTAAGAGTTTATGCGATATTGTGTTGTTTGCTGATGAAGCTTCTTTAATTTATAAAGTAAAACGTAATAAACATCATTATGACGAGGTAAATAATGCACTGTCACAAATATTTCACTGTATAAGTATTTGTTATTGAACGCGAAGAAAACGAAATGTATAGAATTAACCATACCCAATGTGAAGACCCATAAGCCTAACTTAAGTCTCAATACTGAAATTATCAATTTTAGTGTCTCCGCGGTATTTTTAGGAATTAGGCTGTATTCGAAACTTCAATGGGGCGGCCCCCCCCCCCCCTTGTGAGTAGGCTGTTAGAAGTTTTTAAAATAACGGGTATCCTTACAATATACATACAATAATGTTGTTTGTCTGTAAAAATATACACCATTATTTAAAAATCACGGTATAAATACAAGAAGTAAAAATAAGCTGATTACAATTGTTTTCGCCTTCAAAAGGTGAATAAATCATTTATGTCATAAGGTATATGTATGTATAATAAAATTGCACAAATGATTTCAGACTTGCCACTTCATTAATTAAAAATATATTATTGTGGAAAGTATATTATTCTGTCCAGGAATACTATTCTGATGTTAACGTGTGGAATTGAATGCTGTTGATGCTTACTCGGAGGGCTAATGATAGATATGAAGTTATGCCTTTTGGAATAGAAATGGCTTTCAAGCCAGTGGTAGCTGTCACTAGAATTGAAAGTACTGACATTTTATGATAATTGACGATTCAAAAGTGCTTGTTATGTATGTATTTGAATAAAGAATATTTCGTTATTTTTTAAATAGAAATTGATAGTACAACCATTGCACTACAATGGGTGCAATGCTATTGATAATGTACATAATTTAATAAACATCACATATTAAAAATCACCTTTTATGAATTCCAATGAGTATTGTTTACGGCATTCCAAGCAATGGGAAGTATAGAAAGTGCCATGAGCTTCAACAATTTTATTCTCTGGTATACCAGCACCTCTCTCCAATGTATCAATATTTTGAGTATAATGGCGCAGTAAAATGCCTGCCAATACATAATTTTTTTTAATTATATAAAAAACATGTTTTAAATTATCTTCTTGACTGTCCTATCAAAGCTATGAATTTATTGTATATTATTATTTCAAGCTATCAAAAGCTATGTATTTTTAAGAAAACATTAATAATAATATCCTTTAAAAATCCCATATTTTGAATTTTGTAGAGAGCAAAAAATAAAATCTTATTAAATAAGACGGAAGAGAACTTTAATTAAGAAAAAAATTAATTTCAGAAATAGTTTAAAACAATAAGTATATTCTTTCAGTTTTACAATTTATCCTGCATTCTTTATTTTGGGAAATTGCGGCAAGTGACAGTGGCAATTAAAGTATATCCACCACCATTTATACCAGTCAGTATTAAAATATTTATATGATGACAAGGTAATAAATAAATGCAAAAGATATTATCCCAAATTAGGTAATAACTAAATTACAAAAATTATTTAATTATATGTATATAGCTTATTTTCGTCGCAATTGCATTTATTCAATAAAATGGAGAGACTTACCTCTTTCATGCAACAATCTAATAAAATAATGGGAGATAGTTGGTTTAAAACTTCCTGGGAAGAGTTCTTTAGCTAGAGTAAAAAACGGCTTAGGGTTTTGTCTGAAGAAGTTAATTTCAAAAATAGCTTGAGGTTCTGGTAAGTTATATTTTTGTAAATTGTGATATAAGCCTGTTTCAGGACTTCTAAAATCTGGGATGCCAGCAGCTGTAAAACATTAAAGTAAATAGTTTGTATTTTCAATAAAAAATTGTGATGGCTCATATTTTATTTATATACTGTAAACAAATTATTGTTTATGAAAATAATATTGTTAAATATATAAAATGAATATAGAGGGATACATATGTTTTATGTTTTTAAAAAACTTATCCAAATATCTAATATAAAAAATAATTGTTTACTTACATGTAGATATACCTGCTCCTGACAGAGTTATAACGTATTGGCATCGTTCATTTTTAAGCCATTTGACGACTCCATCTAAATTAACTTCATCTAGGACTTTTTCTACCTCCCCATCAACTTCTGATAGGTCATAAAATCCAAGTTTTAGCGCCAAATGCCGTCTTATAGAGTCAACATCTAAGTCGCGAATTCTGGAACCTAAATTCTCAATCGCATTTGGCGGGATTGCGTTGTCGTGAGTTTCATCACCTATAATTGAATATTATTGCTAATTGTTGTTTTTACAATATAAATATATAAAGACAATGCTGTTATAAATTACCGTCACTTTTTCCAGGTGGAGAATTTGCAGACATTTTACTGGATAAAAAGATATTGCGACTCCAAACCTTTGTCCAATATTGCCACGGTCTTTTTGACAGGTAGAAATAAATGATGTGCATTCTCGGAAATAGCTAAAGTATAAATTGCGACGTTCGCGCCTACTACATTATATAACTATATGTGGTTAAATAAGTATGTACACATATATAAATATTAACAGTTATATATTAATTAAATGCATATATATAATAAGCTTCAATATAAGTATAGTCTCTCATTATTGTAATATTACTAACATAAAATGTTGTTCAGATCTCATTTCATAAGTGCTTTGTAAATGCACGCTTAAATTATGGATTACTTGACATAGACTCAATATAACACTAAAAATACATATTTTAAAAGTTATTTATTCAAAATACATATGCGTATATAACTTATAGAGATTATTTTTGATAGTGGGAAATTTTCATTGTAGTTTTCTTACATTACATTACTACTTTGTGGTTGGAAGTTGGATGCTCCTCTATGGGAAGATATAATGCCCGCGAAATTTAAAAGGGGGAAAGTTTATTGAGTATATTTGGTAAGGTTGGGAACAATGACCTCCACTATATATAAGATTATGGCCTAAAGGTTTTGCTTGGAATAATCTGTTTGCTGGTTTAAATATACCTTCTTTGTGAATCGTGACCCCTAAGTAAGTACTCCGTATTTTTTTTTTCATATTTTTTCATATTGTTTTAGAATCACTATTTTAAAAGTTCTCTTTACATGTTTTACTTTCATTATTAATAATAACTAATATATATTTAGTAACTAGGTTTATGTAATTTGTAATAGTTAACTTTTTAGCTGTATTCCTTATAAAAATCAAATAAATTAATTAGAAATCGAACCAAAAAATAATATAAGAACTCAATTATACTGATTATAGAAAAACCTACTAGGATGCTACAAAAACCTCCGATGTTACCTGTAAAAGTAAGACGTATTGAAAAAAAAAACAATAGAAGACAAATTATTGTTTTTATTATCGTTACTATAAATTTATTTTATAAATCTATATATTTTTTTAATAATATTTTCCACGTTTTGAAAATAACTAATCTTATTCGGTTTTCGTATATATTTTCTTCAGTTTTGGTATATTTAAATAATTTCCTAAATAATTTTCTTAAATTGTATATAAAAATATGAATGTTCATAGGTATATTAGTTATACCGTTCTAACTGCTAGTACTATATACTAAATATACTATATATATACTATAAGTAAATAGACGGTTTTATTAAATCATCGACGATATCATGAAATGGTTGCATTTCATGAAATTACCAACTGAATTTGACCATATCGGTGAATAGTTGACGTTTGACGATTTCGTCATCAAAGTTTGATCATATTATAAAATAAGGTGTTTTATAATTCGATGCGTTTTTAACAGGGCCAATTTCGATCATTTATTATTAACAATTTAAAATGTTGAATTTGTATGAAACTTTTTACTTGGTTATGTTGTATTTTATAATTGACGAATAAAAAGTTTCATAAATACATCAAATATATATAGGTAGTAAGTACTTGATAAGCGAGCGTTAGAGAGAACTTAGTAATAGATCTTTCTTTTCTCAACTTTATACACATAAACCAAACTAGGTACCCAAAAGTATATATACTTTTTTAAATAAACCATCTTCATATTGTATTTATGTAAAATTAAAAGGAGTATCGACAAAATAATAATAACAAATAAATTAGTTCTAAAAAGAAACTAAAAGTTCTACTAGAAAGAACTAGAAATGATGTTCTCGTTATCCTGGTCTTGGTCGCTCTGGAAAGGACGTTAGAGTCATATTATAAAAATAGTATATTCTTGTCAGACCCGGACACTTATATTAACGCGTGACATGATTTGGTTACATTGATAGAAACAGGTGAAGTTTATTAAAAAAGTGTAAAAAAAAATTAATGGTATCATACAACACTCACTCACAATCTCGTACCAGTAGAAAACAGTGTCAAGACGGTTTAAAACGCCATCGGCGGTGGCGTGATAAATACTTAGCATGCATTTATCAGTCATATTTAATCCATCTCTGCAAAATATTAATGTGTTAATATTTTTTATACGAATCTAGTAATAAGTGTAAGCTTGTTCTTATTTTCTTTATACTTTTAAAAAACTCAGATATTCTTCTTCACACATCTCCAGCATTATGCTTTTTCCGCATAGCATTGTTTCAGCCCGAATCCGTGGCATTGTGTGTTGAGTCGCGGAACTCAAAGCCGCGCTTTGTCTTATCACCAGACAAGAAATAGAAATATATATAGAAATAATATAGAAGAAATTGAAATAATTGTATAATCATTCACTCGAGTGAGAATCGAATCCACAACCAATCGCCATTTTTTTTGGGAAAAGGGTTTAAAAAGATTTTTTTTCATGTATTAATATAGACTTGTGGCTCCGTTGACGCGTAAACAACGCATTACCTTGGCAACGTGCAGTTCAATTCAGATCTCTAGTTATGGCGCTTCGAACGAGAAATGTTTGTGTCATTTTATATAAAAGTGTCTGTCAAATATATGGTAGTGTGGGTATTACTTTTTAATATGTCTGGTGGATATAAAGGTAAGTAAAAAAAATAGCTTTCTGCACATCATCTCTATACAAACTTTATAATTAGATAAGATTAACGTATTATTAGACTATAGACATATTTACAAAAAGTAGGTGTTAAATTCCTTATTTTTATTCACCACATGCGATAGTGGTATTTTAAAATGTTTTGTAAAGTGTTGAGTTAATTCACAATCAGGCAAACATTCGTCGCAGTACAGTGAATCTTGAAGTTCTACTTCTAAGCCTTTAGTGTTGACAGCGTCTTTCGGATATAAGTAGAATAGTTTTTCTAAAATATTAAAAAAATATATACTTTATTAATTCAAATGAAATAAAAACATATAACTTAATTAGCTGAGAATTTATGTATGACTTCTTAAATTGGTTTCTCTTTAGTTGTTAAAAATGAGGATAATAAGTGCATTACTAAAATGTTTTTTTTAAAATTTAGGTTACGGTTACATATTTCATTTACCTAAAATGATTCTGAAATCTATAATCTTAAGCTTTCCTAATACTTTTATATATCAATATTCCAAATAGTTCTAAAGGCCATCGTGGCGTAGCTTGTAATCGCGATAGGTTGTGGGTTTGATTTTCAATCAGAGAATGATTATTAAAATAATGTTCATTTTTCCGTTCTGGTAAAAAAGACAAAGCGCGGCTTTGAGTTCTGTCACTCAATACCCATTGTCTCGAATTCGGGTGGAAAATGGAGATTAAAGTGTTTTGACACTAGGTTCTCTCTGACTACCCTGATCAGCGGTAAAAAGCGTGAAATAAAAAAAAAAACAATCTCCTCGAGTATATATTAAAAACAAAATTATACCTCGATATTTATTTAAACACTTCAAATCATCTAACGTGCATGTATGTCCATGATTAGACGAAAGAGGAAAGAAAAATGGTGTGCATTGGCAAAGAGATTCAATAGTTCTCGCGCGACATTTCACTATACAAGTGCTGTATGAGTACAGTCCATTGAATTCTTTCTTCATTTCATCATGAAAGAGACATTGTCGCTGAAAAAAGAACAATTTATACTGTTATATATATTAAATTTCAGTTCAATTAAGGCGCGGCGCCAACGAAGACGTTTTTGTCACCGACATGGCCGACCAGCACCGTAAACTGAGTGAAACATAAAAAAAATTGCTTCATTGCCCGAATCATGCATATATTTGTTGAGTGAGACAATCCCAGATAGTATTTTTTAACTTTAACTTTTAGATTTTAGCTACCTACACCGAACACTATTTGAACGACGACACGTACGTGTCAAGTCAAGTAATTGGACACAAAAAGTGCCTACGTCTGCGCAGGGTGAGCTGATTTCATATTCAGAGGACTCACACAAGACACAAAAGTGCCATGTTTACGCAACGCCTTATTTTTCTTATGTAGACCACTTAACCGTTAGTGACGCACTAAACCGCTTTTATTAGTTGGCCTCTCTATTTATCAATTAAATATATATATATATATATAAGAAAATCTAGTAACGATGTTTTGACGCACTTCTTGCCATTCGTTACGTTTCAAAATTTGAACACGTGATCGAATCCGATAACAATACAGTAATAGATCAGAATAATGCGAATATATTTTTTTTCCTGTTTTTTTTGTATCTTTTAGAAACAGAGTTGGAGAGAGTGTTAGTGCTATGTTTATTTTGTATTTTTCATAAATAACTGATAGATATTTTATATAAGCTAAACTTTCATATAAATAACCATACCATATAGAACTTAATTGTCGGTATCAAAATTAAAAATGGTATGTCCATTTTTTATTTGGTAGTATTTTAATCGACGTATTTTATATATAGACTCTACCTGTGACCACGGACCACTGTAACGTGACGATACATCGAGTCCTAAAATGTATTTTCGAATACATATATTATATTATTTTAATGATATACTATAATATTGGTAATTATACTATAATTTGAATTAGTAAATTGATTACGTATTAAGTAGAAAATGTAGCCACGTATCCCTTCCCAAATATACGAGTATGTGAGACTTGTAAAGATACCTGCATAATAATTTAATTTGTTTTGCGTATTAATTTAATTTGTACTGCTTGTTCATTGCACAACTCTCTAATGTACTATTACAACATTGATATCAGCAGAATGCTAATTATCTAATTAAGTAAAATATAGCAAAAGTAAAACAAGCTTCCAGGAAAATTGGTTTGCACTACCTTGCCATTAAATCCGTAATTATAGTACACGTTACATGTATATATTCATTGTATTTTTTCCGGCATCTAGCATAAATGAAGATCCTGATGGTTAGTCACTATTTTAGACGTTTTTTGGGTGAGTGGTGGAGCTCTATAAATTTTCCCTTAATAGGTTGGGAAGCCACGTTCAGGCTCATCACTATCAGTGGTGAAGTGGGTAATTTTACTTGGCCCGAAATTAAGCCGGTGTTAAAAATGACTAAAAGTCTAGGTTTGCCCTACCAGATAATATAAATATTCCGTTTAGTTTATTTGAATAATATGTCAACAAACAGTTTATAATTGATTTAGACACATCTGGTGATAAAAATGCCAAGCTCTTATAAAACATTAATAAAGAATAACAAACAAAAGGTGAGCCGGTGGGAATCGTGTCATATGGACATTTCGCCACTGATCAGTACATACTGCAATGTAAAATACTACTATTACTATTTGTTTAACTAAATGTAAAAGTTTATTTTTTAATATTTTAAAGTGTTATTCACACACTTAGTAAATTGAAAAAGATTTTTAGAAAACGTACATAATTTGAACGCAGCGGGTTTTGAACACGCGCCTCTTGGATTAGCGATCAGCGCGCTTGGGCGGTTTCCAAGAGGCGGGTTCGAATCCCGTTGCGTTCAAATCTTAATTAAAGTATAATTTTATTTGGAGCTATTGTGGTGTAGTGGGACGGAGTTTGCCTGTAATCACGATTGGTCGTAGGCTCGATCCTCGATTGGAAGAATAATTGTATTTAAATTACACGCAATGTCTCTTTTTCGCGAAGAAAGTGGATATCAGAGAGTCTTGACAATTGGTTCTCTCTCACTACCATGCTGTCCAGGTAAAAGCGTGAAGCTGTATTATCTATTTATATTTATTAACAGTTAATTAGATAAATAAAAATGAACCGTTTGCGTTGGATATTTGCGGACTTCTGCAGTGGCGATTTGCTTGATAGTTTTAATTTCAAAGAATACCGCTTGGTTTGGTTGCGCGATTCGTGTTATAACACGACCGCCAGTCGGGTCAGCGTAATGAGTAGGGTCGAATATTAGTACCTGCAATATTCGAAAAATATAAATTCTAAATAAAAAATATCAGATTTACACTTTCTCCCGCATGACACAATAATCAGAAAAAACCTAGTGTCAAGACACTCCGCTCTCTGACTTTCGTCCAAATTTTATATGTTAGTGGCGGACCTTAATAATATTTTAAATACAATTGGAGTTCAAACTTCAAACCTACAACTAATCGCGTTTACAGTCAAATAGTGCCCGACTGCGCCATGACGACCTATTTTAAAAATTATACTCAATTTTATTTATTAATAAATAAAGATTGGTAAATATTATGCTACAATGTGGATATTCTTTTTTATATTACAACTTCATTATATTTTAGATTCCAGTATCGCATGTATATAGCAGGGTAGATAGGTGGAAACTAGTGTTAAGTAAATACTCTATTTTCCATTTCCTGTCATACACAGTGTGTTGAATGGACAATCTAAATAAAAGCATTGTGTGCATGTGTTAAATTTAAATGAGGTTTTAACCCACAACCACGGGGTTTACAGTCAGACGTCCCACTGCGACACCACGGCCTTCATCCCCCTATAATTTGTCATGCTAATTAAAATATGTTATATATTACTCGCCTCAAACCCTACCATATTATATAATGTATACGTGTAGTCATCGACCATAGAGTCTAAAATTACAGTAAGTCCATGCAATTGTCCTGGATCATGTTGTCGCTTCACCGTGTAAATAGTCCTGTCCAGTCTACAATAAATATACACAAAATAATAATAAAGGTAACTAAAAAAGAAACAAAATTTTACGTTTACAGCTATTAGATGTGAAATTGGCGAATTACAGACCTTGCTTATGTAATGACAGTCGCTTATATTATGACAATTGATAGCTACATGTATATATATTTTTAGTATGTATATTTCAGTATTTAGATATACTACTATATACTAGTATATCTATTAAAACCCTTATATACTTAAAATACATATGTCAGCGGAGTTTTAAATTACTAACTGCACAAGCGATGGTTTGCTCGATCTCCACTCAGAAAATGCATTTGTTTGAATTGAATCGAGCTAATCATCGCTTTCCACAACGCGGGTGGAAGGAAACGCGCGACGCGACACCTTTGCATATTAGTCTTCTTAATTCGTGTTGTACAGCAGAACTCAATGACGCCTTACTTGAGAATGAAAATTATTTAAATTGAATGATTCCCCCATATTCCGTTTACGGTCAGATACTGTCCCATCCCTGCGGTAGCCTCAGAATTAGTAATAATGTCTTTGCCTAAATATAAAAAAAAATTAATATTACCTGCCATTAGAGTCATAGCGAAGGACAAGATTGAATACACAACAAAATCCATGCGCTGTCCGATGCACTGAAAAAAATTTGTTGCAGTCCACTATTTCACCGGACCAGCTGCACCTTATTAACATCTCGTTACATGGTGGAGACAGCTAAAAGATTATATAATTGGTATATTAAAAATTTAATTCATTTTTTGTCTTTGTTGAACGTGGCAAATGGATGTTAAAATGATTAAAATAAAATAATTCGAACTATCTGCTAAGCTAAACGTGTGCAGACAAAGCGCAATATCGAGTGTTGAGTTCAGCCACTCAACACTCAATGTCTCGTATTCTGGCGTAAAGTGGAAATGGGAGTGGTGGAAATGGGTGTGGTGGAGATGGGAACCTGTTAAGCACCAGGGTCTCTGTGACTACTCCACTATGCGAGAAAAAGTGTAAACCTTAATGTACAGTAAATTTGTTATAGAATTGTAATAGAATCGCAGCACAATTTGTTTTAATATAGATTTTATTGAAAAAAAAATATTTTAATTTTACAAAAAATAGACGCTCTTATATGAAATCCATTTCGAAAAGAATATTAGTAAAGATTTGAAGCTATCGTAGCGCAGTGGAACAGCGTTTAACACGATTGGTTGTGGGTTCGATTCCCACTGGAAATTATAACATTTAAAAGATTTTTATTTATTTGGTTCTGATATCTAAGACAAAGCTATGCAGCGTGTCCTGATTATGCAGAGACTCCGTTGTGTGAGAAAAAGCGTGAAACTGAAAAAAGTTAAGTACACAGAAAGGATAGGAGTCTCTATCGTAATACATTGTTATATTGGCTGTGAATTTACAAACATCGCGAGGAAAAGCACTTGTATGTTAATTGTATAAATTTACAATGCAAATACCACAATTCAAAAACCAATGTGAGGGAAAAATATAACTTTGATTGTCTTATGAATTGGTACAGGTAGAGCAAACGAATGTAAAAATATCTGTCTAAACAATATGATGCGTGAATACAAAAATGAAAAAAAGTCTAGAATTGTAAAAGTTTGTTTAAAATATCACTATAATTAAGCTGGCAGTTAATAATAATTTAATTATTTGAATCAAAAGTATATTATTTTAATTGTAAGCCTCAAGGGGAGATATGGAATAATATCTTAAACGATTCCACTATTAATTTCTAAGTGGAACTTGTCGATATTTCTCGTATACGATCTTGCCAATGCCCCATTGTTCAAAAGCATCGACATAAAAGCATAAACGAAAGCCTTAGGCTATTGCTTTAACAATTTCATCCTATTAATACTTGTCACAGAATTGCTACACAATTGATTTTATTTTAAAATATTATAATTTAAAAAAAAAATTGGCGCTGTAATATAATCGCCATGTAAGGTCATCGTGGCGCAGTGTGATAGCGCCTGACTGTATACACGATGATTGTGGATTCGATTTCCTCTAAGCCAAGATATAAGAAAAAGTGCAGCGTTAACTTAATACTCATTGTCTTGAATTCGGGCGAGAATTTACGAACGGAGTGTCTTGACACTAGGTTCTCTCTCACTACCTTGGTATGCAGGAAAAAAGCGTGAAGCATATATTATTATTGATTTTGATATATGTTTGATATATTCAAAGAGAAACATTAAAAAGTATCATTTATTTTTATATGTATTTCTAGAAATGGTTTTTTTTAAGTAATGCAAAACGTTAGTTAACACCACTTCCACATTCTTTCTAGAAATTATATTTTAACAAAATGTTTTCTACAAAATATTGCTAAATTTTGCTTAAAATTTTAACATTACTTTAGCAATTAGTTTAATTCGGGTTAAATTTAATTATTATAAATAATTTGGCGTACAGTCTTTTTGTAATGTTCAAAGAATAAATTGGACATTCCAGCTTACCTTTTCCATTAGTTTTGTAATATTATTGCTATTACCAAGATGTTTCGCGAAAGACAATAACAGTGGATGTAACTCCATTGTCTTATTATACGAAAAGTCCAAAAGTCTAACTAATTGTATGCAGAACACTTCTACTTCGTGCATAGATTCATTATTTAGAGCCAGCTCGCTGTAGCTAAAAAAAATATTAAAATAAAAATCACCCATCGTGGCGCAGTGGGTGATTTTTATATGTTGTCTGACTGTAAACTCGATGATTGTGTGTTCGAATCTCATGAGGGCAAATTTATTATAATTTAAGCTATTTTGTTCTCTCCACTTTGATAAAAAAAGCACGGCGTTAAGATTCGCCACTGATTAGTAGAATTAAATGCCAGTGAAGCTATACATTGTTATTAATCTATGTTTGAAGTGTATTAGAAAAACTTACTGTTGTCTCACATAGTCCTTCAGAAATTTTTTGCTAAGCCTGTTAAAATTGCACAATGCAATGGCTGGAAATTGTATATTTGATATTGGATATGTAGATGATTCCATAGTAACTACCAATGGATTGGCGAGACTGGCGAACCATACATATTGCAAAAAGTAAAAAATGCTTCCAAACATCGCTGCAATAATTGCGATTTGAATCAATCTGTAATGTTTAAGACTTATCTTACAATAATATTGTTTTATAATAATAAACTATTTTATCTAAACCTACGCTATAGTCCTAGTTGGAATTTTTGAAAGATCCCTACAATATATTAAAATATGTATTTATATTGAGGATATGAAAAATATTTTGATAAAAAAATTGATCGTAGGGATTCGAACCCGTGATAAGAATTTCGACGTAGCCGGATGTAAAACCAATATCATTGCGTTTTTTTTAATTATTTAAATATTTACATTGTGTTAACAAAAATTGGAAATTTAAATTCTTAGAATCAAATTTTTTAAACATTTTTAAAAATATATTTATTTCTCTTACATAGATTCTTCAAAACTAATTCTGAATAATTGTACGCTTTGACATATATCTTTTTTTTTGAAAAAAACTAAAGTTATCAAATGACCGCTTTTAAAACTTAAATTGAAATTGTTAAATTACAGGTTTTTTTTCTAATTCTTTTGAATTTTTTTATTACTTAAAATATAATTTTAGGGAAAGTAAGAGATATAGGTATCTATATTTTTGATCAGGCTCTTATGTAATTTAAAAATTACATTAATATGTTAGTCAGTCATTTACTGCTTTAACATATTTAACAAAGTATAAACAAAGGTATAAATTACAAAATATAAATTATAGGAAAGATTGACGCGTCACAAAACAGTTTACAGCTATATAAGCAGTAGAACATACATTACTAAAGAATATAAACAGCCAAAGTCGTAGGTTCAAATAACAAAATGTAAATATTTTCTTTCTTTAGTTTTACATAAAGCAGTTTGAAATTTCGTTTATATAGACACTATTGAGAAAATTAAAAGCTTGTTTTAAAGTAAATTTAAAGTAAAAAAATATAAAAAAAAAAAGGTTTAAGAGGTCGTGGCACGGTGTGTGGTCAATCTTTGGGGGAACGGCATTTAAATTATATTTATTAACTTGTACCCGAAAGGGGAAAGATATACCGTTGATTTCCGCCATTCCTCATCCAATATCTTTTAAACTTTTGAAGACACTAGATTCGCGCGTGAAAAGCATGGAAATTATTAAAAAGACATGTAAATGACATTTTGTTTTACCTTTGCGTAAATCCATAATTATGATCAAAAATTCTTGAAACGCCTGCAAACGAACAATTTAGCAAGTACGACTTCAAGGTCTTTTTAAAAATTGTCCTCATAACAATTTCTAAGCTCATATTTCTTGCTCTTGGTCTATTCATTCTTCTACGGTACTCGCGCCACCAAATATTATTTTTATTTTCCATTTTAGCCCTTTTCCACAGCGACGCGTCTGCTGTCGTTAATGAAATGTATGGTATGTTGCGAGAAACAAAGGTCAAGCTCGTTACATTTTATAGCCTTTAGATAGGGTTCCGTTGGAGTCGTAAAATTAAATATGATTGAAAATAGAAACTTACTGCCGTCACATCGAAAACTAATAATTATTGATAGTAAAACTTGAATTCTATGTAACTACTAAAAAGTTTATACATCAACAAACAATAAATAATTGTTATAACATATTTTACTTTTTTAAAAAACAGTTACAAAGGTTTTTAATATTAAAGTTAAGTCAAAATTTACTAAATATATTTGGTTAGAAATTAACCGTAGTACTATACTACTAGGTAGGTACTACAATATTCCAAAAGTTGAACGCATGAATGAATTGGTTGTTTATAATATATAATTGCACTTTAAATTAAAATATATATTAAATGATGAAAGTTATAAAAACATAACTTTATAGATTTATTTCTTACTTGGTAGAGTATTTACATTTACAATTAGTAATATGTTAGTAGTATGTAAGATATACTGCAGTGGTGGATTCGACGACCTAATAAAACATTGACTTTACAGTAGCCAGTAGTATACAGAGAGCAAGACTAGCTCTCTGCCAAGCAAAAAGATGGAAGCATAAATAAAAAATAATATCGGAGGCAATCATGGCGACTGTCAGCAGAAGTGATAACTTTAAAATATATTTTGAATATTTACACTAAAAAGTTTTATAAAATCCCGCTGCGTTAAAAGTTTTATATGTTTTCTAAAAATATGTTGTTAAATTCCCTAAGTATCGCACACTATAAATAATGTTATCACACTAATATACATTCAGTAATATTATTTCATAATTTTTACAATAATAATACTAATTTAAGAAATGTCTTTAGAGTATAACTTGACCGTTTCAGAACGTCTACCACCAACACTATTCTTAGAGATTTTGTCCAAAACCTGATTAACATATCAGAATTAAACATAATAAAATTAAACTATAACTAAAGTTTTTTTTTCTAAATCGAATAAAAAAGTGTTTCAGAATGCGGACATTGTGGACAGATATGTAATTATAGTTTTTATTTTGATCAAATCTGTATAGCATGTTGAAAAACAATTAACTCTTGAATTCATGTTAAATGCGAAATTATTAAAAATACTGAATAATTTTAGTGCACGTGATTGAAAATATACACTAAATATCACCATAATCTTTTTTTTTTTATTTA
Source organism: Podotricha telesiphe (assembly GCA_038994665.1). Lineage (NCBI taxonomy): Eukaryota > Metazoa > Arthropoda > Insecta > Lepidoptera > Nymphalidae > Podotricha > Podotricha telesiphe. The sequence continues at coordinate 1,089,520 of JAOYRR010000307.1, read as the reverse complement.
CACTCATGCGATTGGCACGAAATATGCTAAGAGTACCTAATAATTAGACATTTCGTTCTCCAGCTTTTGCTAATTCCAAAGATTTTAACCGATTTTTTTTAAGTATTTACTTTTGAACTGACATAATATATATCACGGTATATTTAGACTAGCCGTTACTGTGGCAATATGGTGCCTACATTTAATTATTATTAAGAAATCTGTTTCTTTTGCAAGTAATATTTTCAAGACAATTGAATACTAGAAGAAATTCAAAGTCATAATTTATTTTGCAACGTCATTGTCATTTAAAAATTCCTCGTACGTCATTCACTGCATGTTATAAAATTATTTATAATTAATAAAACAAATAAGTAATTCACAAGTGACATTAAATTTAATTGGATTATGTGATGAAAAGAAAAACTCGTTTGTTATTTTTTATTTCACCATATTGACATTTATTGTGGTAATTAAAAATATTATGTTTTTAATACAAATAAATATGTATTTTTGTTCACTATATATACATATATTATGTACAATTATAAAATTATATACATTAATAATAAACTCACTGTCGAATCTTTTCCCATTAAAGTCAGGCAGCTTATATCGACTGTACGGTGAAGGCGACGCCGTTGTGGTGCAGTTATATAGCGTATATAATTATGCGAAAGTGTGAATTCAGATACCAGGCAAAGATTCGTTTCTCAGATCTTGCCAGACAAAGTGTGGATTTCACCCCATATAAATATTAGTCATTCCGAGCCGAGAATAATAGAAAATTTAAAATCACTATATGAAATATCACCCTGTTAGTGTAGTTGAACTATTTAATTAATTCCGATAATAATGGGCATAAATTGTCGTCCCCTCTCAGATTTAGTTAGATGTGTTTTTAATGTCTACCGCCCCGCATAAAATATATTTAAATTAATTTTTTTACCGTTATTTATAAAATACGTAGTATACTCGAATACAGTAAGTTCTTGAATCAAGTAAAAAAAACGTAATCGAATAATGAAAAATTAAATATGTTTAGTTATATTAGTAAAATCTTTCTGTAATCACCAGTCCATGCCTGTATTCACGTATCTGTAGTCACCCACTATTACAGCGGCGATGTAAATAACAGACAAAGGCGGCTTTAGCAGTCGTGCTGTAATCAGTTCGCCATTGGCTTACCTCTATACGTAAGCCACGATAATTTTACATAAATACCTATGAAATAACTGGATGAAATATGAAATGATTGCTTTGCGAGCAGAAATCCGCCATCTTTAATAATAAGGTTATATTGCATCCATCAGTGATACAAACTGAAATTATCAATCTACGTATATTTTAAATTATACCTTTAAGTGAAGGATCAAACAAGCATCTTGTAATTTTCTAGATACTCTATTTGCTACATAGTGGAAATTTAAATTACTTGCTAGAAAGATTTTCTTGGAATTCTTATGGTTAATTTTCTCAGTAGCAATTGTTAAGTAACGTAGTATTTAAAAATATATTTCTCCAAAAATAACAAACACTTTAATTGCTGAACACATACATTTTGTGTATTGTCTAATATTTATCTAAATATTTAATTATAGTGACGGTGAAATAAGAGTTTATTAAGATTGTATTTTTGCACTGTGTTTTTTGGTACATATTTTGGAAATCCAAAACCTTTTAAAATATTGTTAAGTTAAGGCCCTTACATTAAAATTAAAACTAAAACAGATTTTTTTCTTTATAGACCTGAAGTGTAAAACTGAATTGGATTTTTTTTGCACGGGTTTGCAAGAAATACTTATAAAGACGTTATAAACAAAAGTTTTTTAGAAAACGTAAATAAAATTACCGCAACGTGATTTGAACCCGCGCTTTTTGGGCTCCGTCCAAGCGCTGTGACCGCTAAGCCATGCATTCTACACTCGGCTATGTTGAAATTATTAACATCTCTGTAGAGAGTTTTACAATTTTCTGCTTCCCATGGATTATTCTACAAGCGATGATAAGTATGTCCTTTTTGCCAAGAGAGAAAAGCGTGAAGCTATAAATATTACAATCCTCTGATGTGGAAAACGTGAAGACAAAAAGCTACCACTATAAATAAATAAATTATAATTTTGATCAGTTTAATTGCTAACATGTAGTAAATGGGAGTAATCCATACTAATATTAATAGTAATAGTAAATACTCTTCATTGTACACCAAAAAATAAATAAAAAACAATGTTACACAACATTAATCTTAATATTTACAGTACAAAAGGCGACCTTATCGCTAAGTGAGCGATCTCTTCCAGGTAACCTTTGCGTAGAGGAGATAATAAATGGAATGGTAAAGGTGCACAAAGTAAATCGATTCAGAATATCGATGCATAATATTGTAATTGAGAAAGTAATAAGTCTGTCTGCCTGTCTGTGACGTCATCGCGGCTGAACCGCTGAGCTGATTGTGATGAAGTTTTATTTAGAGATACTCGAGGGTCTAGGGATGAAATTGACAATATTTTTTATTTCATATTTTTAGTTTTTTCAAGAATTACATTAACCGAAAATACGAAACAGCTATAGTTCACGCGGGTGAAGCCGCGAGTGGTCGCCAGTTCATATTAAAAAACTGTTATATACTGTTATTAATATAATAAACTGTATAGGTTTTTCTCAAGAATTTCGAGTTTTACTTAAGCAAGCGTACCTGACTTAACGAATATCTTTGTAATAGGCACTATATATATATATATATATATATATATATATATATATAACTATAAACGCTATATTCATATGAAAAGTTTAAAGATATCTTTGGTTATGATTTATATGTATTTATTAAAGCTTCCAGTCTGGTAATAGGTAGTAAAAACATTAAAAACGTAAGGGTAAGCTATAAACTGGAATACGTCTAGAACGTAAAACGTTTAACAAATTGCGTAGTAAAAACGCGATTGGTTAGCCGAACTCGTAATAATATGTTACGATAGTTATATATTAGTAAAGATAAGTTGTAGAAACTAAGCAATTCTAAAAAGGTGCTTATATACTCGTAGGTTAAATGTATTAAAATTATGTGACGATATTAAATCGAAACAAGAATTACTTCAACTCTTATAAAATCTTTTTGCGTACACGTTAAATTTCTCTTAAGCCCTTTAAAATTTGTAAATTTAAGAATAATAAAATACGATAAAATCAGAATTAGACGTGGAGTAGAGCTATATATATTGCCAAATGATCATTTTTTGTAATATTTTGCAGCAAAGTTTATATTCATTAATTTTAAAAGGTGCTTACTTATAGTTGCAATACATTACTGGAAATCATCATCTAATATAGCCAACATTTGATTCTAAACATATCCCATATCTTTAATAATATAATTACTTTTCAACAAAAAAAATAAATTGACGAATAAGTCGACGAATTATTGTATAATATTGTATATAATAAGAGTAGCTTTAGGGTAAACATTTTTGTTACTTTTTGGTTATAAGACCAACTTTGGAGTATGCTCTATCCATAAAAATAATCTAAATTAGTCTACACTTTAAAAAGTAACGTGTCGATTGAGAACCCCTTTCTTTTTTTCGTCAGTAAATAAACCTGATTCAAAACTTTATATCATGTAATAAAATGTTTCAAAATACCGTCGCTGTCAAATATAATTTTATAGCATTTTCCACATGTTTTTGCCCTATTATTTTATTACCTATATTTATAAACAGAACGAACGTGACGTTGACTTAATATAATTTCAGACTATAAGCAGTAGTTGGAGCTTTACAATTTAATACATAATCATCCCCTCAATTATAATAGTTTTTTGTGCCAAAATTGCGGTATGTGGTTTCAACAAGACGATGCTACATGCCATACATCGCGAGGAACAATTCAATTACTGCATGAGTCATTTCCTGGTCGTGTAATTTCCTGTTTTGGTGATCAGAATTGGCCGTCCAGATCATGCGATTTAACGCCGTTGGATTTTTTTCTTTGGGGTTTTTTGACGTCTAAGGTTTATGTCAACAAGCCCACGACCACCCACGCCTTGAAGGAGGAAATTGAGCGCTGTATCAACGTAATTCAGCCACATTTATGCAAAACAATCATGGAAAATTTTAACAAAAAAGAGTGCGTATGTGCCCGCAATGTCGTGGAGGCCATTCACCCAATATGCTATTCCATACATAACCCTATACTGTACAAGTCAATACAAAATTTACAATTTTTAATTATAAACCTGTGTTTTCTATCAAAATTACTTCTTGCGTGCATTAATTTTGAATGCTAAGTGTATTTTCCGTATTGTGTGTATTAGCTAGAGAGAACCAACTGAATGTCTTTGTTTGCCACATCTCATGATAAAATAAGCGTTACCTTGACAACAAATAGGTACGTCACTATATACAAATTTAAAAGCCAAACACCTGGTACTGTGTGTAATATATAAAGGGATAGTAATGCTAAGTATTTCTAATGTATTATTATAACATATCTACTACGATTTCGATTACGTTAAATTTCATACTCCTCCGTCCGCGCATAATTTTGGTATGGAGTCCAAAGTATTTCCATCCTAAACTTCTCTTAATTTTTAGTCGAAATTGTACTATATATAGAAAGATAGATGAAAATACTTTTTTGCACACACAAAGCCAATACAAACAGTACAAAAATATATAAATGTGTGCAAAGAAAAAGAATTAAGAGATTTAAAAAAATATATATTTACTATTTCTATGCTTACCGAACTAGATAGTAATTCATAATATAGCAAATGTAACAGATACCTATTAAACATATAAATATTTACATACTTGTAAATATATAAAAATACATATATTATAAATAAAAAAGCAATAACATTATAAATAAAGATACAATGAAACATACAGTATAAACATACACACATACATATTTGTATAGATAGATATTATTCCAATGAAAGGAAATAATTAGTTAGACGACTTTTTAATATATTTTGAGCAGCTTTCATGGTAAAAGAACCACTATAAAGTTGGCAATATTAAGCGATTATCACTTATTGACAAGATGTTTCGGCACCCATAAAATTTTTAACGGGTTTAAAGTGTTTAGGAATGAAAGGATTGTATAGGATATAAGAAAGCCATTAAAGTTTTGATCTATATTCCGAAACATGGCCAAATTTACGTCACCTAAAAATAAATTTAATGTACATATATAGCCGATCCAGCTTGTTAACCTGATTCTCTGTTATGTCCGGACACCAGCTGTCTGCATAATTCAAAATTAGGAGTATGAGAAGCCTATGGTATTGTGAGAAAGGACAGGTAGAATAGTGTTAAGGATTAGTAGAATCATCTTACGGTTGATTCCATCATTTCCTGTAGCATCGGACTTGATTGCGAGTATGTGAAACTTATTGTCACTGCTAGCAACGTGTACCTACCCTAGCTACCTACAACTTCAATAATACGATTTCAATTACAATTCCCTTTTCTAAATCTAGAGGTTTTTCTAATACATACATCTCTTTCCAGTAGCCATTTAAATGCCGATTTCAGTTAATAGCTTGATAATTAATTTAAGCCAACTCTAATATAACATTAAGATTACTTTACATTATTATTAATTACGTTCAAAACAAAAAGTTAGGAAGCTTGTATGGTGTAATTTAAAATACTTATCTCTTTTTATTTGAAAACGTAAACCATCAACAACTGGTTTCAATACCAAATATGTTCTACTAACCAAACTTGGCAGAAGTATATTCAGCCAGTCAAATAATTATGTTTTTTTCGTAATGATACTTTGCTAAATCCTTTCCATTTCATTGAAGCAAATATGGATGAATGCACTTTGGGGCTATAAAATGTAAAGAAAATTTTCATCCTGAATAAACGATAATCGAACTTGTATGTGGTCCTCGATGAATGAATTCCGGCCACTGCTTTAATTGCGTTCTTTCGAACGTGTCAATTGAGCACAAATCAATGAAAATGATGTTTTTTGGATTCTCATCAAGCTTGAATAACAGTGACATTGTCATTGTAGAGACAGTTAATACCGTTGTTAGGTAGTAATTACATATGTAGATGGTTCGAAATTTGTTTTACGTGAGAAAATGTTTAATTCTTTTATTTTTTTTTGTTTGTTAACACAAAGTTTGTTCAACCTAACGAGTCTGTTTGGGCCGAATGTGTAATATATATTTTTTGCACATTGCAATATGATAATAGAAAGGACTCTAATGAAATATATACGTGTTTTAAAATTGTTTATGTTAATGTAAGCAGAATTAATGCCGGAAAAATTACCCTTTAATTGGTTTTTTACGTAACTGCGAAGGAGGGTAATGTCTTAATCAGTCAATGTTTGTATCTACATATGTATGTATGTATGTATGTTTGTATGTTAGTTCCTATGTTGCGTTGTAGTGATCAAACACGTTGACCGATTTTAATGAATCTTACTTTAATCTAGACTGGAGAAAGGTCTTTAGAGGTACTGGAAAGGGGTCTTTAGAGGGGCTATTAATAATTACCCAGTAGTGTGGAAGACTAATACCGTGGAGATTAGCAGTCTTATCATAATTGCTACCATACGGGTCTCCTAGAGTGACGACATAGACAAGATTGCGGGAAAATGTAAAATAAAAATATAATTATAAAAACTGACTGTGTATAAAAAAACTAAAAAGTACATGATATAATAAAACTGAAGGAAAAAGCAAGTACAGTATTTTTATTGAAATAGAAAAAATACCATTCCGGTGCCATTCTTCAAGCAATATTTTTTTTTTAGATTACATAAAAATCTGAACGCGTTCTGACTGCTATACCATACGTTATATCCAGCTACATTGTCATTCTTATACCCATGTTACACCTTATATTTGTTGTTAGCTTTCTGTAGAGAGATTATTCTAAATTGCTACTACCCAAAGGTTATTTCTAAGAATAATTTGACGAGAATGAATGAGAATGCTATTTGTAAAATATATTCGTCGTGAAATTAAAGATATTTGTTGTGACTTATAAATTTAGTTCGTTTAGCTTCATAAATTGATATGAATCGTTTGTAATTAAGTATATTATATATTTTATAAATTTGTTAGTAATGCATGCGAATTATGTTTCATGCAATTTATTCCTCCATTTACAAGTTTATGTAAAAAACAAACATCTAGCAAGACTCATTGCAATTTATTTATCCATTTATAAGTTTATGTAAAAAACAAACATCAAGCAAGACTCTACGGCTTGTTAAGGAAAGCGTTTTATAAAATCTAAGCATGTCCTTGTATTTGTAAATTTGTTTTGCCTTGTTTTCTCTATAACTTAAATGTTTAAGAATAGTTGTAAAATGGTAGTCTCATAAAAAAATTGGGCTTGAAATCTTTGTACCTATATAAAAGTGTCTAATGTCTATACTGTCTTATTATATTGTTTCCATATAAAGCTAATTTAACGAAATAACAAGGTTTTATAAAAAAAACATATTTAGAAAACGTATAAAAATTTTAACGCAGCGGGATTTGAACCCGCGCCTCTTGCAAACCGTTCAAGCGTTCTACATCCAGCTGCGTCGAAACTCTTATACGCTTATTACGACTCATAGGTGTTGTTAGTAAAGGTTTTATAATGTGACATTTCAGTATCATCAAGTTTCTCCCATATTGTATGTCAAAAAACTGCTATTTTACTTTTTGCCATAGAGATATTGCGTGTTGTGTGGCGGAAGTTAACGTCTTAACTTTAACAAACTTTTAATAGCTTCATATATGCAAAAATTTGAAGTTATTATAAAAACAATGTTAATAAACAAAGATAATTTTTCTGTTAAAGAATTTTTGAAGTAGTAGTATTGTATCAAGTTATAAAATTTTAGCTTTTATGATATTTGAAAGGAGCAGCTGCTGAGTTTCTCGACAGCTCTTCTCAGCATAGCCTCATCGGGATCGAGCCAATGGCAGCTTTATTAGTCATTCGGCGATTCGAAAGTACTCGCACAAGTCTATTTGAAAACGGATATGTTGAATTTGAATTTAAATGTAAGAAAAATTTGCAACGCTATTTCGAACCACTTTTTGTTTCTTCCGGTATTTGCTTCAAAATTTGAACACGTGTCCAAATTCGATGACAAGAGGATATTTCTATAGTATGAATCTTGCCATTGCCAGAACGACCAAGATAGCTAAACCAAAGAAAAAATATTAATTTATTTTATTAATTGATCGTGTGACCTAATCGTAATTAAAAGGTAAGTACTTAGTTAGATTTCCAATAATGTCACAAAGAAAGCCATTGCAAAAAAAAATAACTTATAGAGTAAGTTATCCTGTTTCTTAGCTCACACAAATACGGGATAGTTGTCAAAATAAAAATAATACATAAGAATAAACGCTATAAGGCCATCGTGGCGCAGTGGGACAGCGTCTGTCTGTAAACGCAAGCAGTTGTGGGATCGATTCTCACACGGGGGAATGATTATATTTAAAATATTTTAATTTCTCTGCTCTAGTACCTGAGGCAATGCGCAGTGTTGAGTTCCGGCACCAGAACGAAGTGGCTAGAGACTCAGTTCTCTCTGACTACCCTGTTATGTGGGAAAAAGCATGAAGGTGCTAAGAAGAAATCCGGCATTTACAAAAAATATAGTATTTTTTGTTAATGATATACATAATATGCTTTATTTATGGTATACTATATAACTACAAAGATATATACTAAATCTTGTTTCAAATGTAATATACCGTAGAAAAGCGTACATTACTAATGAGTTAATCCATAATTGTCATCAGCCAAGCATAACGAAGTCTAGTTCATTAGAAGCACCTAACAGGCGATGATAATCAATGGTGCAAGCGAGAGCGGTGCAAATACGGAACACTTCGTTTGGATCTCCGCTAATTCTGTCTCTCTATTTATATGCAATAATAAAATTAACAAAATCATTTAATTAAAATTGATTTTTGACATTTATGTGAACAATTATTTGTTTTTTCACAATCATCATGTATAATGGCGAAGGGTGGCCATTAAAACATTTCTAGAAGAGGAGATATTACATGGTGATTTAACTCGTGGAGATTTTTTGGGGTAATTTAAAAATACATGTTTACATCAGTAAACCAAAAACACTGTCACAATTAAAAGAAAAAATCACCGAAGAAATCTCATTGCCGACGAGTATTAGAACACTTTAGTACTCGCTAACAGGAATGCAAAAGGCGACAAGGTGGTTACTTATATGATGTTATTTTTGGAAAGAAAATTACATTGAATAACCTATCTTCTAAAAAATGTTATTTATATACTTTAAACTTATTTGAAATGCTAACAATTTCATGGCCCACCTGTATGTAAAACATGAGGCCATCGCGGGGCATAGGCATTCGGACTGCAAACGTGATGAGTTGCAGGTACTTAGAGGAATGATTAAAGACGGCGCTTTCTTTGAGTTTCACCACTCAACACAAAGTGAAGAACTAAGTGTCTTGACACTAGGTTCTCTCTGCTTATCCTGCTATGTGCGAATAAGCGTAAAGCTGAAAAAAATATAATAAAAGTCCACAGTAATACTAAATCAAAGAAATATTTTTTCTGGAAGACAATAAATGACAGAACTAAATTAAAAGTAGTATTTAAAGCGTATTATTTAGCATCAAGCTTTCTGCCTAGAGCGTAGCGGAGTGATCAGAAAGAACGGTGCACGAAACGTTACGGTCCTAGCATACTTCTTTCGCCTTGATAAATGTTATCAAGCTTTTCATACATACCCTCCTTCCGGCATTCAGCTTCCGGTCCTCATGCTTTTTACGTGACCTTCCTCGAATATCATCGACAATGCATTCTCTGCCAAACGAGGTCTCCTATTACCGCTAACACTGCTCATTCCAGAATACGTATTAAGGTTCCAGATTCTAGTTATTTAGTTTAGCTATCATGGGGTAATGCAGCAGCCAAAAATTCAATATTTATTCTTAAAAAAAAGACGTGAGATTAATTTATAATCTTATTGCTCGAGACTCTTTGCAAGAGTTGGTTAAAATTGCTTCGCAGTATATATATTATAACATTTTATTTCTCCGACTATATGTTATGCTAAAAAGAGACATACAATAGGGACGAGAAATAAAGATAAACTTGCAACATCAAGTTTTCACCTCCAAAAAGCAAATAAGCCTTTTATACACAAATCCACAACCTTTACGAACAAATTTAAAGTCACTATAAAAACACAATTAATAAGTAAAGCTTATTACTCTGTATAAGAATATGTAAAGATAAAAATGTATAGAAGTAATATAATTTGAGTTTGGTGCAGGCTAGCTACCAATGTATTAAATAATAAAATTGGAAGTTTTATATTCAAAAAGAGGAACTGTAAACTTTCTGGCCAGCTCTTAGTAGAATTGCTTAGGTGGTAGCAGTATGTTCATTGGACGATTCAAAAGTGCTTGCAAAAATCTATTTGAATGAAGGATATTTTGATTTGAATTAAATTTGAATTCTTAAAGCCTCTTGGTACTACAAACGACTAGACTAGCGTTACACTATAGACCCCATCATAGATAATCTACTGAAGTATAATAGATGGCGCTAAACTAAGTATAATTTAGGACTAAAAGTTATGCGCCCATAAATATTTATTTTAATTTTTTTGTAATAGACGTAGTATATAAAGACAAATAGTACCTGTAAAGAGCTCAAACTCTGATCCATTTACTAAGTCAGAAGGTCGTTCACAATAAAAACCCCAGGCTAATTGTAACTTATATTATTTATAGAACCTCTTTAACTAGCTAATTATGTATTTATAAAGGCAGTATTAACTTAATTACAGTAATCTGCTTCTTTACAACAAATTTTGTTTTTAGCTTTTTATTAATTATATTTATTTATATTAGCGGCTATCATGACACAGTGAAATAGCGACTTATTGAAAACGCGATTGGTTCGATTCCTATTCAGAGAAATTATTATATTTAAATTATTTTAATTTCTTCGCTCTGGAACAAAACAAAGCGCGGCGTTGTGTTCCGCCACTCATCACGCAATGTTTCGAAATTGGATGAAAAGTGGAAAACGGGTTGTGTTGACACTAGTTTATCTTTGACTACCCTGCTATAGGTCAAAAAGGGGCAACGTGAATTATGATTTTTTGATTTGGTCAAATATTTTAAACATTTTATTATTTTTTGATTTGGTCAAATATTTTAAATATTTTAAACATTTTATATAATATATTAATTACACTTGTATAATTGTAGATTAAAAGTGTTGTAATTGTGAAATTATTAGATAAATTATATTGCATATTTGCATATGCAATTATATTGCTAAGAATAGCATACGATTTGTCAACATAACTCGTTGTGGTTTCAATTTTAAAGTTTAATTTAATAAAATTACATACATTTGATCGATATTCACAAAAAAAACTTAAAATGACCGACTTAGAGTTTGATATTCTCACAGGTGCTTACATACGTATAAGTATTTTATGAACATTTAATATTTCCTGTTGTGATTGATAGTTATTTGAATATTGAAAGAAACATTAAAAAGGTTTTAGATGAGAACGCAGCGATGTTATTACGGTGCTAGAAATCGTAAACTTTGAATAAAATCGCTTTGGTCGTCGCGACACTTTTAATGTATCCGTACAATAGAATTCATTTCATTTTAATTTCACTTGTAAGTTTTCTTGGTGTATTTCTTATTTTTACAAAATCGATTGTAATGTTAGTATTTTAATATTACTATTATTAGTAATATGAGTCATACAAGTTATAGTAAATTAATACTATTTGAAACTACCTGTATTAGATCTGAGCCAGATAGTCGCTAAGGCTCATCACATTTCAGTTGTACCCGATATAGGTACTACGACTCGATTATGAATAAATGTTCATACAATCATTTAAATAACCAACTTTAGTTTCGACACCATAATTACAATGGGTCGTTGGATTTTAGTTTGTAGCCTGCCGACTTTTCACTGGCCCAGAGGCTATACAAATTGTGTAATTACCCCATCAGTAGACTTGTAAAATTAGAAAAACTTCAGAAAATCAGTAGTTAAAGTTCCTTATTATGATGATTCTGACATTGATTGATTTTGAGAACATATATGAAGAGCCTAAGATCGTGGATGAAGATTAAACTGAATGCTGTAGCTGTATTGCTACGTGTGATGCTGGTTTAAGAAATGAGAATTTTCATTTTATTCTTGACATTGGACACTTGACTCTGCCCGCTCTTATAAAACTATGCGATGCTGAAAAAAATATTTCTAATGTTGTGATATTATGACGTTTTGAAAAACTTTACCGCCCCCTTTAATTTCCCCTGCTTACTATTTAAGGATTTTACTGTGTCTATGTTATTTAGCTTTTGTTCTATTTTTTGTTATTTAACGTATAATTACAATAAAATCTGATGATTAAAATTATTACATATTGCAAATGAAACCCTGAATCAAAAGGTATGTCCAAAATAATATATTGTCACATTTCGTTTCTTCGTATCTGAATATATAAATGTGTATAGTAGGCTATAGCGGAAGGTACATGTGTGATTAGACTGACAGCCTTTTTATCTTTAATGTAAATATTTCATTAAATCACTCTTCATCTCAGCCACAATGTTATATCATCAAGATTTTACGATTAGCAAATGACTACATATGATTACAATTTTTAATTAATTTTGAAATAAAACTTTCTTTGAAATTCCTTTTTTTGTAAAAGATTAGGTTCCTTTCTGAAAAACTTTTCAAATTTATGCGTCTACATTTAGGGTCTCTATTTTTTTGGGTCCGATTAGAATAATTATGTTCAAAAATATTTTCTGTTCTCCTTTCTGGTAATAAAAATTGCGGCGTTGAATTCCGCCAAACCTCACGCAATGTCTTGAATTCGGTCGTGAAGCGAAGAAAGTGTGTATGTTTTGAAATTAAACAATTTAATCACGTATATTATTAGTATGGCAAATTATTTGACGTTCAAAATTTATGCCTTTTATTTGACTTTGATTCGAAAATACATTTTGAAAACCCGACGTTTCGAACACTTTACAGTAATCAGTGGTCACAGGTAGATTGAGGTCGCATTCGTCTGTCAGTATGTATGTTAGTAAAAGAACAAACTATCTCGATGCTAGGTTCTCTGGCTTTCCACGCTATGGGAGGATAAGGCGTGAAGCTGAAAAAAATCCTTTAAGATTAATATGCATGTACTTCACTGAATTGTAGTATCTAATTTGGTTAAGTTAATTTTTAGCCGTTTTACCCATAAATAGAAATATTCAAACATAAGAGACGTTAGTATTTGTTATATTTTAATATTTCATATTTTTAATGTTTAAATTATTCATGTTAGGAATTTTAATTTTGTTTACTATATGGATTATACGTAAATAAAAGTACTGTTCAACGTATTAAAATAAATAAAATGGTTAACTTATATTTATTATTGTTATGATATATGCCTATTGGTACAGGTAAAAGAGTTTTGATTTTTCGATTTCTACTTGAGAAATATAAAATAGATTTGATTGGACAGAAATATTCTCCTGCATCACGAGTTAGATGTATATAATATCTAGGCGTTTAACTAAATTTAAGTTGGTTCTCGGTCTTCACCATCGTCACTGAGGGCCTCAATAAGACCTTCAACGTTATAAGACGTTCAGACGTTGATTTCTTATCATGAAAGGATGAATATTTACAAGAACATTCAGATTATATGACGTCGTTTTTGTGAATGCTCTTGTAAGTTCTATTTGTATACTAACAACCCGCTCGCGGCTTCGCCCGCCTGAACTATAGCCGTTTCGTATTTTCGGCGGCGTTTTCGTAAAACTGTAGCTAATATTCTTCATCAAGTATCTCTGTATCAAATTTCAAAGTTAAGCCGTCACAATGTTACAGACAGAAAGACAGAATTATTTTTTCTCCATACAAAGTGACATTGGGGAAGTGATAAGTGTTCAACTTGTACGTTCGAAAGTCCATATAAAAAAATTACATTCAGAATTACTTTTGCATTTATAATAAAAGTATGGACATCTGCACCATACGATGGCTACCAACAAATAACTCTGTGCTGTATATAGCACAGATGGTGTATTAAACACGGCAAGTATCATTTCACGAATAATACATTTTGTTCATTCAAGATATCCCTTTTGTCAAAGTAGTAATTAAGTTTTTAAATGTGTATATAAAAATTTCAATGTATACAGATCTACATTATTTTTCAACTTGATTCTTCTTATCAGATATTCACACTTTTTTGGGTCAAGGGGCGTCTACGATGTGATCTGCGAGACCCTGCGAGTGGGGTCATAAATTTGCATCATCAATTAAAGAGATTTTTCTAGAGGTTTGTAGAGTATTCAGTTAGTTGGTAAGTTATTCGGTTCTTCATTTTCCGCTATTATTAGAGTTATCGCGCTTAATGAAACGAACAAATATTTACATAATAACAAAATCTCCCAAGTGGAAGTCGAACCAACAATGCTTATTAAAGACTTTTTAGAACAATAACATTCTATTAGACTACTTAATCGATATTTCTATATTCTTTTGAAAATAATATATCCGATGGTTGTGGATTCTTCTTAAATGATAATATTTAAATTATTTTCATTTCTCCGCTCCGGTGACAAGACAAAGCGCGTTGAGTTCTGCCACTTAACAAGCAATGTCTCGGATAAAGTACGAATCTGTTTTTTTTTAAATCTCTTACTCCGCTAATTGTTACCACAAGATATCATATTTTTTTTTAAATTACATTCCTTTTCTATTTACTTTATAGCAGGATAGCTAGAGATAACCTAGTTGTTGTAGGCCTTTTAGGGCATTTCAATTTATATGTCAGTCTTGTAATTTAAAAAAAAAATACAACCTTTAGTGACGTAATGACACGCGCATCATTTCGCGTGCTCACAATGACACTTGACCCACACACGTACAGCGCTGTACGTACGAGATATGCAAGTTTGTGTTTCATGCGATCGGATGAATGCAGTCACGCATAGGCGGCGCATTTGTAACTGTGTAAGAATTGTTCTGTAAAAATTTATTTGGTATTTAGTAATGTAGCAACATAACATTTTGTATATTTAAAAGCAGCAGCTTCTCAATATAATATGTTAAATCATATTAGTGATTTGACTTGAAAGGTATATTGTTAGGCAAATAATTATTTGCTTTCTATTCAATAAAATAACTGTTATTGTTAATATCTACAAATATTTGGATATTGGATGAAATGTCTTTAAAAATTTTATAAGATATAAATTTTGTTTTGCACATGTGTGCATAAAAAAATTATAGATTGTATTGTAATGGATTGCATGCTCTTTAAACTTTCAATACTAGATTAACAATTCTGATTTCAATTGATAAATTTATTGATCACCTATATTTCTGCCATGACAAATTTAATATATAAGCATATTTTTCTGTAATATACCTGTTATAATTTTACAGTAGCACTACAGGTGAAGTAAGAGTGTAAATTATTAATACCACATCCAACTTTTCTTATATGAAGGGAATGCATACTTGCAACGTGCACAGCAATAAATGCAGTGTCGCGGGGTAGGAGGCGGGGCGGGGCAGTGCAGCCGGCGGCGGGGCAGTCAGTCGCATCGTGACCGCGCGTCGCGTTGCGTGTGCGTCTGTTCGCTGCGCACCGCACGCCTCGTCTAGGCCGCGAACGCCGTCAGCCGCCATGGTCTCCGTGGGCTCGTGGAGGCGCCGCACGCCCGACGACTGCGAGGAGCGCTCCGATCCTGGTGCCTCCAGCTCGGCCGTGCCGCGCGCGCCGCCCAATTGCGCGCGCTGTCGCAACCACCGCCTTAAGATAGAGCTGAAGGGCCACAAGCGCTACTGCAAGTTCCGGTATTGCACCTGCGAGAAATGCCGTCTCACCGCAGACAGACAGCGGGTTATGGCGCTCCAGACCGCTCTGAGAAGAGCCCAGGCCCAGGACGAGGCGCGAGCGCGCGCTATAGAGACGGGCTCGCAGGCTCCAGGCGTGGAGCTGGACCGGCCGGAGCCGCCACTGGTGAAGGCGCCGCGAAGCCCGGTGGTGCCCCCTGCGCCGTCACACTCCCTGGGCTCCCCGAGCTGCGACTCCATACCAGGCTCTCCGGGGGTGTCGCCGTACGCGCCGCCGCCGCCGTCGGCGCCCCCGCAGCCGGCCATGCCGCCTCTGCTCCCGCCGCAACAGCCCGGTTAGTGCAATCTTTAAGTTTACGATGATAAGATAAATGTTGATATCGAGTATAGTGCGATACAAGTTACATTGGCGAAGCGTGTCAGTGATCTTTTCTTACAAAGTCATCGTGCTCCTAAGATAATTCGTGTAAAGTTTATCGTCTTTGACATAATAATTGTATAAAATGTAAAATTGAGGTAGGCTCAATATTTTGATAATTTATATACTCACGTCGCTATCAGAGTGATAAAAGAGTATAATAAGAACGATAGCCGGTTGCGAATTATCATTCGTTAAATGGCATTGAAATATAATGCAGGCAGTGAATGAGACAATATTTACATAATATATACTGCACTCCTATGCTTAAAACCATATACATATTAACGCTTACAATTTATAATAAAAAATATTAAAAGTTCATAATAAATATAACTTATTATATAACGAATCTAATCTCAAAAATGTATTTAAATTTATATATTTGCTTTAAAACTTCTAAAAATGTAAATTTATATTCCTGTACAATTAAATTTCTATACAACGGCATCTAAGAACAGTTCGATGTCAATAAAAACATAGTTGGTTACAAAAATGTTACATTGAAAATATTCATAATTCATATAATTTTAATTTAGCCACCAAATAAAAAATTATTTTGTTTTGTCAAGTTTTGACTATAATAAGATTTTATTATTAATATAAAATTTCACATAACACAAGAATAATAATAATTAAATATAGTAAACGATTAAATACATAAAAAAAATCTTAATATACCTATTTAATTTATTTAAAATCATTTGCTTAATAATTTTTTTTTTATATGAATTAAATATTCATATATAAATTAAAACTGATAATATTGTAACAGATAAATTTTTCTACTTAGAGAAAACATTTTTTGAAAATATATGTCATTCTGAAACTAAGTTTTTATTTTAAAATTTAGGTAACCTTGTGTCAAAGTAAATCAGTTTTTAGTTGCCTTGCCCTGATATAGAGACGTTTGACTGATGGGAAAGACGCGACAAAATTACATATTCAGGCGCTATTTTGTTTACGATTTGGCCCTAGATGTCTTTGTTGAATATATTTAAACGAAAATCTCTATAACCAAAGTTGATTTAATAATCAACATATCTACAACAGTTTGATTTATGTATTTTAATACATAGCTTAATCAAACTCTTCCACATAACATATAAGAAATTAATGAACTGTATAAATTAGGAAAAAATATTCATTATATAATATAAAAATATTCAATGAATAATTCGTAAATTAAATATAAATAATAAAATCAATATAATTATATGAACAATACGATTCTTTTTAATCAATGATCTAATGTTTTTTCTTCTGTTTTTTTTTAATTTTTAACCTTATTTACTCACAAAGACTAGTTTAGTTTAAGCTATGATATTGCTATACCTATATATATTTTGTTACTGTGACATTAAAACTTTTGGCGGGATTTTTTTTAAACAGTTGTATAACGATAAAAATTAAAATACCTACTGTGCTCTATATTATAATATAGAAGCTAATAGATAGATTCTGATCAAAATGATAGGCCTGATTATCAAGATCCGACGATACACTCGCATTTTCGTGACTAGAAAAATAAAAGAAAAACACATTGGTTATGACATTATAATAACAAATTATTTATTATCTGTAACGTTAGAAATTTTACAGTTATTTACATATAAGTATAGGTACATAAATATTTTTGGATGTATGTAATAAAATGACAATAGTTATTAAATGAAATTATGAAAAAGCATTTTGCAATTAATCAAATTAATATTAATTAATAATGTGAAAGATAACTACATTTTGACCTTCAATTATTGTTTCTTTTGAGATAAATACTGTACCTACTCGTGTAGTAAAATACTTAAAATACTTCGTGTAGTAAGATGCTTGTCGTCTTTTTAGAAAACTATTTATTTATTTTGATAAGTGACTATGACTCGTGTCTTTAAACGTGCAGTTGTAATTGTTAAATAAATAAGTTAAAATATTTGGCAGTCATTAGCAAAAAATATTCCGAATTATTACAAAGATATTAAGACTATAAAATATACAGGAATACAAAAATTAAAAGAATGTACGCTGTTTGTGCACATTTAATATCTTAGTTAGAGTAAATATAATCTTATTCAAGCAACATTTAATATGCAATAAAAAAAATTAAGTATATTTTCTCTTTATTATAACATTTTAAAAAAGTAATACAGATCAGCTGTATTAGGAGCCAAATCAATTTTAATTGTTTCTCTGTTATTCTCAAAATAATTAAATGTAGATTAACAATCAATGTTAAAATTAGGCGGGAGAAAGGGACAAGTATATGTATGTGATCTTGATAAAATAGTTTGTGGACAGAGTAAACGAATTTGTAAAACTCAAGCAAATTTTCCAATATAAATCGAAAAGCCAACGTACTTATGCACTTGCTATATACTATGTACAAATAAAATGTTACTAGGCAATACGATACCGTGAAAACTTTGTATAGATAGATACGCAAGTAATAATCATTTTGATAAGCGTGTCAAGAAGGTGAATTGATAACACTTGCATTTAGTTATTATTTTATACATACAATTTACAACGAACACTCGATTTGCTTGTGCCATATATTTTTGCGTTTCTTATAGAACCCTTAATGAACTTTTAAATTGTACATGAAAAATTGATTTATTTATTGATTTGAACATATCGTTTAATATTATACTTTGAATTTTAACTGACACTTAATATTGTATGTAGGTAGTAATATTAAAATTAAGGTTAGCCTTAAATGCTTATTAGAACTTTACTATAGAAAATCGTCTAGATGTTTTCAATGGATTTAGCCAGCCAGATCATGAAAGGTAAATTATTTAAGCCCGTCGCGGCAAAATTTTGATATAGGTAATTGTCACAATTTTTATTGTTTTCATTCTATGGAGCTTCTGTTGTTAAAGCACATGTGTTCTGAAATTATTTTATGTTGGGTCGGATATACCTATCCAAAGGCTTAATTACCAGATAGAAGAAACGACTACTTTTTAAAAGTAAATATTTTTAAGAGTAGTTATTTTCACCATTATAAAGTTCACAGATGCGACGTGATTCATTAAACGCGGGTTATGGATTTTTTTTACTATTTTACAATAACAAATATTATTATTATTAGCTTACACCAAAGTGTTTATCAAACACTTGATAGTATGTGTTATATTTCTTTACGTAATTTAAAAAATAATTTGTAATTAAAAAAAATACTCTGCGCTTCTCCATCCAAACTTCAAATATGGCATATTTGATACGTCTCTACGTACATAGATTACGTAAGAAGAGGACCAACACTTTTTCTTCATGTATTAATTTATACATATAATAAGAATGTAGCTGATCGATATCTGTATATGGTAAATATATAAGGCTTTTATCAATGTTATAGAAACCAAAATAATGGTTTTTAATTTTTTTTCTGTTTGCATGTCCTTGCGTACGTGCACGATTATCCAAACCGATTAAGATGCCCTTTTGACTATTGTATTTTGGTTTTAACATTTAGTGTTTATTTTATTTCAACCAATTTAAAAATAAACAAGTTACAACAATTTAAATTATATATTTTTGTAAAGTTTGTGACTTGAGTAGGAACGCGGGCGGGCGGAAAAACTAAATAGTTAATTATAGTCGTGTAGTTTACACAGGCGAAACAGCGAGCGGGTCGCTTGTACTGTAATATAACGGTGTATTAGAAGTACACAAGTTGGACATATTGCTTAAATTTTTGCAAATTTCCCATTGACATACTTAACCACATAGTCCTGCTGTCTTGCTCTCTCCTTAAGACCGTTATCGCCATTAAGGGGTGGGTCCTTTTGTGAATTGGAGGGGGAAATAAAATACTAAGCCTATAGCGTTACGTAAATAATATAGGGTCGACACGTATCCCCAAATACCCAATTATTTACGGTGGACCCAAAATTTATCGTGGTTGGTGTGAATCTTCTTACATCCGTTCTCTTTGAAAGTAATGGTAAACTTGTCACCTTAAAGTATTGGTTTTGAGCAATTTTATTACAATATTAATTATATTAATTTTATTGGATAATTGAGAATGAAATAATATAATATTTATGTTCTATCGATGATTTTTTATAATTTTTTTGACTATTTAATAGCAATATCTATTTGAAACAGCCATCTATACCTAATGTTAATTAAAAAAAAATACCTTGTTTTTCACTAGAGGCACTCCTTGTGTTATTTAAAGCGCGTGATAAAGTATAGTTAAACTATGAAGCATTACGCTATATATTTTAGTACATGAAAGCAAAATAATAAAGTGAGTATGGGACTTCTGTAAGCCTATGAATAGGAAATTCTTTAAATAATCAGCTTTAAGATTTCAAAATATTGTATTGTCATCGGATATGGACACATGTGTAAATTTTCAGACAAATCGTATGGAAACAAGTAGGCCAAAATAGAGTTACAAGATTTTATTACATAGTAGATACATAAATATACATGAACCAAATATGAACATGTGCATTAAAAACAAACGTGATAATTTTTTTATATAACCATTTTTTTATACCAGTTATGATATTAAACATTTGCAATGCTCAAGAGATATAAAGGACTTTTATAAAGTAATACTAATTTTCTCTACAGACAATGAAGCAATCATTGTCTGTGAAGAAAATTAAAAAATATATGTAGAATATACTGCGCGGGATTGAGTTCCGCCATTCAACACGCAATGTCTAGATTTCGGGCGGAAAGTGAAAAACGAAATGATGACTTTAGATTCTCCGATCACAGTTTTTTTGTAAAAAGTTAAAAAAGATTGAAATTGAAAAGTAAAACTAAAATATACAGCATTGTCACTGTTAGTATGATAACGTAAAAATACCATTAAATACCGCGTTTCATCGTTCACCCATATATTAACGTTGTACTGATAGAATCTTCATAACCACTGGCTATTGTGTTTTTACAAACTACAAGAAAATTCCATATTATTTACTTGCGAGAGGTGTTTTTTAGTTATTCATTTTCATACGAGATTTAATTATAGCTATTTGCCTGTAGTAAATACTGCACTGTTCGCGGTAGTTAAAAAATCGGTAAAATATTTAAAATATATCTTTCAAGTGGACGAAATGTTGAGAACTAGTATATCCTTTGCTTTTTTTGTTTAACCCGCATAGGGCGTTGCATGTGTAAATACAAACTAACTATGGTAATAATTATTTAAAAAAGTACTTAAAGTATGTACATCACTTTTTAAGTTCACGAGTTCCGCATAGCAGGGTAGTCTTATAGAATCTAGTGTCAAGAAACACCGTTTTTCGCTTTAAAATTCCCCCAAGTGGGAATTGAACCCTCGCGTGGTTGGGGGTTATACAGTCACAAAATAAAATCACAATAATTTAATGTAAAATCATAATTTAAATATTTTTTTCTTAAAGACGACACGACGACATATTTACTTAAACTGATAAACCTACTAAGTACTTATTAGGAATTTACTTAGCTTTTACAGTTTATTTTTAATTAACGAAACCCATAACTCAAAGCTTTTTGTGCTTTTGCTTTGTATAGAAAGTTCTATATAGAGTTGGTTGGAATTTGCTAGAAGTTTAAGTAGCGACATAAAGCGGATGAAACGGTATAAGTTTTTGATAGGAAAGTGATGCGAAGGTAAATAAAACGCTGCTCCTCTTCCTGGTTCTCTGAAACTCTGAATAGTGTTTTGTTGAGCTCTACTATAAACATGGTTGGCTATGACGAGAATTTTATTACATTTTGCCATATATTTCAATATTTATAGAGATTTTTTTTCTTAATTTAAATATACAGCTTCATGCTTTTTCCCGCATAACAGTAGAGGGTATTCAAAGAGAACCTAGTGTCAAGACTTCGCCACAAGTTCACCACTTTCCGGCCAAAATCGAGATATTGCGTATGGAGTGGCGGAACTCAACGCCGCGTTTTGTCTTTCATATCAGATGAAATGATAGATAGCGTTTGCGGCCTCTGATTTAAACAAATTTCTGAAAATAATATTCTGTCGTGGTAAATATATCATGCAATGGTACAAATAATGTTGGGGGAATAATGATATTTACAATATATTTACGAAGATGTTTCACACGGTCTCGTCGATAAGTTTCTCACATAATAACTCTGTAACTATATACTTAAGAGACTTGGCACTAGTTGACACTTATCCATTTGCCTGCCCTACAAAATGTAGGGGATTATTAATTTGCAAATATTTTAAATTATGATTTGCAAATAAGTATTCATTATTTTGCAAATGACTATGCATTATTGTTTAATTCAGAAATGATTCTCACGGTAATGCAGTGTTACTATTCATGAGGAAATTGTGAAGATTCCTTTGTTGAATTTCACACTATATAAGAAACCTATTGTCCTGATATTGGCATTATGTTATTTATATCTTCAATCTGGAGTATATAAAACTAAAAGAAAATTAACTACACTTTGATAAAATTCAATTTAATAAATGCTTTTGTTCTCATGTTTTCCTTTAAATATTTAAGTGTAAAGTGTAAAAATATTACTAAGTGAAAATAAATTAACCTTACTATCAAATTTGTTATCTGGCAATGCGTTTGATTTCTCATTATATTAGTAGTCTAAGAAAATTCGAAAAAGGCAACCCTGACAGACTTTTGTTTTACGACTTCGCTACTTGTCATTAAACCGTCCTCAGTCGACTAGGAGGGTTGGCATTTCAGAGTTGGAATAAACAATATTATAAAGTACAATTTATATTGTGTATATATATATATATATAAAATATCCTCTAAATATTTTCAATAATATAAACTTTTTTAGTATATATTCTTTTCGTTTTACTTTATATTATTAGATATTTAGAACGGTCAGAAATTAGGTTAAGGAGTAACTTAAGGAGTAACTTAGTCATTAGCTCATCTCTATTTTATCGATAACTTTTTTTTGGTTTTCATCTTTCAACCATCTATTCGAGACTGTGGTGTGTGATTTTTATAGTTAAAAGGGATTGTTTATGTAATATTCATGTCATTTCTTTAACAGTGTCAGCATATGAAACATTCAATTTATTAAAAAAAATATTAGAAAGTAAAAAGAAATGCTGAAATCTAACTTGTTTAAAAATAATAAAAACGTGATACTGAAAATATTATTTTCAATTTTCCAATTTCTATAAAGTATCTACAACGAAATATTGTATGTGGAAGTCAACCCTGATGCAGATCACACGTTTTATGTGCGACCGTATTTCGGGCAGTAGTAGCTTTAGCGGGCAAGGTCGCTGCTATGTCAGCTTGCTACGCTAAATTCCTGCTTGGTATACTTTAAGCTTTAAAACATATATCTACATGTAGAGAGATTTCAATATAATTAATATTGAAGGATGTTTTTGTTTAGTTTCAAGACAAAGGCTATTGTCCATTTTGTTACAATATTTTTCAGCTTCTATTATTATTATCTTCTATATATGTACGTTTAAGCTTGCATTTGTGTCAAATTAATGCTTTAGAAAATACAACTGATATATATTGTTTTTTAAACATTTTTGTTAAATTTTAATTTTCAAGTCGTTAGAGACACTAATATTTCTTACCCCGGTTCGATTTTTGTATTATTAGTTTAAAGAATATCTATGTTTATATAGCTTTTTATAGCTTCACGTTTTTTTGCCGCACAGTGTAGTCAGAGAGAATTTAAAGTCAAGACACTCCGGTCTCCACTTTATTATGCTATATCCACATTATTATATATTATTTTGAGACCTTTACGTATCTTCTTTGCATATTACTGTATTAATTGTGACATTTATCAAATTAAATAGTTATTCTTGAATATTTTTGAAAAAAAATATACTATGAATGAAAATCGAACAAATTAGATGTATGCTAGTAAAATTAGACTCTACTGCAAATAACAGTATTTTGATATCTTAAATTCGATTATTCAAGATAGTACAGAAATTATAAATAAGACAGACCGCCGTATTGTGATCAGTCACTTAACGCGGCGTATCCCGCATTCTGGCGGAAAGCAGAGAAAGAAAGCGGAGTGTCTTGTTGTCTTGTCACACTAGTTTATCGCTATACACGAAAAAACTGCTTTTGTTTAAACACATACATTCCTAGCTAATCAAGCATTATAATTCTGTAGTTTCCTTATAAGTGTTATTAATATTATATTTTATATAAAAAATTGCTTGTTAATATGTTTCAAAGAGGTAGTTTTTATTGCCTCTACGGACATTGTTGACATCATTTCTAGAGCACTTGTAACATTTTACACATATTCAATAAGTTTGTCTGGCTTTTGTGCCCTTTTGTTTGTTATATAATATAATTAGTTTCATGTAATTATTAATTATTATGATCGCTTTGAAAAATGATATAGGTATACCTATAACATTTTTATTCTGTTGAATTATTACCAACTACTCATATTAGATTAATTTAGCACGTTGCGTATAATTTTTATATATAAAAAATATTAATGGTATTAGTACAAGTTGTTTCAATATTCTTATATAAAAAAAGACATATTTAGAAAACATATAAAAATTTGAACGCAGCGGATTTGAACCCGCGCCTCTTGTTAACCGTTCAACGGTTTTTTAAATGTGTCTTTTTCAATTTCCTAAGTGCGAACTTTAAAAAATGTTAAAAAATATTCTTATATATTTTTTACATAAATTTTATTTTTTAAAAATGGGCAAGTTACTGGTTATCTTTGGTACATACTATTGGTGGGACAATAAAAAAAAATTGTCTATAAATATTTATTTACACTTGTAACATTAATTAGTATTACCTTATAATTAGTTAAGAAATAAACCTTCACTGTTCGAAAAACGTAGTTAAATTAAAAACAAACAATACTCGCAGTAGGCATTTACCCGATATGACTCGTAAAACTCGCACACCTTGCAACTTAATGTCTAAAAAGTTTCTACATAATTTTGATCATATTCAAAGATCAAATACATTTCAGTATAACATAAATATATATATATATATATATATATATATATATATATATATATATATATATATATATATAAATTTTAGATAACAACTGCATAACAGATTCTTAGTTACATTATTTAGACGTCCCCTTAAGAAACACATGCCCAAGGACACACGACTAGTTGGTATGACTATGGTAATGTTTCTAAGATACTTACGTTTTATGATGATATTATATAAAAAAGGTATTTCTTTAAATACAGCATAACTGAGATAAATATATTTATTGTTCATTTATCTTTTCGTAGAACTTTAAGTTACATTTCAAGTAATAAATGTATAATTTATAACGAAACATACAAATAGCAAAAGTACATCCATTTCACGTACAGAAGTTGCAAATCAAACCGAAGTATATTGGTTGTAAAAATGCAACAAGTATGCCAAATGCATATACTCGTATAGCTGAACAAAGGCTTTAATCTTATCGTACTTGACTTAAGGATTATAATGCGAAAAAATTTGATATCCCTGGACAGTGGACTGGGTGGATGTGTATTTCCACTTGGTTTTATAGGCCATAAATGGATTTTACGAGTGGCAGGATAATACTCATCCGGCTAAAAGGGTTTGGGTGCTATCACTGCGTAAGTATAGTGCGCGGTAATTAAAAAATTAATAATAGGTATTGGTTTCCGAGAAGTACGAAAAATAAATATATACATTTGTTGTCATAGGTTAGGTGTAAGATTGTAATTAAAGTATTATGTGACACGATTTGCGATAATTATATTACAAAAGAAAATGAAAAATTGTATTTTTTTTTAATATTTTTTTATTTGAACCAGCTTTTCTTATACATTTTATTTACAAAGTAGTACTCAATTTCAGAAACAATGCAATTGTCATAATTACATTGTTTGTGAATGAATTAAAATATAATATTTTATAAATTGTAATTTAAATTAATTAAAATTGTATTTAAAATTTATTATATGATAAAGAAAACTGAAAGTTGTATAATATTTTATAATAAAAAAATACGTTTTTTAAAAAATTCTTAAAAAATTTTTTCATAGTGTATTTTACTTGTCACCAACACCTTTCATTTGTTACCAAAAATATGTAACCCGCCTATTTGTTGCGGCAGCCATTTTGCAGTAACACTGATACTGCTTAGTTATAATAGCATTGTCATAGGAAAAAATAACAGTTTATGCTAAAATAACAGCTTATATAAAAAAAAAAGTTAAATAACAGCTTATGAAAATACTGAAATTTTTGTGATGAAACTATTTTTTACCGGATTAATCGCGTATAATATTGGTATTCGAAAATACATTTTAGAACCCGACGTTTCGAACACTGTATTTTCTCATATTATACGCGATTAATCCGGTTAAAAATAGTTTTATTACAAAATATGCAATAATCGTGAAAATCGAAGAACTTATTAGACTTAAATTTTATTTACAATACTATAATGTATTTAATTTAAATTAGTATGTTTTAGTAGCGAGCGAACGAGACATCTACACTATAATGGACCTGTCACACTGCGACGTGTACTAGTGACATGGTTTTATTTGAATCGATCATAAATCTGAAAAGCTGAAAGCTTCGTTTTCATACGTATAAATCACATTTTTAAAATATGCCATAAGCAATGACATCGGTATTATAGTCAGCTGAAATATGTCATCGATCTCCATTGGGAAGAATGGTTATATTAAATGTATTTTTATTTCCCCACTCTGGTAAGAGATACCGCGGCGTTGAGTTCCGCGACCCGTCGCTCTACAAGGAATATCTTGAATTTGAACAGCAAATGGTAAAAGACGGTCTTAACAGTTTGAGTGTTTCTTAGCGTACCTTGTTGCATAGAAAAAGCGTGAATCTGAAATAAAATAACTGAAATAGTATTGTAATAGACAAGATATATGTTTTTTTAATTCTTATTTTATCTTTAATAATTTAAACTATGACATTTTTTTATATCAACTCCTTTCTTTATTAAATATTGTCTGCGAGATGTTGCTTACACCAATAAGACTTAGACTTGACTTTAAAACAAGAAGACCTTTGCATATATTTCTATATACATTTTTTTCTTCCCTGTTATTTGTATGTTTTGCGTGTAATAAAGACTATTATATTCTATAAGCTTTGTATGTAAGAGACAGCATTTATAATGTACTTAAAACATATTTTCATATTTGTCCAACTGTTGTCGTATTTGTTCCATATTTGTGAGGATTTAAGAAGGTCAGTTTGCCTTGCTAAAGTAGGCTTGTTTAAATAGCAATATAAAATAATTAAGAAGTTTCTTCAAACAGCAACACACTTATTATAACTTTATTTCTATAGTAATCATCTTTTAATGTCGTATATTTTCATAAGTAACTACAGCCAGTTGCAATAATGCGAGTTCGCGAACTTCAAGCAGTGTGAGACACAAATGACTCGTATCTACAATAAAGTTTTTATTTTAGCACCGGCAAAGTTCTCCTTTGTACGTTGTTTCAAAACATTAAATTCATCGCCGCCACTCTCTAGAGCAGTAAACGTCACTCTGACATGTCGGTGCAGAAGTTATATTTCGAAGTTGGTTCCTAGCTATGTCTACGTCGAATCCTCACCGTCCTCCAGACGATCGTAAAAGCAACGTAAATCTAAAAAATAAAAACGCAAACCTGAAATGCACCTATATATTAATTATACATAAGAAATAAAACAAACATTTATTGCCGGGTTTATAAGTTTTACGACTCGGGATCGCACTGGATCGATGTCAGTTGAACGCCTAGACGTCGTAAATTTGTATGAAATATGATAATTGCGAAATTCTTCAATATATTACGATTTAAACATTGATGATTCGTCCGACATTTTGTAGGGCCATAACTTATAGCTTTCGGGGAATGACTCGTTTCGTACTGCACACAGGCCAAGTTACGCATTGCTGCGCTCACGACATTGTGTACAACTTCTTATGAGTAAAACTTTAAAGAATAGTTTAATGAATATTAACGTGTCTTTCATCTTGTGACTATATATGTTAATAGAAACACAAATATACCTAATTGGCGTACAGTGGTTAATATGATACGGCAAAGAATATAATTTGACAAGGTATTATTTTTTTAAAACATTTTAATTAAGTGTTATAGGCTATGTTTAATTAAGTCGTTTCTAAGAGTAGTAAGTTAATTTGCAACATTAAATCATAACTTGCGATAACGTATACTAATTAATTTTTTATAGTCCGGTCGGAATTAGTACGGGACACGGTGATTATGAAACTGTAGTAAACTACCTGTGACACTATAACACAATTATTGATTGATTAAAAATAATGGCTTTATTACTTTTCTTGATTTTTTTTACATTCCATCTAATTCTCACTTGCATATTCAGTTGAGCCGTGGTAATATCGTAGAATTGATTATTTCATGAAAAGACCACGTTTAATGGAATAGCCAAGTAAATATGATCAAATCACTAAATCGGCAACACTTATTCTACTTCACTTCATGCATAATGAACCATGTCATAAAATAGGTATACCATTTTTTTTAATAATAATCCAGAATATGTTACGAACCATGAGACGGGAGGCCACCGTGCGCAGTGGGACAGGGAATGACTTAATGCGATTGGTTGTAGGTTCGATTCCCACTCGGAGGAATGATTATATTTCAAATATGTTAACTTCTCCACTCTGGTACCTATTACAAAGCGCGGCGTTGATATCTGCCACTCAACACGCAAAATTTTGAATTGATAATTTCAAATAACATCGATTATTGCATGACGTAGCTGCGCATTGAGTTGATTATATCGAGATAGTTTTTTATCAATGATCTCATTAGCGCACATCGTGATGAATGAAAGAAAGAGTTATTGGATGATGAAACATTTAATGAAATGCGAACATGGCAAAGAAAATTCGATCGTTTCATTTTTTTCAAAAAATTGTAAAATGTGGCCTCTATATTTTTTTTGTGTATTGATGGTTATATATCCCCTATCATGTTATTACGACACATGATAGTATAATATATCATCTATTTCCATATAATACTAACTGTTGCATGCAACTTTTCTCGATGATATGAATTGAATGAGATATAAAATGTTATGAAGTTTACATTTCCTCGCTGCCAAATTTTAAATAAGTAGCAATATGATGAAGAAATTTCATACAAAGATGTGAGAGCCCTTGTACCACCGTAACCCGAGTCTGTCGCAAAATCTGTTCTTAGAATATATTCTAATCTATCATAAAATATATCATAAGCTATTTTTCTGCGAAATTGCAACGGCGATGACCTTGCACTTTTATGTAAACAGATATACTCAACCAAGTGACCGTACCTCATCAAGGCTCTTTCTGTAAATCCCGTAATAACGTAAGCAAGTTAGGTGAATTAAGATAACAAAAATCTTTAATGTATGTAAAATGCTTTATTTATACGTCAAATGCTTTTTTTATACTTTTATGTTTTATTTAAGTCAATATATAATATAATTAGGGAATTCCTACAGTCTCTCAACGGATTCAACGGATGACCAGCTATGTCTAATGACTTTTTAATTCCATGTTGGTAACCCTTTTTCTACCACGGTCTCCTTTGTTAAAGAATAATCAATTTCATAATTGCTACTACAAATACACAACGATTTTTATGAAGTGGAGGGACAAGTTTCCTTTTTAATGCCACAATATTTTGTGACCGATTATTTTTAATAACTTTTAAAGTACAATCTTATTAAATTGGATTACGAAATATTTGATTCTTAGATAAAAAATATATTTATAAAAAATTCCCGCATAGCAGGATATTAAGAGAGAATCTAATGTTTAGACACTCCGTTCTTCACAATAGATTTGTTTTTTTTTCAATTATTATTATTTTTAACACACTACATACATAGAGTCAGTGCTTTTTGGTTGAATATATGTTTTAATTACAATTTCTTTAATAAAATAATTTTTGTATGTTATATTATGACAGTTTGCGGAATCGAATATTGACCCGAATTTAGCCCATATTCAAAGTGTTAAGTGCATTAAGATAACCTACTTTGTATTGTAAACATATGCTTATTTAAATTAATCTCAATATCTTTCGTTATACCCCAATAATTGCTGGCTTGAATTGTGTTAGTTATTTTGACGCCTTTATATTATGAAAACAAGTTATTAATACAATAATAATAATAATACAAACATATAAATTGCTGCTGTCAAAAAGTACCGCAAAGGTTCCGCTTTCAAAAAATATTTCAATACATCAAGATAGCGGGGAAACGGCGAACAGTGAATGAAGAAATAAAACTGCGCTTGATTTTATTACTACATACTCGTAATATAGCTTATGTTATTTCAATATATTTCGAATGACTGCGGGAAATTAATTTAACTATCGTATTTTTAATATAATAACAAAGTACTAAAGTACGCATAAAAATTTAAACGAGGAAGGATACGAACCCGCGCCTAATGTAATCAGTCCAAACACTTCAGTCAATTGAGCTATGCACAGGAACATAATGGGATATTCAGAAACTTCGTTATAAAACATTTCAAAATGCAGATCAAATAAATAATAATTATATTAACAAGTAAGGTATTTGATTAGGAGATCGTATACGCTTGTTGCATCAATTTTTTGTTGTTAGCAACAAAAATAACAATAGTTGCATCAAGCGTATTTAAATTTCGAAGAATTACCAAAACATAACTTTGTGAATGTTTCTTTGAAATAATCACAACTGTAGGTACTTCTATGGTTAATCCATAAAACGCAGTCCATTATATTAGATCCTAGAAATGGCATTTCGCTAGGTTATGCTTTTAACACAGCTGCGACGGCGCAAGGCTACTTTACAATGCAAGAGTAGGAATCGAATTTTGATGGAATTCGACAAACTCAATTTCGCCTCAAATAGGTTACTGGTGACTGGGTCAGTCCGGTAATTGTAGTGCGTACAGACAAATCCCCATGCAGCTGAGACTATACAAAACTAATTCAAAGAATATGCACTAAAGTAGAATTTCATTTGTGGACAGTTTGTTATTTATAAAACACATACTTACTTATATATAAATATTTGTAATATTAAATAATTATCATACTTATTTTGCATATTAATAAGTTTCCAAATGGAATGTTTTTTTTAAAGTGGGAGAACATAGTGTCTTGACACTAGGGTCTAGGGTCTCTCTGACTACCCTGCTATAAGGGAAACAGGGTGAAGCTGTAAAAATAGTTTTCTATTTCGTATTTATGGAAATAAGAGTTTTTGATAAGTATTTAACTATATTACAAAATCATTCGTTTATTCACTTGCCCTGTTACTGTACTGTACTGTGCTATGACCCTTCATAGTAATGAATGCGCCAATTTACATCCAATTGAAGTGTGAAGAATTCAACTTCACTGTATCAATCTTGGCGCTCCTCCATAGAACGTGTCTGTGGTTTTAGTTTTTATATGCTTAAAAAATACTTTTGAGACCATTTTCCTTTTTAGAATTAAGCCTCGTATTTTTTTAAACAAAAAGTTATGGACTCTT
Source organism: Podotricha telesiphe (assembly GCA_038994665.1). Classification (NCBI taxonomy): domain Eukaryota; kingdom Metazoa; phylum Arthropoda; class Insecta; order Lepidoptera; family Nymphalidae; genus Podotricha; species Podotricha telesiphe. The sequence goes on along the minus strand of JAOYRR010000307.1, from coordinate 1,057,720 downwards.
TCTTAAGAAAATTATGCGGGAAAAGGAGAGTGAAATATTGCACACTAAAAGTTCAGAAAGTCAACATTACTTTATAATAACGAATTGAAATATTTGCGTAAAATTCATATAAAAAATATAACAAACAATAATACATGTTCGACCACCGTATTGATTGTGGTCGATAGTAACACTTTTTATAGGAAGTAGTATTGATTAAACCAAACACTCAAAGATGACACTAATGGACAAAAACTCAGAATACTGATGGACTCATCAATACTAATGTACACACACTCAGAGTACTAGACACACTAGCACTAGTAGAGCACTCACACTCGGAATGCAGAAGGACGCACTGATGTTAGACATAATTTCATGTACACATATTTTGTGGGTGCTTAAAGACATACCAGTGCAAGTGCACACACATATTTCGAGTACCCAAACAAGTACTAATACATATACACTCAGTACCCTGACGGTCTAGTACTAGTGCATTCACACTCAAGATTACTCAAATTATCAACGGTTCCTTAGTCGAACAGTTTCCTTTTTCTCGTATTTGTTAGCATCGATACAGCATATCGACTCAGAACTCCAATTTTTTTAATATGACAACGATAGTTCACAAAATTAATGTATTATATTTTGGCTACTTTAATCGAACGAATCGAACTTTTTATTCGAACTGCATGTCTCGTTGACGCCTTAAACGACGTTGCCTTAGCGACGTGTATGTTACTTTGTACTGGCGGACGAATATTTCGAATATATTGTAGTGTTTGTCATATGTTTATATTTTTCCTATTTGTTTATGTACCACAAAACTAAATATACAGAAACTAAAAATAATAGTATAAAGTGTACAAAGGACGACTTATATCTGAAAGATATCTCTGCCAGAAACCCTTTATTTTATACATTTAATATATTTTATATGCCTTTTGTTGCAAAAAGAATGTCTCGATTTTTGACTTGCCGGAAAGTGGAAAACGGATATCTCATTATCTTTAGGTCAGGTTTCTGGGGTAAGCCGAGATACCCTAAATTCATTGTTTCGATAAAAGAAATTTAAACCAACATAGAATAAAACTTACACGTTACTATCACGTTAAGCAAGATATCCCAGGAGCGCCACGTTGGCGTCGAAGTTAACAATTTTACTATAAAAAAAAAACGTTCTTCACATGTAGGTTATTTTGTTTAAAATTGCGCTACAAGATATTTAAGTACTGTACGACCCTAACTTTCAATCAGTTTAATTGTATATTGAAGGGGTAGTAAATTTTAGATTTGTTAAAACTTCACTTCCAGCTGGCAATGTCTGACAGACTTCATGCTCGGATAAAATTACGCAATGAATGACGAAATAAATGAAATGATTATTAAAGGCTTTCCTTAAACTAGTTGTAGAGATGTTTCGTTAAATCCTATTTGCAGTCAAGTGTTTATTGAGTATGCATTACGTGTTATGTTCAAATATAAAAATTATCATTTTTATCCGCTTCACGCTTTTTCCCGCATAGCGTGGTAGGCAGAGAACCTAGTGCCCAGACACTCTTTTCTCCACTTTACCTGAATCCGAGACAATGCGTGTTGACTAGCGGAGCTCAACGACACGCTTGTCTTGTCACCAGACGAATAAAAATATTATCATTCCTCCGAATGGGTTTAGAACCTACAACCATTGCGTATCCAGTCAGACGTTTTCACACTGCGCCACAATGGCCTCGACGGTTACATCGTTTAGTAAACTTTTGATACATAATTTTTGGTTAAATCCACTAGTTTCAGAAATAATTTAGATTCTACTCGACGATGTAAAGACGTTTTAATTCAGGAATCTTACTTCTATCTTAGGTACTTACCTAGTAAGGTACTAGGCTGGTCTAATAGTTACTAGACCAGCCATTCAATATACACTTATAACCTTTATCTTCAAGATTTCCATTTTGGCTTTTATTACACTTATAGAGACAACATACTGCTTTTTTTCATATATAAAATACATATGAAAATTTCGTTGAATTTCAATATATATTTTTTATTTGTAAATCTGTGAATTATACTACTTTAATTTGAAATATTATAGAGTTGCTGAAGGCCGTCGTGGCGCAGTTTGACAGCGTCTGACTGTATTCGGGATGGTGGTGGGTTCGATTCCCACTCACGAGAATGATAATGATGATTATATTTAAATTATTTTTATTTCTCCGTTCTGTTGACAAGACAAAACGCGGCTATGAGTTCCGCCACTCAACACGCTGCGACTCAGTTTTGGGCGAGAAGTGGAAAACGAAGTGACGGACGGAAGTGAAAATCAAAGATTTTATTATAGGAACGGAGTGTCTTGACACTAGGTGCGGTGCTTCCTGCCTACCGTGCCGATGATGTGAAGATTAAATAGCGTTACATTGATAATTTTATAGTAAATATTAGAAATTATAAGAGATTTAGTAAAACGTAATTTTATAAAATTCTTTTTTTTATTTTTAAAAGCGTTAGTGACTAAAGTCAAAACCGTGTGGAAGTTTCAAAAAAAGAAAAAGAGAGGATGAACGTAACTGTAAATTAAAAAGGTACAAACAGTTGTGTAAACATTCCATACGAGAGATCCAAGTTCATATCTTTTTTTTCGTGAAGAAATCGCTTACGGATACCAGCCCATTTGGGGACTCGGACATGGTTATGTGGGACTCCGGACAGGCACTACAGACCGTCCGTATATCCTCTAAAACCTCACGGTACTCATCCTCGACCGCCACTAGCCGGGCCTCGGGAACCCCGGCGGCGGGAGCCAGCAAGGCACGTCGGGGCGTCAAGGGTAGTGAGTCACCCTCGACGACGGGATTAACCGTTTTATCTATACATTAAAATAAGGTATTTTTTAAAATAATGTTGGAAATCATATAATAATAATTAACGTATTAATTTAGCTATTTGTTTACGTAAGTAGAACTTATTTGGCTATAATATTCGTTGCCTTAGCAACGCGTAAGATACTTTATATAAAAGTGTATGTATTAATGGTATTAATATATGGATAATTATACATCTATTAAATAATCTAGAATGTAGATACTTCAATGTTATCTGCTTAGATATGATATCTAAAGCAAGAAGGCCACTTTAAATCTAGTAAATACAAAGTATTTCGAGATATTACTAGTTCAACACATGTCAACCTAAGGAAGTGTATGAAGAAGTTTGTTTACATTTTATTCTCGTGTATATTGTGTTAGTGACTGTTTGCGATAATGATTGTCTTAATTTAAAGAAAATACATCCTTTCTATTAATATTGCATACATAGAACTCTTCCGGTATTCACTGAGTGAATGACAGACAGGCAACGGTAAAAAAATATCAAAATATTTGTTATGTAGGTTGTTTGAAGAGAGTATTTTTACTACGAGATTTTACGTTTTACAGTTCAACTGAAACTGTGTGAAATCAACGTTGAAGCGACAATTAGTTATAACATTGGGTAAATATTTTAACCTTTTTGAAAGGGCATTATGGTATCCAAGACCTTCTAATATTACTGTAAATTGTAATTTATTGAATTGTTATGATATATAATGTTTAATAAGTACTCATTAATGTCGACCCTTAAGATTTGCGACAAACAGTTTAGCAGGAAATAATGATTCAGCCAATTAGAATTTGACTGTAGAAGCGATGATTAGGGGTTCGACATCCGCTCGAGTTTATTTTACACTAGCGATCCGCTAGCGTCTCGCCTGCGTTAAATACATGACTATAATTAACTATTTAGTATTTTCATCAGTCTGCGTTCTCACTTAAACCAGAAACTTAGAAACAATTACTTAAAACTTACTTAAAAAAAAATTAAATCATTGTTTTAGGTTCTATGACATTGATAAATGCTCCCAAACATATTTTCATATATCTTCTGTATACAGACAGCGATCACATATATTTTTATTATATTTATTGTCTTTTTCTCACGATAAGATATAGCCCGGCGTTCATACATAAATGGATGAAAGAGAGCACAGATATATAATTTTGTTGCTCGTTTCACATCGTTTCCGGGACATGAGGACATGGTAGCTTCTAAGCTTTTGTTTCCCACATATCGGGGCTAAGCAAGGGGTTTTCTTACCAAAGTGGAAAAATAAAAATAATATAACGATAATCACCTAATTAGTAAACTTAAGTATTACTAATGCAGCTTAGCAGTGAGTAAAGAGACGTATCTCTTAGTTCTCAAGTGCAACACGTTTCGTTTGAATTACAAAACTATTTTAATAAAATACAATCGAGCACAATAACGACGATTTTTCTTATTGCCGAGAAAAGATTAGGCTTTTTTATAAGATCATAATTTTAATATTAAACACTGTTAAAAATATATAAAACATAAGTTAGCGTTGACGCGAGGTTCGAACTAACATTCCCTATTTTCTATACAGAATTATTGGATTTTATTGTTGCCCCACGACTTGTATGCGGTATTTACATATTTTTATGTTTTCTGGCGGTGAAATTAAAGTATTATAAAAACGATGCGACTCGTTGCAATACAGCCGTAAGTCGTAAAATATTGTATGCGATCGTAAAGTATGTGTCGAATAAAAATTGTTCAAGCAAAAAAATTGCCGGCCCATTAAATGTTATCGATAAAAGGGATACGTGATTTAAATGTCATAGACACTTCACAGTTCATCGAGAAGCAATATGAAGTTGTTTTTAATTTTAAAGTATATTATTTAAGTTATTTTTCGTTTTCTTTTAAAAAAATTAATCTACTGCATAAAATTAAGTACTGCAAGGCTATTTTTATACACCACTTGCCGTCCGATTACCGCATGTGAAAATTTATACACGTATGCAAATCAGATGACAATACAATATTTTCTTATTGATTACTAGCTGTGCCCACGACTTCGTCCGCGTGGAATTATAAAATCAAAGTAGCCTTCTTTACGTCCTTATTGCATCAGCTATGAAAGTGCTAGTGAAAGTCCCGTCATAATCGGTCTAGCTGTTCCAGAGATTAACGGGAAGAAACTAACAGACCGACCAAATGTTATTTTGGTATATGTACATATACCTACCAAAATAACATTTTTTACAATTCTGCTGCATAAACTACATGCATATGCAGTTAGTAAAGTTATTTTCATATTACAAATAGACTTCAATTTTATTTCTTGGTATATTAGAGAATGGTTTAGCGTGTTCTTGTTAGTTTTTTAAAACTGATTTGTGTTAAATACTTGCATTCTCCTGACTTAGTAATGTTTTAGTCCAGTATAAGGTTGGCCCTTTAATTCTCGGCATATATGTATGGGGAGAACTGAATAGACTAGAATAAAATTACATACAATCAGGTATTCTGGATGGTGATAAAAAGAACACATACATATAATATGGATACAGAAGGCAACACGACACCGACACCCAGAACCCTGATGTCCTGAACCATATAACCAAGCTTGACCTTATAATTTGTTTTACTTTACAACCAAGCCCCAATTTATCAGTATCTAAGTATCCCGACATATTCTAAGACAATACGTCAGTGTATATAAAACATACATGAAAAGAAAAAATCATATAAAAAGAGAAAATAACCTGTGTAAGCTTATTCCATCTTTGCGGTGCAAAAGTGGATTTAAAAACACTTGTATACAAAAAGATCCTATATCCTCGTAAGGCCACCTTTAGAAGGTTCGAATTTCTTTGAGCTGCGCACGAATGTGCTTCAGTGCGGTCGAATGAAATGTTTTATTAATTTGTAAAATGAAATGTTGCTGTGGTGTATAAATATTTTCACCGTATAAAATTACATTATCGTCTCTTGACAGTTATAAGCTTTCTTATTTGTACTCTAAGTTATCGAAGTTAAGCACAATATTGCTTGAAGTATAAGTTTGGCTGTCCTTAATTGAGTTGCAATTAAATAATTAAGTTTTTGACGGATGGTATGCCCAACGATAACGTTTAAATATATTACAGCAAAGTGCGAGGGCTTTATAAATATTTATTTTAGTACGACTTTAAAGTACCTAGTATAAGAAGAAGCACGAAGATTTATAATATTTTAAAATGTGTTTTTTGTTTTTGCATCACGATAACTTTCGAACTCAACAAAATATCCTTCCGATCGACACTTTTTTTTTTGTTTTACACGGGCGCTGATTTAACGACATTTTATATATGAGCTTACAGCTTTCTTTATTACTGTAGATGCAACTGATGTGAACTGTGCCTTCCTGGTTTTTTAAGCATAAGGATTAGGCACCCTCTACAAATTCACTGCAAATTTGAGCTTTTAATTTTAAAACATAATAAAATGTTATTTTTATTAAATGTAAAATTTATTATAAATAACAAATTACTTAAAAATTAAAATTACTTTAAAAACAAATTATTTTAAAAATTAAAAATTAACTGAAAGAGCTCACTTAATTTTGCTTTCTCTTTATCCCGATACCCATTATCCTTGCGAGGATCAAGGACATGAACCTATGCTATGAAAATACAGTCCTTGGATCCGGCCGCGTGTTGCAAATCTTCAATCAAATTCTGTTGTTAAATTTTCTTACATACATCGATATGTATAAAAATAAAGTTAATAAAAGCGTGTCAATTACTACTTTTTTAGTAATAAAAAATGAGCTTTTTTTGACTTAAATGAAATGCATGTGAACTGCATGGCATTCCTTTTGTAGTATAGACATACATATCTAAACGGAGATAAACGTTATACAGTCGCCTATAGATACGTTAATATTTATATCTTTGGGTAGCAGAAAATTGTCAAAATCTCTCTACAGAGTTGCTAACAACAAATATAAGTAAGCCTATAGAACGCATGGCTTAGCGGTCAGAGCGATGAACGGTTTTCAAGAGGCCCGGGTTCAACCCGAAACGTTCCGATGCGTTAAAATTTTTATACGTTCTCTAAATATGTCTTAAATATGTCTTATGTTTCAATTTCCTAAGTGTGCGAATAAAATTTTTAAAAAAAATGTTGATATTTAACTAAAATTATACTGAGAAGTATGTATGGAGTTGTAACAATATAATGTCAGTTAAGAGCTAATTGGCATTTGTACGTGCGGTTGCGATTTAAATGGCGGATTGTTATAATTAATTTAAATTCAAATCGCGAATAGTTCTAACAAATGGAGCAGCTACATCCTTGCATATTATATCAGAGTCCCTGAGGGTAATTGAAGTATTGTTTTTGAATTATATTATTAATATGTATATGGTCGTCCGTCCGTGTGTTATTTTTGCATCCGGTGTCGAATTCGCGTTAACTTATGCGTTCATAGAATCAATTAGCAGCTTTTATTCTTAAATATATTCATTGAATGAGTTTATTGTATTATATATTATGACTGTTTTGGTTTTATAGTAATTTATAAATTTACTACCAGAAATGGTTCTAGAAATACGATTTCTAGCGCAAAATGGAGAACGGAGAGTCTGGGCACTTGGTTCCTCTGCCTACCCTGGTAAGAAGGAAAAAGCGTGAAGCTTAAAGTGAGTACCTATTGTGTACAAAGCAAAGTTTCAATGGTGGTAAGGAAATTTAATCGACTACGCAATACACATGTTTTTATAAAATATTTTTTTTTACAATAATACGACTCCATTTGCGTCACAAAGTAAGATTTTGTAATTTACATTATTATTCTAATAATTATTATAAATTGTTGTCTGAAAAAAACAGTGCCTTGTATTATAATACATCGGAAGAAATAACTAGAAGCTATTTCTATAATATATTCATTATAGGAAGTCAGTTGAACTTAACAGGTGTTCAAGACGTTGATACTCATCGAAAAGTTTCGCAGAATCGTTTAGATCATAATAGTGGCCGATTTAGTAGGAATACGGAGTGTGCTATGAATTTTTATACTACCATGCGGTGGGTCGTGAAAGATTTAAACGATATGCATTCAAAGCCGCGCATTAAATCCACATTTAGTTATGCCTATCGTTGTTTCTGGTCTCGATCTTTTTCAGTTTACTATTTATCCAATGTATGTACAATTTGGAACTTAATATTTGTACGTAAATATTTTGGTTGTATCTTTAAATAAGCGCTTGACTAGTAAAATTGTGTCATTTCCCATAATCACAGAATTTTCAATACCGCTAACAAAGTATGTATGGAACTTTATATTAATTTGGTACATAAATTCCCACAATATGCATGAAAACGACGCATGACTTCGAATTAATTAGTCAGGTTAAACTTTAAACTAACTAATTACTTAAGAAAAAGAAACTGCGCTACGTTACTTTAGACTTATAAGTAAGTGTAGTTTTTTTATTTATGAAGACGACAAGGCTAATGTGGCGCAGTGTGACAGCAGACTGTATACGCGATGGTTGCAAGTCGATTCTCATCTGAGGAAATTATCATATTTTAACTATTTTAATTTCTGGTAAGACAATACGCGATCCCTTCAACTGAATAACTTTCGCTTTCGCCATTTACTTCATAGTTGCTCTATTATTGTTGTACGTTAGATTTGACAGATCTTTAAATTTAATATGTCATCGAAAAATGTCCGTTACGCCAAACTACTTTTACTAACGCAGTATTTACTTGATTGGTCTATTACGTTTCTTTTATATATTAGTTAAAGTGTTATTCATACTCTTAAAGTGTTATTCATATACTTCTTATACTATAGAATTTTTTTAAATCGTAGCACGATTTGAACCCTCTTGGGAATCGTCTAAGCGTTCTAGCCAATTGTCGTGATGACGTCCACAGACAGACAGACATACAGACAAAATAACTTTCGCATTTATAATATTAGTATAGATTATATGAAATAGTGACGACGACTATATGAATAATATTTGAGCAATACATTGATATGTAACTAAAATATAGCGTGCAAAGTGAAACGTTTGTAAAGAGGACAAGTCAAGATTATGGTGTAACACACTATCTTGTAACATATTTTCATTTAGTTCCTGTAGTGTATCAAGTTACATGGGTAATGTCAAGTCGCATCACCGCAAGCCTATTTTAAAAATCTAAAATTTGCCGTATAATTTTTAGTTTTACGTTATTTATGTATTTATTCGATTTATAAATAAGTTACAGAATAAAAATTCTGAAAATATACAATATGATAAAATTTGTACTTTGTGTACAATCACATTTAAGGTAAACAAGGTTTTAATAGTGTTAAAAATAGTAAAAAAAAGAAAAAAAACCTAAAAATATTTTAAAAAAATAAATACAATAATATAAATCTAACTTAAGTAAACTTTGGTAATTTACATGTCTCAGATTTTTTGGTGGACAAATACAAATTTGTAGTAATCTCTTATATCGTACAGAATATTTAACGAACACATTTAAAATATACAATAATTTTATTTTCTCATCTACACCTTTCATCGTGGCGCAGTGTCACAGGGCATGACTGTAAACTAGAATGGTACGAGTTCGATAGCAATCGGGGCAATAATTATATTTAAAATATTTTCGTTTCTCCGCTCTGGTGACAAAACAAGGCGGGGCTTTAAGAATCACTACTAAACACGCAATGTCTCGAATTCAGGCGGTAAGTGGGAGTGGAGTGTCTTGACACTAGATTTATCTTTGACCTTCTTATGTAGGAAAATGCTTGCGAAAAAAATAACCAACGCACATTCCGCATTAAGCGGGAGCAGTGAGAGTCTAGTGTTATAGGGCATTATAATCTTATTTTAAAATTGTCGTTATCGAGAAATTACGTGTTTATCGTATACGTCTAATAACACCCAACAACAGCATTGAAAATTATTTAAATGTAACCCCCCGTATAGGAATCGAACTCCTACACTACGATGTCGAAATTAAGTAAACATATTATTTCAGATACCATAGGTCATAGAAGCTTGTTAAGAAGCAATCATACATAGTAGGTCTCTAGAAGTGCATGTAAATAAAACATAATAGCCCTAGCATTATTACCTTAGCATTTCATGTCCAAAACGGAATATAATAGCAACATAACGTATTCGTTTTAATTAAAATTTTATTGTAATGTTGTGAATATATAACGAAGCGGTATTAAATTTGTAATCGCAATGAGCCACTTTTACGACTAAGTTATTAGTTAAATAATTAATGATATAAATTTTATTCTACTATAAAATGGCTATTCACTATTTCCTGCCATACAAAGTTGATATACAAAGTTATTAATATATTTGGTTTCTAGCTTAATAGAAATATTTCTTTACTATTGTCTCAAGAATCAAAGAAGAAGAAAGAAGAATTTGAGCTTCACATACTATGGATTATAAAATGTCACTGGTTGATTTCTTAAAGTACAAGTCAAATGAGTCGACGGACCAAGCTATTGCATTTTACAGAAATAGAATTCGTGTGTATAGGTATAATGGACATTTGCTATATTTATAAAACTTGGTATTTGAAAATTTAAGAAATATACTCAATTAATTCGATTAAAACAGTTTCATTTAACATAGGATCGTTTCAAAAGCGTCATGAGGTCTTGTGAGTTAATAGAACATATAATCTATATTTACAATAATTTCCATAGAAAATAAAAGTAACAACAACAAGAATGTGTAGATTAGGTAATTTCTTACATCATCGATTGTACAAATCAAAACATATTAATGCTTTGCGACATCCTCGTACCGTGTTTGTAAATACTACTCATTCAGCGTGCGCTTATTGTGTGTATTATCTAGTTCTAGACCAACTATTGTTCTCTATTACGCAGAGAAAATAATAGAATTGTATGTTTTAAGAACTACAATAGTAAAATTTACAGAAAAACTTAAACGACGCTGCTGTATTGTCATACTCGTATACCTTGCATAGATATGTTAAAAGGGCATTCCTCCGAGCTCCTCTCTCTGCTCACCAGCGAAGCCCGGTGAATCCATAAAATGCTATAGAGCTTCTTTTTAGTTATTTGTTTTAAAAATGTGTATTTTTGGCTGTATACATTAAAAAAAAAGAATAATTATCCTTAGGAGATGTACATTTCCAGGAACAATAGTTTAAGATTTGTTCTTTAAATGCTATAGTAAGATAAGTCGCAAGGGCGTCCCGTTACTCTTTGTTTTTTTTTATTTTGCAATAGTTCGATGAGTGATATAATAAGCAGACAGACATACGAATCATTTGAATGTATAGTAGGCAAATATGAAGTTGTCCTTTGTCTTTCTTACGCAATTAGACACATTGTGTGATGGATAGATGAGTTCAGCCTTTGTCTGAAAATACTACAGAGACACGAGAATTTTAAAGGTATAATATTTAACGTCAAATGAAACCATTAAGCAATGTTGGTAATAAATAAAAACATGTTCCCATATAATCTAAGTTACTTCTTGACCGCTATTAAATCGTAAAATACGCCTAGTTCGCATTAAATATCTTACCTATGATTAAATAATTTGTTATGATGGATCCATTTTATATTAGTAATAACATATTGAGGTACTAGCACCGTTTAAATATTTATAATCTATATACATATAATAAAAATGTACCTGATCGCTGTCAGTACATGGAAGATATATGAAAAAATATATTATTAGGGGCTTTTATCAATGTAATAGATATAGAGAATATAACCGAAACCAATGATTTTTAATTTTCTTTTCTGTTTGTTTGTATGTCTGTTTGTGTGTGTACGCTAATCTTAGAAAGGGCTTAACCGATTAAAATGCAATTGACTATTATAACGTCCCTTAACATTTAGTGTTTATTCAATCCGTTTATAAATAAAAAAGTTACAGCCATTTAAATTACAAATTTAAGCAAAGTTTATGAATCAAGTGAAATAGTTTAGTCATGTAGTTTACGCAGGCGGAGCCGCGAGCGGGTCGCTAGTTCATAAATATAGCGTAAGTAAATGAAAACTATTTTTTATGTCTAAACTGCAGTGTATTTAGTAATTGCTTGACACATGCTTTATAAAGACACAACTATTGTGCTACCAGATGGACGCTGTTCCAATGTACCATGATAACACAGTTGGCATATGGAAGTTATAGGACACCTGTCTTCAACTCTTGCCTCATAAACATTATACATGGTAAATTTGCTAAACATATTTTAGGAAGTCGTCTAAAAAATAGAACACAGCGGGTTTCGAACCCGCGCCTCTTGGAAACCGCCCAAGCGCTCTAACAGCTAAGCCAATGCTAAGTCATGGGGGAAAAAGCTGAAATAAGAAATCAATCAGCCTCAACTTTCATTGATTTTTAGTTGTCAACGAGAACTGCCCATCACACTGAACAACTCTTACTAATATACAACATTTGCTTATTTCTTACAATTCAGATCAAATATGATTCTTTATCAGATTTTCCAAATCTTTAGTTAACACCATTACACTATTTTTTTCTAAACTGACGTTAAATCGGACATATATTGTTCTTTATAATATGTTGGCGATCTTTAATTTTTTATGACAACAGGGATTGTGTACACCACGTTGAACAATTTTTGTTAGGATGCCATTTTCTTAATTCTTACAGTTTGGCCAATGATTCTAAATAAGGCGTTCCTTTTAAATCAATAACCTATATCCTAAGTCCTGCCCAGGCTTAATAGCTATACAACAATAACATCTTGATAATATACTAAAACATATCTATGTAGCCCATAATTTCATAAGTAGAAAATAATATTACATCCAGTTCTGCTTAATATATATGTCATGGACCTTCTGACGACTTTTAAAAAAAAAGAAACACGCTTAAAAATACTTTATACGCAAAGAAGATCCCTTAAGAACCTTTAATGACTTAAATTAAGGCACAGAACCAAAACTTTACAGTCAATAGAAATATTTTATTCTTAAATAAATAATATTTTACGTTAAATATATATTTTTAAGCTATTTATTAATTGAATCTTGGTTTTAACTAAACATGATGTGGACAGAAAAGCTCAATAACATTATAACTTGTCATATATAATTTTCATTTTAATTCGATGAAGCGTAAACTTTAAACCTTTATATAAATTTAAGTACCGCGTAAAAGCATATTATAGTGCGTAATATTGTGAATAAATTGAAGATTTTCTACTGTAATTTAAGTGATATTTATATAATATAAATATTTAATTTCTTTACGTAACTAATTTTATACATCTTGCATTTTCTTGGTTATAACACATAAAAAATATTTTATTTGTATTTAAAAATTGCATATGTTTTGTTCGTGGAAAGCGCAGGACCGCTTTGGAAGGGGGAATCTATGTCCAGCAGTGGGAGTCATACGGCTGAGATGACACAAAAGACAACTGAACCAGACAAGGCCACTAAATCAACGGAGAGTACAGAACAATGTCAATTCTCATTGCAATTCTCTGAACGCCCTGCAATAACTTCTTAAACGATGCTAAATATTATTATCTAATTTAATATCAAGCTATTTCATATCTCCCTACGTACCGTAATAAAAGCTTAAACTCCCAACACAACCTTTTGTTGGCAAACTGAAGGAGTTACGTGCCGTATGCATACGTTAAACCATAATAGGTGGAGGGTACTAGGATAACTCGAATGCTGAACGTTATATCAATATTTTTTTATTATTCTCGAAGAAAATATATATAATTTATATTAATTGAAAATATATTAAATATTTTTTTATCTATTATTATTATTTTCAAATCATCCATTTAGTCAATCGGAATTGAATTGCAGAGTACCGATGTAACTTTTTAAAAATATACCAATTACTTAATACTCCTTAATAAGGAATAGTTTATGACCAAAATTATTTGTAGGTTTATATATATAGATACTAAATAAGTCAACATGCATTATTTTGTATTTGCAACATTTATTTATAACTTACTTTTATTTCAAAATTGTAAAGCTTATTTCACTTCTTAGAGAAAGGATACTAAATATACAATATTTTAATATAAGTGAAATATGTATAAAAACTTAAGCTAGAAATTTAAGATTTTCACAATATTGGTAGCGAGTTGCAGCAGTGGGAGCACTGAGCTACCGTTTTCATAGCAGCAATAAAAAGTTTTCATTCGCCTCATCAACTCCGCAGGTTTAACTCAAACTTAACTTTATCTGAATTTTATGTGCTCACGCTGTATCTGCTTGTTCTTGTTTTGTTTAAAAAATAATAAAAAAACAGTTTTTAAACACACAATGCTGGACTGGACTGGCGTTTTTTATTACTACGATAAGGTAACTGCTTTCAGTTCATTCTAGTTTTTTAATTGTGACAGCGTCTGACTGTAAACGCGATTGTTTTTGGGTTCGATTCCCGCTTGGGGGAGTGATTATATTATAAAAACTTGACTTGACGCGAGTGACTTGTCACTGGCCTGTCTCTGACTACCCTGCTACGCGGGAAAAAGCGTTAAGCTGAAAAAAAATACATTAATTTATTTTTGATTCTGATCATTTCAGCCATCTTGACTGACTTTAGTCCAAAATCTATCAAAAATAAAAAATGCTAATATTTGTAACTAGCCAGTAAATGACGGGTGTTTGTTACCTTTTATATAAAAAATCATTTACGACACAATAAATTCAATTAAATAATTGTCTCCTTCATATATAGAAGCCTTCGGCCTAAATGATTAATAATTAATAAACACATAATATTTTTTTATGAATTAGTGTAGCACTAGTAGTAGGTTCAAGTAAATATAGCGCCCAAGTCGCAAAATAAATGACTTATATTTACTAGGTTCATGTTTCTACTATTAATTACTTTATTTAATTTACTTAAATTAAATAGAAGTTTCTGCACAACTTGTTTTAATTAAAATTAAGCTTCGATTACAAACTTTTCTGATATGATTCTTATCCCATTTTTTTGTAAAATAAACTTGTTAAAAAAAATAATAAACACGCTTATTATCAAAAACAGCATTAACATTTTTTGTTAAGTCTGATTTTACGCATAGTAGTCTGTTTTGACCCATAGTCGAAGTAGCCACCATCCCTGAAAACGGCATGGATTATTTAATTCGGTTTCGGTTGAAATACAACTATATGTAGGTACTATACTGTATAGTGAATGAAGCTAATTGAAATGACTAGGATAGGTTGATAGGAATAACAAATTACTGTAGTCCCTACCTATATGTATTATACAAGTCATCAGTCATTTGTGCAATTTTCAACTCGTATAATATAAGTATGATAATATAATTTGCCTTCAGTCTGTAACGTGCCTTATTCACTGATATTTTTTGTACTTACCCAGGGGTCCGTAGTACCTAATTTGGCTCAACCTTTAAAATACGCATACACTAACTATTTAACATTCAAACAAAATATAATTACAAAACGTGATTCCATGATAAAAGTAGCCCAAGCATTAAAATAATGGCAGCTCTAGGTCTTATTTTAACATAATTGTTGTTTACGTCGGACTTAAAAAGAGTAAATTAATTTCGATTCTCCTTCGAAATTATTCGTTTCTATATTTAGATTCATGTTTTCTCTATCATTAAGAATAATTTTCGAAAACATGAGTGTTGGCAATGCCGTCATTATCTGTGTACATTTATCATTTCTTCGCCGAGGCGGGGCGGCTTCGTGGACGACTTCGCGTTTGATAGATACTTAGTTTATAAGCTTTTGTCTTGTCAATAAGGTTTGATTTTCACTGGCGTTTTATTGAAGTTGGTTCAATGTATCTGCGCAATGGGCGGGGCGTTGTACTGACAATTATTAATGATTCCCAGCAACACATAATGTGTATGTTGATTCGAGGTCCACTCACATAGGTACTTTACAGCATGTGTAACTCTGCCAATCTTACATAAAAGTACTTACTTAACAATTGTATTTGAAGAAAAAACCTATTATATATTATCTGCATATGATTTTATTTATAGGTACGTGCAAATATATTTGCTGAACGGTATAATCATAAATTGTAATTAAAAAGGTCATAGACGCCATCGTGGCTCAGTGGTACAGCGTCTGACCATAAACACGATTGGGTGTGGGTTTGATTTCCAGTCAGGGGAATGATTATTTTTAAAGTATTTTCATACCTGAGACTGAGGCGTTGAGTTCGGCCATTCAACATGTAATGGTCTCGATTTCGGGCGCAAAGTGCTATTGGAGTGTCTAGACTAGGGTCCTTCTTACTACCCTGCTATGCGGGAAAAAGCGTGAAGCTGAAGCTTTAATTAAAAATATATTAGGTTACTTATTGTAAAATCTACAGATACATTTAAGATCGCATTTCATTCACATACGAAACATTTAAGGTTGTTAAACCGAAGTAAGTAATCTTAATATGATAACTTACATTTTAAAATTTGACGAACACAAAAGACAATTAATTATTTTTATTATATTATGAATATTCAAGTTTGTGTTATATGAATATTCAAGTTTCAGTACCGTGACTGAAAACGAATATAAACTTAACTGTTTGCCTAATAGCCGACGCCATTTTGTTTTTAGGTCACGCCTATTTTACAGCTTACTGTACAAAGTTGCTTATCACTGTATTCAATACTTGAATAGTTTTGTTATTATCATAATAATAACAATTATTAATTGTTGAATTTCCATCTTGACAGATCTTTGTACGTTACAAAGATATTGTGTAATTAGCCAATTTACTTAAAGTATTATTTTAGACAACATTTACTGTGAGGTGCTCATGTGTTAAAAAATATGGCGAGATGAGGGGCAACGTTGTATATAATAATTGCCCGAAGCTCGAGTTTCGCTGTGTTCAATTTTTTATAAATACGTTTTCTATGATATTTTTTTTATCCTTAGTGTGTAACATTTAAAAAAAAATATATATTTTTTTTTCATGTATGATAGGCATACTATATATGATAGGCAATTGACCACGTTAAGCCTGATGTTTGAACATTGATGTGGTCTAACACGCACGCACGCTTGACCTATTGACTTTCGATTTGAAGATCACCAAATTGAAATAATGACGCTGGCAATGAACTCCATTGTCTCGTTGTGCGATTGAAGGACGTAGACTCAAAGCGCTTTGTCGATACAGCAGGAATTTCCACCATGTACGGATGGCATGAAGCTTGATGTCCGAGAATGCAGGCAGGAGGAACTAGGTTATGAAATTTCAAGGCACACGTACCATGTAATTTTGAATGAAAAAAAAGCTTATAACTTAAACTTTAAAAAGCTCTTATTTTCAATTAGTCATAATATGTCAATACAGTTTATTAATACTATTGTTATAAACAGTAAAACATAACTCGAACAATTAACATTAAAAGCCAAAGCAACTTACGAAACCGTTCCAGATATTTGTTTATAAAGAAAATTATTAGAAATGCTTCGAAGAAGCTGAAATACGATTTCCCGTCCACAATGGGACCATATAGTGTTATCGCACTTCCTCCTAACCGCTGCACAAGTCACGTAGTTGGCACAATGTACGTAATATTCACACTAACCAACGCGTTGTTTCAAAGACCCTTTATGCCCCATATCACTGGACCGGACGTGAGAAATGGCCCATTCATAATTTATTATTTATTGATATCAACATTTATTGAACCTAATTGTTTACTAAAATAATAATAATTGATTAATTGATGCTTGTTGAAATCTTTATATACGCTGTTGTGTTGTTTGAATATACGTTACGATAACACGTTTAAGACTAAGTCCTAATGGGTGAGCTTATTTTTGTAGTGTTTTAAATAAGTGTAAGAGTTTTCTTATAATGTCAGTACCTAATGTGTGGGAACCCGATTAGTAGAGTAGTTAGAGAGAACCTCAACGCCGCACTTTGTCTTGTTTGAAAACAATTAAATTACGCTCATTTCACCGAATGGGAATCGAATTTACAACCAATCGTAATTAGAGTTTGATACCGTCCCACTGCGCCACGATGGCCTCAATTTGTAGATATTGTATGGAAATTATGTTTTCATTTATTATAAATATAATTTAATTAACTTTATTATATATTTACATAATAAAAGTTAATTATATGTTTATTTAATAAATGCTATTCCATTATAATTATTGTAAATACTTAAAATTTATGCATACCTCTGTAGATATGTAACAATTACTTATTACAAAACTACTTCTATTCAATATTTTTACAATAGGTAATGCAAGCGAATAATTAATTATATTTATTTATTATTAATATAAACTGAATAATTAATTAAACTTAAATTAAATGATTTAAAATAGGCTTACCTGCATTATGACATTATTTATTTGACATAGACTTATCGTCAAAAAGGCCTCCAAACAAGAAAGCTATACTAGCTTAATGGTCGTAAGTCTGATCTGTCTCTTAAGAATAAGTTAGTTTTGTACAAGGCTATTCTGAAGCCTATCTGGACGTGTGGGATTCAAATTTGGGGTAATCGCATTCAAACGTATAAATAATATAAAGTTTCCTCTGTATGATAACAAATGCTCCTTGGTTCTTACCCAAGGAACTTTTGCACCACGATCTAAGAATATTCACAGTAAAGCGGAAAATTGAACGAATCACCAAATCCTACAAAGAACGCATAACACTGCATATGGCCCAGTATCTGATGGAGGAACTTAAGGGAACATGACGACTAAAATGCAAAATACCCCAAGATTTTATCCAGCAACAGTCAAAAACTGTCTTTATTTGGAGGATGTGACATAGATAGCATACTGAAAGTTTCCAATACAGCAAAACCCATAGAAGGAGACTACAGTAAATAAGCACAAGAAAAAATTTAATTTCCAGATAAATGATAAAAAACTAAATATTTACTAAGACTTTATGGCAATGGTGTGCACACTTAAGATATGAGAAACATTTTTGAAAAATTGTCATAGTTAAATTTCAATTTTCTATTTGCATTTGCATACTTATATATGGATAACTAAAATATCTAGTATCTTCCACTTGAACTATTTTTCCAATAACTTGTCATATTTTAGAAGTTTCTAGCTAGATTTACTGCGTCGTATCCTACAGTTATTAACAATCGTCCTTGTGGCGTTATGGCGGATTTATGGGCTTTTCATGACCCCCATAATTCTCTCGTTAATTGTACCTACAATGTATGCGGCGGTAAAGATTTATTGACTTAGGTATTCACGTGCATAAATCATATTATTGTACCTACTTTACTTGTTTTTGATTTTAAAATTATACTTGTATATCAATCAATTGGTTTATAGATACTCGGTGGCAGAGGAGCATGTGTAAATGATAACATTGGTCACAGGTTCATACTGTATCTACGTACTCAAAGCAAAATAATAATTAATAAGGAATACTTATATATTTGAAACTAGCGAACTCGCGGCTCCGCGTGTGTACACTACACGACTAAATTCGCTTTCTCACTTAAATCACAAACTTTGCTTAAATTTATAATTTAAACTGTTGTAACTTTTTTATTTATGGACCGTTTGAAATAAAATAAACACTAAATATTAAGGAAAGTTTACCAAAATACAATAGTAAAATGGCTCGCACAAACAAACAAACAAACAGATATACAGAGAAACTGAAAAGATATTGTTTCCATTACATTGATAGGTAAATGCACTCAATAATATATTTTTTCATATATCTTCCATGTAGGTACAGACAGCGATCAGTTACATTTTTATTATAGATAAAAGTGTTCCATGTTGGAATCTAGTTAAGATTTGGAGACCAATCTTCGTCAAGTTTCAATGATCTGAAAACTATTGATCCATGAACAAAGGATTTTCAATTTTTAATTGACCGAATTTATTTTATAACCTACTTAATGTTGAAGGACATACGAACATATTTACATGTGAAGATTTATTATATCAACGCTTTATTTTCTCCTTATTTATATATACATTTTCCTATATAATTCAATATACTTACGATATGTCTAATTAAATGCCCCCAATAAAAGTTTACAACTTAAACTACAATTTTACAATGAGAAAGAAATATAAAGGAACTTTTACATATCGTTGTGATCTTTAGATATAAAATTCAAGTGGGTATTGTGCCTCGTTTATTATAGTATCATATTTAGTTTTAGTGTTATTGCCCAGTTACCGTTGCGCAATTAGCTGATTTACTCTGATTAGAGTATCGTAATGCTACTCTGATTAGAGTATCGTAATGAGGGAGCTATGCTCATTATGTATATAAAATACGTTAACAGCAAGTGGCAAGTCATCACGCATATCGTGATAATTAATAAGAAACAAAGAAATCGGTTCACATGGCATTAATAATGAAACTCTTTTTTATCTACTCGAAGGTGAAAAATATATTCTTAGAAAAATCTAATGGTACCAGTGGCGAAGTGTTCATATAACACGATTTCCACCAAGTTACTTTTTTGACCAACAGGATAAATAGCAATGACCTCAAATTTATTGTCATTTTGAATTGAAATAAAACCTGCGTGGTGTCAGATTACTCGGTGAAACTTTTTCACACGAAAACGATAACAATGCAAATAAAAAAATTACACTTAGGTATTTGTTCGACTTTCGTTCGTTTGATTTTCATTGAATCGAAAATTAATATTATCGTCGAGGGCGAACCTAGACTTTTAAAATTGATTATTTAATATTTTCCGTATTTGAAAAACAAGTTCTTAGATATTTTTTAAAAATGAAAATAGAAATAGTTCCCAAAATATCTAGTGAAGACTAATGAAGCTGTCTGTGAACATGGGAACTGTGATGTGGCATTTGCAAGAATAGTACAGCATGAAACTCAAGCATGCAAGATAAGTAGATGCGTTAAAAAGTTTTATTTAATAGATATTATGTACAGTTATAGCAAAAATATAATAAAAAACTATTGTTTTTTTACTATGGAAAAATTCACAATAATTTGTCATGTAATATGTACAATACTAAGTAATTATTTGTATAATTAAAGTTGTTACGAACGTACTATATTGGTTGTATTGAAATAAAAAGTAATAATTCGTCGTCGATAATTGTCGTCACTTATGTACCTTTTTATTAAATAATAAAAAAATCATAAAATGTTCAGCTTTTGTATTACCTATTGGTGATTATATCTTAAAATAATAGAAGGCAGTTTGAACCTAGTGTCAAGACACTTCATTCTCCACTTTCTGCTCGCAGCCGAGTTATTAATTTGTATTTCAAATAAAGAATACAGCTTATAATTGAGTACCAATTCAATCTTTAAATTTCAAGGACAAATATTGTTTAAAATACTTAGCCGGCTGTCGTGGCACAGTGTGACAGCGTCTGACTGTATACGAGATGATTGTGGGTTAGATTCCCACTCGGGGAAATGGCTACATTTAAATTATTTTTTCTCTTTGCTCTCTGGTCTTTGCTCTGGTGATAAGACAAAGCGCAGCGTTGAGTCACTCAATATGCAATGCATCGGATTCGAACGGAAATTGGAGAGCGGAGTTTCTTGACACGAGGTTCTCGCAGCCTATATAAAAACAAAGTATCTAATAAATATTTTTCTATGTTGGTTTACTAATTTTCAATCTCCTCATCTATTCATACCTGCTGGGGATTATAACTTAAAAATTATTGTCATTTAATTTATTAATAAGGAATAGAGTTTATAACATTATTGTATAACGATGTTAACTTTTAATCTTCAAGAACAGAAATGACATTCTGTAAGTGTATGAAATTATATAATCTTAGTATTCCAAGTCTATTATTATTGCATTAAATTTATTACAGGAAACGTTCTAACATTTGTATTCTAAACGAATTTCAGCGTTAAGCGGAAAAAACTCGAGCTTGCGTAGGCGTTAGAGATAAAAAGCGGTTCTATAGTCAAAGTGGGCAGCCAATCGCGAGCGCTGTAGGCGTGTCCGCGCGTACTCATTGGCCAGATATACTCGCTTATAAAGTTATAACGGAGAACGCTTCGCCACGTTTTATTACGTTTTCGGGCGCGTCTAAGCAATGTTGATTTATTACTGTTTAGATACTTATTATTTTGATTTTTCAACATGGTATATACTATGTGCCTGCAGACAGGTATCTACGTAGGTACAAGGTTGTTTGAATAGTTAAAATGTTTTATGTTGAAATAATCTGTATGTCTTTTATTAATGTTTGTTTTTTTTCTTTTCGTCCCTATATCGTATATACGTTATTTTATTGAAATTTTAAAAATATATATTTTTTTCACATGCGTACAATATGCTTAGGGGTACACTACGAAACAATTAACTTTTTAATTACAAATTCATTTTAAATAAATAACTTTACTTGTATCTTATATAAAATTAGTAACCATTGGATTAGAGGACATCATAGCGCGTGGGACAGTATTTGCCGGTAATTACCATTGGTTATGGATTGGACTCCCATTTAAAGGAATGATTATAATTTACATATTTACATTTCTCCGCTTTGGTGAACAAATAACGCGTGGTGTTGAGTTCTACCACTCGAAATTGGAGAACGGAGTGTCTTGACAGTAGGTTCTCTTTGACATTTTTATTCGACCACCCAGGAAGTTCTAATCAGAAATGTGTGTCAAAAAGTGCAAACATTATGTTAGAGGTTCATATATGCAGTTATGTAACCAGATATTATAAGCCACTGACCTCGGGAAATAATATTAAAAGCTATTTCATAGCGTACATAACATTTAATATACTAAAACATAGACTAAACAACGTATCCGCCATCTTTGTAGACCAAACGAACAATGCCTATTGTCTTGTTTAAATATGCCTTCCTCCTTGTCAGGATTAAATTAAAAGGCACTTCCTACATTTATTTTTATTACAATAAACTTCCTTTTTATGTACCAAAAAGAATAATTCGTTACAAATGTAATCTGCTCTTTGATCTGGTTTTTGATGCAACTTCTGGATTTATGCACTTTTATAGGCAATATCATTTATACTAGATGGTGTAAAAATTTCATATAGAAATGTAGTATCTGTTTACCTTACGAATAAGAATTCGTATAAAATGAGTTAAAATATCAAACTTTCTAATACGAAATTAAAAAAAAATAATGTTTTCAATGGTGAGGCCATCGTGGCGTAGTAGATGACTGTAAATACGATTGGTTGTGAGTTCAATTAATACTCGGGGCTATGTATATATTCATTTCTCCGTTCTTCTATCTATAACAAAGTGCGACATTCTGTTTTGACACCCAACACGCAATGTCTCGATTTCGGGCAGAAAGTGGTCTTGGCACTAGGTCACTCTCTGACTATCTCGCTAAGCGGGAAAATGCGTGAGATGAAATAATTTTTAAAATAATTCCCAATTTCATTCATTATAAAACAACTAAATAGTCACCCACAACTTCGTTTACATGGACTTTGTGAACTATTGTACTATATTATTTCAATTTTTATTTTACTAATGTCAATAATTAAGTTTAAAATCATAAAATCTTGTTATTATGTCGAAACTTTTCGGAAAATATTCTGACTCCCTGAGGAACTTGGATGTCAAATTTCAGCTTTCTGCGCCCAGTAGTTTCGGCTGTGCGTTTTCTATCAGTACGCATTTTTTTTTACGGTTTTAAATAAAGTAGGTATACATAAGAAAAACAATTTAAAAAATATATTAACCGTAATTTCAAAGCGACAATGGCTATTGTATTTTAACAATAAAACTTTAACACTATTGGCTGTTAGTTAAGTTAGTTTCCTTCTAACTACAACGAATTATACTTAAATAGATGGACGAAGTGACAATTTTATGTACGGATGTCATATAATTTACTGTCAGTGGCATTCCTCTTATGTCTCTTAGACCGTCAACTTACAAGGCATAAAATTATTGTCTTCAAACATCAAACTAGAATGTCTTTAGTTCAAAAGTCCATCATAGTTTAGTATCACTCAAGTTTTATGACGCGATGGGAAATGACTTGACCATACTGAACAGACATTATTAATGTTTGATCTGTTAGTGAAACGAGCTAGATAAAGTAATATTTTTCCTACTGCGATGTATATATATATATATACATATATAAGTCCTGTCCTGGGCAGTGGGGCGCGCTAGTGGTGAGTTCTGGTCTGAAGGTCTTATTTTTATTTTCTCGTTTTGATACAACAAACTGCGGTGTTAAGCTCAGCCACAAAAAGTCTTCATTCAGGCCGAAAGCCGAAACCGAAGTATGTTGACACCAGACTTGTATTGACTTCAGTGTTTGTCTCTGTCTATGCGACTAAAGTGTGAAGTTGCGTAAACAAAAGGAGAATTTTTAGATACTCATAGAAGATATGTGTAGCTGAAGGTGATTTGTCAAATTATCAAATTTTCGCAGTTCTTTGCCTAAATGACTACTTTAAGTGCATATAAATTATATGATTAACCTTTAAAGTAAATTTTCTGGGAAATTAAAACTTTCGACATATCACCTTTACTCAAGTATGTTTACATGTAAATTTAACTATAAGTATTTAATTAAATATGTAATTATTTTAAAACGTTCATAAGCAATATTAAGATTGGGGTCTTAGAAACTGATGTTGTAGACGCTATAAATATTTCGATCTAAAATGTGTTTCAGTAAGCAGCTTAGCAAAATAACGTCGTGGCGGAAGTCGTAAACGCGAAAAACACCTAGGGTTGTCAGAATTTCTGCCAGTAGTTCAAAATTTCTTTATATACTTAGATATATTACTTATGGGTACTTATTTGAAAAAAAACAAGATAAGTTAGTCATAATTGCTTGAAATGAACAGAAACGAGCCGATTTTTTTTTCTGCACCATGAACTGAAATTTACTAAACGCAATTACTAAAAAAAAATCACAGTCGGTAGATAGAGTGGTTTTGATCTTACCTTTACTGGTTTTTGTATTTACATAGTTTGCGGTATAAAATGAGAAACTCTAGTATACCTATAATAAATCAGTTTTTGTCCTTTTATGAAATTCGCGTTCCCAGTATAGCAAGAGATGCTATAGGTAACTATGTTGGAAAGAAATAGTTATTAAGATATTTCAATTAATTATACAAACACACATTATTTCCAACGACAGCTTTAGCTTAGACAGAATTTACAGCTGTAAATAGCTTATTAAAAATATTTACATAATATCATATAAAAATTTAAAATAAGTAATTGTTGAATTGAGGCCATCGTGGCACAGTGTGAGTTGTGGGTTCAATTACCACTTGGAAGAATGATTATATTTAAATTATTTCCCTTTCTCCCCTCTGGTGTCAAAACAAGCCGATTGAGTGACACAATATTTAGGCGGAAAGCGGAGATCGGAGTGTCCTGAAACCATGTCCCCAAACGTAAATTATGCTAATGAAACGTCAAGGTGCTTTAATTATTTAAATTATCATTTTATAGCTTAAAACCTTACTGCTTTTCAAACGCATATATGATGTTATTAGGAACAGAGAACAAATAAAAGTCATATGCATTTTGTAAAGCGACCATTTCGCGACATTAACTACGTATTGTGTTAAATATTTTTATTATTTATTTTTTAACTTAGATTTTTACCAGGTTAGAAGGTTATGGAAGTGATGGATGATGATTTGAAAATACATTACGGGAATATTTAAATAATATAGAAAATCCATCATCTTATAGTATACCTACGCTTACAACTTACGACTACTCTGCTTTAAAAAAAATTTTTGTAGAACGTATAAAAATGTTTTTTAATTTCCTAAGAGTGTGAATAAGACTTAAAAAATTGTTTAAAATATTCTAACTTGTCAAAGGCTGTTAAACTCTACATAATATAAAACAAAGTCACTCTCCGCCACGGTCTGTCTGTTGCTAAGCTTTTTTATCTGCAACGCAACGGATTTTGATGCAATTTCCACTGATATTTCGATTATTTAATCCCGAAGGTTTATGAATACAATATATTCTATTAAATATCAATATTTTGCGATGAATCCGTCAAAAAAAACGGTTTTCGACTGCTTACACTGCAAACGCTGGCTAATCTGTATAAGGTCAAAAAAGATACCATACCATATCGGGTAACCATTTATATTTTTATAAATTATTTTAAAATATTACTTCATTTGCAAAAGCTAATTTCTCCTAATTATGATAGTAAGCAACTAAAAATATTTTTTCGGTGGCACCGCCCACACCCCCTATTTTTATATTCGATTAAATATATAATTCAATAAAATTATAAATTTGAGCAGATTGTGATTTAAGCAAGAACGAGTCGGGTAGTTAACGCTGGCGAAGCCGCGAGCGTTTCGCTAGTTACAAATAAGACTATAAGTATTCTTATACGTGATATTTATAATTATTCAATTACAAATATTACCATTGAATTAAATATACTTTTTCAAAAATAAATATACTTCCATTGTAATTGACAACAGTAAATGTTCAAAATTGGTATTGGAAAATGTTCAAGCAAGTCTAACCCTAGATGAGCATTAAACCAAGTAGTAAAACGAACAGAAACGGGGGAAGTGGCGCATTGCGACTTTTGCTTTATAACCTGTTCAGTACTATAGGTAATTTGATTGCAGTAGCAGTATGTATACAATGGGGCAGCCATTGCTACCCAATTGCTAAATCGAAATCTTTTTCAACATTTAGAATCCTTACAGAATGTGATATTTCAGAAGTAAAGAAAGAGTTAATGGATGAATTCTATTTTTCTACCCAGTAAAATAGAGGAGGCTTGACAATAAAATAAGAAGACAGGTTCTTATTTTGCCATTTCATTTGTTATTTCTGGTGCTAAGGTATTTTGTGAAGATGGGTTTCACGACGTTTCACTCTGTAAGTTATTATTAAAGATGTGCTAATTATGACGTTGGACGACTAGCCGATTAGTTGAAAAGAAGCCAACTATTCGGTCGACTAGTCGGCTGAGCTGATCATGGTTTCCAGGATTTCCCAACGGAATTCCGTACACTGTCTAAAAAGCAATCGGGATCAGGTCGCAACTGAGTCACAATCGAAGGAAATCATTGATTTTAAATTTAAAATTATGTGATACTGATTATAAAACAAAATATAAAAAAACAATCAATGTTTCTATCAATTCCCTTTACATATATTTTTGAACAATATCATAAAAAGCAAGAGATAGTCGACTCTCTTCGCCGAATAGACGCCGCTAGACACCGATTACGATACTGGCCGGATACTAGGCTTTACCGACAAGTCTGAACATCTGCAATTATTATTACCAATGTTTTTTGGCATTTTACATGTTATAAAACACTGGATTATTTCTTATTACTTTAAATACTATCTATATGTCTAGTCTAGCTAGCCTAAATCTTATTCTAACTTGAAAGTAATGTCAAAATAAATATAAAAGATGACCTTAAAAATGTATTAAGTAATCACTCGAAAATATTTAAATTTTTAACCTTTGTTTGTACTATATTCATATGATTATTAAAACAGGTGACAATGTAAGTAAATAAATATTGAAGAAGTATATATGCAACTTGTAATACATTATAGTCTACGAAAAAGTGCAAGATATAACCCGCATCATTTTGTATATAAGCGCATTTAACAATAGTTTACCGGTAGTTTTCTATTGAAGTAAAAGTTGTAAAAGTAGAGAGACTGTTTCACATTTTATATGTATTTGATATATTACTGTTTATTTCATACATAATAGGTTTTTTCTATATCTATACATATAATAAAAATATAACTGATCGCTGTCTGTACATGAAATATATATGAAAAAACATATTATTAGGGGCATTTATCAATGTAATAGAACCCAAAACAATGATTTTAAATGTGTTAGTCTATTTGTTTGTGCACGTTAATAAACCTATACACTTACACTTAAAGCCATTTAAAATATAAATTTAAGGAAAGTTTATGATTTTAGTAAGAACGCGGGCGGGCGAAAAAACGAAATAGTTTAGTCGTGAAGTTTACGCCGCAATAGCCGCCTATATACGCCTACAATACGCCTAGTATAATAAAAAGCATAATAGGAATATGTAACTGTACATTTTATAACACATTTTGTAAATGACAATTTTTTTTGTAACATTTGATTACTTAAAGCTGAGATTATAAGGATTAAACAGAGCTTAGTGTTTATGTATACCCTAAAACAGCCCAGTTTTTATAAATTAGTTGATTAGCTTATATGAAATGTATTTATAGTACAAATTAATAGGTGTATACACCTTAATTTCTTATACAAATGTAATAATACCTGTATAGAAATACTCTTTTATTTCCCACCCATATCGTCATGCTGATATTGAAGCTGAAGATTGTTTTATACAAAGTTTATTATATTTATTATTAGAATAAAAACAATACACAAGAACACGCGTAGAACGAAATGAAGAAGAACACTGAGGCGATTTATTTTAATAAAAATATAATTCTTTTTATACTACAACGTGACTTCAATGTTTAAAATTATATTGAAGTAGTTTTAGTTTATACATAGCTTAATCATATCCCTAAAAACGAATGCAGCTTTTATTGAAACAAGATAAGCAAGAATACTATGAAATTCACGAACATCTTTAATAAAATCAGCTTGTAATAGTTTTCTACAAAAATGTATATCGAACACACGATATTGTGTGTAATATTTTTCTTACGAATTTAATGTATTTCCAATTCTAATATACTGTTTATTATAAAATATATTATCTTATCCATTCCATCTCGTATAGGTACTTTAACTGTGTCAAATTGTATACTACCGTTTAATTTTATTAAAAACGGAAAAAGTTTTTCTCTTCCACGTATTAATATAATGAATCTTAAGATTTACTTACAAGCTTCCATTAATAAAAGTTATTGCAATTAATACAGTATTAAGAAATTATTGTTCACACATATAGGTAATTAAGTGACCAGGAAGCCTTTCATTAAATTCCATTCCAAAAGAAATCGTAAATCTTTGTTTGTATTAACTTTTCTTTTAATACAAACTGTAAGAACTGGGTGACAATCGAAGCGAAATACGAATTGTATATTAGAATAGCCTAATAGCTTTTTACCCATACATTTTTTTTATATAGTACTTACTGACATATTTCTATAAAGCAGCCATCATGACGCTGTGGCTGTGTATCTGTTTATAAAAGCGATGGTTGTCGCTCGGAGAAATAATTATATTTAAATTACAAAGGGCGGCGTGAGATTTTTTCACTCAACACGCAGTGTGTAAATTGGGGACGGAGTGTCTTGACACTAAGCCTGACGATTAACCTGAAAAAAATATTAAAAAATAAATCTTAATTTATATATATCTTACCAAGTTCCGCCCATTTAACGGTTTTCAAGAGGCGCGGGTTTTCTAAATATGTCCTTTTCAGTATTAAACTACTAGTATTGCATAATTAATTATTATTAAATAATCACTAAAAACACTGTGTCTAAAAGAATGGACTAAATAAATATTTAGGTCTTTATCCATGTGATGTTGACAGATTTTATATTACAAAGCAGCCGACGCTTTGTCAATTGACTTGTATATAAACAAACGAAGCAACTTAAACTTCTTAAGTAATTTCTTAGAATGATAAGTGGATAATTGATTCGAGGTACTGCTATACAGACAAAGCTGACAAAGATTTTACACGTCTACTAAATATATTTTAGTGAAACGTACCAATCGCAACTTTTTATATTCTTTTACAATACTCACATCATAATTAGATGAATAAAAACAATAATAATAAAGTCTAATAATATTATAAAGATAAGCGTATATTATCTGGAAATTGAATCTATTACCAAAATGTATGTACATAACACATGCCATTGTAACTACTACAGCCGTTGACTCGTAAGATACGCGTTGCCTTAGCAATGTGTATGTCAAACACAGTGTAATACTAACATATTTTGATAATTTTTAATGGTTTTCTAAGGCATTATTATATAAAAAAATGGTCGTCCATACTTTTCCTCATAGAACTTTAATTATACCAAATTTCGTACTCTTCGCCGTCCGCACAATTTTCGTAACCAACAAAATTTTTCAATCATATATATGCGCTATAATTATGATCAATGATTATGAATCCTAACCATGTTTTTTCTTTTCAGCGGTGTCACTGGAGTCCTTAGTGGAAAATTGCCAGAAGCTGTTAGAAAAGTTTCACTATTCCTGGGAAATGATGCCCCTAGTGCTTGTAATCCTTAACTACGCTGGCAGCGATCTGGAGGAAGCATCTCGGAAGATAGACGAAGGTAAGTCCAGTTGAATTTAACTTTATAGTTATTTATTTTATACCATTTTACTACCTAATTGCTTAATAATGTCCACTAAGAACTCGATTCAAATTGCGCTAATGCTAGCGACGCGAATTCTTGCTTCACTAATGAGGTGATGTTTTAGTTTACGCACGTATCACATTTTAATATTTATTTAGTTTTCTTACAAGTGATACCTTCATAACAATTAAAAGTTATATAAATGTTGGTACAAAAATTATATGCTTTATATATAAAAAAAACTTGTCTTTAATAATTAAAAATGAACATATTTTTTATGATTTTTATTTTATATGGTTCTGGTTTACATTCTTGCAATTATATCGCATTTATACACGTGTTGGAAATAAAAGAAGCTGTTTTTTTAGATATGTTTATTATAATTTTATTCAATTGATAAAATTAAAATAAATGATATTTAATAGAATTATATTCAGATATCTATAATAATTAAAATATCACCTCATTACAAATGCTTTGTTACCGCCCAAAGCGAATTTATTATGATAGAAATAATTTATTTATGTGTATAAGTTATTCAATTTATAATTGTAGTAGTTGAAATGTAGTAATAAAGTATAACGATTAAAGTATTTGAGTTAAGACCATGTGTGTGGCCAAGTGGCCAAGAAAAACCTTCATGAAAATCACTTGCTGTTCTGTTGTTGCGTTGTTAATGTTTCCATAATATGCAGTACAAGATAATATTAAAATTAAATGTTAATATACTATTATATATTTGTATATAAAAATATAAAAAAAAAATAGGTGAACATTAGCAAAAAGTAGGAAATTAAATAATTTAAAATTAAATGGAATTTACCTTTCAATCACCATTTGATAGTATTTATTTATATATACTATCAAGTGGTACAACAAACCGTTACACTTTTTCTTTTTCTTTCTGCAAAAAATGACATCTTTTTTAAAAAGTGATTATAGATAGCTTGTATTATATTACATATACTATGCTGTTAAAGATCTACTGTCAAATATAAATAAAATATATATATATCTATAGGAAAAGTTCATAAACACTATTTGTTTAAACAAATGTTTATGTTTAAAAAAAAAAAAAGTAAAGTAACTTATATAACATATTATTATATAGCTAGTAACATAAATATATTTTTATATAAGTTATATAAGTATATATATATATATAAATATATTTTATGTTACTAGCTGTTGGCCACGGCTTGGCTCGCGTAGAACCAACAGACTGCTAGCAGAGCTCACGAACATTCTATATAAAACTGTGCAGAATCCTCGTGTCACAGAATACTTATTTGTTAAACAAATAAGTATTCAGTACATTATGAAAAATATAAAAAAAACAATATCTAACGTCAAATGTGCCGAACAAACGTTAATAAAGCGTAGAATTTCCACAAACGCATATTGAGTTTCATGTTTCTAACTTAAGAAATGACTGAAGGACTTCTTTATAAACTATTTCACCCTTTTGGGGTTAGAATTTTCATAATCTCTGTAATAGGCGTTAACTAACTTTTAAATTGTAATGTAATTGTTAAATTGTAAATTGCAACATTAGCCCTAGAATTAAATTTTGGTGTCTCTTACATCCAAAATGACGGATTTACATACAAATTTGTAGCCCCTATGTCGCCCCCTCGTTACTAGAACTTTCGCAATCACTGTAATAAGTATTAATAATTTTCGATTAGAAGCCCAACATTTATGTTTCATGTTTATAACTTAAAAATGGCGGACTTTCAAACAAACTTCCTATTCCTATTTCAGCCCCTTGTGTTGAACTCAGATCATATTTTAAACTCTAATAGTTTACGCTCGGCTGTGATGGATCGGTTTGCGTGAAATTTATGGCAAAACTGCAAAACGTACAATTCAGTTTTTTCGTCTTCTCGTAATATAAATCGAGAAATCCTATTTTAGTGCTCCTCTACACTGCTTAAGGAACCATATTGCAGCTTTCTACGCCAAGTAGTTTTGGCTGTTCGTTGTGTGTTACTAGGCATATAGATTGATCTAAACAAATACATATCTTGGATAGTGTCCAAATAAATGCACTTCTTTTGAAATCATCATTAACTAGAGAATCAATTGTTTATTAGACTATTAAGTCGTGAAGGTTTTTATTTGTCTAATTTTCAATTTAATGCAGTAAATTAAAAATAACTTTGTAATAAAACATATGCGTGTCAAGTAGCGGAACTCGACAATGCGCTTTGTCTTAATAGAGCGGAGAAATAAAAATAATCATTCCCCTGATTGAGGATTGAACCGTACCAATTGCTTATACAGTCAGATACATTACCACTTCACCACGATGGCTTGTTATACGAGATGCAGTTACCTGCTAATCCAACGCAGCACTTATGTCCAATTAAACCTGACCTTGGTAAAGTAGTTTTAATTAAAGTAAATCTATAAATATACCGTCGCGTGGAGATGTAATTCACAAACATTTTCTCCACTGTGGCAAGATGGCGTCAATTTAATAAAGTACGGTAAAATTATATGCCGTAAAAAAAACAATGTCGCATATCTAAGTGCTTGAATGCATAAAAACCATTTAGTCTTGGCTATCAGCAACTATTAGCAATTATTCAAACTGATTGTTGTAATTATAGTATGAAACACAAAGCGATGAAATGACTTTTCACGCGTATCCACACGCAACTACACCGATGTTCCCATTATTAATACCGGCTTCCAAGTCTTAAGCGACTTATATATTATTTGGTATATTTGTTTTATTCTTTATCAAGCTTATAATATTTTTAGAGCAGACCCGCAAGTTACCTTGAATTTTTATTTGCACAGCGTTGAGTTACGTCACGCACTGTTTTGAATTCGGCCGGTGATTGGTGAATGGAATGGAGTGTTTTGAAATTATATTTTCGCTGATTACACTGCTCTATGGGAAATATCTAGCTATTTGTTTTGAACCTAATCACCTATATCTAAGTATCTGTGAAATAGAAAGCTAGAATTTACAACTGTATAAATATTATAACTATGTACCTACAGGTACAGTTGTCATATTGGTGTGAGGCATATTGAATTTTTTAACACTTCCGAATTTCGATAACAAACGCATGATAATGAAATCAAATCACTTTCATATATTTATTTAAAAACAGGTGTTTTATACCTAAATAAACTAATATAATCGAACTGAATAAAATTTTCCACCGCATTTTCGGATTTTCTCAGTACTATAAACAGATTATGATTTTTAAGGCCGTAATATCAAAATTCACATATTTTTGTGAAAAAAGGTGGTTCCAATTTTCTCTGAGAATTCAAAAAATTTAAATATATAATTATGCTCCTATTATAACAATATTTTACTGTTAAAGTCGCTTAACTTCCCTTTAAATTTTTTTTGCGTAAGACCTTAAACTCAAATTTAAGGGGAAATTTCAATTTAGAGTCATATCACATTTAACCTTTCACGTTTTCATACATCTACATACGTATTTATATCGATACATACTTAATGTCATGCAAACCAAAAGCTAGTTTGGTTATAAAATTACCAGCAGTAAAAATGTTTATTAAATTATTTTATAGTCTAGGCTATAAATGACCCACGCGTCTCCCTTCATGAGCAAATATGCCGCAATTCTAGGTACACTTGATAACGCTTTCGTCATAATCATAAATATTTCTTTAAGGAGAAACAAGCTCTGTTTTAAAAGTTATTTTAATTGCTATAAATAATTTTATTTATGTACTATGATTTTATGATCAAAGGGATCAAAAACATATTTCACGCTGTTTCACATCAATATTGGTACCAAATCTAACAAGGATACACTAGTTTTGTATAAATCGTTATTTATTTTTTATTTTAAGATATCATATATTCTTACTTAGTATTGTTTTTTACAAAAAAACGATAATAATAACCAGGTCGACTTTACTCTTAACATATTGTTATTGTTATAATCTACGAAAAGATATCGACCTATAAAAATATGGCATATGCCTAGAACTATCATTAATTAATTTCTAGCACATATTTCAAAGGCACCAATAGCAGGATCTTTTCCATTTTTTTAGGTAGAGGTTGGAGCTCAGATTGTGGAGGCGAGCGGTAATGCGCATTTAAAAAAATCTCCTTAGGCACTTGGGTCACAAGTCATAGGCACTGCCCCGAGCTGAGAGGAGTTCGGAGCTGTAACGCGAAGCATTCTATGGGTTCACCCGCACGGTGTATCAATGGAATGCTAAGAAAGAAATTGATACAGATATATTTTAAAAATAGGCCGAATTTAAATATATATATACCATAGAGCTTGTATCTGAATAAATTGAAAAAATAAATGAAATGAAAAAATGCACAAATGCAAATGTTTGAAGACAACTTTTTCCTGAAAAAGATTTCACATTTTGATTTAAATCAGTTAATTAACATAATTTTACAAATTAGTTGTACCAATATAACGTATATATTTATTTATAATAAGGGAAAAAAGATATATTAATTATATATTATTACGTGGGTACAACAGCAAGAGATTTTCTACAATATTCACTTCTGATAACTACATTTTAACTTACAATTATATTATAAAACTAAATAAAACTAATATAAAACTTATTAAATGCAACGCGAATGTTCATAATTTGAGATATATTTGTCCACAGGAAAGATGATTATCAACGAGTACGCGAGGAAGCACAATTTAAACATCTTTGACGGTCACGAACTGCGGAACTCGACTCGCCAGTACGGACTTTAATACAGTAATATAGTTGTTCAATAACGTGCAAATGATTGCATACATGCATACGCATACACTATACATATATGATGCACACACTCACTTATGAGTACATATCCCTCTGAATATTCTAGATTAGTGTAGGTTTTTTTCTCTCTCTATTTAATTAAACCTATAAAATTATTTCTCTATATATTTAAAACATAAAAAAATCTTTAGTGAGCATGTCTCTAGTTTGTAGCTTAAACTATTACAATTAATGAAACTATTTTTAACGGGATTAATCGCGTATATATATTTTTTGGTATTCGGAAATACATTTTACAAAACCCGGCATTTCAAACACTTTACAGTATTTCGTGGTCACAGGTAGACGGAGGCCTGGTGAGGTAATAGTTTCATTTGAAAATGTGTAAAAATCGCAAACCAAAGACCTTATTATTACAATTAATTTATGATTTTACTTCGAACAACTGACATATGCACATGAAGACTGTCTTACCTTCCAGCATAGGCCTCCCCTAGAGCTTGCCAGTGCAAGTGCAGATTTAGAAAGAGTTTGATCCTTGTCTAGCATAAAGTTTAGATTAAACTACGCTATCTAATAAATATTTATTAAACCTTTTTTTTTAATTGATTAAGTAAATGCTGTATTTTTTTCTTCCAAAACAAAAAAAGACCAAAATATCTTTATATGTTTCTCTAAAAATATTACTATTTAAAGGAAAGTATACCAACCCTAAGTCATTTATAATCAAAATATCAGGTAATTTGATATGCAAAATTAAAAATACAAAAAGCCGACAGAGAGCAATAAGCGTGTTCTAATACGAAGCGAAACGTACAGACCATGTTTAAAAGATATTGCTACTAATCGGCACAAGTTGAAATTTCAAAGGAGTATGTAAGCCTCCGATGTCTATAAAAAGGATCATCTATAAGGTTTCATTAGTTACATGAGTCAAATGGACTGTAAACTATAAAATGTATTTATAATTTGGGATTTTTTATATGGAGACGAGCTGGTTATGGTGATACGTTTAAAGGGTTTTTTGTTAGACGACTTTTGAAATTATACAATTCTTTTATATTAACAAGCTGTACGGTAAAAAGGATAAAAGTATTCCGTAGAAAACGACCATTAGTTAGAGTTTTTCTCAGTGGTTAAATCTGTAATAGTAATGTTGGGGTGATATCTGTTAAAAACGAATCTCTGTCAATAACATTGTATTAATATATGTATTTATTTTTATTTTTTCTGTATTTACAACGAACTTTTTAACATAAAAGCTTTATTTTTACAGCACAAATGAATCATATTGGTCGAGTTATTTAAATTAAAATCAAGAATTACTTTTTTTTTTTTGCTAGAAATATGAGTTTATTTGCATTTATCTTAAAACTATGTCTTCTTTTTCCGTCCTTTATTCCATTGCTTGGGGTCGGGTCTCGTCATTCTTCGGCGCACAGACGTGCGGTCCTGGATTGTCGGTTCAGGCAATTGGACTTTCTTAAGGTCCCTGGCTATATTACACCACCAGCTATATTTCACTACATGATATTTTTATATGACCATACCATGATAGGCGATTTTCAGTCATTTTATCTGTCATCGGAGCGTCTATATCTCTCTATATCTCTATCTCTATAAAAACAGAAATATAAAATATATATGTATATTGCAATTTATATCCTATTAAGTTAATAAGATAGCACCGTAACCGAAAGTAGGCTTTAGTAAGAAACACTAAAGAGTAACAAAAAAAGAAATAATGCTTTAAAATAATGCTTTCAATTTGCATAATGAAAATTTGATCTATTTCAGTTTGAAATTGGTCATTTAATTTATTAAAATTCTTTTTTTTAAATAATATGTAATACACACTTGAGTTTAGTTCATATTAGATGCACGTACTTATTCATACACACGCGTTATCACTAGTTTCTAACAGACGCCTTAGGATGTTATAGTATTAAAGTCTCATAGATTATCGTAAGAAACAGGTCAAATTAATTAATCAGTAAGAAACTAATTAGATATTTATTAATTTCTCTTTTAACAATTTCGAATGATAAGATTTATGTAAGTTTTTAAATGTAAATTTAACATATTAATTTACTTATCAATTCACTAACTCTGAAAGAAACCTACAAAATATGCCTAATACATAATTGCATTTGTACACAGTTATTTTTTTACACTTTTTTATTTAATTTATTAAATATACTAAATATATATAATTATTTCGTTTTTCGAAAACATTGAGAAGCGCAAGTTATTAAATGCGCAATAAACGATAGCATTTCCTATTAATAGCTTAGATTATGGTCCCTTGTAAGTTGTTCCTACACTGTACTCTCACAACATATTACATTGTCACACGCAACAATATTGCTTACAAGCCGATAAAAGAAACGGTACTCGGCGAAATCAGAAAACACTAACCAGTAGTGATTTCCACTTTGCAGTGACCGGACGAGGGGAAATTCGAAATTTTGTCAGTAAAGTGACAGTTTAAGTGCTTGTGCGAGTGTTTTGTATAATTATTTTCAGTGCTTTTTTCTTTTTTGTAGGAAAATGCTGAGCGAAATTAATAATATAAGTGGTGTACTATCATCGTCGATCAAGTTATTTTGCGAATGATACATAGTTTTACAAGTGTTTTTTGTGTGGACGCCATATTATAGACATGCTGTGCTATGCAGTGCGATTGTCAACGGACTGTGTGTTAATCATCTTCGGGAAATTATTGGGTAAGTAGCTCATAAATATTTTTTCATACATAACGTACATATATATTGGATATTTAATATATATTTCTACTTTATCCATACTTTCTTATACTTAAATGTTTATGATGTCGTGCAAAAGCTGCTGAAATATATATTTTTTTCAAATGAACCCTTCAATTATTTATACATATTTATACATAATGTTTGTTGAATTACCTTAATATAAAAGCACGGTCCTATTAAAAATATCACAGCAGAATAAAAGCCAATTTTATGATCTTGCACTTAAAATTTGCGGCAATTCGACCTCTAGCATATATTTCCACCGGCCATAACTAAGTCGTTTACGATTTATAATATATAATTATAGATTGTAAAAATGCTATGGATTCTTCGTAATGGCGTCTGCTGTAAAAGAGGCCAATAATGTGTAGGCAAATTGTATTTTATATGTGGATTCGCAGAAAGGCAATAAACATCTGCAATTATGTTATACCTGTATAACGTACTGCTTACTTCGATTTAGTAGGGAGAGTGGAATTCAGGGAAGGTAAAACGAAAGGTGATTTTATGATAAATTTATAACTTAATGTGTAGCTTGTTTCGTTAGAAATATCTATACAAATAAATCAAATTGGAGTGTCTGTTTGTAGTATTAAAATAACCGTTTATTACTAAATGCAAAATGTATGTACATGCGATACAAATACCAGTCGCGGGCAGCTAGTTTAAAATACGACAAGTACTTCCAATAACAGCTGTTAAGTAAAAGCTTAGTTTTATAGAATAATACTTTTTAATAATATAGAATATATACTTTTTCCCATTACGATTGGTTGCATCGTAAAACGTGTACAGGAAATTGATAGATATGGAATTATAAAATAATTTTATTTTCGCAACCACAAAACTGATTACCCGTATCCCACATGCATAGAATTGTTAGACCATTAAAACAATACTTTGTAGTTATCTCAATGGTATTATACTCCTAGGGAGGTCCGGGTGACATAAAAGTAATAAAGTAGCACAGTAGTTGTTAGGTGGTCTCTGGTCGTAAAACATAAAAAGTTATGTATATTATGTGTGGGCTTATCACCTTTTTTTTTTATATAAGAAACGATCCGCCCTGTATTTCTCGTTTTAGTAATGTATTTGTGACATTTGCACATGAAAAATACAATATTTAAAAAACGCTGTTCCTTATTTAAAAGAGCGTTTTCTTCCTTTACTGCAAGTGACAGGCACTCTGTCACTCTAAGAAAGCTAGACTCTCCCACGTTTAACACTTCATTCTATGAAAAATCTTCTTCTATCTTCGGAAACAATTTATCTACAATAATTATTAAACAAATCATATATATCAATCAGAGAACACACATTACATGAATATTAAAGTGATTAGTTTTCTAATTCAGTGTAGACTCGCTAAAAGACTGTTGTTGCCACAGTTGTCGGGCGCCCCATAGAGAAACCATATGAAATGATTCGTCGTTACTGTCGTCTGTAATTCGTTTTAATCTTCTTATATTATCAATATTCTTGGACGCTAAGAGAGTGGCAATATCCAGGGTTGGGGAACTTCCGCTCATTTCTTTAAAATTTGGTATTTTTAAGAAATGAACGGAAGTTTCCTTTTAAATGAACGTCAGTCCGAATGTGTAAAAAGTCTTGGTCACATTTTTCCACATACTCAAAACTGTGGGAAATGCCTTAACCTCATATATTACTACAGCAGCTAGCTTACTAGCGTTCAAATATACGACGTTTTTATTTTATTATCTAACACCATCCTTAGCTGTGAAGCTTAGAGCGTCGTGTCACAACCGGAGACAAACAGTTTAAGGTTTAAATTTTGTTACTTTATCGGAATAGTGAAATAAAAAAATGGCTCTAATACAACAGTTATAATAAAGAAAAGAAATAAATATTTCAGGTTGATTTCTTTTGTATATTGTATTTGTAACTCATCTGTAATTTGGTTTAAATTTTGTTTTTAAATATACTAGTACCGTTGGTTGACGCGTAAAATTCCAATTGTCATAGCAACGTTTATGTCACTTTATACAAATGTAAATGTTAAATAAATGGTAGTATGCATTTTTATGCTTTTTCCCTCATATCACGATGACTTTCCGCCTGAGTGGCGGAATGAAAATATAATAAATATATTCCCCTGAGTTGGCTTTGAACCCACAATCAATCGCGTTTATAGTCAGACGCTGTCCCACTGCACCACAATGGCCTCAAGTGTTTAGTGTGTGTTATATTTATTTCATTAAAGTAATATTGTATTAAAAATTTTGATAGATTATTAAAAAAACATTGGCTTTCCACACCATATAAACTATAAGTTTATAGTAAGTACTCCATACTTAGTCCGCAAAATTGTCATAAAAAGTGTTTTCTTTACGTTTTAATATAATGATACAGATGTTTTACTAGTAGTGTCTGTTAATGTGCAGTGGCAGTTTCAGCCGCTACGCTTTAAGAAGCGCAGTATTTTTAGTTGGGGTAAAAATAAAAATTCATAGCAGATTCATATAAGACCCGTGACATATCTGCTGGTAATCTTTGTACATCCTGTAAGCGTTAAGATGCGTGGATAAAGAAAAATATTATCATATATCTTTATTAACTATCCATCTAGGCTTCGTAGAAACATCTAAAAATTCGAACCCGCGCCTCTTTGAAATCGTCCAAGCGCTCTGGCCGCTAAGCCATGCGTTTTACATCCGGCTACTTCGAAATTCTTATACGCTTATTAAAAATTTTTTTTGTTGTTCGAGTCTCTTTATTAGATTTTTACAAAATTTTACTACCGGAAAGATTATTCTACGCACAATCGTTTGGCAAGAGAGAATGCTATTTATAACATATTTTTAACACCTTTATTAAAAAGTCTAATTTGTAAAGCATTTTATTAGAAAACTTATAAAAATTTACCGTATAAACGTATAAAAACCTGTTATGTATTTTTTTAAATCATTATAAAATAAAAAGACTTCGATTTCCTTTGCTTTAAAATATTAATGTGGCTGTATAAGCCAAGCCACTTTACTAGCAACGTTTGACGTTCAAAATCACTTTGTAGTCGAGACCGACCTGAAGCCTGACTAAGGTATATTCACCTACTTAACACATGTCAGGGCGAACAGATACAATTCAGTTTATTGGTTCGTCATCGATAATCTAATAGATGTCATCTTATAAATTATGTTACAATAATTGGATTAACTCAAGAAATATTGTTTGCGTATCAGCTAAGGACTTTCATTTTCATAACTACATTGAACCTTAATGACGAGTAATATAAGCGTTGCCTTAGCAATCTATATAGATTCTTTTTTTATTCTTTATATATATAGATTTATTCTTTATACAAATGTTCTTGTCCAGCACGTGGTAGGCTTTGTGCACTTATTTCTTATGTAAACTTTAACTATGCTAAATTTCATAGTTGTCCGTCCAGTTAAAAAAAGGTAAAAGGCGTAAAAAGGGACCGAAAGTTTTATTTCCCGCATAGCAGGGTTTTCAGAGAGAAGAGAGAAGCTACTGTCATGACACTGTCATATGGATTTGCATATAATTTAGCGTCACTAGCATTGGATTTTATACAAAAAGTGATGAAACGCTTATATAAAATGTATATAATACGTAATAAATATCCACATAATAAAAATAGAGATAATAATAGAGGACATCGTCGAGTGTCAGTGCGTGTTATGACAGTGCGTGATATGTTAATAACAAACCTTTTTATTTATTTAGGCGCTTTTAAAGTAAAATATGTTAATTCTACATATAGTAATAGCTATATAATTTCCAATAAGTCCATAGAAAATTATAAATAATAAAATTTGTTGAAATGCGCTTTTGTAACATTGTCGAAACTGTCTAATTATTATGTTAGACACAAGACATTCATGTTGTATGCGGTTAAAAGAATTGTCGGCATTTGTTCGTATTACGAGAGATAATCGGCTTAAAGCCTTACATGAAGGGTTGTGTTATTGCTGGGGTATCATTTTAAAGGGGATTGGATATAAAACAGTGTAATTTTTGCAACGTAAGTGAAATAATATTCGTTGAAACTTTTCTTGATAATTATCTATAATCATAATTTTCTTTACTTATATTACGTTTAAGACATATTTAGAAAACGTATAAAAATTTGAACGCAGCGGGATTTGAAGCCGCGCCTCTTGAAAACCGTTCAAGTTCTTGAAAACCGTTCTTAAAATTTTTATACGTTTTATAAATATGTCTTTTTTAATTTATATTGTGGGAATAACACTTTAAAAAATGTTAAAAGAAATTATATTACGTTTTTCAATAGTTAAACAATATGCATTTGCTAGTGGAAAAGCATTTGAACTTTCGCAGGATTTAAACTATATACCATTTTCGTGTCATTCATATAACTTATTGCGCCACGATAAGTTTAGTAGACCGAAATTACAATAAAAATCTGTCTTGTGACGGACG
Source organism: Podotricha telesiphe (assembly GCA_038994665.1). Taxonomy (NCBI): domain Eukaryota; kingdom Metazoa; phylum Arthropoda; class Insecta; order Lepidoptera; family Nymphalidae; genus Podotricha; species Podotricha telesiphe. The sequence continues at coordinate 1,015,651 of JAOYRR010000307.1, read as the reverse complement.
CAATATGGCCATTACGGACTATTCAAACGATTTTTGTTCTTATTGTACGCTATTTTTCATGTTTACTAAATATGATACCCATATTTACATCTAAAATATGAAAAACCCTACTATTTATTACATACAAAAATTTCAACTGGCCCTTGTCCAGTTTTAAAATCCTTTGTCAATTTGTGGAATGTAAAATGTGCTGCTAACTCATAATTCAGTAATTACGTTGGTATTGCTGCGTTTTTAATTAAGTGGGCTCTTACTTTCAATTTATGATCCTGCTTGAATAGTATCTATGCATGAAAAAACAATGAATTTTACTTTATCATCATAATGACAACTATATTTTAATCACAGCTTAATATGCTTTTAAAACTTTCGATAGTACTAAAATTTTCGCATAAAACCTATTTCGGTATAACCAATGAACTACTAGTTAACATTGTAGCGTCGTCTTGTCCTTATCGAGCAATCACCGGTCTGTGTATATCTGAAAGGGACGGCTAATATTTTACGACTGCAGCTGTTTAATAGCTTGAAGGGTAAATTTCTTCCATTGCTATTTTGCTGTGACTAATTTTATGTCCACAATGTAGGTGTTCTGAGAAGTTGTGTATAAGTTGAGACGCTTTATGATCTTTTTGCGAACGATTCATACTTATTGTCAATGTCTTCATAAAATGGCAAGTCGGTATGTCTATTTGTAAAGTAGAAACCTTTCATGTTTTTAGCAAAAGTGACTAAAAAAGAACCTATGAGTTGAGGTAGATAATGTAATGACGAACTAAAAAGTGATGCGTATCATGCGAAATACACATGATATTTTTTTTTTTTAATAAATGTTATACATGTATACATACATATGCATGTAGTAAGCGGTTATTTTAATGTAATATGGAGAAAGTTAATATTTTTATAATAATGTATTTGGGGTACATTTGAAAAATGAAATAAATATTACACCCACTACTATGTACTGGTACTTGAAATACACTTTTGTACAATGTGACATATACGTTGCTTAGTCAACGAATAGATTACACGTCAACGGGTCTAATGTACAATTTGATAAATAAATAAAATAAATGTTTGACTGGCATCGCTTCTGTCGATATTTATTATTATGAATGCATGTTATTAGGTAACGCTTTCATTATTTAGTATTGAGCTACTACAAAGGCAAATTACCATTAAAATGCATGCAATATGCAAAGGCTTGTTTTTTTATCTGTTTCTCATCTTTCGATAGGTTAAGTTGAGTTTAGATGGATATGGTTTCTGCTAAGAATTAGTGGTTGGTACTTTCTTTGCTTACCGGTTGTCCCACAGTACTGTCCACAGTCTGAGTATAATCATCTAGCATTTCTTAGCGAAAAAAAAGTCAACTTATGATAGAATAGAGAAAATGTGTTAACCAAAATGTGTTTTCTATAAAATCCAACCGACGCCTTTTTTTGTCTCAGTCTACGAGAAAATATTTCTTTACGTTATCATTGTCACAATTGAATATCGAACTTACAACCATCATATCTATTATAGTACTGTAATAACTTTTTACACATTAACATTTACTATTTATTAAATAAACTAGATTATTAAATTCCTTAGATAGACTGTGAAGGTGTTACATATAAGGAAACCATCAATCAAGAACTAATGTAAAATTATTATAATGTACATACACGTTTAATGTTATAAATACTTGACTAACGCGTTTAACAAATGAAAGCATATTTTATAAAGGTGTAATTTCAGAGTTTAAGAATAAGAATTTCGACGCAGCTGGATGTAGAACGCATGGCTTAGCGGTCAGAGCGCTTGCACGTTTTCCAAGAGGCGTGGGTTAGAATCCCGCTGCGTTCAAATTTTAATACGTTTTTTAAAAATATGTTTTTAAATTTCCTTAGTGTGTAATTAACACTTTAAAAAATGATAAAAATTATTCATAGGTTACCTTTATCACTCTCTGTTTCACGCTTTTGCAATCTTAGTATTATAGTCAAAGAGAACTTAGTGTCATGGCACTCCGTATTCCACTTTCCACTCGAAATCGCGATTGTGTGTTAAGTAGCGGGACTCAACGCTGCGCTTTGTCTTAGGTACCAGAGCGGAGTAATGAAAAACAAATATAATATCATTTATCTGAGTGGGAATCGATCCCACACCAATCGCGTTTACAGTTAGATGCTGCGCCACTGCGCCACGATGGCATGTCTTACAATAAAAATATTATAAAAATTACTTTACTAGACTTTTTTGCGCTTCACAGTTTATCCCGCATTCGTTGCATTTCCTGTTGAAAGCCAGAACTCAACCCCGCGCTTTTTCTTACAATAGCAGAAATAAAATAATTTAGGTATAATCAATCATACCCCCGAATGGAGACCGAACCCGCAACTGTCGCGTTCACAGTCAGACGATGTCCCACAGTGCCACGATGACCTTTACTACACAGTAAAATAAAGATCCTAAACCTTATTTCATTACTATGTCAAGAATAGATCTCGAATTAAATGGCATCGACGCTTGCACGCGACATTAATCACGGATGTTTAAATAGTAGAAACTCTGTTTGTTGGTTATTTTTAAGCCAACATTGGAATTTTAGTGTATTTAACATTTAAAATTATTTTTTTATATACGAGTATAATTTTGAATTTCAAACATTTTCTGCGTATGTTATGGAACTTCGTTTTCTGATTTCCTCTTAATTTCGAGTGAAATCGAATTTAAAACTGTACACTACCACATAGTAACATAAGCGCAAAACAAAAAACAAGTTTAATTCAGGCATTTTTTTAGCACTTATTTTTTATAGATTTGACACTCCTTTTCCAAAGGTATACCCTTTGTATATCTACATGCATATTGCAATTTACGTGTAATTGCTGAGACTAAACAATTGAAAGGAGCTCGCTTAATCGCGGTCAGTGTCTCGTTAATAAATCCCCCGCCGGACCCAGGCCGGACTCATTAATTTGTGTCAAACGCATTGTATTGGTGTATCGACATAAAATTACTAGAAGATCGCTTGAGAAAATTCAAATACTATTTATCATTCACTTTTATGTTATTTTGGCTTATGTGTCATTTTGTATATTATTACGCCCCAACGTAAAATAGTTGTATTAAAGTAAATAATTGAATTAAATTGGCAATTACTTTATGAATGGGGATGTTCGAAATATAAGCTGATTTTACACTAAACGGCATGTTCCCAACTAATTTTTTATTATTTGTACTGAAACTGTAAAACAGATAGAACCTTATAGATTGTAAATCAAACTGTCTATTATAAGTCCAGTTACTTTTATTTTATGTTCTCGTTGCTATTTAAACAAAATATCAATAATTTTATTTCGCTAGATTATTCTACGAACTATTCAAAGATTAGTCTACAACAAAATTCTTTGCTCTTATTCGCTGCGTCAAAACTCTTATACGCCTATTACAATTTATTTTTGCATCGCTTAGCGGTCATAGCGCTTATACGGTTTCGAAGAGGTGCAGGTTTGAATCCCGCTGCGTTCTCATTTTTATACGTTTTCTATAAATGATTTTTAGACTATACATTTCTTCTTTAGCTTTAATCATTTTATTTAGGTTTAAATAGTTATTTGTGAATAAGTCTCAAAGGTGTCAATATTTTTAATTTCATTTCACCACTATATTGTTGTAATGCTTATATCGAGGCCATCATGGTCCAGTGAACAGAGTCATACATTAACCATGATTTATTGTGGGTTCCATTTGCACCTGGGGGAATGATTGTATTTTAAATATTTCCATTTCTCTGGTCTGGCACTTATGACAAAGCGCGGCGTTGAATTACATTTCCAAGTACTCGACACACCATTTTTCTTGACACTAGGTTTTTTGTGACTGGAGCTGAAAACAATATATATTTATAAATGCTGTTTGAAAATGCTTTTACTTTGTTTTTTTGTGTTTTCTATAAATTTAGATCGAGTAGTTTATCATTTAATATAAGTGTAGCGTTTCTAGTATGTTAGGTACTTACGTACTTCCAGTGGAGTTTCTCGTAAATAAGCAAACGTAAAACCGTTTAACTGAAAATTCAATTTCAATTAATCAACTTTCCAGCATGTTCATGTCATTGCTTATTTTAATTACTCTTTAACGAAGTAGGTGTAAAGTTCGTTTAACAAACAACATTTTTTTATAGTTCCAATATAAATTTGGAAGCCTAATTCAAAAGGTCCATTAAAAGAGAGCGAGAGATATCCAATGTTTATTACATATGTATATATAAATTTATATTATAATATAAAACCATTTGAAAAAGACAAATTCTTATACGTTTTCTAAATATGTCTTTTTCAATTTCCCTAGTGTGGGAATAACACTTTAAAAAAATATATAAAATAATTTTACAAAAAAAAAATTACTAAAAGAAAACTTTGTTAATCGTTTTTAGAAAAGTCCTATAATGTTTAAAATTTTAAAGGTTTGCTAAAAATGACTTTTATATATTAAGTGTGTGAATAATTATAAATATTAAAAAACTTAAATTATTTTACAATTAAGTGAAATATTTAGATATACTGATACTTGTAGATGAAACAAACTAGTTGAGAGAAAGTTATTGTTGCGTGTTTAGAACGTTTGTGAAGTAACTTTGACATTGCAGTTCTCTTTTATGCCAATTTTCGTGACCATCCGTGCGAGTTTCCCTCTACTTACTCTGTGCAAATTAAATTAGACTTTAATTGAAGGTGGTAAAACTAAGTTTCGTTTGGCAGGTGTTTTAATGATATTGTTTGGGCAGACGGATAGTTTAGGAAGTCGCCGCAAATTGACCGCATTTCGAATACAATCAGTTAACAAACTTTCCTGTGATTATTGTTTTGTTTTAGTTCCTGTGGGGCATTTCTATTCTATATCTAATATATTATTATAATATTGGGAAATTTATTCTTTATTTTATGTTGGAAAACCTACTATGTTATTTTAAAATGACCAACATGTGGGGGATAAAGCGTTGAACAAAGCTCAGTTGAAGCTTTTACAATAATACATTTTTGCTTAAATTATATAATCGTATATTTTAATAGGTATTAATTGGTATTTCTTTCAATTTCAAATATAGATGGTAAAAATTTATGCAACCACCGTTACCCATTTCCTTATAAAAGGGAAAGATAAAATCTTTAAAATTTTAGAACTACCATAAAACTGAGACGATACACGGACCTTTGCCAGTAAAAGCAGACTATACTCGATTCCGTGGAATCTTCTATCCTATCAAAAGTTTTATTACCAAGCCTTTTGTCCCGCTCCGACCCGGCTCTAAAGAGTGAGATATAATCTTTTTCAGGAATTCAATGTCGTTGTGAGTTTTATGTTTGGAGCATAGCATATTTTTATTGCGTCTCGTAGATTGAAACGCTTCTTCGAGGATCTTAGTTCGGATATCTGATATCCGGATTAAAGAAATTATAGTAAAATAACATTATTATTATTGTAGTTATGAAATTTATTAAAGTGTTTTCTTATAAGACTGTAAAATTTGTATAACTGTAAGTCAATAGCTTGATTTTTTAGATTTTAAAGACTATAAAGTCCAAGATATGATTATACATGTTTCAACTTGAGATTTAAATACTTAAATTAATCACATTTTTTATGAACGATATTCAAAGCTCTGCAGAGATTCACTCATACAAATAAAGCTATTTTCCAAAAATCTTTAAGACTATTTTACGAATTTAGTGTTATTAAACATGTCAACAATAAATATTCATACGAAATTAGTGCAAAAATAAAATTATTACTTTCTGCAAACGAATCCACTAAATGTGTTCCATTCAAGATCATAAAAATGGGACGCATTCAGTTATAAGGTTTTACGTCGGATCGTAACTTTGCGTAAGCTACGGCTGCATTTTAAACTTATTGATTAACTTTTCTGTTACTTTTCAATATGTATGTAGTTATTTTCAATTAAATAACGTTTAATTATTTTTTATTTAAGTTATAAGAAAATATTTGTTTACTTTGCAGTTCTTTTTTTGTGATAATGAAATTTAGTGTACATTTTTTCCTGCTTTACAAAACGCAGCATGGTAGGTAGGTAGAACCTAGTGTAAATACATTCCGTTCTTCAGCTTCAGTTTAATGTCCTTGTATAGCCGTATAGTATAGTATATATTAATATTAATTTTGTCAAATAGACTATGATATATATCTTAATTATTTGGAAGTACGCCAAATTGTTCTGAATCAAGAACGTCTAAGATTTTACAATGTAGTTATTATGCTATTTATTGTGAACGATTATTTTGATATAATAAATTTAATACTATAAATAATTTTAAGTGCAAGTCCTATATATAGTATTCTAAATATGACATTTGTGTCATTTTAGCCATTTTTAAACATATGAATTGTTTAATTTATATAATATATAATAAAGATATCTTATACAAGATTATATTATTTAAAAAAAAATTAAGAGTTGGTCAATTTTATTCAACTTGTTGAATTTTGAATCTTTACCTGTAATATTATATTATGCACAATTTTTTTTTAATATATAGGGTGTAGTTGGCTCTAAAAACCACTACAGTGTCAATGAGTTTTATGGGATTGCGAACTAGAGGAGATCTGACCTTGTCTTTGCCATATTTAGAGAGGTCACCCGCAACATTGTTTGCGCATCTTAATAATCTGGCAATGAAAATACTATGGCAATAATAATAATAGTGTTTATTATTAATTTTGCCATAGTATTTTCATCTTTCTTAGCGATTATAATTTTTCTGTTTCGAATTTTCGGTTATGGGAGCACTTAGCTCCCAGCTTTCCACGTCCAGTAGTTTTAGTTGTGCGTTATCTGTCACTCAGTAAGTGAAACGTAACCTAATAAGAATGTGTGAAATATTATTATTATTCTCAACATTCTATATTATAAGACAACTACTTTACATACTAAATAAAATAGCATATTATTGATACAAAAATTTCGCAACGTTCGTCAAGTTTACATACATTTATATAATGACTGAGCTTAGGGTGCCGAAATATTCTAGAGCACTTTAATTAAACTAAGGTGAACGTCACGAACGTTAAATGTGGACCATTGTAAATTCCACCGGCGTTTCAGTTTCATGGCTTTAGTTGGAAAACGTTGGACTTTTATGAGCAATTTCGGTTCAGACGTTTTGTTACATTACCAATGCTTTTAAGGCTGCACACCTCGCTCCGGTAAACATATGTGCGATTTTATGGGCCACTAGTTTATGGAATATGTGTAATAATGTTCGCGGGAGTTGTATGTAATGCGCTATACGTCTTTCTTGACAGATGCGCCTATTGAAAAACCGCAATCTACATGAAAGGCTCGGCGTGTGAAAAATATAGCTTTGCAACTGGTTGGGTCTATGATATAGCGTTTTGTTTAATTTTTGCACGTTGCTTTGATATTATGGTTTATTTTTCATTTAGGTTATAGGTTTGACTCGGGTAGCAAAGTATATTATAGAAATATAAGGAATATTGTAGACAGTATAGGTATTATAATTCGTTTTATCCTTCTTAACACTGTTAAAGCCTTACGTGACTAAAATGAGAAATAATATATTTTTTCTAATATATTTATAACGTATGTGCTGAAGTGAACTTTATTATTTATTTAAATGAACCAAAAATATTTTTTTTGAGAAAACGACTAAACAAATAGTATAGAATATAATGAATTGCCAAGAATAGGTGCATTATCGAAAAGAGCTTAAAACTAGAACTGCACAAAGAGAAAAGCTAATGGGCTCTCAGACTGCAGTCATTATACATCTCTTTAAGAATAAAGTCGTAAAATTTACAATTACCGGAGGAATTTTTACTATTTCCACACTGTTGTATATAGTCCCAATTAGTACTTGAACATATTGCGCTGGAAACGTCATAAATACTAGTTTACGAGTGTCTCGGATAGGTTCAAATAAACTTGGTGTTTAGTGCTGACTTCGCAGTTTAAGAGAGTCTGGACAATTAACCAACAAGAATACGATCGTGACTCTCGAGGCGTTAAAATTCATCATACGAGCTCAATTTCCACTGTTGACCACTTTGTGGGAAGCTATTAAAGAGAAGCTATTTATGATATGGGACTTTTTTGTTTTGTTGTCTACTATACTTTGTTGCAATTCTGTTAAATGTAGGATGAAATACGTTTCTTATTACCACTACCTGTTGTTTAGATTGAAAAATAATTGTACATTCCCTTTATGCGCATTTACAACCATTTAATCGAAGTGAAATGTTTAGTTTAAATTAGGAAACATATATTGGATTCTGTAGTTATAAGCAACATCAATATCCAATACCCACATAAAAAAACGACTGCTACCAATTTTAGTATCAGTCTGAATAAAGAAATCACTAAATTTTACTTTCTTTACTTAATATTAAAACGTGGTGGTATATTACTGACATAAATGGCTAAACGTACTCCGTTTTGACACTAAATGCTCTATGTCTACTCAATTACGTACGTGTAATTAATACCATATTTATTTATTCGTCTAATAATAATACCATCGTGGCGCAGTATACGTGAGACTGGATACGAAATAGTGATAGTTTCGATGCCCACTCGGAGAATGATTATATTTCCATTATTTCCATTTCTTTTGGATTATCTTGGATTTGAGACGGTAAATGGAGAACGGAATGCCTTGACACTAGGTTACGTAAGCTGAAAAAAATATAATAATTTATTTCGCAAACTAGCGTGAAGACCCGTATAAAGTCACAATAAATCACAATTCCGATCATTAAGAAATTATACAGGTGCAATATTAACTGATTTGCAATGTAAATCTTTTGTTCAGTGAGCAGTTCTATTATATCTATTGAATGATAATTATCTAAAAATCTTATATAAACATTGTTTAAACAGACTAAATGTTTTTTGATAAAATAACGCCTTACGCTTTTTGAGAACTCAGTGACTAACCACTTCGTCCTACATTCAGTCAGACTAGGAGATCACTCAAACTGTTAGTAACGTGTATGTTGTCTATTATCATTAATAAATGCACAAAAAATATCCTTTTCATCTCTTCCGGTCTCTTTATTGATTCATTATTATTAGAAAATCCGAAATATGTAAAAAAATATTGCTGATATAATCGTTCACTCGTTCGCCATTTTCTGTCCAAAATCGAGTCATTACGTGTTGAATAGCGTAACTCAACGCCGCGCTTTGTTAGGCAGGAGCGAAGAAATGAATATTATTCATTATTTTAATTGTAATCCCTCCCTCAAGTCGGGAATGGCAATGGGAGTCAAAATCACATTTATTTTAATTTATTACTATGTGCACGAAGTAAAATATCTTGGTTAGTATAAAACAAAAAGAAATAATTAGTTTATTATTTTCACTAACTTTTTTATTAACTAAATATATGTTAAATATAATTTAACAAACAAGTTAGTTATAGAGAAAAAAACAGCTTCATGGTTGTTACCGCATAGCAGGCGGTAAGGACCTAGTTTGAAAACATTATGTTCTCCATTTTCCACTTAAACTCATGAAGTTACGTCGTTGACTGGCGGAACTCAACGCCGAAATTAAAATAATTTAAATGTAATCTTTCACCTGAGTGGAAATCGTATCTACGCCGTCGGGCTTATAGCTAAACGCTGTTCCACTGCGCCACAATGGTATTTTATAGAAACAAGACATATTCAATGTAAATTTTCACGTAACTTGTCTTCAGCCAGAACATTACGCAAGAAGATAAATGATATGGTAGGAGCAACCGCAAGGTTTCAAGTTTTGTGACGCCCTACAACAGCGTATAGTCCACTGCACTATTTAGTTATAAGTCATAGTATTTAACGATATTCATTTTATAGATACGAATTGCGAATACTTGTCAACACAATTTAATTATTACATTTTAGATACTTGCGTATGTACAAGGCTGCAATAATTTATTTTAAATAAATGTTAATTATATTATTATTTATAAATTTATTGTTCAAGTACTTTGCCGTAATATTTTCCTGTTTTATTTGATAAGTTCGGCGTTGAGGTCCGCAATTAGCTTGCTATGCAATGTATTTTAAATAGTTTTAATGTGGACAACAGAAATAAATATCACTAGACTTCTTAGCGTCTATTGCATGATACAAGGGGTATGAGAATGCAAGGAAAATATGTGTTCGGTTAAGTCACGCCTGCGTTAAGTAGATCGTAAACCGGTATACTTTTTACGGCCATCGAATTTCGAAGCGAGCGAAAACTTTATTTTTAAAGGAAAATTTCTTTTATTAGCTCTAGAATAGGTGCTGACTTTACGAGTTGAGCAATTATAAAGTTTTTTAATTATTTTAAGCGCTACCGTATTGCGCTTTATTTAAGTGTCGCCTCTAATACCTTTAGTTTTTACGAAGACACCTTTTCCATAGGAGAGTAATGTCGCACCTAAATATTTTTAGAAAGGTAGAGAATTCAATTTTATTCATTTATATTTACATATTTCATGTCTATTTCTGTGATAACAATAGAAAAAATTATCATACGTATCACTTTATCGTTTACTTTCTGGGGAAAGGAACTCTCAAGTAATATATAAATAAAAACTATTCATTACAAATGTACGATGGTGGTTTTGAATGAATCTGGAAACTGTAATATAAGCCTTAGGTCTCAATATCAACATATCAACAAAAAATATTATGTACAGGCAATTATAAAACAGGACTAGTAAAAAATTATGAAGTAAGCGTGGCCCCAACTATCTATACATATAATAAAAATGTAACTGATCGATGTCTGTACATGGAAGATACATAAAAAAAATATTATTAGGCGCATTTATCAATATAATAGAACCCAAAACAATGATTTTTAATTTTCTTTTTTCCTTGTTTGCTTATCTGTTTGTTTTTGCACGCTAATCTCAGAAACGGCTTAACCAATTTAAATGCAATTCCCTTAACATTTAGTATTTATTTCATTTTAATGGGTTCATATACAAAAAAGTTACAACTATTTAAATTAAAAATTTAAGCAAGGTTTGTGATTTAAATGAGAACGTGGGCGGGCGAACAACGAAATAGTTTAGTCATCTAGCTAGCTAGTTTAGCTTACACAGGCAAAGCCGCAAGCGGGTCGCTAGTATACAATAAAATACCAAATTATTAAAAGATATGCCACTCAACAAATTTAAAAAACAATTGACCATGTTTCTTATAGATCAGTGTTATTATTCTGTAACTGAGTTCCTCATAAATAAGTCTTGGCTGTAAGTTATTTGTCAGGGTCATCTTTAAATTTTGTATTTAAAAGAATTAGTATTTGTGAGTTGAAACAAAAAATACTAATATTGCATGCCTAATAGTAGTTAACACCTACTTTTGTTATGTATTTATTTACTTGTACATCTACATTCAGAGCAAATTATTAAATAAATATTAACATTTTTTGTGAAATATTAATCATACAAGAAAGACTAATTTCTTTCGCATTAGGATTAATAAATCATATTAAGATACGTTCATTGTACTAGTTGTGACCCACAACATCGTTTCTAAAGCCTTTTAATTTTGCCATAGTATTTCCACAGTTATATGTAAAAGCACGTTATTTCCCTTTCCCGTATGATTTTCGGGAATTCTCTTACTGTTTTACTACACTCCTCAGATTGCCAAATTTCAACGTCTACCGTCCAGTCGTAATTTTAATGATATAGTCATTAAAATTTGTTATTTTATTTATTTATTAAAATATATTACCTACAGTTAACATCTATTAATAATATTTTTGTGTACTTTTGCAAAAATAACAAATCTGTATCTTAAATCATATTTGTTTATTCTAAGACAAGGCATATTAAAAACATCGCAACGATTGCAACGGCTGGTACTTAATTAATTAAGTAATTATGATTTATCTGCAAATATGTCATCTCTTCACCTCTTTACAATGTCGACGCTGATAACTCGTTTTAAATAATTACATATTTGTTTTACATATCACAAGTATTATAAGCTTATACAGATTATAATACTTATAATACAATGAGTAGGTATATGTTTATACAATATTTACATATATATATGAAGATATTAATAGGTGAAATAAAAGCTTCGGATACCTTTTTATGAAAATTATGCGGCTAGTGGAGTATGATATTTGACATTGTTAAAGTTTATTTAGAGTAGAAGCGCCGATAATTAATGCTAACTAATAGTAAATAGAAAAACATAACATTTATCAAATAAATATTACACACGCTACAATAAACATGTGTTTCACATACACTTTTGTATAAATACACGTTGCTAAGGCAACGCTTATTTTACGTGTAAATTATACGTGATGATTATAACTGGATCAAAAATAGAAATAGATTAATTAATTTCAAATTTTCCTCGAATAAGTGGGCGTTGACGCTGCTCTGCATTTTTATAACTTTAGTAGTTTTCAACGTATATTTTGTTTATGTATCATTTAATTTTATTTTCTGAATAAATATTTTTTTTTTATTTTAAATTTAATCTGCTTATATACTACATATACGGTGATCAAAAAATAATTTTTTTTTAATAATTTTTAATTTTAATTTTTTTCAAAACTTATTTATTTATTCATAAATAACTGTCTTGTCCCTTTCAAAGTAATCCCCCTCAGATATATTACACTTATATTTTTAGAAAACGTAAAAAAAATTGAACGCAGCGGGATTTGAACCCGCGCCTCTTGAAAACCGTTTAAGCGCTCTGACCGCTAAGCCATGCGTTTTCTAAATATGTATTTTTCAATTTCCTAAGTGTGCGAATAACACTTTGAAAATGTAAAAAAATTATAAAATACACTTATTTATGCCAGCGTTTCTTCCAATCCTCGAAACAGCTCCTTTTTCGATTTTTCTTTTATGATTGAGGAGTCAATTGTAGCAAAACGCTTTCCTTTCATCGGTGTCTTTAGTTTTTGGAAGGGGAGTCGGTGGGGGCCAAGTCCGATGAATATAGTGGTTGAGGCATGATTAGCAATTTTTGAACAATCTTCGCTGTCGCACGTTTCATGCCTATAACATCCGTAAAAATGCTTGGCATGAGCCAAACGATATGCCAACATTCAGCGACCCCTCTCTAATAGTGATTCGACGATTATCCAAAATCATTTTCTTCACTGCTTCAGTGTTTTCATTACTTTTTGACGTGCTCGGGTGACCAAGACGAGCATCGTCATTGACATCTTCTCGGTCTTCCTTAAAACGGTTATACCACAATTGAACTTGTGTTCTGCTCATAGTAGACTCGCCAAACGCCACAGTCAACATTTCAAATGTCCTTGCACATTTAATTTAAATTTTTACACAAAACTTAATACAGTTTCTTTGATCCATTTTTTCGAAAAGTATCAAAACGAAGAGCACACCAAACCACGACTAACCTTCTTATCTGTCAAAAACAAACTGGCAATTCAAAATGGCTAATATTGTCAACATATATAAAAGACATGTGTACCAACATAACAGAAAATCAAACGCGAAAATCGAACATACTGTAAAATTTGAAAATAACGGTTATTTTTGATCACACCTCGGTACCTCCACCTCGTACATACAAAATATGCGTTTATATCGTGGCGCAGTGGACAGCATCTGACTGATAAGGCCAATGGGTGTGGGGTTGCCACTCTGAAATTTTGTTTTCACTTCTTCGCTCTGGTAATGTCTTTTCCTTGTTACCGGAGTGAAGACGAGAAAACGGGAAGTGAAGTGGAATTCAACACGTTCATGTCATAAATTCGGGCGATAAGCGGAGAACGTGAAGTGCTATGCTATTGTTGTACAAAAAATTTGGTGTGTAAATTCTCAGATCAAGTAGAAACAATGCCAAGAGAGGAAATTAAAATAACGTAGTTTAATTTTTTTTTTTTATTTTGATAAATGCTAATAAAAGCGTTTAAAAATTCACTACTTTAAATCAATTAAATTAAATCTCTATATAAATGTTAAACATTAAGTAGGTTTAATTTAACCATAATCATTATGTTAATACATAAAGGAAAATCTTTGGAGTAGAAAATTTGGCATAGTTTGTATAAAGATGAACCGCAGAAAGCTATTATTTTTATAGTTTCTATCAGAAATACATTAAATGAATAAAATAAATAAACCCACACTACCATATATTTGACCTACGCATTTATATAGGGACATACACGTTGCTAAGGCAACGCGACGTTTACGCTTCAACGGGACAACTTGACTAATTATTCTGTTTTCGTATCCAATATGTAATATAAATTAATTTCGATGTCAATGCACATGTCAGTATGATATCACCAGCAATATTTATTGAATAAAATTGCAACTTCAAAGCTTTAAACAAACTTAAAGATTTATTGAATAAAATTGCAACTTCAAAACAGCTCTTTATCTTTAAGGACTTTTGTACATCTATATAATAATGACTTCAAATTGCTCTAAAAGCACATAATAATTTAAATGTCATTATTTTCGGGCTCAACATTTTCTTTGCGGTTTATAATTTAATTATACGTAGTTAACTGCAATTTTCTCACATATTTTAGCAGTCGGTTATTACCTCGATTATGCATCCGCTTAAGGATTTTTGGGCAATCTTAACAAAGAAAGCATTGTCCTGTGCACTTTCAATAGTAATAACGCTATACACCTGGCTAATGTTTAAGGAGCCGCGTATACTACTCAGACCGCACTGCATTTATTATTGAAGTTTAATATTTTAATTTAACCCTTCCCTTTGTAACTAAGCTTGAGTCGTTTTTACTTAATTGAATTACGCTAGTTTAGTTTTTTTACAGCTTCACGCTTTTTCCCGTAAATAAAGAACCTAGACAATTCGTTCTTCACTTTACGCCTGAAATTGTAAAAGTGCTTGTTGCTATATTAGGTGCCAGATCGGCGAATTGAAAATATTTAAAATAAAATTATCCATCTGAGCGGGAATAGAACCCACAACCAATCGTGTTTACAGTCAGACGCTGTCACACTGCGTCACTATGGCCTGTATAATTTTGATTTGTTTTTTATAAATGAGCTCATAGCATTTAATGAAGACTGCAATTTTATTTTCATGAATAGATAATTAAGTAAGACTAGTTGACGCGCAACATGCGCGTTGCCCAAAGGCATATATAAAGTGATACATATGTTGCTAACAACACTTCAATATCATCACTTTATATATAAGTGTGTGTTCATAAACTTGGTAGTGTGTATTAATATTTTCATTAATTTGTTGATTATTTGCTTTCCTTCTCCATGGAAACTTTCATTACATTTTATCATAGTTTAAAATCGTATATATTTATTGTATTTTAAATATTCAAAAAAATTGTTCAAATCTATATGCAGGGATTGTAATGAAGAGTTTTTTTTTACTGCAACCGAACTAACTCTTATCAACGGGTCTACTACTCACTTTAAAAGTACAATATCTGTTATGTTGAATTAAGTCGATTGTGTTTCCTGGATATTAAATGTGAAACTCGGTAAAACTTATTTTACTTTATACAAGAAAAAGATAATTACTAATTACTATTTTTAACAATTTTTTGTGTGTTAATTACACACTTAGGAAATTGGAAAACATATTTTTAGAAAACGTATTAAATTTGTAAGCAGCGGGATTTTTACCCGCGCCTCTTGGAAACTGCCCAAGCGCTCTGACCGCTAAGCTATGCGTTCGCATCAACGCATGGCTTAGCCGAATCTCGCTGCGTTCAAATGTTTATACGTTTCCTAAAAATATGTTTAAGAAAGGACTAACTCTAACAAGCTAATTAACTCTAATAAACTTAGCAATAATTAAAGGATATAGTATAAATTGCGAGGTTATTACCTGATATATTGTAGAAACGTTCATAATTACGTTCACAGTTTCAAGGGTAAATAAAAGGCGGGTCCGACTATGGCAACTACACTAAATACATATTACATACACATTATAATGATATTATTCAAGTGACACCATTGAAGTAAATTATGTTCCATTGCCATGCTTAAGAATTGTATTCATATTTTCAGCCTCACGCTTTTTCTCGTATGGTAAAAGCCGGATAGTTGTCCCACTTCTTAATAATGTTTTATTATATAAAAAAATGCACTTAATTAAAATAATTTAAAATTTACATGAAAACACCAGTCTTTGATCTTAGCCTTGATATTAGCCTATTTTTGTGGACATTATTAATATTTTTTTTATTTGTCCTCTAAACAAATGGATAGTTGCCTACCCCTGCGGATAGTTGCCTCACGTTAAAAATGCTTAGGAGGAGCCTTGTCTGGTTCCAAATCCACCTAATACCTCGGCGTTGTCCTAGACAGTAAACTTTCTTTCAAAGCACACATTGACTACGTCCGCCGCCTTCGTCCTTAGCCGACTATACCCACTGATAAGTGCCAAAAGTAAAATATCTCTCAAAAACAAGATCCGCCTATATACAACAGACCCATTTTGACGTACGTATATGCTATGTTTCGCACAAACAGACCTTCGCCGCCTACACATTTTCCAAAACAATTTCCTGCGTACCGCCATACGTAGCACTGACGTACATAGAGACATTAAGCTCGACTCTATGAAAGAGTATTGCCGCAAACTATCTAGTAGCTATTTCAAAAAAGCCGCAGCCCATACAAATCCGCTGGTAGTAAACGCCTGCAACTACAACGTAGAAACAATGCCCATGGTTACCCCTCAGGCCCATATTCTCCCATCAGAGTAAGCTGACGCCATAACGCTCGCTAATCGCTCGGTGAAGACGAAGTTCCAGTTTTCCAACGGCCCGATGCCGTCCAGTTCGTACAGGCTAACTTTTAAATAACAACAAACTTATATCAATTTTACTAAACCGTCTTTATAATTTAATACAATGTTTATTAAATAGTTATCTAAATAATGTTAAGACTACTTAACTCCTATTTCAATATGATAAACCCTCAGCTTGTCTCAAAAGGATTTCTAGTTTTTTTTTAAGAAAGCTTTACCAGTGTGTTCCATCCAACTTGTACTCTGCGTCTGGAAGCTTCAATACATGACCCACCTCTCTTTTTTTTCAAGGTATTTTCCTAAAAAACAAAAAAAGACCATTGCGAAATTAATTTGTATAAATAGCAAAAATATTAACAAATACTCCCTTACTTCAACTAGATGAATAGATGAAACAGTTTAGCATTTCTATCTAAAAAAATATCGCATAATAGAAATATTTGTGTAAAATTTGTTATTTTCACGCTAACGTTTAAAATTTGCATGTTTACGTTTGCAATTGATAACGTTTGTAACAATCAATAAATATATATATACAAATTAAAATCTAGAACTATAAACTGGTGTTGCTCCTAGGGCAACTATCGTTTTTGATACGAATATTTGCACTTTTTATTTGCAAAATAAAAAGAAAGTATACAGCAATAAAACGTAATAAATAGTGTAGTTTCGAGTATAATGCATACGAGGAAAAAAAAGTAGAGTGATACTACTATCAGTAGAAAAAAAATAGGCAGTAAAAATTACTTACCAACATAAGGTCAACGCCTGTCGAAGTTTCACCGCGGTATATTTTTACTTTCACCAACGCAACGTGTACGTCTATGCTGACGAATTCAATGACTCCAAGGTCCTTGGGAGGTGTCCTTACAATTATTATAAAGTGCCACTAACGAACCTAACATATAATAAGATCTTTGGTCTCCGTGTTTTTTACACATTTTGAAATGAAACTACTTTTAACCGGATTAATCGGTTATATATTTAGTATTCGAAAATACATTTTAGAAAACGTTTCTAACACTTTACAGTAGTCCGTGGTCACAGGTAGACAGGTGGCATTCGTCTGTCAGTTGATACAATTATTATATCAAACTACCGCCAACGACTTCTTAGTTGCCCTGCATACTGTCCTGGATTCTCCATAATGAGCTGACTGTACTCTTGTTGTCTGTTGTGGTAGGTGTGTGTGAAGTTTTCAGGATGGGGTACTTAACATAGTGTATTCTAAACCGCAGCAACTGTCCCACTGGGGCAACTATCCAGGTTTTGCCTATAGCAGGTATTCAGAAAGGACCTAGTGTCAAAACTCCGTTTATCGAAATAAAAGCTCAAAAATATCAACAATCTTTAACAATATGGTTAACTGTTCAACTTTTAAAATTTTATGAAATAACAAACAAATTTGTCTTAATAATTATACGTGCAGTATTTTTAAAAAATGTAAATACAATGCGCGATAACAAAAATATGCATATCCAGGTTGAACAAACAAAAACGCTCGATTGAGCGATAAATGTCGATAAAATCTCTCACTGCTCACATACTTACTTTGTTTTTGTTTTTGTACGAAGCATGCGTCTTAAAAGATGTGTGAATTTTACGCATTATCCTTCATATTACAAAAGGCGCTTGTTCATTTAGCCTCCTATTCAGGTCATAATTTTGGCCGTCGTTTACTGCTTTGTATAGGCCCATACTAAATGGGGAATATCAAATTACATTTTCTTTCATGTCGCAAAATGCGGTTTTGAAGCTCTGTGTACGCACAGCCTTACACACGTTACATTGTAAGCAACCGTTGACCTCTCGAGGCTGTATACCGATTACATTGCTACCCATTGATACCTGTTCATTATAGTTCTCTCTCAAATTATACTTATTTTTAAAATCAATATTATATCCTAATACTAATGATATAATTATGATTTTCCTATGTTAAGTCGTTAAGTGTCAGTGTAGAAGTTTAAGTAATTAGTACTTATTGTTTTGTCTTATTCAACTTAATATTCATTATTATATTCAGTAAAGGAGCTATTGACATCTTTTTACCTAAATTATGCGGATTAGGCATACTGAATGTTTATGTAGAGGAAGTAAAATATAATATGCAATTTTGTACAAAGTAACGGGTCTGCAAATTTTCTTATATAAACGTTGAATATAATTTTCTTTTCCGTCCGTTGTCCAATAGGCGGAGAAAATTGTATGAATTAATATATTAAACTACTCTCAAGTTTTTGCTCGTTAACAGACATTGCGCGATGAGTTTGGCAATTTAAAACCAAATGAATAAAAACACGCAATGTTAAATACTTTAATAGAATCTTATCAAGATAATTAACGCAACAAATGCACTTTACAAGTGAAATATAAATACAACATGCTCTAGAGTCGTCATAGTTCTATATGGAAGTGAATACTCTTTTTTATATGAGACCGTAATACATGTATTCCTGTTACGAAGTAACTGCCAATGAAGTAAATAATTTGTTGCTTTCGATCCGACACTGCACACGGTTTGCAAGGTTTGTATAAATTTGCATCTAAATTGCACTAAAATAGCTATATTTGATTATTTAATAAAAAAAAATTAGATTTTTGCAATAACTTTTTTCTCCTAACTAAGCTATTAGTTTACTTATACACATTCTGTGAATTGCGAATTAGTCCTTGTAACATTTACTGGCATTAATCAGTATTATAAACTATTAAACCTATATTTAATATGTATTATAATGTATGATATTATTATGAGTCACATATTACATATTGTTCAAGATTGACTCTGAGAGAGGCATGATGAAGGAAAAACTAAGAAATTTAGTTGACAATACAAATTCAAACTCGAGTACCGCTACCTGTCAGAAGCTCTGCAAGAGAACTCTGTATATTAGAGACATTACGTCTTGGTGGCGCAAATTAAAGTTCGTCTTATCAGGGCGAAAAAATGTAAATAGTTTTAATATAATCATTTCCTTTAGTGGGAATCGAACTCACAACCAATTGTGTTTAAAATCTGCGCCGCGGTGTGTCTACTCTAGTGCCTGTAACGTAATTCAAATTAAGAAGCTTCAAAATCACGAATCTGCCGTAATGCCTCGCCACGCTTACTTTTAGTCTTCGTTATAGTTATATGATATAGCTTAAACTTTTCCTTTTCATAGGGTTAAAACATAGTTTGAATGGTGCGCGAAACTCAAGATCAAGGCCGCGCAACACTGTTATAGTTTGTTGCCCCCCTTGCACATTATTGTGTCGAGGCCTTTATAAAATATGCAAGAGCTTGGGTGAATTGTCGTACGGAATTGATATAGTATTCTTTATATTAATAAGTCTTTAAGTACCGTAACATTTTGTAAGTGTTCTTTATCCACTTAGGAAATTGAAAAACATTTTAACAAAACGTAAAAAGTTTTTAATGCAGCGGGACTCGAGCCCACACCCCTTGAAAACCGTTCAAGCGCTCTGACCGCTATGCCATGCGTTATACTACTGTCTGATCATTTATTTTACAAGCAATTATGGTATATTTTACGTTTAGATTACATTTAGATATGTGTTTGGTAAATGAATATAAGCTTATCAGACGATAATGGGGTGGAGGTTAATAAAGTAATATTCTTTGCTAAAAACTTTCTTTATTCTTTAATAAAAACACTTTAACGCTTACTTAGTTCTTATCCTTTATATGAATTTATATAGAAAAGTTCAATTTGTGCATAATCTATACAGAAACAGGTGTTATAACTTAAGACAAAAGTTCCAAAGCTTAGTCGTGGTAAAATGCTGTAAAACTTGTTTTATTTTTTATAATATAAAGTCAAAACCATTGAATATTATGTCTTTTGAATTAAAAAAAATAATTTTAATATAATTATTATTCCGAGTGGGGATCGAACCCACAGACGCTGTCCTGCTACATCACAGTGATCTGTATTGATTATTTATAAAGTCTATTAAAATAATAATAGTACGTTTCTAAAATATCTCCAGTTATAATGTATGTATTGGTTTTTTTATATTATCACATCTAGTTTAGTTCAACGGCTTACATTTAATGCCATGTGAATGTCATTTAAAGAAACACTTGTAAGGTCAATTTACCAGCTGCTCAAGTTGAATCCACACGTTTAAAGTATACTTAAGATAAATTTATTGATGTATGCCCTTCAAGTTGTAGAACTTGCCCTATACACGGGCGGTCAATAAGACTGTTTTATGGGGTCTTTACCAGTCTAACTACGGAAGTCAAATTTTATTTAGAATCCTATCTTGTTAGACAAAAGGCTGCGTTGTATTTTGGTAACTTAGCTTTTAAATAAACAATAACGGCAGTGGCGTTGAGTTTAGCCGCCCAATACGCTATGTCACTAAAATAGACAATGAAAATGACAGTGATTAATCACTATTTCTTTGGAAAGAAAACTAATACAGGAATGAAACAAAAAATATGTACATCAAGTGTGCTTAAAAACTTGACAAGTGTACACTGCCATCTGTAGATCTTGTATCGACGCGACGTCGTCTCGTTATTATACCGGTACATAACGGCCAGCTCGCAGAATTTTCTTGTCAACTTTTTTTTTGGGTCAAGGTTGGTTACAATAATGTAGGTTACAATAAACGACACGGTATTTTTATGTTTTGATTTAATCTATTTAAATTTACATCTTTTAAAGGAATTATTACATACATTAAATACATGTTTTAAGGTTCTTATATTGATTAATAGGTAAAATAAATTGCATTTCTCGACATAATGAGGACCACACATATGGAAGTGTTGTATCTACATAGGTTTTGCTAAATATATAATGCTAAAGATAATTATATCTTAAAATATTTTTAAATAAATATTATTAATGAGGCACCTTAAATAATTGTATACAATATCATAATCAATTTTGCATTTGAAGTAAGTACTCGGAATAATTAAAAATTAAAAACACAAAATAATTAAAATGAGTTTGAATTGAATTTGTAAGTCCGTCCTACTTACATTTCACGTTCTATTTCCCAGAGTCTTAGCAGAGTATCATAAGCTTTTAATTAATTTTGAACTTGACATTGCTTTATTAAGTCTAAATAGATATAATAATGTTATAAGTTATAAAATTGAAAAGCTCTTTAGATACACTTTATTATAGTCAGGAATGGATATCTGCAAATGTATAAATATTGCATAAAATGACTTATATTTAACCTTGAAATACTAATAATACCATTTTCTTTAAAAATCTTATAATGTAAGAAAATAATGCAACACTAACAACAAAAATGAGTTCTAATAAGCGTATAATCATTTTGACCCAGACAGGTGTAGAACGCATGACTTAGCGGTCAGAGCGCTTGAACGGTTTCCAAAAGGTGCGGATTCAATCCCGCTCCGTTCAAATTTTAATACGTTTACTAAAAATTTGGACACGTGTCAACATTTTCATAACATGACCTTTTTAAGATGACCGGTGTTCCTTTTAGCTTCATATATAAACTATTTGTAATTTAGTACACAACTAGAATTTAGTACATAACTTATAATTAATGTAAAATGATGTCTACAATGAACTTACAACTACAACTCTGTCTTTACCTTAGAATTTGGTCCAAACGTTATAAAAAATACAAACATTCATGTGAATGAAATATTTTATCCGCAATAAAATTATGCGGAGAGAAATATGAAATTCTTTATAATATTAAAGTGTGTGTGGAAATATCTGCAGAAGACCAATAAAAAATACCATATTAATTGCCATTATATACCCGTGGCAGACATGTTTGACACTTTTTTATAAAGTGACAAACAGTAAATCAATGCATTTTTCATGTGTCTACGGGGCCATTAGTACTTCTCTAAATATACATTAATTTCCATTTTGGCATTTTTATGATCTATCTTTTAAGCAGTGTTAAAAATAAGAATTCATTACTAGATGTCAATCAATGGCAAGGTCGAGAAACAATGTTTTCGTGATATACATCTCGATACTAATTATATTATACATCTCTAATGTTTTAATACATTATATATGTTTAAATATATATTATATTGTTACACGTGGAAAAAAGTTGCCATTAATACAAGAGAACATTCTTGACGCTTATATAATGAAAAGCGATCTAATGATCGCACTAAGCTTGCTTGAGATGAGAATTTTTTAAAGAAAACTGATTATTTTACATATAAAAATGATTATAAAACGCCACGTTACAGTTACATCACCCAACATCCATTATAACCCCAGCATAACATATTTTTTTGTCATGTATCCACGCATTTTGCAAAGGACTCTTCGCTCTTTTTCCACATACTCGTATTTCAAATACGCCTCGTATTTGAATCAAACAACGCCACATTCTGACCTGGGAACTGGGGAAATATACGCATTATAAACACAAATTCCTTTGAACAGGATTTGAACCCACTACCTTGGCGCACTTTCAGCGGAAGTAAACAAGTTGTGGTAAGATAACGTGAATCAAATATATGATTCATACTTAGTATTTTTATTATGTAATTCACACTTTACCGTGATTATTAATATGACAGTAAATATATCACCTACATTTACTACATATCGATTATCTATTGACATGAGCAAAACATGCCCAACGTTCCAACATACAGAATTCAATAAGATTGTCATATTACATAAGTGTTGAAATTTTTTAAAAGTTATTCGCTCCAGTATTACTACCACTATCCATACCGACAAAAAATATATGTTTTGAAATGAAACTAGTTTTAACCGGATTAATCGCGTATAATATTGGTATTCGAAAATACATTTTAGGACCCGACGTTTCGAACACTTTACAGTAGTCCGTGGTCACAGGTAGACTGAGGTGGCATTCGTCTGTCACTTGATACAATTGTTATATCAAACGATCGCCAACGACTTCTTAGTTGCCTCGCGTACTGCCCTGGATTCTTCCAGAATGAGCTGACTGACTGTATCTTGCTCTCAAATTTTCAGTATTGGGTCCCAGGTGGTAGAAAGTTTCCAACCGTCTTCTCTATTTAAATATCTTATTATGTGTATATGTCAAAAGTATACAACTTGTATTTGCCGTCGTGGCGCAGTGGGACAGCGTTTGATTGTGAACGTGATAGTTTTGGGTTCCATCCATACTCTAGAAAGATTACATTTATTATAATAATATAATTATATATAATTCCTCACTAGGAACTACACTTATATTTAACTACTTACGCTTAGAATAGCACTTAGCTCTTTAAAAGATAGTAATTTCTTATAAAATTTTATTTTTTTACCACAAAGTGAAGTAGATGCTTTAATATAGGAATTTTATATCTAGAATATTGATCTTGACCATTTCCACAACACCGATAACATTGTATAGAGTCAATGCCGTTATATTGTAATCTTTCCTAATGTAACACTGTTTCCTTGTCGGAGCGAGTTCATATTGTTACAAAAGTCAAGGTCGCTAAACATAGTTGCCGTTTGTTGGCATACTAGCAAGCCATCCTACTCGCGTTTCTCATTTTGTTGCATCTAAAAATACGTAGCTCGGTGTTACGGATCTCTTTAATTGTTTTATTAAACGATTGACTTTTTAGTATATTTAAATAGATTGTAAAAAACATATTATATATGATGTTGAGTTCAAATATTGTTTAGATTATGTAAATCCAACAATAATTTGGTAAAATAAATTTATATACTTACACGCCAATTAGTGACGGAATAAATTTTGGGGCATCACTAGTTTTACACTAATGAAGACCCCATCAACATTATACTTCAGCAATTCAAATCAAGATTTTTGACGCCAATACTTTAGTAGTAGTAGTGTATGTGTGTGTGTGTATATTATACATATATACAGTTTGATAAATGAAATAAAATAAAATATAAACTACTATAAGAGTACGAGGCTATTACAACATTTATGGAAAACTAAAATATGTAGTAGTAACTGGACGGATTTGAACGACCCCTTTAACACTGGACAGAACTAAGACTATCAAAAAGTAAAACACTGTATGTATAATCATAATAGTCTAGCTATGAGAAATAAGTTAATGTCCCTTTAACATGATAGACCAGCCAAGCTATAAAAAAAAAGTAAATGCCGCATGCATAAATTTTTTTTAGTGTGGCGGACAGTTTTCGATGACAAATAAAAAGTATTGAACGTTTAGGCCATTGTAGCGCAGTGGGTCACCGTCTGACTTTAAACGCGATCATTGTGGCTTCGAATCCCACTCGAGGGAATCATGCTCATATTTAAATAGTTTTCACTGTTTCTCGTCGGTAAAACAAAGCGGGATGTTGAGTTCCGGCATTCAATACGCAATAGATACAAGGGAATCTAATAAAAGCGTGTTATAATCATATCAGATAGGTTATGTTCTCGAGAATGTAATATGCAAGTGTCATATAACTAATGACGTGATATTATAATATGATGATTCCATTAGTGTTCCAGTTTATTGATATATGTAGAATACAATATGGGGATAGCAGTAATTGTTCTAGATTCATTTACATATTAACTTCCTGGTTCACATTACTATTGTTTAAGTTAGTTTCTATGATTTTACGACTTAATTGATATAGACCATTGTGGTACGGTGGATCAATTTATATCTGTAAACACGGTGGTTGGAGCTTCGATCCCTCGCTTGCGGAAATTATTGCGTTTCAAATATTTAAATTTAATTCTCAGCTCTCTTTCAAAATGAGGTGGAAAGTGAAGAAAGCAGTTTCTACCTAAGCAGGGATGCTTGACTTTTTAATACAGTGTGTAAATTTTATCATTTCATACCGCACGTGTATATTTAATGTAAAATAGTTAAAATATTTGCTCGCCTTCTTGATATTCCTAAAGAAATTTGTATTAAGGCAATTGAGTAAATGTAGGTAAATCATATATTTTGTTAGCATTTTTTAAAGTGTTATTCCCACACTTAGGAAATTGAAAAAGACATATTTAGAAAACGTATAAAAATTTGAACCGCTAAGCCATGCGTCCCATGGGACGCATGGCTTAGCGGTCAGAGCGCTTGAACGGTTTTCAAGAGGCGCGGGTTCAAATCCCGCTGCGTTCAAATTTTTATACGTTTTCTAAATAAAGTAGGTAAATCATGTCTTTCTTATGATTATACTAATTTATTATCCAATTTTGGACATCTGAACTAGTCGAACATAAACTGTTAAAGCAAAAGTTAAAAAAAAACTGAATTTACTTTGTAAACAAACACACACTCACAGTTTAGTAGTCAGGGAGAACCTAGTGTCGAGACACTGCGTTCTCACCTTTCTGTCTTGTTGTATT
This sequence comes from Podotricha telesiphe, assembly GCA_038994665.1. Lineage (NCBI taxonomy): Eukaryota > Metazoa > Arthropoda > Insecta > Lepidoptera > Nymphalidae > Podotricha > Podotricha telesiphe. Next base: position 989,554 of record JAOYRR010000307.1, on the reverse strand, counting down.
ACTTAGAAAAACTATAATAAGTAAAGAATCCGCGCTTAATGGCTATTATTATATAAATATTCTGTGACGTTTAATCTAATTACATAGCTCTGTAAAGATTTGCACAAATTAAGAAGGTATTATATTTGCCACGTGTGAGGAACTTTAGTTGCATTATTGCGGCATATACTTAACAATTAACCTCTTTTGAGTTACATGTAATGGTTATTTAAGAGGCAAAGAAGATAAAAAGTAAATACAACTACAAGCAACTTGCTGTATTTTATAAGTTTAATTAATATAATACTAGCGACCCGCTCGCGGCTTCGCCTGCGTGAACTACACGACTAAACTACAATTTTGTTTTTTGCTTATTTTTTAAAAATAGTTTTTATTCCCTTTACTAATAAACTTATTACTAATAAAATAGTCATTATACTATTTTTAAGTTTCAAGGGTTTTCAACATCGTACTTTGTACTTCTATTAATAAACAAAAGTACTACCAGATTGATCTACTACCATAATTTATAATTTATGTTTATCGATACACACGCACGCCGTTATATTGGCTGATACAAACATATATTCTATGGTCTTCTGTTACTATATTTTAATTTTCTACTAAGAGATTGAATTTCTGGCTGAAGTCAAGACATTGTGTGTTGAGTGTCGGTACTCAACGCCGCTCATTTTCTTACCGGTACCATACCGGAGGATTTTTTTTTTTATATATCATTCTCCCTTAGATGGGGATCGAATCAACGACCAATCGCGTTTACAGTCAGACGCTGTCGCACTGCACCATGACGGCCTCAATATAATTAAACTTGTAATAAAATAACATCAACAAAATTATATTTAAATTTGCAAGTATAGCAAATTTATATCTTTAAGTTTGATTTAGTACGCCCTAATAGTTACGAAGGAAATTATTAAAATAGCATAAAAATTAGTAGGGCATTCAAAAGTCATGAAGTACTATAATAATGTATAATTATGTTACATATTATATGTATCTAGTTCCGTATCAGCGAGCGGCCTTGACCGTCAATACACGTGTAGGCGTGCGTTTCTCCGGCAATGCATCAAGCTGGCAAAGTAAAAAAATACATTATAAATTTGCATAAATAATTATTTGCAGTAGTTATTTTATTTTAAGACAACTTTACATTTTTTCAATTTATTAACTACGCTTTACTTTCTCGTTATGTTTTATATTTAATAGAAAATTAATACACATGATTCGAGTTTCTTTAATTAATTTCTAGTAATACCTAGTTATGTTAGTCAGGATAGTTGTAGACCATCGTGGCACAGTGGGACAATATGTGACTAGCAATTGGTTGTGAGCTCGATTCCCATTCGGAGTAATGGTCATAATTCAATTATTTTCATTTCTCTTCTCTGGTGAACAAAACAAAACGCGGGGAACTCCGCCACTTATCGTGCAGTCTCGAATTCGGAAGGAGAATAGAGAACGGTTCTTTCTACCCTGGAAATCTGATTCAGCCTACAAAATACGGCAGATACGTGAAGGCTATAAAATGGTCATGATTAAATATAATAAACTGTGCTGTAAAGGTCTCGAGGTGACATAAATACATAATTATAAGTCTGTAAAATAGGAAAACTACAATAAACCGATTACAAGAATTTAAATATGATTTAATTTATGTCTATTATAAAGTTTTTTATGTACATATAAAACAAGCAGCAGTAATTCGAGAAACATAAAAAAAAGGTTGTATTATTTAAAAAATGCATAGTGTAGCTGTCGTACCTATATAATAAACATTGTATATTGCACTGCAGTCCAAGTTCTTGCATTGTGATTACACATGACCTGTCTGAACTGAGCCTCTAGATCGTTCAACGCGACCTTGTTACTACTTGCGATTTATATATGCACCAATAAACTTTGTTTTAATCTAATCACTTAAGCAAATATTCTAGCTCAGTTCCACGTGTTCTGATAGTAAATATTTATACACTTTATATGTAATTGTGTAAAATCTACGATATTTATAGCGGTCTCTTTTTAGAGTGAATTTGTACTCGGAATTATAAAGGTATACTTTTGCCAAATTACAAAAGATGAAACATTTGTTTAGTGATAAAAGTAATTTCACTTGAAAGAAATGTCATTTAAATATTGACGTCATTACACTTCTCAAAGTGTAGACGTAACGATCTAAAGTCCAACGCACAAAAAAAAATTAAAAAAAATATTAAGTGAGATAAATAAAAAAAGTTATAAAAAAAATTCCAAATACAATGCAAGTGTTGACGTTGTGTAGCGCTGTTGCATAATACAGCAATCACACAGACATTGTTGAGTGGAGCGGCTTCGAGCAAAGAAATAGTGTTCGTTTTGCTAATTTATCAGGTGTGACATAGATATGAAATATGATAAAACCATTCATCATCTGTCTGTCCGCTGCTATATAATAACAAATGCAAATAAATTTGTACGTTTTTAAGACGCTTCAATTAGTAACTTCACTATCATTCTATCAATCCATGTGAGAAATTATTGCAAAGTAATTGAGACCCACTTCTTGCACGATTCGCTTAAAAATTTGCACCAGTTTCCCGATTTTATGATACTACAAATGTACAAGCATGTACCTATTGGCTATTGTCCATGCCAGGACAATCGGGATAGTCAGAAAAAAATGTTAGCTTTTGGTTCCTTTTTTAAACTTATTTATTATTATTTCTTTTCAGCTTCACAGTTTTCTCCACTTTTCGCTCGACCGCGTGACATTGCGTGTTAAGTGCCGGAGAAATTAAAATATTTAAAATATAATAATTCCCCCGAGTGAGAATCGAACCCACAAACAATCGCGTTTACATTCGGACGCTGTCACATTGCGCCACGATTTAATCTGTAATATGTTTTTATTTAGCCTGTGAATCCCAATATCATCTTTGATCTTATCAGAGAAGTAAATTTTATTTATAAGTATACGAATTCCCACTGAACGCTCGATCTTAACTCATCTTGATTAAGGGTTGCATAACGCATAAATATTTAATATAATTTTTTCTTCTAATCATACTTTAAAATATAAGTTAATTTTGTACATGTGAACTGGGAAAATATCTGATTTTTTTTCAAATATAGAAATGGTCGATATTATCAAACTTAGTTAAGATATTTACGTTATTAATAATGATGGTTACAAACAGATGAATAGTTTTAATAGTTATCATAATTCTATAAATACGTAAAAAAAACTGTACTCATTTTTACCACAATTTCTAATTATAATTTATAAATATATATACATTTTTATTTTATTTAAAGCATAAATACGCATTATCATATGTTTCACATACACGTCTGTGTAAACTGACATACACGTTGCCAAGGCAACAAGTATTTACATATCAACGGGCCTACCATTTATACTAACAGTTTCATGAAAGTATCTGCGACAATATCTAAAATTGCCATTTTATCATTCCATTTAATGAACTGTTTGAACATTAATTAGCTTTTACCATAATTTAAAAATATGGAAAATTTTACAGTATAAATAAAATTAACTTAGTTCTAGACCCGTGAGTAATCTTAATCTAGATTAAGATTACCCAAAGCTGATCTCTATATACTAATTAGACCGAAGCACCGTTGTTACCTGTCACGAACAACTTAGCTTGGCATTTGTTACATTACCAATTTGGTATAAACCAACCATGTATGCGTGTGCAGTTAATAGATATCTTAAATATTTATTTTTGTTCGTACTTGTACTTTTAGACATAACTTGGTGTCTTACAAGTAAATAAATAGATTTATTGTATATATTTTAAGCACTTCTGTATTGAAGCACACTCTTTGTGTTTGTGTATACAAAAAAAAAATTATGAAAAGTAACACTAAATATATCATATATTTATCGATATGTGTCAAATTTATAGCCTTTTTGAGATGACCGTGACGCTTGAGATAGCATCTGACTGTAGACACAATTGGTTATGGGTTCGATTCCCACTCGGAGGAATGATTATATTTAACATATTTTAAAACACTCAACACGGAATGCATCGATTTCGGACTGAAAGTGGAGAACAGATTGTCTTGACACTACATTCTCTTTGACTACCTCTACTACTCTTTTTCCTATGGTGACACCATATCTCGAGAACGACTGTATTATATAAATATATGCTGTTTCTTGCCTTTTGTAAGCAGTTTTGTTTGCAGAGACAAAGAAGCAGAGAGAATATAGTGTCAAGACACTCCATTATGCGCTTTTAATGTATATTATAACAATAATTAATTTTATTAAGACCTTACTGTATAAGTCTTATGTAGTGAACGTTAATTATCTGAATCATTAGTGCTGACCGTTGGACGTTTTCCAAAGCATAGATTTCTTTATAAATAGCCTATTCTTTAACCATGTAATTTATAAATAAATTGTCTTTATATATATAAAGGAAAATATCTGTTTTCCGGTACGATTGCAAAAAAAACCTTTGAACCGATGGATAGAAGATAATGGAGTGTAATATATGATTAATCAAGCCACATTATTACAATATTACCTACTATGACGTCATCATAGCGCAGTAGATAGCGTCTGACTGTAAACTCGATGGTTGTGAGTTGGATCCTGACTCGGGGGAATGATTATATTGAAATGATTTTCATTATCCCGTTCTTGTTATACTAAGTAAATAAGTTAGTTCGGCCACTCAACACGTAATGTCTCGAATCCAGGTAGAAAACGGGGAACGGAGTGCCAAAATTCTATATTTTCTCTGACTACCCTACTATGCGGAATAAAGTGTGGAAAATATATAATAAACATAAAGGAAAATGTTTTTATTACTCTTTTCTGCTGAGCTTAAATTCTTCTTCTATATATTTTAGATAAAAATTAAATTTATGAAACATTGTATTACAATAAACTATTCATGTAACTGTTCACAAGGGTCATTGTTTATGTAAATTGCTCCGTCCTGTCGATACCCACTTATCGCACCTTGATAAAGAAACAATCATGTCTCTATGAACTTACATTTTATACGACAAACACTTTATTGTTAGTATTCAAGAGTATAAGAACTGTATTTTTTGTTTAAATGGTCGTTAGTGTCAAAATTTATTAGTAATATATATGTTATTATATTTAATATAAAATATCAAAGGCGATGTCCGAGGGTATGTCAGTATAAATATATGTGAATATTTATCTCTTCCGTTACTCACTGAGTGACTGACAGACAACACCGAAACTATTACAGTTTTACATTTAAGTCCTTTAGCGACTGTAAAGATGCACTTTTATAACTTCCCGAAATACCTACACGAACGTAAATTATCAGAACGGAAATTAAAAACTTGAAATTAAGGACTTTTGTTTTGGTATCGAAAATGTGTGAGTTTTTGAATATGGAAATGATTATTGGATGGAATGTCCAAGTTAGTGCAATTGCAGACGCCACCATCCGTAATTCTAGAACATTAAGTATCAACGACTGAAAATTTGACTTAAAAATGGCTACCTTGAAATTATATTTTTATATATATAAATAATAAAATTTTATTACATGTAAGGCTTGAACAATTTGCTCTCAATAATTAAAAAACTTGTTCCATATTTAGTTAAATTGATGGATAACGATGAACGGAATATTACCTTACCTTAATTAAATACACTCAAAGACTACAAAGTTGTATACAACAATGCAATTATTATTAATATTTAAATTGTATGAATAACAGGAATAGATGGCTTTTAAAATAATTGAGTAAGTAAAAATAGTTTTTGTTTAACTAACCATGTTTATGTAACCTGTATCTTGCACTAAAGAGATAGCTACAGATACATAATACCGTATCTCACTCATCATCAATTAGATACCAAGTTTACTGCGTGTTGTAAGCGAGACAACGCAAGATTTGAAACAATCTTTTTAATTGTACGCCAAGAATTTACTAATTAAATTCTAAACTAAATAAGGATTCGGCAATTATTTAAGAAAATCTGATGGACACTTTAAAGGTTTATTTCAGAACTATCAGTATATCATTCAGAAAAAAATATATATCAAGATAAATGACGAGAACCCGTACTAAAGGGTTGCGTGGTTTTGGGAACAAAATTCCATGGAGTTGCTTTTGTTTAATTTCATTGGTTCCGAAAAAGAGGGTAATTAACTTGCAATATTTGTTTACAGACAGACATCTAGACAGGTGACGCTAACTAAATAAAAGCTTATAATAAGAAGTTAATCGTAAAAATAAAAACAAGCTTTTATTCACTATATATTGCGATTCTTGTGCTATATGTAATTATTTTTTTTTTACAAGTAAACCCTTCATTTGATATCCATATTGGGATAGTAGTACAAAAATGTGTAATCCGCTATTTTATTTCACTACTATACATAGAGATTAGATTTGCAGCAAAACTTTTTGAAATGAGACTATTTTTAACCGGGTTAATCGTGTATATTACTGTTATTCGAAAATACATTTTATAAAGTCTGTAAAGTGTTCCGAAGTGTCCGAACTGTAAAGTGTTCGAAACGTTGGGTTTCTAAAATGTAATGTAAAACCTTCGGAGCTATTGGACAGATTTGAATGAAACCTTTATACAGCTATAATTGATTTGTAAATGAAACCTTTATACAGCTATAATTGATTTGTAAATGAAACCTTTATACAGCTATAATTGATTTGTATAATTGATTTGTAAATGGAATGGAACACCTGATGCAGATCCATAATTGCCTAGCTATACTATAACATATAAGGTAATTGCGATTTAACAAAAGCTTAATTCGTAACATTTGATTGGGCCGTGGTGTTATATTCCAAAATATATGCCTCATACGTAAAATTGTAACTTTATTATATGCTTTGAGCAACGTTACAGTAAGGTTACAAAAATACTTGTATGCAGATTTTAAATTAAATTAATTGGTTTAAAATGGTATACGTACCACAATAAGGAAGGCGCAAATTCTTGTATGAGTACTGTCTCTCTTTTAAACTGTTGAACGTTAAACGTTTGTAAAATAAAGTTATGGAATTTTAAGTAGGACGCTGCGATATGTATAATCTATACATCTATACAAATATATCAAAGTGTCTCATTGTAATATTGAAATTACCGCTTTTAACTAAGTTATGCACTATACTATAAGCATGCACGGTATACAATTATAAATATAAAAAATAACATTTATTACAAATTTTGTCTGGCTGTCTGTCTGTTATCGGCTAATCTCTGGCACGAATTTATTTTGACGAAACTATCACTGAGTTCTAGCTGATGTAATTAGAAGTAATTTAGGCTACATTATTTTAGAATTCCACGCGGACGAAGTCGCGGGCACATCTAGTTCCTAATTAAGAATTTACATTCAAATATTAATTTACAATATTGAAAAATGTGAATATTTTTTGCTATATCAGCATATGCTTTTTTAATATGCTTTTCTTTATCTTTTGAAACTGTAATTATGGTGTGAAAGTTTTAATTTGTATGCAAAAAGAATAATGAAAGACGCTTTAATGATTACATACCATGTATACCTCCTTAGTGACCGACATATTTAAAAGTATTGATCGCCAAATGCTAACTATGCTTGAAATCTTATACTTCTCGGTCCATATAATAAAAAAAAATATATATAACACATATAATATTTAGGGTAAAAATAAAATTTTGGTGTTTTTGCAAAGAAAATTATCATAAATATATTATAAAACCAATATGTGAGTGACTAACACAACTAATGTAAATTTAATACTCGTATTAGTTATACTTATATTAGGTCTCAACCTACCTTTGTAATATATGCTGTTACTTAGCTAAGTGGGTATGGCACTGTATTGTCATGTTATTTTGCAGTGTACGGGTATTAGCAACGCTTAAGATGAGGCTGAGGTCAGTCACCTTAAGTTAAGGCAAAAAATTGATAAGAAAATGCAAAATATTTATAAATATTTATTTTCGGTGGGTATCGAACATACAATCCGTTTTAAGAAGTCACAATCACTGACATATATCCAATTGGCATTCAAGGTCAAAATATATAGTATTTATTACATTATCACCTGTAATAACAAATACTTACTTATTACAAGCCACGGTCATTAATCTACTATGAAAAAGCAACACGAGATTCATTTCGCATGGCTTGTAACAGTTTATTATAGCATATTAGTTTGAGATAAAATCGCAGATAAACACTGGTTTACGCTCGGAGAGATTTTTATTATTCCATACATCATTATAAGCGAGCTTCGTGACGGCTCGAGCAAAAATGTAAATTTTTAATTTATGCTACATGAACAAAAAGTTTGAATCAACTGCGGTTTTGTGCTTCTGTTTAGTTATTTATGATCTTTGATCTTTCGTATTTCTTTTTCATTTCTCGTATCTTGTGGTGCAGATACACATTGTTTATAAAGTGGCGAAATTCAATGCTAATAAGGCCATGTATTCATTGAATATAAGATTATTTTTATTTAATAATTAGGCAGAGTAAATCTAGTGTCAAGACTTTGCGTTCAATGATTGCCGCTTCAATTTGAGATATTCCGTGTACAGTAGCGGAGTTCAATGCCGCTTTTTGTATCTACCAGAGCGGGAATTGAATACAATTTAAATATAATCATTCTCCCGAGCATCGAGTCCACGATGGCCTCAACAGTAGTTTTAGATAAACCTATTACTAGCTTCCCAAAAACCCAAAATGCAGAAAATTCTTTTATAGTAGTAAAACATTTATATTATCCCAAAAGAATATTTTTATCTAACCAACTCTTAGCAGCTCGAAATAGTGCGACGAACAATTGTCTATACAGAACCGATAATGCGGCTACTGGCTTGTATCGGTTATGACTTTAGCTGAATCAGTGACACAACAAGTGCCCACAAACGATTCGTAACAAAAGGGCATAACATTAAATAATTGAATGTACAATTGTTAATCCTATTACTAGTAAAATAGAGTTGAAATTATATTGTACAATAAAATTGCAATTGAAACTACGTGTATTTTATATGTATTAAGATTTAAATGTGCACGACGACATTGTAGACTGAGGTTGCTTGGGACTTTACGAGCACACTTCCTAGTCTGTTGATATTATTATTGCTATACTCCGCTTCGGAAATAGAGCGTCCTGTTTCTATAGCTTTGTTTTAATATACCTTTGGAATTATGTGGGACTTATAAAAATATAAACATATGTGTTTAAAATTTCGTATATAATTCATTCAATCCATTTTTTCGCTCTGATAAGACAAAGCGCGTCGTAATTTCAATACCACTTTTCCAGACGTTGAACAATAAAGAACGGAGTATCTCCAGTACACAAGGTGTACTCTCTCTACTTACTCAGCTATTCACGCAAAAACGTAAAGCTGTAGAATTTTAAATAAGTAGCTTTGTTTTAATTTTTAACACTTTTAAAGTGTTATCCATACACTTAGGAGATAAAAATCATTTTTGGAAACCGTATAAAAAAACGTGGAAAAAAATTGGAAACCGTCCAAGAATACTTAGACGGTTTGCAAAAGGAGCGGGTTTGAATCCCGTTGCGTTTAAATTTTTATACGTTTTTAAAATAAAAGCTTTATTTTAAACTTTGTACGCTCGCGTAGCATGTAATATAGGAAGTATTTCTTTTTATAAATTATTGCATTAATTACTTTGAGCTATATAGTTTATTTTCAGCTTCACGCTTTTCCCGCATAACAAAGTAGTCAGAGAGGACCTGATGTCAAGACATGTGTCTCGAACATTGCGTGTTAAGTGGTGATATGCAATGCCGCGCTTTGTCAAAGCATAGAAATGAAAATAATTTAAATAATTCTTCCGAGTGGGAATCGAACTCACAATTAATCGTATTTATAGTTATAGCTATGCCATTTAATGTACGTAACCTATTTATAAATTGTTTTTTTTTAATGTAAACAATATTTTTTTATTTATTTATTTTATTTTATTAAAATTGGCAAAACTAAAAGCATTTACAATAAGTACGTACACATGACACATATAAATAATACATTAGCCAGTTAAGTTTCCACTTATACACAAAATATGGAGTTAATAATAAAAAGAAAAAGTATATAATAATATTAATCTAGATTACTTTTAATTCAGATAATTAGCATTAATAAATTTCATTATTATTAAATGCTTATGGAAAATAAGTTAATTTTATAATATGTTTTAATAACTTTTAGTTTAAACTTTTTTTCAAAAAAATATATACAAATTGTTATCTAAAAGCTGTAGAAAAGAAAAATACTGAACATTTCTTAAATCTGATTACTCTTATCCTGATTTTTTTTAAATTTGATTATTACAAGATCTTACTTAAAAACTATTCTTGGCGTACTTGGTTTTTCGAACAGGAACATAGGTGTCTCTGGATAGGGTAATAAATAGGGGGCATTTAATGTGAATATTTCTAAATAAATAATTGGAATCTATAAGATTATATAAAATTTTAACAAAAAGATTTGGTCCCTATTTTCTCTGCGCGTTTCCAATGAATATTGAGCTGTTGCATGAAGCTTGAATTAAATTTGAAAAGTAATTACCGTATGAATTTATTGTGTGTACTTTCAATAGAGCGCAAATATTTGTCATATTGTGGATTCCAGGCAGGAGAAGCATACTCTAGGTCTAATAACATATAAGAGTTATATAAAGGACTAAAAGTGCGGATATCTTAAAAATCGTTTCCCTGTCGGAAAATGATATCCAGCATTTTGTATGCTTTTTCAATTATATTGATTATGTGTTTATCTAATAAGAGGCTGGAATCCAATAACACACCAAGTTCTTTACATTTTATACTATACTTATGTGATCAAAAACTAATTTAAACAATAGAATTCAGTTAATATACCGAATATATTGTACGAATAAGTAAAAAAAAGAAAATTGTCATGGCACTTTATTTAATTTAAATATATAAACTTTTTCACCACATCGCTTCCAACTTGAACAGGCAATAAATTGACACCTGACTTGAGGCACGAATCAACCGCGCCATTATTAGGTCCCGATCGTGCATAAATTATGCCGATCGCCTTATTATCCGCAAGTTTTTTATTTACGACCTGTGTTTAATATAATCATTCGTTTATACCATGATTACCCTTCAAATTTATGGGGGAAAGGGCAAATTAGTAATATTACCCATGTTACCATATTTCGATTATTTTGTATTGAATTACAGGTTTCTTTAGTAATTACACTTGTTATTAGCCCATTCGGCTTATATTGAAATAATTTATTCCTTTTGAAAATTTGGTCCAAGGAAAAATAAATTTCCATTTTTTATACAACAAACTGTTACCCCGTTGACGCGTGTAATACACGTTACCTCGTGTTTGTCACTTTATATAAAAGTAGTTTGTGTAGTATACTCCGATATTTTATTTACTTATTTTTTAATGTTATATTTAAAAAAATGGCTTTATTTTAAAATGCTAAAGAATCATATTATAGTTTAATTTAATTAAAAAATTATTGACAAATTTAAAATGAAGCAATTGACTTCATTTAATGAAAAAAAATAGATAATATTTCATATTTATATTAAAAAAAACGGATTATTAAATGGGAAAACAGTATATTAAATATCTATAACTCTTCTATTACCTATAAAAGACAATATTATTTAAAGACAATGTTATATAAAGGTATACAAAATATGAGTATTACATTCGATGAAGGAGTATGAAATTTGGCATACTTAAAGATTATATGGAGATGAAGGGCAAGTAAAGCCAATATTTGTATGAAAAATTTAGCTTTATTTATCTTATTAATTAAACATAATTTTATTGCATTATTATGATATATAAAACAATTGAAAATACATTTGACATGCATTTTTGTATAAAGTGAATAGTTATAACTTCTAACGCGAAGCGCACGTTATGCGTAACCTTGGTAATTTCTAATAGAATAAAGTCTAATTTAAAATACATCATACATACAATACATCATAAGATTCCACGCATAGCGAATAGTTTCAATCGTCAACTTTTTTATGAATTATTGCTTCATTATTGACTTGCGAATATTAACACATATTTCTATCATATTAAAAGTTAATACTTGTTTAAAGTCAAATTAATTTTCACAGCGCATTGGGTGGTGCGCCAGTGGCAGTTATACGAGCGGTCTCTCTGTTCGTTGCTAGACCAAGCACGGAAGAGGTCTTACGGTATGTGCTGTTCTCCACGGTACGTGCTAGCGCCGGACTACGCTCCGCATTTGTTCCCGTTACCGCTTGCCGCGCGCCACTCTCCACCACCCGCGCATTTGTAGCGAAACGAGGCGCCGCGAGAGGTAAAATTAATAATAGATCTCTTTTTTTTACGTGGCTTGGCACACTACTGTGTGTCTAGACTATCCTTTTTTTTAGACAGACACAATCTAGTGTTAAGACAGTGATAAGTTATTTAATTTTATACACGCATAAAAACCCCGAATAATCAATCACCCTGAATACGTTGAAAATTGGAAATATTATTAAAAAAAAAAATATATCTGAAATAAATATCACATTTTCTTTAGTTATATATAAAGTAAGAGTACCTGCCTAGTAATTTACTAGTATAATACTAGTACTTGTATCAGGAGGCCCCGCTCTTCTATAACATTTCATACATTTGGAGAAATAAATATTCACAATATCTTTAAATGATTAATTTTAACGTTACAATACATAAAATGAATAAATTAACATATTTAAAAATATAAGAGCAAAGCGTATGTGAGTGTGTTTGTGTGTGTGGTACATGTACTTAATAAATAATATGATACTTAATGTACCAATAAGGCTTCTGTACTGTCATAATTTTGTGGTAGCAGCCAGGCAGTTAATATTTTCTTGCATTGATAAAAATTATGTAGATAGGTATGTTTACTTTATTATATAAATATCTAGACTGATTTGCAAACTGATTGTTACCAAATTTAGTTTTCATAAGAGTAACATATGCTGTCACATTTTGCAAACTTGAGATAGTACTCAACTCAACTCCGTGTACTTTAAAAAAACAAACAATTTATTTAGCCTTTCTGTAAAAACTCTTAACGATATAAAAAATATAACTTTTCCAACTACAGAGATGCAATATCCCAGAAATGATTGTGCTAATGTAACATAGATTTAAAATAAAGTAGATACTCTTGTCACTTTGGAAGGAGGACATTGCCATATAGACAGTTGCGCAGCTCTATTTTCAAAGTGTTCTATGAGGAGCCCGAAACGATTGCGGTACCGTCTGCGTAACCAAAGATTTGACCAATATCAACTTTTAGTAAGTCATTAAAATAAACAAGGAACAAATTAGGCTCTAAGACGGGCTCTCTTGTGGAACACCAAAGCTTATGCAAAAATCGTCACTAATATAATCCCCAATTTTTATCCTCTGTTTATTATTATTTATGTATTTTTTAAACAATAACAGCCTTCTCCTTTATATACTGATGTTAGTATAGATTATTTTAACAGATAAGCGACGGCTCTAAGTTTAAAACAAAGATTCATAAGTTGACAAATGACTGGGGCGAGTACATGTCTGGCTAATTTATAAAAGTGAGCACTATCAGATTAAAAATGCATTACTTAAATTCATTACAACAGATTCTACTTCTTTTATATCTATTTCAAGCAGTACAAAAGGAAATGATGTAGATTACTTAAATGCTGAAGCTTTAGCTGTTTGAGGAAATATTTAAAAGTATATTTTCTGCAAGCTGTTTTCCAATATTTGCAAAATAATCGTTGACGAAGTTGACAGAATCCATAAGTGTCGGATTAAGAACATTTAATATATTAAATATTAGAAGTCTTCCAAATAGAATGAGAATAGAGATATTTTTACAAATTTCTGCTACCCAAAGATTATTCTACGAACAATCGTTTGGCAAAAAAGAATGCTATTTATTAAATATATTTTTTTAACATTTTTTACAGAGATGCTAACAACAAATATAAGTTGTAATAAGCGTATAAAAATTTCGACGTAGCTGGATGTAGAACGCACGGCTTAGTGGTCAGAGCACTTGAATGGTTTTCAAGAGGCGCGGGTTCAAATCCCGCTGCGTTCAAATTTTTATTCGTTTTCTAAATGTCTTTTTCAGTTTCCTCAGTGTAATACAGGAGTTTGTACAGATAACATATATATATTTAATTTATAGGTTGCCTTGTAAATTTTACCTTATTGCGATTAAACAATTAGGTTCACTCTAAATTCTTATGTATAACCTATCAATGTACAAGTAATAATATAGAAATGAATATTATGCGTAGCAAATTGCTTATTATAATTGGCTGTATAGAAAGTTATAATATCCATGAAACATATGACAGTTTCATTCTAATTTACAGCGGTTTGTAACAGTTTGAACAGGTAGCTTTTATTTAGTTTTTTAATTTATATTAAAACATATTTCATCGTTAATGAAGAATCATAAATTTGAATTTTTAATTGTCTCTGCGATAGGTTTTTTTATATATTTTCTTACCATTGTCTTTCAAAGTGTAGAATTGTTAATATAACGAATGTTAACAATATGTTGCAAAATTAAAATCGATTGTAAAAATCGATACATCATTTATAGCTGTAAAATATAGACACTCTTATATTTTATAGCTAGCGGCTATTTGAACAACATTAATCAAACCTTTCGAGTTTAATTTAAAAAAATATATCCATCTTTTAGATAGCGAAAAAAATCAAATAAATAACTTAAAAAGATTATTTATTAACCTATTTATCACATCACTGAAAGATTAATGATATATGAAATTCTTAGAAGTATTGCTATTTGCTTTTTAATTATTTACACATTCATATATCTTTACATATTAACGCACTTTGTAATAATAAGAAGAAATTAGTGAAATATAACAACCTTTTTCCTTCGAAATACCGCATTTTATGTGATAAAGTCAAACAGATTTGACTTTAAAAAAAAAGTCACTTAGTAAACCTAAAATTTTTTTAACGCAGCTGGATTTGAACCCGTGCGCCTTGAAAACCGTTCAAGCGCTCGGACCGCTAAGCCATGCGTTCTACATAATAAGCGTATAAGAATTTCGACGTAGCTGGATGCAAAGCCCGCTGCGTTCAAAATTTTTTGTACGTTTTCTAAATATGTCTTTTTCAATTTCCTAAGGGTGCGAATAACACTTAAAAAAATGTGAAAAAGATTTGACTTTAATAATTCGAGATTTTATATGTTCAGTTTCCAAATACTTCTAAAATTATTATTAATACTAACATAAGAATCGAAATACTTTATAATTTATTGTTGGTATTTAGATATGAAGCTCTTAACTGTACTTACACAGCGCCACTCGGAGTTATGATTATATTCAAATTATTTAATATTTTGCTCTCTCGAGTAAGACAAAGCGTGGCATTAAGTTCCGCAACTCAAGTCTCGTCTTCAATTCTGGCGGAAAGTGAAGAATGGAGTGGAGTGTCTTGATGTTAGGTTAGGTTCTGACTACCCGGCTATGCAGGGAATATGGTTTTGTTGTTAAGATAGTTTTGTGTAATGAAACAATTACTTTCTTTAAAAAATAGTTCAACACTATGAGAATATTCCCACTAGTGCAGTGAAGAGTCAGCAAATGGCGCGCTGTTTAGAATTCCAAGGGGTTTCTCAGCGTCTGAGGGCACTTGAGATATTGACGGCAGGACGGCGGATAACGAAGGCGGAGATGGCCCGGAGTTACTGCTAATTTTCTATGAACTTGTCACTCATTATGCTACGTGCCGTTTTAAATGCAATTAAATATCATTTCGTTAATATCGGTTAAGCTAATTTTATCTAATGATCCTTGAAAGAAGCATTTTAATTAACTTTTTTTTTTAAAGTTCCACTTTATCCCGCATATCATTGTAAGAAGAGCCCACTTTTCGCCCGAATTTGAGACATTTCGTGTTAAATGGCGGAGGAGCGGAGAAATCTAAGCATTTTAAATATGTGTAATCATTCCGTATTAGAAATCGAACCCAAAACACCAGTCGCGTTTACAGTCAGTCCCACTGCGCCAAGATGGCAATCAATGGTTAAGGTTCGTGAAATAAATTTGTCCATACTATGATATGACTCATATTTGCTTATACCGATAATTTTGCCTAAACACATGTTTGTATTACGACCCATACATATTGTATTTATAAACACCATGTTTTTTCAAACAAAACGCTATAAAAAAAATTCACGACAGAAAAGTCTAAAGCTTCTATACTATTATAAAGCTTTTATTAATGTATACTATAGTTTCTTTTCAGCGTTTTTTAAATAATGTAAAAAACATTTTATACTTTGTAAAGGTATATGCATACAAAACATGCTTGAGTGTTAAATATGCACAGTGTAGACTCCTTGTCTAATGAGGGCAGTGCTTCAGAGCTGCGAGGCTGAACATATTATGGTAATTTTAACTTATGATGCGATGTTCTTATACTAATCAAAAAGTAGCCAAACTATATACTCGCTAGTTAAGGCTCAAAAAGCTTAACAGTGAAGGTAATTTAAGGTAGTTGACTGTAATAGTTTATTAGAGCGTGAGTTGCGTCTTATTCAGAGGAGGTTTTAGCAATTTTTTCAGGTAACGGCTTTCTCGTGCGACAATAAAAATAAATTAAAAATCACTTCTTATTTAAAAAAAACAACATATAACAATTATACTGCCAAAAATAAATCAGAAAAGTTTAAATTTTAGACTTTCTTTGATTCTTCTCCGCGGTGTAATAATCATAATTTAATTATTTTTATTTCTCAAATCTGGTCAACAAGACAAATGCGGCGTTGAGTTCCGCCACTCAACATGCAATGTCTCAAATTCGGGCGCAAAGCGGGGAACGGAATGTCTTGACACTGGGTTCTCTCTCTCTGTCTGCCCTGCTATGCGGAAAAAAAACGTGAACCTGAATTATATCTTGAGACTATATAGACAGCAAACAATATATAGACATTAAACACTTAGCCAATTCAAGTAAAACATTATTGATTAACCTATTTTTCACAGTTACTGTTATTACAGTTATTTTTATTATTTATTCCATGGTAACGTTAACTGAATCTATCGGATATACGAAATACAAAAAATACCGCAAGGCTAATTTAAATTTATGATTTGCCATACTACGGGCTTCAGCAGTTTCAAATATATTTTCAAATGCTATAACTTAAGACTATAGCCACTTAGCCATTTCAACTATGAAGGTGTTTGGTATTGTTTGCTCTATTTTATTGCTAATAACTTGACGAAATGGCTTTTATACGCTGCACATGCAGCTTTATAGTTATCACTGAAGAGTTTATTAGTGTTGCCACTGTTTCAGTAATTTCATCGTTAATTTTGCACTAAGTGCAGCTTAGGACAGCATTTATAATGTTTTATTTATAGTTACATTTTCTTAAACATCTGGAACATCTAATGTGAAACAATAAGACATCAGTTATAATATAATCTTCATAAATATACATGAAAATTGTGAATTAGGAATTCATTGTGAAGTATACGGTTGCAACAGTTTTGTCTAATATTCGATGACAATTACGGGTGGTAAATGTTATGGCAAAGATGGTAAAGTCCACACAAGTAAAGTTGCGCACATCAAATTGTTTATTATATATGTTATTTAAAATGGTGGCGTCTGACTCTAAAAAGCCAATAGTTATAGATTCGATTCCGAGTGGTGATGGATTGAGATGATTATATTTATATTATTTTCATTTTTCCGTTCTGGTACCTAAGTCACCTTCAACGTATTAACAGCGTGAAGTTCCAAAAAAATATAAAAAATAATTACGATAAAGCCTTATCATTTTCTTATATAGGCTGTTTTGTTATGTGGTAGTAATTATTAATAATAGTTCATATTTATGCACAACTATTTTATTGTGGTAAAGAATGGAAATAGAATATAAGGGCTTATATACTTATAAGATGTAATATTAATTTAAAAATAATTCTGAATTGACATTCTGACATTACTTTAATTGGCAATACTATTGCGGACATAAAATTGTATATATATATATATTTTTAACATTTTTTAAAGTGTTATTCACACACTAAGGAAATTGAATAAGACATATTAAGAAAACGTATAAAATTTTGAACGCAGCGGGATTTGAACCCGTGCCTCTTGAAAACCGTTCAAGCCCTCTGACCGCTAAGCCATGCGTTCTATATCCAGCTACGTTGAAATTCTTATACGCTTATTACAACTTATATTTGTCGTTAGCATTTCTGTAGAGACATTTTTACGAATATCGGCTACCCAAAGATTATTCTACGAATAATCGTTTGGCAAGAGAGAATGCTATTTATTAAATATATATATTTTTTTAACATTTTTTAAAGTGTTATTCGCACACTAAGGAAATTGAAAAAGACATTTAGAAAACACAAGGTATTATAAAAATAACCTATGTTTATCCCAGAACCCTCAAATATCTCTATAGAAAATTCCATCACCATCGTTTTAGGTATTTGGCCGTGATGACGTCACAGACAGACAGACAGCTAATTTATATATTATACAATTATTTGTTACAGTCAAGTTAAAGTAAATATATATGTAAGTGTTTACTAAATATATCGCGCGTTTTCACGCTTGTAAACTCAGAAAGGGGTGGAGGTTTTATAAGTTTTATTTTATAGGTTAGCTTTCGCTACAAAAAGTTTTAGTGCGCGCTACTCGTAAATTATACGGACTCATGGTATTGGAAATTTTCCTTCTTATATTCATTTCTTTTAAAGCCTTTAATAAACTTATTTTATGTTTTTTTAAATAGTGGTGTGGTGTAATTAGAGCAAGTCTGAATGTTTATGACAATTGTAAAATCGATTCTCGTTGATAAGAATGTTTTTTACAGCTTCACGCTTTTTAATGCACGGAAGGTTAGGTAGAGAAAACCTATTGTCAAGACACTCGACACCCGAAATCGAGACATTGCGAGTTGAGTGGCGGAACAGTGACAACAAGTAATCCTTTAGTTACTTACGAGTACAGAGACCAAGCCCTCTATAACTGATCACTGAACTTAATATGATATAATATTTAATATATATTTAACAGTTTGGTAATCTCATATAAGATAAAATTATTATATATTTAACCTACGAAAGAAACGGAAGAGGTTCTCAATTAGATACGTATATTTTTTTTATGGTAGAACTTCTTACAGAGTAGACCAATTTTGTTAATTATTGTTTTCACTTTTGATAATATTTTAATGGATAGTATAGTATTTTGATAATATTTTAATGGATACCATGAAGTTAGTCCTACAAAAAAATTTAAAAAAATCTAACCATAAAAAGAGGGTGATTGTGTATTTATTCACATACTGATTTCACTGAGGTTGGTTTTTTTTTTTAGAAAGCTATTATATATAAAATAATTGTAAACTAAATATAATTCCTACACAATAGTAAATAATAAACTGTATTCAAGTAATGAATAAAAAAATTGATACTATAGCTTACAAATCAATTGTTGATCCATTGACCTTTTACAAGTAAATACCCATTTTTAAAAATGGAACTCGGCTACGAGACCAGACGATCGTAAAACGAACCTTCTAGTGTTGTACCCAATGTATAAATAAGTCGGATAAACGTCAGTGTAATTTTGCGTAAATTTGTTGATAATCAATTCAAAAATTAAAGCTCTAAGCAATCTTTTTATTCAAACCGTTTATTATTACAAGATATTTTAACGCGCTCTTTGGTTTTCAAGACCAAAATTATTTTTTACAAACAAGATACATAAACATTACTATTTAATAAATCTTATTATATACAAATACTTGTAATATAATAATAGATTCTAATTAATTTACATATAACTTGACCACAACTATCTATCGTGGCTAAAAAAATTCTCACGTGGGGGAATTATAATATTTAAATTATTTTCGTTTTTCCGCTCTGGTACCTGAGGCAAAGCCCGAAGTACCATCACGCAATACGCTATGCCTCTATTTAAGACGTGAAGAACGTAGTCTCAACACTGAGTTCTTTCTTACTATGCGGAAACCTTGCTATGTGGGAAAAAACATAAACTATACAAAAACTTATATGTCATATAAACAAATAAATAAATTATCGATAAATCATATTTAAAGCACTGATGCTTTGAACCATCTCGAGTCGTAAAACTTTTCGCGCGTAAACGTCACTGTTGACATTAGCTTAAAGCGGCGGCGCTGTGGCGCTGTGGCGCTGCGTTTTCTTTTGTGTAACACCGTCTAATAACCGGATTTTGTTTGATTGCTTTTCAGCTTGAGCTTACAAATGTTAGGCTCTTTGACAGTATGTCTAATATAACTAGGTGACGTGTACGCGTTACCATGGCAACGTGTAAATCACTTTATACAGACGTGTATGTTAAACATGTGGTAAGATGTGTTATATTTATTTTAATAATTGAATGGTATTTTGCACAAGCAAAAATATACTAATCCCCCCGAGTGGTAATCGAACCCACAACCGTCGTGTAAAGTCCGACGGATGGCCTCTTATTTAATTTGATTTAGTATATATTAATTACATTGGTAGAGGCACAGCGCATTTCTGTAAACGAACTCCCCGAACTGGTAAGGCTAAGTGGGCGTTGAGTTCAAACACTCAATACGCAATGTAACAATTTCGTTCAGAAAGTTGTAAGCGGAGTGTTCTGACTAGTGTCCTGTCCTACTACCCTGCAATTTGGGAAAAACTGTAAAGATTTTTTCCTAATTACTGAATATATCACAGCAATATTAACTAATGTGACGTGCGTGCGAAGTTAAAAATATAATCTTAAAAGGATTATTTTTTATTGTAATAAAATATACAACGTAAAAAAGAACAAAATTTATGCAAAGTACTTAAACCTATCTTCAAAACGGAACGTTTATTGCTTTATCTTAGAACTATTGGAGTATTAAAATCTAGACAGACACTCTAGTGCCCGTCTGCGCTCGTAAAACCTAACTAAAGTAAACCATAAAATATTGTCAGGCTGTTTAAATTTATGTGTGGCAGCTAACATTTAAACTTAATTTAAAAATACAACTTGTGTATATTTATTTATTCTTTCCAGATTCACGCTTTTTCTTGCATAGCAGGCATAGAGCCTAGTGTCATGTTCTTTGTTCTCAATTTTCCGCCTAAATTCGGGCGAAGTTCAGCGGGACTCAGCACCTTGCTTTGTCTTACTAGAGAATGACAATAATTTATATATAACCATTTCCCCGACGGGGAATCGAACCCACAACCAATCGTGCTTAGATTCAGACGGTATCCCACTACACCACGATAGCCGCATATTTATTTTAATTAATATTGATGTTTCATTTTATTTATTAATTACTTATTACGTACGCATCTCTGGTTGCGCGTATTTTATGACATACTATCATGATACATTTAAACTTGAACTAAAAATTACTATGTGTAAAGGAGATCCTTTACCTTTCTATTTGCCAACAAAAACTGCCCACCATACTTAATAACTTTTACTAATGCGGTATTTACTTATTTGTTATAGTTTAGCTAGTCTATCATGGTTCTTTATCAGATTTTCTAGATCTTTAATTGTTATGACGGTCAATGGAAATTACCTATCACGTTGAACCGTTTTTGTTAGGGAGACATTTGCTTATGTCTTATAATTTCCAGTTCTTATATTTAATAATTCATATAAATACAATCCACGTATTGCAAAACGGCTACAGATATGTTTTTCCAAAATATATAGTAAGTCCTAAGTGTAAGCGTAAAATCGACATTCCATCAAAACTAACTCGCAACAAAAAAATATAAATATTATCGGAAACATTATAATATGCGGAAAATCCTATATATTATTAGTATTTAATACCTAGAAGTGTAATAAAAAGTGGTATATGCCGTACAGTTAAAATTTACGACACACGCCCGTCTGCGCCAACGTCGACGAAAATGTCATGCGGTAAAGTCAGGTGACAAATTTAATTACCCTCTTAAATTAACAATAGAATAGCTGATGAAATCTACGAAGTGGTCTGGAGTCGTATGTTTTTGTTTATTATTAATAAACGCTTAACGTGTTACCGCCTTTAAAGTTGGTTGGTATAATAAGCTTAACACAGAGCTTTTAGTGTGTAATTTGAAGCTTATTTCGATGTGATATTTTTTTAGCGTTTTGCATGTATTTTGGTATGCAGAGAGAACTAAGTATCAAAATACTCCGCTTTCGGCTTTCTGTGAACTCTTAAGACATTGCGTATTGAGAAGCGGTTCAAAGTTCCGTTTTGTCTTGACAGAGCGGGGAAGTAAAAATAAATTTTAATACTTATAATCACTAAATATATTACTGCGATTCGGAAGGAATGTCAAAACAATAGTCAACCACAGCCGTACTGTAGGTTATATAAAACAATAATAAATGTTATGCTACTATTTTTAAAAATATTTGTATAATATGTATAATCTAATAAATTGCAGAATATGGAGGAACTTTGCAAAACATTTTGTTAAACTTTTTTGACAAACAATTTGAAAAATTACTTAATTTTTGATAAAACTTACCGTTAGGCCGAGCAACACAAAAATAAAAAATATATTCGTGAACCCCGAATCTTGAATATATTTTTTTGCATATCTAAGATCGATGGGGACTTTTCACTTTTTATTTATTATAGTAAATTAATAATCGTAACCAACTATGTCTTTTTTAGCTGAGCAATAAATAAAGAAAAATATCCAATTAAAATTTTAACAACAGTTTTTTAAATTATTTAAGAACTAAGTTTTAAGTTTGAAAGAATTAAGTTATTTAGTTTTAACTAAATAACTTTCAATAAACAAATACTGAATGATTAAATTCGCTACATCCTATCTTGTCTTACTAACCGGTACTTATGACTTTTATAATCAAAAGTACATTGCCCCTTAAAATATATTAAAAATAAATGGAAGTTTTAGTATTTTCAAAAATTTTAGGTTAAAAAAAATTATCACATTCACACTTTGAGCAGTAGGCAAAAGCAAGCAAGTGTTACAATTCTCCGCTTTCCACCCTACACTTTACTCAAGCAGGCCAATAAGACTAATAATAGAATACAAAGATACTGTGGATTAAACATGTATCTCTAACTGTGACCACGGATAACTGTAAAGTGTTCGAAACGTCGGGTTTCTAAAATATATTTTTGAATACTAACAATATATATATTAAGCCGGTTTATTTCATGGAAGGGAAGTTTCATTTCAAAAATACAATATTTATCACCACACAGTTGACTTAATACAAAAATATGCTTACTGCTTTCTTGAAACAGTATAATATTTATGTCCATAGACCTGCAAATATCACCCTCTTTGAGTATCCAGTGACCAGTTTAACTAGAGTAAGATGTTGGGCAGTCAGCTGTCGGAGAGAATCTAATAAACACACTCCGTTCTCCACTTTCCGCCTGAAATCCAGACACTCTGTGTTAAGAGTGGCGGATCTCATCTCATCTCAACGCCGCGTTTTGTCTTCCAGAGAGGGGAAATGATATATCTAAATTTAATCATTTCATTTTTAAAGTGTTTTTTAACGCAGCGAGATTCGAACCCGCGCCAATCGTTTGGCAAGAGAGAATGCTATTTATTTAATAATTTTAACATTTTTTTAAAGTGTTAATCACACACTTAGGAAATTGAAAAACATATTTTTAGAAAATGTATAAAAAGTTGACCGCGGCGGGATTCGAAAACAAAATATAATCATTTACCCGGCCGGAGATCGAACCCACAACCAATCGCGATAACCTCGACCATAGATTGTAAAATAAATTAAAATGTGTTTAAAACTAAATAGTTATTAACTTAAAGCAAAACACATTATATTATGACATTTATATATTAATAAATTGTATCTGCTAGTGTTATCGCACTTCGATATGGATAAAAACCGCTTTATTGATGACTTGTACCTCCCCGGCGTATTCATAGCGCTTTAAGCAGTTATTAAGTAATTTATTAAATCGATTCACTTATAACGATATTCTATTTCTACTTATTGTATTTATGTGCCTTTTCATTTTAATTCTCTTGGCGATTGCGGTTTAAAAACTAAAGTTAGTTTGCGTTTACCATATTTGTAATTGTATTATAATAATAATTTTTGTTCATAGTAAATCTTGAATTAGTTGGACGATTTATTTTGTATCCTTTAACATTTTTTTTAAGTGTTATTCACACACTTAGGGTATGATTGAAATATTTTTAGCAAACGTATAAAAACTTGATCGCTCGCTTCATACAAAGATTTGAACGTAGTAGGATTCGAACCCACACCTCTTGGAAACCGTCCAAGCCCTCTGATCGCTAAGTTATGCGTTCTACAACCGACTTAGTCTTGAAGTAATACAACTTTTATTATAGTAATACAACTTTTTTGTTGTTAGCATTTCTGTAAAGAGAAAGAAGTTTTTACAAATTTCTGATACCCAAATATTATTTCTACTTGCTAGCTTGGAGGAGGTCCTCATACTTTTTACGTGACCTTCCTCCAGTATCATCGATACTGTGTTCTCGAAGGTTAACCGAGGTCTCCTTCTGGATCTATTACCAATAAGGTAAGCATCTTTGTATCACATATCTTTCTTTCCATTCTGTCATCACTCACCCTTTAGAAGTGCCCAAATCACCTGAGCACGTTCTTCTTCATACTTACTTACATCACATATTATATTCAATTTCAAATCAATACATAAAATAAAACAAGACTGCCTTATATTTTCGGCCAGCGGTTAAAAGAATATAATTTATTGCTTCTCACATAAATCTCGTGGGATTCATGATTACACGGAGCCTTCCGATCGCGTCCAGTAATTGCAATGACACGAGCATTCAACTTTTTAACCCATATTTATGTTGATGGAAGGTTGCAGTTATTTTGAAAATTTGTAGTTTTACGAACGAGACCTTCTTCTTCTTTATACCCATATATCATTGGCATATATTCATACATCTATATATAATAGTCAGATTTCGTACCGCGACTTTGTTCGTTAAAATATTTTTACTAATCTACAAAAATAAATTTTCTTAAGTATTGGCCATTTGAAGAGTGATTCGTTCCATTGCATTCGTGCACGTGTAAATCCAATGATAATTATATATTAACTAATACAATCTAATTTAATAATAAATAAAATGCTATATAATGTATGAGTATTAATAAAATGCTATACTAATATATGTACCACTCTATAACCTATAGGCAATGTTAGAGGTGTCATTGTCATTACCTAGATAGAATTTAACTTCCAAAAGGTGAGATGATGATTGATATGTGAAATTCATATCTTTTTCATATATTAGAAATTCACACGTAGACCTCTAATTAGGTAGAACTTATGCTAAAATAATGTATATTACCTTTTTATTATGGTAAACTAACTATGCTTCATTGAACAACATTTTAAATATCTTAGAAAATTGTACAATTACTTAGATTTCGTCATTAAAGTAATTGGTGTTATAAACAATTTGTTTATCAATAAATATATGTTAGATTACAAAGATTAATAATCCATCCATTATAATGAATTAAATTTCTAAAAAAAACATAAATAATGATCAAATAGGTATAATCATTTATTACTATAAAAATCTAGAGGATGACTTTGTGTCGTAGTGTGACAGCGTTACTCGAGGGAGTGATTGCATTTATCCGCTTTCGTGACAATACAAAGCACGGCGTTGAGTTCAGCCACTCACAGCCACACAATGTCTCGATTTGGGATGGAAAGTGGAAAACGGAGTGTCTTGACACTAGATTCTCTGTGGATATATGCGAGAAAAAAGCTGAACTATAACAATATAATAATATAATAATAATTGCTGTAATAGAATCGATTTAATTTACCTAATTGACTTTTCGTACTGTAAAGTTTTTACTTACAAAAATTTTGTACAAACATTTAATTAAAATAGCAATTGGGTTATTTGCCATTTATATAAATTATGTATTTTATTTTGTTTTCTGTTTTATTTCTTTAAATAAAGGCCAATTATACCACAAGTACTGTCTGATTGGTTCAAATTAAATATATAATTTATTTTTTCTTTACTGTACAGCATGGACTACAAATATTTGAGCAATGTTTTTTTTACATAACGTATCGTTTCAATTATATTATACATATGTACTAATAAAGTAGGTAATTCTACAGCGGATGTGAAGCTCACGATCGAGCTTTATACAGTAAAAAACAAAACAGTGGCTATTTTTCGTCAACATTCCGCGCTAACAAAGCTCATTTATAAATTGACAATATATTTTTATAATATACCTATATATTTTTTAACAATTTTACAGACTTAAAATAGTTTATATTTCGATACGGGCATTTTTGAGTTTTTCTGTATTTGAGTTATGTTATTAATCAATTGTTTTTATTTAGACAAGCTCTTATTATTTTTTATGAGGAAGAAACTTAACATTATCGATTAAATATTTACAAATGGCCATTTAAGGAGGCTAGCAAAAAAGCAGCTTCAAGCTTTTTTCCGCATAGCAGGGTATTTAGAGAGAACCTAGTGTAAAGACACTCTGTTTTCCGGTTTCGGCCGGAATTCGAAACATTGCGTGGCGAAACTCAACGCCGCGCTTTGTTACCACAGCGGACAAATGACAATAAATCGATCCAAATGAGGATCGAGTCCACAACCAATCGCGCTTGCAGTCAGACACAGTACCACTGCGCCACTATGGCGACTACGATTAATAAATATAAATAACGTTGTGTTTGTATGGCGACTACGATTAATAAATATAAGTAACGTTGTGTCAATTTACGGCTGTCATTAAGATGTTATGTGAGAAATCATATAATGATGGTCTCATTATTAAAGGCTTTACACGTTAAGCGTTTCATTATCACCATTTGTCAATTTTTTTATTTTTAATAAACCTGTTACTTTCATTTTACGTTACTATATGGATAGGTATATTGTGGACGTATGGGTTAGTTAATCAGTATTAGAACTACGAAAAGCCACATTTTGTTCATTATATTTTTTTGAACGTTATTTATATTGATTTATATAAATATATCGAAATTAATAAAAAATCCTTTTTAATTAATGCAAAAGGCTACATGCCCTTTCAATTTATAGTTCCTTTATCAGTCTTATCTATTTTAAAACTAAACTTACTAGCATAAATACTTATTCATATGTACACGGTTCTCAGGGTAAAATACTGTTTCTCGTATATCAGTTTTACTTAGTATCTCATTTAATATTCTTCCGATCCTAAGCTGCATATCGCAAAGTCGCATTAACCGTAAAATTGCTTTAAATTATGCGAAGTCAACATAAAGTCAATAGTTAACGACTAAAGGATTTTACTTAACAATATCGATATCTGAAGGCGACACGGCTGTACCCCTTATATAATACTTGCGCAATTAAAACTTAAAGGACAGATATCACAATCTCCACTTTTAATACTGAAAAGTGATTCTTTTGCAAAGTTTACACATATTTATATGGCATTTATTTATGCTATAAATTAAAAAAATTGTAGTACCACGATAATATGTGTGACTAAACTTATATTTATTATAGGTTTATTCTACTGATAGTTCTATTTTATTATTTTTTTAGCTTCATGCTTTTTTACACATAGCTGAGTAGTCAGAGATAACATAGAAAGAGAAATCGAGACTGCGTGTTAAGTGGGGGGACTCAAAGCCGTGCTTAGTCGAAGGTACCAGAGCAGAAAAAAAATACATAATTAAAAGATAATAATCGAACCCACAACCAATCACGCTAATGTCACACACTACACGATAATGTCGGAAGCGCTATGATGTTCTGATAGTTTTATCACTAAGAAATTTGTGTTTTCGCTAGTTAAATTATTATTTTCCTTACTCATCTACTGTATTTTTTGGCGTAGGCAAAGATAAATAATTTTTTCACCACTTTCCGGTCTCTTCTGATTTTTTGACTATTATAAGACAAAATGTATTGAATACCCAAAGCGTACTATTTCCTTTTTTTATGAAAATTGTAAATAAAATGTATAGCAATACTTTTAATTTAATTGAAAATGAGTTTAACACTATTTTAAAAAAAGTGTATAAAAACTGGAATTTCAAATTAAGTGATTGGGCAACTCTTATATAGGCAACGGCATATACCAGAGCGGAGACAGACTTTACCCTAGAAATTACAGACTGACCCCTCTATATTAGCGATTTTTTTTTGTTTTTTTTTGTCTTACTTAGGGTTTTTGCGATTTGTCCAAAACCTTTGGTTGTGTAGATCATGAAACTTTATTTCTAAATCGTTTTATGTCATTATGGTAAACATAATGTCGCCCTTAATGTTATTGCCTCGGATTTGATTCAAAGAATCCAGAAGTCATAAATAATGTAAAATCGTCTGGATTTTCCCTAAGGACCGGCGTTCCACAAATATCTTATTGGTCCTCTTTTATTTTCGCTTTATATAAAAGTTTTCCTTTTTTGTAAAGAACTTATGTGATATTGTACTATTCACAGATGATATATTAATATTTAAAAATGCTTACCATACCATACATACCATATACAAAATGCCAAAAAAAAAATGTATTGAATATCATTTACCTAATGTTAGAAAACGGAATCTAAGTCCAACATTTAAAGGAGAAACCCTTAACATGACAGAGTTTTCGTCGGCGTAATCGTAAGCTCCAGTGGAATGCTCACCTTGAAACACTTGCAGATAAACGACGTCTCATGAGTGTTTCCGATGGGTTTTAGTGGGTACTATCTATCTACTATCGGGCTTAGCCGGTGAGTCCCACAGTATTATACGTCCGTAGGGCAGTTTTGCCTGCCTTGCAATCCACACTCGGAAGAATGATTATATTTAAATTATATTCATTTCTCCGCTCTGGTAAGACAAAACGTGAAATATACTAGTACATATAACCAAGCCTTATTATTATTTAAATCTTTACGCCGGTAGGCCCATAGAACTAAGTGACATATATCTGTTATTAACTTTTCCTGTATTCAGATATAACGCTTTTGTGTCATAGGATTAGAGCAAAACTCCAGCAATCATCTCGAGCGTTACATTCTAATATTGTCACGATGAGAAATTAGTTCTAATCAGGTATTTGACATCATTTTTAAAATACAATCCCTTATTTCGCTTATTTGTAATTTACAGGGTTTCCCTTGTTAATTTACAGTAAGAGTTTCTATTTTCTATTTTGCAAATACAAAGTGGATATAAAACCAATCATTGTTACATAGAAGCTATTATGAATGGGGTCAATGAAGTGCACTCGCTTACGTATGACATTTGTTCCTGTACGCAATGTCAGGTTTGTAGTGTGCCATGAAAAAATAATGCTATCGATCGAATACCTTATACGGTCAAACATTATGTTACAATGTTGCAATGGCTTCGACTTAGAATAGAAACTTGTAGCGTTTCTTTCATTCACGCAATTTTAAATCAACCATTTACCAATTACCTTTTCGATTGTAAAATGTAAAATGAAATAAAAAATACGATTATGTTAACATTTTTTTTAAGTGTTATTCCCACACTAAGGAAATTGAAAAAGACATATTTAGAAAACGTATGAAAATTTTAACGCAGCGGGATTTGAACCCGCGCCTCTTGAAAACCGTTCAAGAGAGTTCAACGTCTTTTTCAAAAATACGATTATTACGATAACTTAACGTTATAATTTTCATACAAGTTAAACTTTAAAACATGCTATTAATTATAGTTCATATAATAATTTAATAAAATATTTTCATTGCCGTAGAGTTAGACAACCCGGATTTATTGGGTTTTTATCCAATTGTGTCCCCACGTTTACAAAAAATGAGGAGCAGAATGGTTCATTACTAAATTATTTCAGCGCACTAAAAATTAGGTTACATAAAAAAAGAAATTGCAATGAATACGCTTATATTTATTTTCTGTCTTTAAATTATTTTAGTCATCATGGCTCTGGACACTTGCAAATTTTCAAACAAAACGAACGGCTATAAGTGAGTTAGAATGGCGTTGCAAGATTAATACAGGTTGAGCTAAAAGAAGCGTGTTAAAGAATTTAAAATCCCGTATTTTAAATCGTCGAATGAATCAATGTCATATACTATCGACATTAAAACATTACTTAATAGAGGTCTTCGTGGCGCAGTGGGTCAGCCAAACGAACTGTAAACGAATGGTCGTGGGTTCGGTTTCCATTAGGGGGAACGATTTTATATTTAATATATTTTTATTTATCCGCTCTGGCACATAAGACAAAACGCGGCGTTCAATTTCGCCACTCAACACGCAATGTCTTAGTTTCTGATGGAAAGTGAAAAACACAGTGTCTTAAAATTAGGTTTACTCTGACTACCCTGAAGAAGCGTAAAAAAAAAGTAATGATGATAATCAATAGAACTAGAACTTCCTATACTAAATATAAAAATATAAACTACTCGTTTTTATTGTCGTTGATTAAAGTAACATCGAGATTGATATATACAAGACATATTTATATTTAACAATATACAAAAAATATTTTAAATATACTCCAAAGCCTATGACTTGCGCCATGCTCCAGGTATTCGATCCTATTTGCACGTTTATACAGTTTGAGGTGTCGCTATCAGACCATCAGCCTATTAGTTACCCCTTAAATAAAAATAATTAAGTTTACTTAATAATTTTTATTTATCAATGAAATTTTCTTAGTACGAATTAAAAAATAATAAAGCTAGTACCTACATTAAATATAACGTTTGCAATTACTTTTTTTACGTAAATAATTGCATTATATTTTTGTTCATTTATATATATTTTTTTTATTTTTGGTCGCCTGTCCCGGCGGAGATAACCTATCCAAAAATCCTAACACCAATATCCACTATTTTGAAAAAAAATGTAGGTAACGACAGATAGATTTTATTTTATTTAAAATAAACTCTTTTACAGTAATAATAGCGTATATTTTGGCATTCGAAAATATATTTAGAAATCTGACGTTTCGAACACTTTTTAATAGTCTGTAACAGGTAGACTGATGTGGCATTAGTCTCTTAGTACAAATATCAGCATACTGTGCTGGATTATTACAATTTTCTCTGGTGTAATGAATTTGCGACTTTAAATTTGTCAGGAAATTTAAAGGAAAATTTGTCAGGTTGGTGTGGTCCCAGAAATGTAGTACGAGAAATTTGGATATATTTGAATAGCCTCGCATTCTAGCTATTTTAGTCATAACATAAGAATCATTAAACTTACTATGGTTAACCTAATATACTGCTGATTTTAAAAGACACTAATTCTTGATATGATGTCGTTGTTTATATTAACTCCAAGCATTTTTTTGACAAATTTGATTAATGTTAGATAAGTTATTTAGATATAGATAAGATAGTTAGTTCTACGTGTACAGCTTCACGCTTTACCCCGCATAGCAGGATAGTCAAAGAGAACCGCTGTCCACCTTCCGCCCGAATTCGAGACATTGCGTGTTAGCAGAACTCAACGTCACACTTTGTCTTATTACCAGAGCGGAAAAACAAAAATAATTTAAATATAAACATTCCTTCAACTAGGGATCGAACCCACAACGCCACTACGCCACGATGGCCTCTTGAGGTGGTTGGAGGTATACATGTACCTTTATTTTAATCGTTAAAAGGAAGTCAGGTTTGATCCGTCACCTGTCTCATGTACATAGGTAAGTTTTAATTAAAACGTCATAAAGTAATGAAATTCAAACGTATTCCAATTAATCTATAGAATACTGTCCTTACATTGTTTATAAATTACAAATATATCTATATTTATAAGGGTATATTTTATTTTAAATACAACCTTTTTGTTTTTAAGCGAATTTAATATTTATTCTGGATTAGTCTGGATTATTACATTTTTATTTAATATCTATTCTTATTAGGTACTTGACCTGCAGTTTGCATAGTGTAACATTTACTAGTATACTCATTGTTCGGTAAACACATGGTAATATTTATTCTATTAATTTAATATATTTCTTACGCATTATTATAAATAATTGGCTTTTTGTCACCCCTTGTGCTTTGCGGCGATCAAATTGTCGATTGATCGAAGTGTTGATTCTCTCTAATCTGCTGCACTCCTGGGCAATAGAATAATATGTAAAATTATCGTCTTTGTAGTTTGTACTATGTAGAATCTACTTATAGGCAACATTTATATTAAATTATTTGATTGAAATTGAATCCTATTCGGGGGTATATTTGTTTAACAAAATACCCTCTTCTAACAGTACGTCTAATTTTGTGTGACAAATACGGCGTTGCGATCCTACACTTACAATACGTTATACGGTACCTTAGTATCATGTTTGATAATGAAATTTGATACTGTCTATCAGATTTACTGTCACAGTATTGACTTGCTTATCTAACTAACAAATTCAATCTAAAAGAAGTTCTTGATACAGTATGACCTTGGCAAAATGATCAATACACTAAAGAATAAAAATCTGGAAAACAAGTAAAAAGAATATGAAATAGAAATTTGCCCATTCACAAAAATATAAAATCAATATCGTCAATAAACATTAAAATCAGTATTATCAGTCCTACCGGAAGCTACCACCGGCTCGGTAAGCATTTCTGTAACAGCTACTCTTTTGAAATATAATTTTACAATAATTTCACAACTATGTTTAGCCTCCCTACTAGGGTGAGCATTGACACATTGAATTCCTCACATTGACATCAGTATAGTATTCTTGAATAGAACAGTATACTTACCTCAATAATATGTTTTTTTATCTTGATTTTAAATTGTTCAAGTGGCAAGTCTGTAATTATTTGTGGAAATAATAAAATTCCACATACATACGTATGTCCGTGTGGCATATTAAATAATTCAGTAATCCTTGGAAACCGAAAATTAGGAGTAATCAGCTCATTTTTACTTGTATAGATAAAACACATTACTGACCCAAGTAGGTACCTGGAAGCTTATAGTTATTTAGGCTGATCCTAAACGGCTCACGTTTACGAGCGCAGTCACAGCTGTCAATCACGTCAATGGAACACAGTGTATGCTTTATGGCGTCTCAGCTAATTCACAATTTTGAAACTCTTATTTATTTTTAACGGACGCGGCTTTGCCGAGACACGGGTGTTAAGACTCTATTAAAGTCGACGATAAAATGTACAATGTTTCCTTTCAATGCCCTATTACACGAACTCACCTAGGTTTATGTTCTTCAGTTTATGACGATGTATGTATGTGAATTGGTGTCAGGATTCGTTAAGCTTATGATTTCATAAGTGCGATAAAGAATGATTTCAATGTTTATTATTATGTGTTGGCCGTTAAAATTAATAATTTGAAAGATTTTGAAGTTAGTTTTAACTGCGAGTTGGCTTTTCATGATCTGTTTAAGGTTCAGTTTGTATGTACGCTAATCACGGAGAGATAGTCACAAAGAGTACGGGGTATATTTAAAACAGCATTTATTTAAAAAAAAGACATATTTAGAAAATGTGTAAAGAATTGAACGCGGCGGGATTTGAACCCGCGCATCTTGAAAACCGTTCAAGTTCTTTTTAAATTTCCTAAATGTGCGATTAACACTCAAAAAAGGTTAAAAAGAAGCATATTATTTTATAAAAAATAATGCATAAATATTAAAAAAATAATTTTATTTGTTGAATGTTAATTAGGTGTGTTTAAACGGAGTAGATAAGTTGTATAATAGTATAATATAGAAATAAAATATAGAGGTTAATAAAAATAAATATATTAAATATTTATACGTTTTTAAGGTTATTTACACGAACGTATAAAGATTTGTACCGATCGAGATTCGAACCCTCGCTTCAATCGTCCAAGCGCTGTAGCCGAAATTTAGAAATTCTTGTAAATTTATTTTTGTTGTTAATCTTTTGAGAGATTTTTATAAATTTCTGCTACCTAAATATTATTTCAACTATTATCGTTTGGCAAGAGAAAAGGCTATTTATTAAATATTATCACATTTTAAAAGTATTATCAGGATTCACACACATAGGATAAGAAAAACAAAATGACGTAGCCGGATGTAGACCGCATAGCTTAGAGGTAGAGCTTGGACGGCTTCCAAGAGACGTGGGTTGAAATCTCGCTGCATGAAAACCGTTTTATTCGTTTTGTTAAAATAATTATATTTTAATTTCAATTGAATTTAATTAAAAATATGATGATTTTTTTAAATATATTTTGTCAGTCTCATTTCTTTACACTATAATTACTAAAAATTACATTTTGATATATAGTAGTAAACCTAAATATTAACTAAAGCCTAGTGGTAGTAAGAATAGTCATCGAAAATTAGTGTAGTTTTTTCAATTTATTTATTTAAATAACTTTATTTATTTAAATAATTATATATTATTATACATCAAACATTTTTTACAAAAGAATATTTCACAGTCCTACAAAACGGTTTATACAATTTGACTGTACTGATCCTACAGTGAGTCTCTTAATTTCACATTATAAAAGTCGCTAGCAATATTGTTTTACTTTTATTTCAAATATTTTGAAAACTGGTTCACGGCGTATGTCCTTAGGCAAAGTGTTAATTATATATGGTAATCTTTTTTTTGGAGTTCTATCTCCAAAGTAATTATGTACTCTTGGTATCTCATATTTTATTTTTGGATTTTGAGGCCATCGTGGTGCAGTGGTCTGATTGTAATCACGTTTGTTTATGAGTTCGATTCCCACTCGGAGATTTTTTTCTAAGTTCTCCACTCTGGTGAACAAAATAAAGCGCGACATTGTATTTTATCACTTAACACTAGTGCTTTGACACTAGATTCTCACTAATTAAAATATAAATAATTTTAATTATAGTGTTTTAATATATGGCCTATATTAAACCCCTATTATTTATATTTTGAGGCCGTCACGACGCAGTGTGTCAGCGACTGACTGTAGACTGTAGAGAACATATTTTAAATATGAATATAATTTTTATTTCCCGGTTGTGGTAAGCCAAAACGCAGCTTTGAATTCCACCAATCGTAACATCTCGAGCTCAGGTGGTTAAAGCAAAGAACGGACGGAAATTAGATTTTCTAATTCTAATTTTTATACGGTAGCTGTAAAAGAGATAATTTAATATATTATGTTGCCATACAAAAATCAATTTTTAATATAAAATACGTGATAAAGACCAAAAAACTTATCGGATCGTAAAACATTGGTTTATGTAATAACGTTATGAATACCGAGTTTCACCCGTCGCGCTTCTACAGTCCTTTCAACCATTCGCCCTAACATAATTAAGTTACAACTTGCACTATTATGTGTATGATTTACGATCGGGGGACAATATTTTAAACGTCTCAAAATATACTTCACGTATGTCCGGTCGTAAATGCCCCACTTGTAATAAACTCAAAAATTGTATTCCAACACTTGGGTGGTAAAAGTTAATTTATCGTATAAAATAGCTCTGGATTTCTTATGCATCGATGAGTCCCCTTTTATGCGTTTTTATTGTTAAACGGTTAGTTCTTACCGTGGAATAAATACATATTAAAACCTTTTTAAATATACGCTTGCATTCGAGGCTTTAAATATCTATTGATGCTTATATGGAAAGTGTGAAGAAAGTAATAACGACATAATATTATGAAACTAGCGACCGGCCCTGATTTGCTCGTGTAATTAACCTTATATTTTCCTATGTGTTTTGTGGGCGTGCAAGCGAATTCTCCATTTTATTTCTTTCGTGGTAATTCTCATTTTACAATAACCGCTAAGATATTAAAATAAATTGTGTAGTTTAATTATATTATCCTTGACATGCTTAATATATTACTGTATGCAATTGGATTTAAATTAGTACCATCTATCTGTTTAAACGGTTCCACAATTACCTCATTACAAGTGAATATTTTTGTTAAATTTAGAATGAGTCTAACAAGGTATTTTTTACAGATAGACATAATAGACTTATCTACACCATCACGGACTTTTTTGTACATCTATAAAAGAAGAATAAGAATATAGAAATACAGGCGTTTATAACTTAAAAGGTTTTGACAACGTTTTCTATGAAAGTAATCAGGTTTATTTTTTCCGACATATTGAACAAACATCGTTATATTTCAAGCAATTTACTCAATACCTTTTTATTATATATCTAAAATCACTATTCTAAAAGACAATTCTCACTAAAAGACAATTCAAACTACTAAAGTTTTTGAGATTTTTGCGAAGAGACAGACATAACAAACAGATGTGTGAATAAGACTTTTGCCATTGCATTTACTACATTTAGTAAGCACACAAAAATATGTTTTTACTATAAACAAATAATATATAAATACTATAATATAAATTAATTATATATATATACTTTCCTCAGTCTGTAAATGTGTCTACAAATCAGTCTTACTATAATCAAAATGCATTAAAATCCGTTGCGTAGTTTGAAAGCGTACAGGCAGCGGGAGCTTTGGAAATGCACTATATAGACACTAGACCAATATGACGTAAACTTTGCATATTTTCTCATTCTTATAAAATATTTCTTCCCCTATAGAGAACCTAGTGTCCGTTCTCATAGAGAACCTAGTGTCCGTTCTCCACTTTACGCCGCGCTTGGTCTTAACAGAATTAACAAAAACAATAGGTACGAAACACATAAAAAAGAAGGAATGTACAAAAGGCGGAGGCTAAGTATAGTAATATATACATATATATATAAATCATCGCAAACATGACAGCTGTCTGAAATAAGCACGTAATCGCCATACACATAGTCATACATTTAGTCACTCCTCGATCACCAACATAAGAAGTAGTAAGTAGGCCCACGACCTACACCAATACAAAGATAATTTCTAATCATACTAATTTTATCTACAAATAAAATCTAGATAGGATATTGGGGAAATACCAAATATCAATAGGTACCTTTTTTCTTGAGGGTCTCAGGACGGGGACAATAACTTGCTATACCGTTTAAGGTTCTTGAACGGAACAAGAGGCGCGGGTTCAAATCCTGCTGCGTTCAAATTTTTATACGTTTTCTATATGTCTTTTTCAATTTCCTACGTGTGCGAATAACACTTTAAAAAATGTTAAAAAGCAAAAAAAAAGTTACTATAGCGTGTTTTTTTTATTATTGTATCTTTAATGTGTACATTACACTTAACTTATGATGTGTCTAGGTCATAAAAATATATGACCGTAAAATGTACACGTTCTTGTCCACTTTGAATGTAAATCTAATTATGCGTTGAGCGAAATGGGAGCGATGAGAATGAAGATAGAGTTAATTCGAGTGTGATTGAATATCATCGGATTGGCATAGGAATAGATAATTATTTTTGTTATACTCGTTACTAATGCCGTATTTTTATATATATTTTAGTTATTACAACGGAATATATAGAGATAAAATGTCTATCCAAGTATATAGTGATTTAAGTTACTTATTTTGGAATGGTTAAGTTATTTTTCGCATTTAAGATATCCTTAGAATGGCATTAGTCATTTAGAAATAAATAAATGTATTCATTTATATTTCCAAAAATCTAAATGTTTTTTAGTTTATAAAAGACATACTTACCTTTTTAATTAAGTTTAGAAAAATATTTCAAACTGTGTAAAAATACGTAAGAAGTAATAAAAGAGGTAAGGGGAAACCGCGGTCGACTTTTGACAACAGTGCGCACAAGGTTGATGGTAGTGGCAAAAAAATGTATTGTTCTTTCGATCTTATTGCCTCTCTGTAGCCTGTAAACATAAGTACTTATTATGTTCTTCATAACTTCAAATTAATGTAAAGATAAGATGTTGACAGGTAACGTAAAAATAAATTACCGAATGGAAATAAAATGGACGTTATATTAAGTTAATATTTTATAATAAACCATGTCAATTGTAGTTACTTCAATCGATAGTATCATTAAACTTTTAGGAAAAAAATATGAACTGTTAAATTAATCTCGCTTAAAGAGGTGATGGCAAAAACTTGTAACAACCATATAAAAATTTCTTCGTGGCGGGATGGCTTAATTGGCGTGTTTTCTGAGGGGCTCTCTCGTTCCCGTTCTGAAATGTTCGAATTTTTTGTAAGAAATTTCGATATATTTATAATTTCACGCTTCTTTCACTTTGGTAGTTGATTATTATCCATTGAATAATAACGATTTTAATTTTAACACTTTAAATGACACTAAAAAAAAAGCTCCATTTTGCCTTGATTTTTTGCTATCTTTCCTTATGTGTTCAATTTTCATGCTGTACAATTTAGTTCATATTAATTTTTTAGTCATCGTTCTTGAGTGCTGAGATATCTAAATAGAAACTGAGTTTGTGAAACTTAGGTAGGTAGGTACGTCTGGCTTTACGAGCTTGGAATTTCGGATTTAAATATTTTAATTTCTTAAAAATATCAAGACCGTAAAATATTCGAATTAACGATTACACTGCTAGTTTTATATACCTGTAACCGTAGCAATGAAGTAGCTGAAAGTGAATTGAACTCAGGTTATCCTTTAGCTACTGACAAATTGTTTCTTTGTTAAGAGTCGTGCACAGTGTGTTTACTCAAAAATCACGCACGCTTCACTGCGGCTACGCGATTGTTTTCAAAACAATTTAAGGATACGACTTGATGTGTTTTACTTTAAGGACAAATTTTAATTTTAATTTGGAAAATATAAAGAATAAATATGCCTAATGGCGAATATCTAATAATAAATAACGTAATTGTAGAAATATAATTATTAAATATGTAAGATAACTAGACGTAGTGACAAGTTACTGGTATGTACTATATAGGTAGATTATATATTTAGGGTACTACTAGACTCTTTGATGTGTATGGCTCTTTATACTAAACTGATATTCAAACACTTGGTGGTGTGTGTAGTATAAATTTTATGTATTTAATTATTATATATAAAAATTCACTCTCTATGTATTTTAACTGTGCAAAATTTTATACTCCTCTGCCTGCATAGTATTTGTGTAAAGGAACTTGAAACAATTTTAGAAAAACATGCCAAAAGTGCCATGCCATTGGAAACCGTCCAAGAGACGCTCCTGTCTCTGCAACTCGACAGGCCGCACAGTATACCCGTAAAATAAATAAGATACTAAGAACTTTCTTCCCAGTACTTAGCATTTCGAAGTAACATTCGATATTGCAAGAAAGTCGCAAAAGAAAAAACCTCAACCTAAATCTTTGTTATATAAAAACCTTTTAATAAGTGCGGTTACACATTTTTTTCAAATAAAAGTATATGGCTAATCGTCTTTGTATGCTTAATTATAAAAAAGAACTAGAAACGCAATTTGCATTGAATTTTAAACTTAACAAAAATTAAACAGTGTGACTACACCTTTAAGTCGCAGTTGTTCACTTGATTTAAATCATGTTTGCTGGTTAACATCCGGAGGCTGAATCTGAAGCTTAAAGTTCTGTAGATTTGAAATACTATTTAAGAGTGTGGTATTTTTTAAACTATAATTAGTATATAATAATGAATTCTATTAAAGAAGTGATCAAATATAGTTCTTAATCGTGCACATCATAAGAACGAGGCGTGCAAAGTATAAGATTTTTTTGAAATATAACAGAAATCATTTAATTATTATTAAACGTAAAATTATTTTATGATCTTTGGCTGCTTACAAAATGTGACAACTTTTTATGCTATGTATAGTATGTATATAATATGTCAATTTATTGAAGTAAATATTTTTTCAAACAACTTTCTTATTTTAAAAAGGTCAAAGGCAAAACACATTATTCGGTGCTTATTTTCATTCAATTTTAGATTAGTAAAGCTAATTTAGAAGATATATTTAGTATAAATAAAATTCAAAATAACATAATCCAGCTTATCTTAAAGAGAATTCATTTTCTTAGATTTTTTTTAAATTGCCAACGAAGCAAGTAGCAAAGTGAAAAAATACGTTTTCGAGACAATATTTATAGTAACCCTAAGCTAATTGCTGTTACAAAGACGACGTATCGTGTGTCTACGTAGCATGTAAGGTATAAAGCACTGTACACATAAATGCCACTTAGGGCCCCTTTGTATTATTTATAGTCATATTTTAGTTTTCATATTTAGTAATTATTTAATAATTTAGAAATTATTTCAATTTGACAATGCTTAAAAAGATACTTTTAAACTAAACATTTTTTTACAAAATATATAAATGCTGAAATTGTTTAGTAGGACGTTATTATCTGCATTCAATTTTAGTCACGTAATTATATAATTCTTATGAAGACATATATTTGTTATTTTTTTGCTTAAATATTATACATAAATATTTGGGACACTTTAGTAAGTACTAAGTGGTATCCAATACTTTATTCTTTTTGAAACAAAATGTTCTCAATTTTAAATGAAAATCAAAAAAAGGGGGCCTCATACAATTATTAAAATTTTATTGATATTAATGTTATATGTCACTAAGTGTTACTGAATTTTTTATTACGAGTAATTAATAATTATACAAATTATCATTTAACACGTTTAAAACATTAATAAAACGTGTATTATTAACCTAACATTTTAAAATATATAAATCAATAAAAGGGGCCTCGGCGTAATTTTGCTCTATAAATATAACATTAACTGTATAAAATTATTTTTAGTTACAACTTTTTACTTAACTTATTTGTATGTTGTATCATAGTGTATTAACTAAGTGTTAAATAATATGTACATTTGTATGTATTACCCTATTAATTAATGAACAAATTATAATATATTTTCGCTCTATTATGGAAAATCCAAAAGATTATTTACATATAAAATTAAACTTATATAAAAATAAATATTTGTTATAACATTAAAATGACAATCGTCTTGGTACATTCAAAATGGGTTTAGGATATGATGTTTTAGGACAGCTACGAGTAGAAAAAAGAATTTGGATTCATTACTATAATGGTTTTTTTTAGTAAATACTAATGATTAATTTATAATTGTCTCATCGTTTCAAATTGTAATTAAACGTTATTAATATTTTTTCTGAATATATATGAAACAAAAAATTACGTAACTATTTACGTACTTTCTAATGATATGTACCGTAGTTAGTTTTTATTAAATTTATAGTAAAATCCTATTATAGGTAACAGCAAATTGTCACGCATAACCCATATAATACGTTATTGTTATTATGTTAGCTCTAATCCATTTAATAGCATTATAATTACAACGTAGCTAAATTTATAACACAATCGCATTAAATGCGATGAAAACTCAACAAATAAAGATATTATATGCAATATACTATGCAGTAGTCACCGTAGCTGATTATAACAACAAAACTTCGAACTTTTGTAAAAATAATGATGGTTAAAATATTACTTTAGTAAAAATATTTAATAACTATTTTGTTATTTAGTGTATTCATCAATTTAATGGATTGCAACATTACTTAAGGCGTAATGAAAATCCTGTTCATGGTCAAAAATATTTTCAGTTCAAATAGAAAAGACCTGCAACCATATATTGTTCGTTAGTTCTGACATTTCTGTTTCTGTTTTACAATATTTAAAAAAAATTTAGTGTACAGCTTATAATTTATGGAACTTTCATGGATTTTGTTAAAATTTCTCTGGGTTTCTACAGGTGATTGGACGGGTGTGTCATTGATATGGTAGCATTATACACGCAAAGCTTAAATTATATGTTCTAATTAGGTACCAGACCGATTAAAAATCCTCTTTATTTGTGCAGGGTTTCGCATTGTCACGCACATTCGTTACCGTGAGCTTATTACTCTTTCTACAATCGCTTTACAAAGCTCGCAATCTCTGTGTAATATAGTTAATTTGTGTCAGGTTTCATTCTAACGTGCACTTTTTTATTTGTAGATCTGAGCCTATTACTACTAATCATATCATTTAAAAGTATTAAACATATTAGATAAATGAATATAGTAATGTTGGAATCTGGAACATTATGCTTATAATAATTTGTT
This sequence comes from Podotricha telesiphe, assembly GCA_038994665.1. NCBI lineage: Eukaryota > Metazoa > Arthropoda > Insecta > Lepidoptera > Nymphalidae > Podotricha > Podotricha telesiphe. The sequence goes on along the minus strand of JAOYRR010000307.1, from coordinate 947,530 downwards.
TCTAACATTACATTTAATATCGTAGTATTTACAGAAACGGCATATTAAAAATTAACACACTCTTACAATTTTTTGTTTTTGATTCTTATTTTATTTTTAATAATCAATTACTAATTTATTATTTTTTTAGGCTTTATATGATTTAAAAGCTATATTTTAAGATTTGTCAGTACTGACTTATGACACAACCGAACTTTAAAGTACATTGACAATAACACTAGGTAAATAAACTTAATTCAATATAGTGCTATATCCAAACCAAATACACCTAATATTAGTTTATATTGTATTATCATTCAATATATTAGATTTTTTTTAAAAAAGTTATGTAAGCTCCATTGGATGCACGTTCGTGGAGGCAATAAAATCAAGAAAAGGGGCCTCAGTAAGTCGACACGCACGCATATATTAAGCCCTGTAACGCTAGCGTGTATTGGTACTCAATGAACACGCGATGTTGGCTTCGTAGCCTTACGAACGACCTGTCGTAGAGTCTTAGTTTGTTTAATTCCCTTACACATCATTATAACTGTGAATAACAGATTATGCACTGCTAAATCCACATAATCTATAAATTGAAGCCATTTTCACACTATTACTATATCACTTAGCTAAATTACAGTGACATTAAATGAGAAATATGTTCATTTTACGGCTTATAATCTAATTCTCTACGAAGCTAATATCAATATATTTCTATCGAGGAAGTCATTTCGAAATCGTAAACTACACGCTTTATTGAATGTCGAAAATAGATTTCTTTGTTTCGTATATATGCGTCTAAGATAATTTTCCAAGAATTTTCCTCTTAGAATAGGTTCCAAAATTTGTTTAGTAAATATATATTATAAATAGAATATGTGATGTTTTAATTCCAATAATTTCGATTATTAAATAAGCTTATACAACCTAATTCATATTAAATCCTGGTTATTACTTTTCTAATCTTGGGAAGGGATTACTTATATTATAAACTTATATGATAGGCTTAAGAATATAAGCTGTAATAATTCGAACTCTCCAAGGCCTTTCTCCAAATTTGGAGTGCCTTAACAAAATAATATATCATACTTTATACTGTTGTTTAGTTTCATTACTTCAGAAATTTAAATTCAAGTTAATTGCAGCTTTGAGAAGAAAACTGTTATTTTTTATTTTTCTTTTCATGTAAGTTTTATATTTGCCTACAAATTAATATATTAGTATAGAAGTAAATTACCATAAAAGCATATGCCATATACACTAAATAACAAAATATATTTTACAAGGCTTGGGGTGGCTGTGCAAATAAGGGGCCCTTTAGTGGGGGCCCGGACAATATACGTATTTGTTATACATTAATGCAATGTGCAAAATATTGCATACTTATGATTATTCAATGAATGTAGTTCCTTCTATTATAGTTTATATTTCATACATAAATGAAAAATTAAAATAACAAAAAGTTATTATAGAGTGTGTATTGAGCCTTATAAAAAAATGGATAATACGTTGAGGTTTCTCCTAAGACAATGTTGAAACTCTTCTTCAAACATTTTAGTAAATATTTAAAAAACACAAATAGTAAACAACCTTCAGCATTAGCAATATTTTTAGTTTTTTTAAATATTGCAACTTATATTATTATTTGTTATTTCTAGCGTATCAGTAGTAAAATTACTGGTTTACTGTTAAAATTTATTATGCCATAATTTTGGAAGAAAACAAAAATAGTTTTATTTTTTTAATTTGACTTTGATAATTCGTCCAACATCGTACTGTATTCTGCCTTTACTTTTTCTTATAACTTGTCAAAATTGATGCATCGATTTAAGTTTTCAATTGATTACCCACTCGCCTTGGAAAAAAAATATCAGATTTAATAAAAGTATAATTTTATCTCAATAACAATCTTTTTCAATATGAAAGTTGATGCAAAAGTAAATCAATACTAAAACAAAAAAATTACATGTTAACAAAATAAAATAGATTACGAAATAACTGTAACAAAATATAATAACAAGACTAATAAAGTTATAAAACCATCTATGCATTTTGAATCAGAAATTTTATTCAATTCATTATTTTATGACACACCTGTGTCACATAATGTCCTATAGGCAGCTATTTACAAGAAAATGCAACTAATGTAGATTTTATAAATATCTTAAATATTGTGTACGTAATTAAATATATCCTCCATTGGACCTTTCTAATTACGAACTAATTTTTGGTGTTCGCACACTCATTGTATCGGTGTTCATACAATGAGACCTACAATACCTATACTTTGGTAAGTTTCTTTAGAGCTATAACTCCGCGAATTCTAATAACGTCAAGTTCCATGCAACATGAAGTTATAATATAGGTGATTTTCAACGAAACATTTGCTGAAGGCAGTTGGTCGTAATAAAAATAAGTGGATGCAGCGTTTATGGCCCCGTTTTATGCGACTTCGTATAACTTGCGTATTACCCGTTTTCATGATTAAACTATGCAAAACCGCCAATATAACCTCAGTAAATTAAATTTCAGCTAAATTTAGAGATCCACCACTATGAGACCATAATTTACACTAACCAGTTAATTTAAGTAGTTTATTTCATGATTTTTACGAACCATCGCGGTGTGATTGGCACTTTGCGAATAAGTTTTACGATCGGCTAAGCCTCGAACTAAGCCGGCCGTTAAACCGAAGTAGACGTTTTATGCTAGATTTAGTTCATAATTTATTAGAAATGAGGTCTTAGAATATTCTGGGCACGGATGCTCCATTCGTGTTCTGTATTTTAATTCTTCGTTATTCGTTGATTTAACTGAGTATCCATAATTTTGTCGTTTTAATAAATAATTCATGAATTAGAAAGAACTAACTTTGAATTTATTGAACGCTTATTAGTTATTACCTCATAAAACAGAAAATTACTACTAAACTGCTGTGCATCAAAGCCTCTGTTATTTGACGAGATCGAAATAGAAATTCAAGAATATACAAAAGCAAACAGATTTTGTGCTTAAATTAACGTAACAAATTACTGACAGTTAGCGCTTAGCGGATCAAACTTTTGAACATATCCGCCGTTATGTATATATGTTTGTTAAACCGTATGTAATTAAGTTTTTTTTTTTTTTTATAAGTGTGTTTGAAGATTGTTTTAGGGAACGATGGGGCTGACATTTTTGTATTATTACATAAAAAGACCCTAAATAAAAATAGATTAAAAAAAAATAAAAAAATTAAGTTTTATCTGTAAGTACTGATTTCTAGAAATAATTTAGGTTATAACATAATGCAATGGGCAATTTTGTTTAAATTCATTTAGCCATTTAATTATTTCGATTTAAATTGGTTCTTTTTTTACAAAATATATCTATTATTTATAATAATGTTTTTATAATGCATTTAGGCATTTAATAACTATGGTTCGCTTAAAATAATTGTAAGAAGTTTAAAAATGAATCCAAAAAGACTAAACAAAAAAAGCAACGAACATTCTTCGCAATTTGCCCAATCATCCTTGACGATGTAGGTTCATTATTTTTGGAAAAGTTAACTAATCTTAATTTGCAACGAATCTCATAACGAAAAGTTGACATAGATTATCATCCAGTGGATATAAAAGCTTAAAGATATCTATCGATGGCATAAACAGCTACAATTTTTTTTTTTTTTTGCAAACAAACAGTTTAGCTTTAAAGGACTCGAACCTACGTCTCTTGGAAACCGTCCAAGACTTTGGCCGCCAAGCCATACGATCACGGACGAAATAAAAAAGAAAAAATGGCTAAGTAAAAAATGATAAATATTATCCCACTATTATATCACTATAAATATTTAGAAATTTGAAATATAAAATTTGATGGATTATTATAATATATTGTGAATTATTACAAACAATCCACCGTGTGATATAGACAAAGCTAACTTAAATATTATAAAACGATTCGTTCGATTTGATAAACATGTTCTAATATTACTATACTAAGAGAAAACTGGAAACATATCTACTCATATTTTATAATGAGTTTCAATAACACGAATGTTATTGAAATTTATTGAGAAACATTGTGGGACAATGGTTGCTTTATCACATAATAGGTATACTGTAACTAAATTATTACTTAGATTAAAGTAGTGCCAAGTTCAAAAATAAATATATTTTTAATTAAAGTATCGTCTGACTGCCAACTCGATTGGTTGTGGGTTTAATTGTCACTCGGAGGAATGATTATTTCAAATTATTTTAATTTCTTCGCTCTTCTAAGACAAAGCGCTCTTCTAAGTCTTGATTTCGGACGTAAAGTGGAGAGTGGACTGTCTTGACACTACGTCCCTAACTACCCTATGCGGGAGAAAGTATGAAGCTAAAAATATATATTTCAATTATTTAGATTTCTTCTTGCGACATAGAAGACGATTAGACTTCGTTCGTTGTGGGAAGTCCGTGACGAGGAAATACTATAACTATATATAGACTTAACTCTTTATATCTTAGTGGTATAGTCGCTATCTGAACTCATTTCTGTATTTCCGATTGTGTTTTGGTCAGAACAATTGTTTTATTACGTTTTAAAAGTAAAATCAATTTTGAGAGTTGTCAGTGCATTTATTTTTATCGTAATAAGTATCTCTTAAATAAGTCAAAACGTAGTGTGTTGCGTTCCACCAATTAAAACTAGATGATATCTGCTAAATCAAAAAAATCACATTAAAAAATAATGCCTTAGTGCTCCAGTTAGGATGATGTTAAAAAATTAAAGTAAAATATACACATTTTGCATTTTCTATAATTCCAAAGATTATTTTAGTTATAAGTAAATACACGTTATCGTACATATATATAAAATCTCATTGAATATACAATATTGATGCGCGATCGTAAAGCACAGTGTTAAAAAGTTTTGCACTCAATGTCTTTGCGCACAAAGGGAGCTATAAATTGTAATGTCATTTATGGCATTTTCAATGATTGTTTGTTAAGTTTGTTACATTATGTGTTTTTATTGAATATAGGTATAATTTGAAGGTTTTCTCAATTTTGTTATATATTGCCTTCCTCTTTGTATGGTATTAAAAAACTTTTATGAAGTGTATATTATATGATACCTTCTGTTTATAATATTTCCTGGTGACAAGAGAAATTGTGGCGTTGACTTCCGCCACTTAAGACGTAATTTTTTTTTGTTGATCGGCATCATTTTGGACGGATAGTGTAGAATATTTTGCCATATTATTCTAGATTATTGTAGAATTTATAAGTATACTAATTAAATGTCTTCCCTCTTCTGGTATTACAAGTTGTAATAATCTACAATTAAAATAAAAGTATTATTTATTCAAGTATGGTATTACACGCACTTCCAAATCGTCGATTCGTCATCGTCAGTATTGTCAGGCCTACCGGAAGCTACCACCGGCTCGGAAGGCAGTTCTGCTTAGAAATGCCGGTGATAATATCAACAGTTGCTATTTTTAAATATAACTTTGCAATAAGTTCACAACTATGATTAGCCTCTCGAGTGAGCATCAAGAGCGTTTAATTTCCCACATCAGTATAGTATTCACGGACAGGACAATATAATTTGCCCAATAATGTATCTTTAATCTTATATTTAAATTGTTCAAGTGGCAGGTCTGGAATTGTTTGTAGAATTTTATTATACATACGTATACTTTGTTTATACGTAAACGATTTATTTACTCTTTGGAGGCGTACACGAAGAGAATTCAGCTTATTTTTACTTCTTGTATTTATATAGTCATCAGTATTCTCTAAATAATTTTAAATATTTTGCGTATGAAGAAAATATTATTGTATAGAGCGCTGCACTTATATTATATTAGAAATTTTCCAATTATTATTCACATATATATTTTTTAAGATAATTTGCATTATGTGCTTAAGGAGATTGTATTGTTGCATGCCAGGTAACGGTAAAAAGTACCAACGTGAAGTAATGCCGAATATTTCATCATTACAACTAAAATTACAAACGTGGTAATACATTTTTTTATTTAAACATCGAAACCGCCATTGACTTAGTAAGTTAATAATAAATAGTATATCATTTTGTAGAATCTTATTTCCTTCAAAGTTTTTTAATATATACACTAACCATGTTTTTAAAGTTAAATAGTTTTTGTTTGACATATAAAGAGTGCGAGTGGTTCCATTAGTTCGTGTTGTTTTAATATAGGCTGCTGCGCTCGTTTCTTGATTTGAACTTGCCTTCCTATTATGCCGTATATTATAAATAAAGTCTATTCTGAATTATGAAATTATGAAAATGGACACTCGAATGGCAGTTGCTAACTCTCTCTACGTGTTACGGTTATACGATTGATTAGAATCAAACCTAACTCGGAGTAATGTTTATATAAAAAAATATATTCCTATCAATTCCTTGGTCATATTATACAGTGGTCGGTGGTTGTCTTTCGCCAACATGCACTTTGTCTGAAATGGGTACATTATAAAGAAAAGAGTGCACTAGACTAAGTTTATCTGACAAACGCAAGTGACGTGTGAAAAAAAGATAAATAATTAAATGTAAAGACCCGATTAAATCGAAAACCTTTCAACGATGACGAATTAACAAATAACATTTATTGCATTAATAGTTTTATAATGCCTTATTCTTTGTTGAAATTTAATTTTGCTTGAGGCGGCATAAGACAAAACAAGCTTATAATTTTTTTTTAATTGTTAGTCGGAGCCTTCGGCGCTTGCGATCACGTCATGTGTCCTCTTTGCTACATATGTAAAAAATTATCTCACACTATTCATCAACAGCCGCCTACGGAACCTTATTATCTTAGTTGGCAAAAAAAACCATTTAATGAAATATTATACGGCAATTTACTGACGAAATCTTCGAAACGCGTATTTTCAGAGTTAAGTTTCTTGTTGATGATAATTTAAGAGCTTAAGTTTAAGTGTTGTGTAAGAAAACCCTTCTTCTCCGTTTTCTCCACTTCTCGATGGATTAATATTTATTTGTTGCTGATGTAGTTCTCTAGGACGAGTAGGTATATTATTGTTTGTATGACAGCGTCTGATTGTATATGTGATGTGAGTCGTGGGTTCGATTTCTAGGGACTAATTATATATATAATTTATTATCATTTCTCCATTCTGGTGACAAGAGAAAGCGCGCCGTTGAGCTCCACCGTTTTAACCCACATTCAATGTCTCGGATTCAGGCGGAAAGTGGAGAACGGAGTGTCTTGACTAGGTATACTCTTATATAGTATAAACTCCCGTTTACTACGCTGGAAAAAGCGTGAAACTGAGATGTTTGTATGTTTTATGACTGCTGTATTACTTGGATATTTAATATGGCGTACTTTCTAGAATTAATTAATAATTTTATTCATATTTACCGCATCTACAGATTAGTCGTGTCTTCATAATAATTACGATACTATTTTATAATACTTTAGATAAAAAACAAATGTTTCCCATTATGGTATAATGTTTCAAGTTTTTCACATGAATGAGTCTCAGGCGGGGACATTCACGTAACGACAACAGCTTCACTGCGTTTCTGAGTAATCGCCTAATAAAGACTAGAAATTTAATTGTTTAGAATAATTTTAGCTTAAGTTAAATATATTGATGATTTAACATGTAGTTTAAATTTAGCCTATATATACTGGGTGTGTCATATTAATTTACATTTAAAGTTTTACAGGAAAGGTAAGTTAAGTACATATATCAGTTGACTCTTTATGACACTATAGCGCTGTGTTTCGATCTAACTTCCATTACGCTTAGTGTCCGTAATTATAAACACGTAGAACTTATAGTTCCGTGGGAAACAAATATTTGAAAATAATTTCAAAATCAACAAGTACTTCAAACTAACCAATGGGATAAGTTTAGAGTTCATTTATACGCGGTAGATAGAGAGGCGCGAAAAGCATAACAGCGAATCTCTCTATAGCCTACTAAAAGATTTCGGCCTATCTAGAACTATCATTAGAAAAAAATATAAACATTGTGCAAGTGTGTGAATAACACTTTAAAAATGTTAGAAATATTAGGTTAAGTTAAGGTTTTAACATTTGTTTTGTTGTAATGCTAACGGAAGAGCGGAATCTCCTGGTAGAGACAATTACATGCTTAAAAAGAGGTTCCAATCACTAGTAAGCTTATGTAAGAAATTAATATTAATAAAGAAATTATTATTACAAATAAAAATCATCAGTTTATTTCCAGCACGTATATTGAAGGCATCATAAGGAGGATCTTTTTAAATTTTATCCAGGCAAGCATTCCCAGGTACTGGCCCGAGCTCTTCTCTGTGCAACGCAATGGAATGGAACCCATGATATGCTAAGAAGTTTCGTCTCATGTTGACCTAGCAGATGCACTGTTAAGCAACTAAATTGTGTAATACTTAATTGAATAGATTGTATAGTTATTTTTCTGTTTAACGTTTTATTTTAGTAGAGGTTAGTTTAGTAGTACGTCCTAAAGAACAGATGGCGCCTATACATTGAATTAATATTATATTAACTCAATTTTTCAATCTCGAAGAATTAAGAATGTATTTTAAATAATTTAAATTCAGAAGATAACACTTGTTCTATTACTTATGCAATGTACTGAACACGCGAAAATAACAAGCACTACAACTAACTTAAATATATACTGCTTTAAAAAAGGCCTACTACTTTACCCTTGCTGTACCCTTGCTAAACTGCTGACAAAATCTTTATGCGTAGCAAAAATAAATAAAAATTATACGTTTTATTTTAATTAACAACGACAAGGCTCATTCGCTCATTTGGACTGAACATTAATAATTAGTTTACATTATAATTAGAAACATTATGGCAAAACTATGATAACTACTCATGGATCGCGGCTGTATAACAAAGTACCCTCACATATTAAAAATATCGCTTCATTTTATTACAGTTAGCTAGATATTTACAAAACCAAACGGCTTAAATATTAAGTAAAGTTTTTTTTAATGTTATTCGTACTAAATATATATGTAAATCCTTACATTTATAGATACTGTCATTTATACGATAAGTTAAATCGTGTTATAGCATAAGTGACATTGACTTTGTCGATAATAAATTTATTTAAACCTAACATTTTGTGTGTTATATACACTCTACTTTAAACAGCAGCTACAGTCTACTTTAAACAGTAACACAATATTACAAGAATACAACACTAGTTTTGAAACGCTGTTTTTAAAAGCTACAAAAATAGGAATGTCTTGTTTTTACATTGAACTTCAATTTCACGTTACTACTTTTATGGACTGAAATAGAGAAATGTGTTAAAAATCGATTACTAACCAAAATACCTTAAGTGTAAAGATTATATAATTTGATTAATTTTTATTGTACCAACGATTAAAAAGATTCTGCGTAATTCACATTATGCTTTATAACTCATTTTATAAATTCTACCAGATGATAATATCTTTGGTTATAAATATCATGCAATATGTGAGTTTTTCTTAAAAAGTAATTTCGGACTAATCGACCGAGTGCGATCGAGACGGGGCATCGCAACAATGTGCCAACCTTCAAGCATATTTCTTCTTTAGTCGTGATCCGTTTGCCATGGTGCTGCTACAGTACATTGGCCCTGTGACCGATATACAATTACGGTTATCTTAGCCTGATACGATCTATATTGATTGATGAAGTGTTTTATTGAATACATGTACATAGTTGCATTTGTGCAATGCATATAGTTTTACATTTTTTCCTTTTTTGACACTCGTCATAAATTTTTTGGCTGTTGTATATTTTATATTGCAATTATTCTTATTTGTATTAAACTTAATTTCTCAAAGTCTCATTGCAAAGAGTTTACTTGCCTAAAATCGAACGTCACTTTTAAAGGAAAACAGTTGTCCATAAACCACCATCATTTTTATTGCAGCCTCCCTTTTTAAAGCATAGCAGAGTAGACAGAGGAGAGAGCCTAGTATTAAAGCACTCAGTGTATATAGGCGTGTACAACGTCTATTTTTGGGCTATACAATTGTTATTGCTTGTAATGACTAAACGGTAGACAGGTTTTAATGGAACTTGATGCGTATGGGACGCCGCATAATAATCCGTGTACGAAGCCGGCCGTTTAAGAATAAAAATAATTATATATGCAATTATAACGCGCTGACGGTGCGAACGGTTGACGGATGTTGAATGTAAAGAATAAATATTTTATATTTTTAAATTCATTTACTTATCATTGTAAGAACGATAGTCATCGGACGACAGAGAAAAAAAAAGAATTGCAACATTATTAAATTTATCTTAATTAGACATTTATTTATTTAAATAATTAATTAACAACGTTCAATGTATTTAAAGCAGAGATGCTTTTTGCATAGTTTTGAAATGTCATGCGTGCCATTCTATAGCGGGCGCAGTATACGCCATTTAGACGGAGCAAAGAAGGAATTTTGTAAAAAAACTGAGTGGTGTGTGTTCCACTGAGAAATGAACTTTTTGTGATAACAATAAAGGTAAATATAACAAGCGCGGTCTGACGATGAGTGATTATGAGTTATGAGTGAGTCCATATTGCAATTTCCTATTCGTATTTTTATATTAGCAAACCGTTGTGGCCTCGCCTGAACGAATCATGTTTTTTATACGTTTGTATAAAATATCCATCGCTACATAGTATAAAACAAAGTCGACCGACGTCTCTGGCTCCCTGTTTCTAAGCTTTCTACTGTTGAACCACGTCACGGGCTTTGATCACTGTTATTTAGATAATTTATTCCCGAACGAAATTAAGTATTTGTATAATAGAGAAAATATCATATTTTGCAATGAGATCGTCAAAAGAACTATTTGCAAGAGCTGGCTAAACCGTATAAGATCAAAAAAATGTACTACGGAACTGTATTTCGTAAAAAGACTTATAAAAATCCACGATAGCCATTTATCTATCTCCTAATGTGTTTGTATCTAAATATGTAATTAAAAAATATTTTTTTGCTCAATTGCAAAAGCTAATTTATCATAATCATTATTAATGTAGATCAATATTAAACTTAACTTTTTTTTTCATTTTAATGAGGAGGTTCCTTCACAATTTCAAATTACCAACCAAAATAAAATCAAGGAACAAAAAATAAAATCCTTGCAGCGAAACGACTTGCACCGCAGGCCGGTGAAAATACGGTATAGTCGTGTATTGCCGCTTGCGAAGCTGCGAGCAGGAAACGTATTATTATATTGTCCTAGAGCTAGACCATCACTTAGAAAAGGCCTCAGGTTATGTCGTAGCAGGGTGGGAGATTATATCGTAATAGGCATATATTTTTCTGCCAACCGCAGCCTGTTAGGCTTCGAGGTCTTTCTTGACTGCGTTAGTCAGTTAGTTTCAGTTTATTCGTTAGTGGCAGTTAGTCAATAGTCGCCTAAGAAAATCCTGGTGCTCGGCAACTTTAATGCCAAGTCCCGGGCGTGGGGGAACCCTATCTCAGACACCAAAAAAAACGTAAAACCCCTCCGCAATATGGGGATAGCTCTTACTTGCGTACGACACAACGGGGGGGTCTGGGGTGTACCTTACATATGATACTGTCCGTCGCGCGAAATGATGAAAAATTGGATAATAGAGAAGGATGTGGAAACCATAGACCATCAATATATTAAGATTGAAGTCTCCTCTCAGCTGCCGGTGGTTCACCCCAGGGTCCCATCTCGAAGGTTCCCGAGATGGCTAAAGAGTATGCAGGTGTAGCAAAGTGGAGGCTCCAAAGTAGTGTGGTACAAAGCAAAGACCGAAAGCAAAGAAGACCTTGCAGCTCGCTAACCATTCGGCAAAAGATACGGCTCGTGAAGAGCTGTTAACGTGTCTGAACAGGGTTCCATAGGGATACCCCTACCTAGATGGGGCAAGCTTCGCGCATGCGGTGTTCTAATAACGGAAAGTTCTTTCTGCATCTTGTGCTGGATTTCCTTTCTGAGACCTCTGAGCATAGAATGGCCAGCCACTCAGTGCATGAAAGAGAGTTAGTGGTTTCTCCTACTGAGGGGAAGATACGCTTGATACACAGAAGGCTGAGGGCACTTATTCGCTTTCGGTCTGTTTTTAAAACATTACATTACGGGTGGTCGAATCCAAAAGTTTTAGCAATCAAAACGTAAAACCATATGTATTATAAATATTCTTCAAGAAAAACTTGAACCTGCACTCATTAACTTTAGACACGCCTTAACCGCACCAATGTAGTGCGGATTAATATAGAAATTATGATAATATAAAATAAAAACTTACGTGTTCTTAATATCGGATTAATTATGTATGTGATTTTTGAAAAATCAATCGTTACGTAATAACTTTCAAACAAAAAAAATTAAAACAGTAAGTAAATGCGCAATCAACTTTCTTTTTACCTTTATGGGACCAATTTTAGAGTATGCATTATATAAAACAAATATCAAAATGTGTGCGTGTTGTAACATAAATATATACATGTCGAGTACCTCCTTTGCTTTTTTCATCGGTTAAAGACTAAATATATTTATTTAATTTAAAGGAGCGTGTTTATTTTACGATTAGTTAAAAAAAATAAAAAGAGCACACTTGATTCAGCTAGTAAACGAATAATAGAATCTAGTGTTTTAATAGCATTTTATTATAATTATTAATTATCATTAATTTCTTTCCAGGTGGCGCACGTGCTCGGTCCCCCGTCAGCCTCGACTTCAGGGGATGGTGCTCAATAGTGCTGGTTAACTCCCGAAAGACACTCTAGTGTGATTTTAAACCATTAGTGTTAGATTTGTATAGACGTCATGTATATTTGTGTGTTGGCGACACCGAAAAGAGTACCTTATTACTATAATTTTAAGGCCGTATTTTTATTCTTGGCAATTGTTCTTGGCTCGTATCGTTACATTTATATAATGTAAGGATACGACTATTCTTCTTTTTAATAAATATAAAAAGATAATGAAATCGAGCAGCTTTGCTATATATAACCGAATTACCAAAACGATTGCGCATTTGTTATCGATTTATCTATTATGTAATATTATATACATTTATTTGTTTTATTCTCTATTAGTCCAGTGATTTCTTACTCGTAAAATAATCTTTTGTGATATGTAACAAATGACAACTTGGCAAAATTCACGTTTGGTTACGAATCTGTGGGTAATTTGTTTTACACTGAGGTGCGACTATAAACGTAAATTAAATTGTTTAAGATGCTTCATATTGCGAGTACATTTATATAAATTTTAGTATACTTTTAGCTTTAAAATTGTTAAATTACACTTAAATTTTGTTTGGTTTATAAATTTTTTTATAAAATATCAGGAAGCTGTAACTTATAATAATTTTAATTGTCCGATAAATGTGACGCACACGATATAATGATATAATGGTGTGATAATATGGGCTATGATGGCGGGCGCAGGCGTCGGGCGGAGCGACCTCGGTGCCGCCCTATTGAATCGAATTACATTCAACTAGCCTGTAGGCTTTATCAGGGTTGTCTATTCGTGCTAGGGAGTAGAGTATTAAAAAAGATTAATTTGTTTTTATATATCCACATACTTATCTGTACTAAATATATTTAATTAATATGATATTTAAAGAAGTCTGGGAGTATCGATTATTTTCAATATCGATTATAAAATTGATTTTGGTTGACGTAATGTAAAAATTAAAATACAAATATGAGGTATTTTTTAAAAACAAATCGATTTTGCAATTCGTTTTTAGTAACCTATTTTTTTCTAAGTAGTGTACCTATACTATTCAACTCACCAAATAAATATTTTTAAAATCTCAGCCCTGACAGGATTATGCTGATTACAGTGATTTTGTAACTAAGGCGCTAACATAAATCAACACTCCCTAATCGATTTTTGTTAACATTTTTCGCATTTAATAACGCGATAGTTAGACATCTCAGTGTACTATGTAAAAAAAATCTACAATAAAACTAAAACAAATATAAACAATTACAATTAAAAAATCTACAATAAATATAAACAATTTTATTTGTTGCGAAATTACAGATTAAACATACATATATAATAAAATAAAACGACGAAGAACTGTACAAGATTTTTAAAAATGTTTGATTTTGTGTAATTCGTTATAAATCTTATCACATATTACAATAAATAGACAAATGTTTAACTTTTTATTTAGGTACATGTTTTAACAGATTATTATCTTATTTTTGTAAAGCTGTGATAGTGTAAATACGCTAGTTTTTTTGAAATTTACATAGAATTTTCTCTTATTCCATTTTTGATAAACTTATCCAAATTTTTAAGTTTTATAGTCATATTTGATAAATTATTTTTAACCTTTAGAAAAGTAGAGCATTTTGATACTCTGTAGTACACTGAAGTAATTTCAAAATTAATCCATCCTACTGGCATAGCGTCCATCTAAAATTCCAACTTTTAACGTTTTTGGTATTAAATAATTTATACGGTCCATTTGATCTCAATTGTGTGAAAATATTTAGGATGATCTAAATTATAAATAAAACTAGTGTTATAATCTATATTATATGTACAAGAATCAAAGTGAAATTTGTTTTGTTAATTTATTACATTTAAGTTTGTATCATACTGAGCTTTTGGCTGCAAAAAACTTAAGAATTAACTATTCTAGACATTTTAAAGGTTAACATGTTATAATTAAATACGACACTTGGCTTGACAAATCACAAGTATGACAGCTGACGTAATTTAAGATGCTTATGCTAATAAGGATCAAATTTGTTCCAACATGACATTGACCTCGAACTTGACAGTGACATTGCCAATATTTATTACGAGCCGAGCCAAGCAGAAATAAAATATTACCAAAAAATAATAACTAATATCTAATGTCCTTTTTAAATATCAAATTTCTAGCAGTTTATATAGTAAATCTTGTATATTAAATTTAGCAACTCGGTTTGTACAAACTTCAACGACTTTCTCTATAGTAGCTAGTCAACATGAAAGGTATTTTCATAATTTCAGTAAATAATATTAAAACCCGACTTTTCGGCCAGTGATAATATTAGGATAATGTTAATTACGCGGATATTACATGAAAATAATCTCTTTATCGCTGTATATTCTAGAATATTGTGAAAGTTGCAAAGAAATGTTCAAATAATGTCGTCCTTACGTAACGGCCGTCTTGGTATAATCGTTTCTATGTTAGACAGTAAGGGAATAAATCTACATAAACATCGTCTACGAAGTTGGATACAGTGCTAATATCCTTCAAATCTTTAAAAAAATACATTTCGCACAATGCCATAATCTAATCTGGGTTATTTAACAATTCTTTTTATGACTATGGCATTAATTTGGATACCGTCACTGATATTTTGGATACCGTCGTAGATTTTGCTAGGTGGCGGAACTTAAAACTAAACTTATGTAACTAATAATGTTTTTTTTATTTCCCTAATATCTTTTTTAATGTACCTGTAAAAGAAGTTAGCATTTTAGACTTTCTAACAGATGATAGATATTTCCCTTTAAATTTTAGAATATATTATGTATGTTAATGTCATTGGCTTAAGAAGTAAGTGTACATATTGTATAGGCATCTTAATATCATATATATGGCCAAGGTGGTATTGAGTGTTTCATTTAAGTTTAAAATTATTTTTTTTGTATATTATATGGATATTTAGATATTATTAAGAATATGTTATTGTAATTAAGGCATGTGAGAAATTAAATCGCACTGGCTCAGAAATGGAGTTAGACTTTCAAAATTTGACGGCAGTGCTTAAATATGGCAACATTTTGAAAATTACTTAAACTTGTTAAGCGAAACATTTTGTATATACATTACTAACGAGTTGTCATTGTTGTCATATGTATATAACATTTGTAGTATGCATCGATGCACTTTTAAAATAACATTTTAAAATTAAAGTTTTATCTAATTATACTTACTTATTAATAAATAAAATTTACTCAAAGTTTATAAAACTTAATCTAAAACAAAAAAATATTACATTAACCTTGAAATGGCTACTAAATGATCGTTTTATAATAAAGTTTCGTGCGTAGTCCTCTTTCACAAATAGTATAAAGGAAAGTATGGCTTATACAAGTATGAATATGTAACGAGTAGGAATTGGAATTGTTTCATAATAATCAATAAAAAACATTTATTGTTACATTCAACTTATCAATTAAATAGAATGGTGATTATTGTATTGAAAAATAATAATATAACGTTAATTTCACGCTGCTCATTTGTAATTTATTTGTTTTTTTTAAATACAACAAATATATATGTACATTAATAGCAAATATTGGCTTATGTATGTCCTGTTGTACGACCAATCTAATTTTCAAGCACGATCACAACTTTGTCATGTGAAAATTTCTCAATTATAACTCTAGTTGTAAATTATGAACGAATCCTAATATTTTTAAGAACTCTAAATAAATTAAGCTATACAGTCTTTATTTATAGTGATAGAATTAACTACTTCCGCCCATCGAATGCATCACATCATATTTTGTGATACACATTATATTACTTAGTAATCGTTTCGTCCAATTTTGAGTCCATATTATGTTTTAATACCAACCTTTTAAACCTTTGCCGACAATTTATCGTATCGTTTTTTTCTGAGGACTGGATATTCGGGTTTGAAGCGAAGTTAAATATATATGAATAATTTTTTAAATTCCATTCGTCCTTATTCAGGTGCTCAAATCAAACATAATCACCGCATCACATCGCCTTCAAATGTTCTTAAATGTATTTTAGTTACAAGGAATAACTAAAATAAAAGTATTGTAAGCAATCAGGTTCCAATTTAGCAAGCCTATTTAGGACAAAAATGTACACATTTTTCGTAATATTATATTATATATATATATATATATTTAACGTTTCCACCACAAATTACAGGGTGTTAAAGCTGAAGCAGCAGTTTCTTGGGGGATGTAGGGACGCACTAAGAAAGGATTTACTAAAAATAAGAATGGTGATCGTATGGCAACTACTCGTAGCTGGCGACTATTTATGTTATTATTTAATGAAACCTATAAAATTGAAGGCGATGTGATTTTATACATGCTTCCTTTCAGTCCATAATTAGCAAATAATTGTGAATAAATTTGTAATCTAAGGCTAAATCGCTTTGTATAACAATTCATTTAAATATGTAATTTGTTTTTATATCGTCATTGTATTTAATAAGATTACTTATTGTTAGTATTTTTTTTCAACTGATTTATTGTGTAATTTCCTATTGTTAAACTGTTTTGTAGACACGTTTAATAATGAATGCCACTTAGTATTTAATATTAAGGCAGTGGTTAATAATCCAGAATATACTTACTCTCCGCACACTCGGAATTAAAATGCATAAAAATTTGGACGTTGTGAAAAACCACAATGAAGTTAGAAAGACTTATTGATTTTTAATTATATCAAGTTAATTATAAGAGTGTGTTATACCGAAAATGTATCGAATGAAGCCTATTGTACCTACTTACGTTGTTAAATCACAAAATATAATAATATACCTATATATTATATCAATGACTATTTTTTTTATTAAATGTGACATGTATATATCTGTGTCATATACAGATAATAAATATAAGAAATATTTCTTTACTATTAAAAAATATATTTAAATTGACGTTTATTTTATTTAATATATAAAATAAACGTCATATTTTAAGATCGTTCCCACTATAAATGTTCGTTCTAATTGAAACTCGTTTAATTCTTATTAAGTATAATGACGTTATAAACAGGAGTTGGTTTTTTGCTGTTTTATATATTTTAATACCTACTTGTTTTTTTTTATTAAAATATAGCATTCTTAGAAAGAAAGTGATCTAACTCAAAATTTATGTGAATTTTAATTGTGTTAAGAAAGAAGGCTTTAAAAAGCGTATTTTATGATATTTTTTAACAAGTTATAATTTTTTGAGTTAGGTGTACTTTTATTGTAAGATTTCAATATTGATTAACAATATTCTGCGATTTATTATCTAATATATAATATATATTATCCTTGTGTTAATATTAAGATTTCCATTAACTTAACACTTTTATCATTATACCTGTATGCTGTACAAGTTTACGTTATATTTTTTATTATTAATACAATTATTTGTTGTATTTATGTGTAAGTCAAATAGGTTTCAGGATTTTATTTAATTATAAAACTGATGTTTATAAATTTCTTGTCAAATAAACGGTTTTTGTGATCGTTCGATGAGACTTTTTATTACCTTGATGTTTTTGTCTTTTTTTAGCTCACACATAACAGGAAAGTCAGAGAGAACCTAGAGACACCCTCCGCTTTCCACCCGATATCGGCTTAGTGTAGATTACTTATTTTTTAACTGTTTTTCAAAAATAATAAAAAATCTTTGAAATTAATCGTAATACTCACTTATTGCGAATTATGCGTATACTTATCGCGTAATATCATGCGGGACTGGCAGTAAGAAACTATTGAAATAGCATACCATTCTCCACAACTCACGTAGGTATAAGTAAACTTATAAATTAAATTATTTTAAACTAAAAGTTATGTATTCTTTATTGGACTTGACAGTGAAACAGAAAAGATAGTAAAATTGGACTTATACTCAACAAGAGATGTCTTCCAATCAACCTGTGTAAGTGGAGTGCAAACAAATAAAGGGAATAAATGAAGATAAAATAAAAAAAGATCATACGTACATTAAGAAACAATGATAGGAAAAAAAATAAAATAAAGTGTAAACGTCACACACTACACGGACTACATGAAAGGAAAATGCATTATATTTACACATTATTAATTCTGTCACTTTAATTTAATAAGGCACAACTAACATTTTGTTATATTTTCGGCATGAGATAAAAAAAATATTTCTTTGTATATTATTAGTTCCAAAATCAACAGAGATAGCACAAGCGTAGAGGGTACAACAATACCATTTTTTAAGTTTTGGTACTTAGGAAAAGGCCGCATGTGATTTTTTTATTCACTATATTATTATTTCACTTTCATATTTATTTTTCTATTTTATCAAAAATGTATTTTATTAATGTAAAATTGGCACATAGATAAAGATATACTACGAAATAAACATGTTGTAAATAATATTATAATTACGCCTACCTGTATTTTTTTGTGTGCATCTTTTAATACTTCTGATTTTACTTTCTTTTAAGTTAAATTAAAAAAAAAGAAAGCTAGTTATTTACTATATACTTCAAAAATAAAAATAACGAACGGTGTTATATAAACTATAAGCAACTACACTCACACATTTTCCAAAAACGACATATTTTTCAACCATTACTGTTTTTTTTGTGTTACTTATTTGTACCCTTTTTAATCGGCAGGACTGCCGTCTTAATTATCTTATATATATTATCTTTTCTATATTAAAAGTTGAGCCTATCGTGGCGAAGTAAGACAGCGCATGACTGTAAGCGCATTTGGTTGTGGATTCGATTCTTACTCGGGGGAATGATTATATTGTACATACATAAATAATTTTTAAAGTGTTATTCACATACTTAGGAAATTGAAATCCATATATTTAGAAAACGTATGACGTAACGGTCAGAGTGCTTGAACGGTTTTCAAGAGGCGCGGATTGAAATCCCGCTGCGTTCAAATTTTTATACGTTTTCTAAATATATGTTATACTTTTCTGATTCGTTTTAGTGAGTTGGTTGCAAAGGGTTGAGGCATACACGGAAGGATTTTCTGCACGAATTTGGTGTTGCTCTTAGCTATGTCAAGCATCGGAATGGCACACGACCCCCTTGACTCCCGACACGCGTAGGAAGTGGACGCATTTTGATGGGGGAACGCAGATAAGAGGAAAAAATGTGGTAATTAAGGATCGTAAAAAGGAATGAGAGCCAATTAAGTTCTCTAAACTCAGAAACATGGTGATACTTATTTTTAACACACTTATAAAATTGAACAATATAT
Organism: Podotricha telesiphe; assembly: GCA_038994665.1. Classification (NCBI taxonomy): domain Eukaryota; kingdom Metazoa; phylum Arthropoda; class Insecta; order Lepidoptera; family Nymphalidae; genus Podotricha; species Podotricha telesiphe. The sequence continues at coordinate 927,598 of JAOYRR010000307.1, read as the reverse complement.
CTTTAGACTAGACTAACAACAAAAATCAGTTGTAATAAGCGTATAAGAGTTTCGACGCAGCTGGATATTGAACGCATGGCTGAGCGGTCAGAGCGCTTGCACTCTTTCTAAGAGGCGCGGGTTCGAAGCCCGCTGCGTTCAAGTCTTTATACTCTTTCTAAAAATATGGTAAATAAAGCTTATTGCCAGATTCTGTAATCTGATTCTCTAATTTGTTAAAAAGTTCCACGATCACATCCAAATAGCAGATGTCAGCGAAATTGACAATTGGTTCCTGCTAATTCACGACTACTAAAATTATGCTAGCGCAATGTCTTCTTCTATAAGGAAGGAAGTATTGGAGATGCCAAAGAGTGTGGAAAGGACATGCATGCGTTTGCTGATATTATTGATATAACCTAAGACATATTATTATAAAATGTGAGACAGAAATTCCGAGTTTTGTTCGCAATAATAAATTTTCACTCTTGCTGCTAATAATAATGGCCTGTGATTTCTTTGCGTTAGTTAATAAACCGAAAGAATAAAAAATTCTACGAATGAGAATCGGAGCCACAGCTATGGCCTATACATTTAAACATATATATTTTTTTTAATCGATGGTCCGTGAGATTTAATTAAATCGTTTACAATTGGAAATGAATTTTATTACGACATTATTTTTATAGGTTTAACTAGGTTTAAACCTTTTTAATTTCAATTTACTTCTTTAAGTGTGATGCTGCCGAATCCAATATTGCATTTCCTTTAACTAGGAGAAAAACAATATATGAAATACAAACATACACCTACAGTATATTAAATTATAAATCATAAATGAGACTATATCCTACAGCCTACAACTGCCTGTGCCAGTGTGCAGTAGTTGTAGTAATCGGTCCCGCCCCTCTTTTTCTAATCCCGGGGTTTCGCGATTGCTCACCATCTACGTAGCACTCTCCTACCGTGCTGTTTGATTATGTACAGATTAAGAAATAACCAGAGTATATTACATGAATCTTTTGTTTTAATTATTTTCTATGACAAAATATCTGAATAATTTTTAAATAGATTATTCACCAAAATAAAACTAAATACATTATATATAGAAATAAACAACAGCTTCTGTTCAAATTTTAGAAATAAAAATAACTTTAGATGTTACTTCTTGCAATAGAGTTGACCTTAAAACTAAACTAAATAATTTAAGGTACTGTAAATGCCGTATTTAAATCCATCTAGCGTATGATATGTCGTATAAATGAGAATTCACAATTAAAATAAATCCTTTTATGTAATATTTTTATGCTTTTTTTTATTTTTGTTAATCTCGGGATGGATCAAATTCCGAGTACCAAAAGTACGGCAGGGAATGAGATCCGGGGATCGAACGCCGTAGCAGTAAATGTCTACAAATCATGCGTAATTCTATTCATACAGATATGAAAAATAATTACAGATAGTTATTATTTTTAATAATATGTAACGAATTAGTAATACATTATATTAATAAAAACATACCATGTGTTTGGCATTTATTACTGTATAGTGTATTAAACCTAAAGGTTGCTTAAAAGCAACAAGTATTTTGTGCGGTAATGGGTCCACTGGTATGCTATAACTGTTACATAATTGTAATTAAATTTTGTAGCGTCATCTAGTGGAGCAGTAGCACTACGTAACAAAGAGTTTAGAGTCAAGAGTTCAGTTTTAACTATAGCGCCATCTAGTAGTAAATAAATAAAATTCACTAACTGTATATGTAGTTTCCTTAATATGAAGTTCTTCCCAGATTTACTAGATAGCGCTAAAATATAAATAATTACATGAATTTTTAGTTATTAAAAATAAAATAAATATGAGCAGAACTATTATATATAATTATATGATAGTTATTATCTTTCCATAATTTTTTGATTTTTTTTTAATATGTAAATTTCTTTTTTGCCTTCTGTTAAGATGAGATATTTTTTCCTTTCCTCTCTTAATACCAAGATGTTTTGTCAGATACCAGTAAGCAATGTCACGTAGAGGTCAGATTGTTTTCTACTTTTTGTTTATTGTAAATATAATATATTTTGAAAGAAATAAATTACCAGTATAAAATTTATTTGATTGTAATTTTAAATAAAACTGTAAATAATCTTCAAAATAATTTTAAGACCATTTGTCATTGTCTAATTCCTTACTATCTGTCAAATGTCAATGTCAATGTTGTGTTTATTTTGAATGCATCAACATTTTTGAATAGTTTTTAAGCGCGTATATTCCGAATTTATATTGGTTATTAAGTGTTAAATTGCTGTGAAAAGTTTATAGGAATTATTATGGCCAAAGTAAATTTTGATTTAACAAAATATGATCACTTCATCAACGACGTGCTGAAAGAGGATCTGCGCATATTAGAATTAAAACTTCAACAAGTAAACGCCGAAATATCAGATCTAATTCAGCAGCAACATTCCTTGAAAGTTCTTACTGATAAAACCATTCACCCAAATGGTTTCAAAACACAACTCAATATTGGTTGTAATTTTTTTATGGAAGCGTCTGTAATGGATACATCAAAATTACTCATTAATATCGGCTCAAATATCTTCTTGGAATTTACATTGCCTGAAGCAAACAAATATTTAGATGCAAGAATTAAAGCATATGAAGCGAAATCAGATGAGCTTCGCAATAAAGCTATTGCAGTCAAAGCCCATATTAAGTTAATGCTATTTAACATTGATGTATTACAAAATCAAGGTAATAAAACTTAAAAAAGTGTATTGTAGATAAATATATTATTGAAAAGAATTAAAGTGAGCAAATGCGCTTCAACAGTTTGAAGAAGCCACCTGAAACACCTTCAAGTGTTAAAATTGTACAATATAATTATTTTTTAAGTGTATTAAATAAGTGAATAAACTGACATTTTCCTATAAATATATAATATTTTAGCAATTACATTATTAAATCATAAACATGAAACAAAATTGTGTTTTGTTTTTGACAATACATTTTATATTTGTTACTGTGTGTGGAGAATCATCTATATTACATAACCTGAGCATATTTTTATTATTTAAGATTATAATAATAAGAGTTCCAATGACTTTTCTGAATTGATGAATTTGATGAATTTTCTAAAATTCCATATATATATATTGGTTATTTAGTTTAGTATAGTTTCTATTAATTTAATTTTTTTTAAATTTAAATATTTGTAATTAAAATTATAGGGAAACTAAGAAAGTCATAGATTAAGTCTAGGGTGGGCAGTGGGACTGTGTCTCACCAAATGGATGGAATGGTTTACATCTCATATCTTTTTGGTGAGACAGTCTCAGTTACACACAGGGAAATTAAATTCATTAATTTGTCAAGACAAGAGGAATCTGTTACCTAACACATAAGACTCCCCTAGTATATCAGACAATCGATTAGATATCTTTGCAAATTTCTTAATAATCATCAAAGTTTTTTTGCTTCATGTTGTAATGCTCAAAGCTTAATGTTTTAATGTACTGAGGTTACGGTGAAGGTAAGTAAACTTTTAGCTATTTCGAATGCACTCTGTTCTACTTCTGTCCATTTGCAAATATTTTTTATGTCTAATAAACGATGTAAAGGCTCTAAAACAGTAGCATTGAGTGGTATAAATCTCTTATACAATTTGTAACAACCAAGAAATGTTGCAACTCTTTCTTATTTTTAGGAGCAGGAATCTTCAAAATTGATTCTACTTTAGTAGGTGCAGGATGTATACCTTCTTCATCTATGACAAATCCAAGAAATTCTACCTCCTATGTAGCAAATTTACACTTTATTTTTATTTAAGCGAAGTCCTGCCTTATTTATTCTGCTCAGTACCATGTCTAGTCTTTATCGTATTTGTAATATTGATCCACCACTTATAATAATATCATCAATTAATACTGCTATACCTGGTACCTGCCTGTGAGTATTGAAGCCATTAGGCATTAGAAAAACCCAGGACATGCTCTAACACCAAAATCCAACCTGTGTACAGTGTATAGGCCCTTATAAGTATTTAAGGTAAGTAATTTTGATGTTTTATCGTCCACAACTATTTGCGTATATGCTCTATCTCTAAATGTAAAATTGTAAAGAATTTTCCACCAGCGACGTTGGCATATGGTCCATGCTTGATTCCGTTGCCTCATTTAGTGTACTACGTTATTCTCCACGCCTCATTTCACCAGATTTCCTTACTATAGGAACTACTGGTGTAGCCCACACTGAAAATGACACTGGACCCAAAACTCCATCCCGTTCTGATCTAATTATTTCTTTCTCTAACCTTTACTCAGCGCATATGGCACAGGACGAGCTTTTAAAAATCTGGGATTTGAGCCAGCCTTCACATGAATAGCTACTGGACTACCATTATTAGTACCATCTCTCTGGACTAACATTATTGGTACCATCTCTAAACACATCTCTATGGTTGGCTTACCTTCTCTAATTGCAACAGATCATCATTAGAAATAATATTAATAATATTCATTGATGTATTTAGAGGTGCGAGTCACTCACGACCGAGCGTGTTTGGCCCATTATCTTTAGCTACTATCATATTAATTTCTTTCACGATATCCTTATACCACCCCTTGCCCTAGCAACTTCACGGGGGATTCATTCCATGTACGCAATGACAGCTGAACGTGTTGTAATGTATTCTGCGGCAAGTGTAAGTGCAGTATCTACTAATCTATAAATAAAAAATCTCCACCTAGTAAGATGGTACCCGAGTACTATTTATATTGTATACGCCATTTAATCTTCACTATCTTTCTCGCTAGAGTGTTTGTTTTTAATGCAATTTTTTTCTTAGTTGGTTCTTACAGAATCGACCAATTGCTTCGAGAAATCGGCACTTTCCAGAATATCGGTTCCCTAACCGATAGCATATTTGTCCATTGGCTGGCCGGCGTCACACGCTGATGTCCCGGCGTGCGTCACCCAGTCAGTAGTGGCACTGCTAGTAATGATGTGCCACGAATCATCTCGTCTCGAACTACACTTACTGATGCCAGCATTTACTACGTCTTCATATCGTAAATTGTCGCATTTTAATAATTCGTATTGTAACCTACTATCACTCATACCACATACAAGCTTGTTACGTAACATTCTTTCTAAATCTGTAAAATTACACTAAGAACTAAGTTTTCTCACATCTGCAATGAAGTTTGAAGCTGACTCACAACATTCTTGATCCCGTTTATGAAACTTAAATGACATTGTTATTTCTTTGGAGTGGGACTGTAATAACATTCTAGAATCGCTTGTATTTCGGTAAATTTACATTGGTGGCTTTTTCGGTGATTAAAGCAAGCAAAGTATCATACACTCGCGAACTGTGAAAAAGTTTACACGTTTAACATTGTCCACGATGACGCCATTTGTCTCGAAACAAAATTTTAATCGATCTATATAACTATCCCTCTGATCTAGGTATGCACTAGAAATGGTGCTGGTGGCCATTGCTGCGGTACCCTTGGACTTAAAATCAAAGAGAGATTATCGTCAACTGTATTTACACGAATCGTCAAAAAATTTGGTCACAGCTTTTTTATCCATTTTATATAATTTTTTGCTTCTCGTCGCCAATATTATCTATGGAATATAAATAAAACACAGTGCACCAATAAGTATTGTATTAGCTAGATAGCCTTACATGAACTTTTAAAACAAAACAAATATGTACTCTCAACATACATAAATAGCAATCTTTAACAATCTATTTACTATAATATTTTATACATAACACCTAAATATGTGTAAATAACCTAAATAACTGTAACCGTGATTGATGGAATGATTATAATAATTAAATTATTTTCATTTCTCCGTTCAGGTGAACAAGACAAATATTGAGTTGAGGGATGAGTTCGCCACGCAACACGCAATGTCTGGAATTCAGGCAGAAAGGGAAGAACAGCCTTGACACCAGATTGTCTTTGCCTAACCTGCTATGCGGGAAAAGCCTGAAGCTAAAAAAAATCCGGCTATCTATGTAATGGCGTAATTGTAATTACATTCATAATTTATAATTTACAAGAAACTCCTTTTTAACTGACTGTTACTCCTTGACAGACCAACCGCTGAATCTATTTTGATACAAATAAACTAACTAAAGAAGGATTATATGTATAGAAATTTTATATCATTAGAGAAAAATTGATAACTACAGCAAAGATTAGTGTTTATATGATTTTTTTATAGTAATTTTAATGCAATTCGGTATATAATATATTTATAGACGTCGACTTTCATAGCGTTGAAACATTAAAATGGCTTAAATAGTTTTTCTAAGAAAAACTTATAATTATAAAAATATTATTGTAAATAAATACGGGATATAATAACTAAGATGTTGGCGGGATAATTTTCTTCAAAAAATAAAATATGTGGGAACATGAATGCTTGTAATTTTTTGTATATGATACAAGAATAATAGAGCAACTTCCTTCATACAGCAGTGCTATTTTAATGAAGTAGGCGTTAGTATTTAATTGAATAAGGCATTTCAAAAATAGTGTGCTTATTACTTGCCAAACCAGCCTTTGTTTATTTTTTTTAAATAATATAACTGAAATAGCATAAATATATTTAAAGTATCTTTTTCCATAAAAAAATTAATAAAGGAATTTAATTTCAAAAATGATTTATATATTTATTAGAACAGTTTTTACGACTTACTCAAATATAATTTCTATATAATTGAAAATTACCATAAAATATTATAAATGAAATATTTCTAAATAAGAATTAGAAAAAGTAATAATCAGCACTTTTTTCTTTTTGTGGTAGTATTAGTACTTAGGTATAATAGAAATCGAAATCTATTGAAACATCACTGTTACATCTATATTATCTCATTGGACAAATTGCGTGCTGAGAAGCAAAGGGTATCTGCATTTTTATGCTAATTAAAAAAAATGGTTTTCATAATTTTTACACATTTCAAATGAAACTATTATAACCGGATTAATTGCGTGTAGGTGGCCCTATGTGAGAACGGACTAATGTAAAGTGATTTTTTTAAAGTCTTATTCACAAACTTATCAAATAGAAAAAAACTTGTTTGTTCTTAGCATCTCTGTAGAGATTTTTACAATATCTTGTAATTAAAAATCGGATAATTTTTTAGTTTAATTTAAAAAACATACCTGTTGGTATAGTAACACAAACATTTACCGAACAGATTTTGAATGTACAACCATAGCGGTTATTTACACACTAACTCCACCACGATATCGTCGTAAGCACATCTCGAGACTAATATCGTGAAGAAATTAATATTTATCACACAATATGTCAGCTGAGTTGACAAATTTTCTATATAACCTAACGGGGGAGATATCTATTTATGCGTAGCCGAGTGACTGTTGAACACTGTTCAATTAGTTCTCAAGATCGAAACGAAGGGAAAACCTGCTGTTGTAGGCCTTCGCAGACAAATTAGGCTTAATTTTAATATTTTATACGTCTCAAGATGTAGACTTTCATATTCATAACACTTGGGACCAATGTGAATAAAATTAGCATGGAGATTGTCGTGGGGTCATGCCCCATGCGAGTGGTACACTTACTCGTACTTGTTACGGTATTTTCCCTAATTGCTTAACAGTTGCTTGAGTTTAAGACTAATTTTCAAGATCTTGGTTCCTCATCTTAATTTTTTCTTAATTTTCTTTTTTAATGCGCATCTTATTTGATTTCGCGGAAATAAATCATAAAATGTTCTTATGAATAAACTGTTACCTATAGGCAGATCTGACTTTACGAGTTTTATTATAGCTTTTTCTGTAATATTTTATTATTGTTATAATAAAATATTACAGAAAAAGCTATACGATAAGGCTGCCCCGATGGGTATTTTGGTTGTATATATATATTGGGTTTCTAATAATAATATTTTTGTAACACATTAAGACTTAATTTATTTTTTATTTGCTACCTTTTATATTAATCAAAAATCAAACAAATTGAGATAAATGATCATAATTTAATAAATTTAAACGTTAACTGCAGAGCCCCTTCATGGGTTAAATTAGTAAAATCTATCTGATAACTATATAAAAATCTATCTAAAAGTTCTGTACTAAATCCGTGAAGCCGTTTTCAAGAAAAATGATAATATTTAAATATTGTATGTAATGGATAGAAATAAAAGCATATAGATTATTAATATATGTTCTCTTTATATGACATCGTATTTATATGATACGATATGATATCGTAGATTATATTCTCTTTAGAAGAAAGAAAAATTCATTAAAGTAGCCAATTGACCCGGTTTCGGGAAAATACTCATCATCTTTTCATTTTAAGTTTCGGTGAATTCCTTCCGTCAGATTCGGGGTTTACTCTTATTGAATCGAAAAGTTATTAGTTTCGATGCTCATGTATAATCAGAGTTGAGATTAAAATAAAATTAACTTATTATTGAGAAATAGAGGTTATCGTGGCGCAGTGGTACAGCGTCTTACTGTAAACACAATTAGTTGTGGGCACGATACCCCACCAGGGGGAATGATTATATGTAAATTATTTTGATTTCCCTGCTCTGACAAGACAAAGCGCTGCGGTGAGTTCTGCTACTCAACATTGTCACTAATAAATCTGTAAATTATTGAATTGAAAAAAAAATAGAAGACCCGCTGAGTTTCTTGCGCGGATTGTTCTCAGGTCTGAGGCATTCACTTTAGTAAACCGGTGGTAAATTGTTTGTGGTTCAAAAAATTAAGCATGTAACTTCTTATTTTGAATAAAAATATTTTACTTTCAACATGCAATGTCTCATTGTCAGGCGGAAAGTGGAGAAGGGAGTGACTTGACACTAGGTTCTTCCTGACTATGTACCTTGCTATGCTAAAGCTATGATAAAGCTTGAAGCTGCAATCAACGGTATAATTGTATTAAACAACACGTAGAGAGTGGAATAGTAATAAATAGTAATGTTATTTCCAATTTCTAATATAATACTATTTATTATGAATGAATACCTTTGAATTATTAAATTATTAATGTAAAAATTGCAATATTTTTATTTCAAGGTTTATATAAATATAATTTATTTTTGAATAATAACTATATCTCGATACATGTACCTGCCAAGTATCCTTATTTATATTTTAGGGTAAGTATTATGAATTAACATTTTATACAATAATTCCTCCCAAAAAATGTAATTATTTGAAAACTGTAATCAGTTTTCTCTATTTTCTATATAGAAAACGTATAAAAATTTGAAAGCAGCGGGATGAACCGCGAAGCCCAGCGCTTTTTCTAAATTTTTAAGCTTTTAGAATCTTTTGCGTTTTCTATCAATTTTTTTTTTTAGGAAAAAGCAATGTTTTGAGTAATATCAGATGGAATACCAACTGTCATTATATTTGATTTATTTATGTAAAATTATTGTTTTAAAACCCACAAAAAAATCATTTAAAATACAGTATAATATTTTATAATAATTTAATTATTTTATAAAAAATTTCATTATAATTTAAAATACTTAATAATAGTAGGTGATGTTAAATTTGACTTCAACTTCTTATTTTGAATAAAATTATTTCACTTTAAACGTCAATCTTACAGATAAAAAGAATATTTATTAATTAAGTTTTTTTTAGGAAAATGCAGGTAGAGGTATATAAATAAAAGACAATGTTCAAATAAAAGCTTAGCTTTATTACTCGTTATATTCACGAAGAAACATCCCTCAGTGGTATCAACAAGTCTCCATGCTGACATGACTGTACGTCTAACTTTATTTTTAAATTCCATCAAATTTCATTTAATTTTGTAACAGATTTTAGAACTGCCAATTGTTATTCCAATACTTGAATGCAATTTGCAATAATCTATCGGTCGTAGGACTTTTAGATTTTAATTTTGATACATTTGTTTTCCACGTAAGTTCCACTTTATCTCTAAACACCAAACAGTGGTTAAGATTCTAACATTCACGGACAAAGACACACGCTCGTAAATTATAAGCATTATGACAATGTGATACATTACATTAACGTTGTATTATTAAGAACCGTTATAATTAATGTAGGTTAGGTTAGTTTTGTGATTATTAATTAGGTAATTTTGTCTGAGGCCCACAGATTACAATAGTGACCCGCTAGCAGCAATTCTATGACAAATACCAAGGAATCGTTTACATTGTTTTTTTTCCACTTTTCACCTTAAAAATTGCCTTTAAAGTTATCTTTTTACATCCAGAACCATATAAACATCTTTTTAGTCATTTATATATTTTTTTATCTATATAACTGATCGGCCACACTGCTTCCCTGCGCACGCGACGGTCAACTTTTTATTTACAAATGGTTAATGTTCCTAAACGTTTAATATCCGATACTATTCTTAAAATTAAATACAAAAAACGCATGACACTCTAAATTTACCTAATGCCCGCTTTTGTCATCACTATAATTTACCAAATTTTGATTTTTACACCAACTTTAGAAATATTCAATACAAAAATACTCTTTTGAATAAAATTTTATACACGACTCATTTATATGGTCGGCGCGAGAGTAGGGGGGCAGCGTGGGCGCCTCGAAAGAAAAGCTTTGAGCCTCCTAACCTTAACATCTTGAAATTTGTACTAAATATATCGAAAACAAGCGGACGCGGCCCCATGTCACTTAGCCGAAATGCGAGGATATCGAAAATAATGCCTAAACCCTAGTCAATTTAGTTTTTCTTAGCAACACCCCGTGCTTTATCCGTGTCACCGCGGCGACTTCGCCGTACGGATAGACCACGATGTGCCATCACTAATTAGTTAATTAATTTTGTTCGTTAATTTTGTATCTAATTTTATCACCGGTGACCACGTCCGCCCGCTGTAATTTACAAATATATCATACGAAAGGACGCCGCCGATTGCGACTTACCAAAAATATATCAGCAACATAACACAGTTGTACACCAACGCACGAGAATACGAAATGAACGTGTATCGCTGTTACGAATGAAGACCACAAGGATATTGAAATTATAATTTACTTTGTAACTGCTCCATAAATATTCTCTTATACAAAATTATGAACGCTCTAATCTCCGGGGCTCTGTGTTATGTTTGTTTGACAGATCATATATTGAACATTAAAATAATGAAGCGTCCAAGCTATCTTACTTAATACTTACTGATTAGCATCGGCAGTATTTGTTTTCTGATTCTAATAGTACATCCGTGCTCAATTTTGACATTTTTATACGACATTACAAACGAATGTTACTTATTTTATAACTACCTAATTTTCAGCATTTTTTTTTACTGATTCTTTCGTATAGAAAAGTTGATACAGCTATTTGGTAAATCTAAATGTTTCCTAACTCCAAAAAATGAAATGCTACACAATAGAGTCTACTACAATTTCCAAAATTTAGGAACCATAATACCCAAACGTGAAACCAAATATATTATTCATATACATATATTGTTTTTTTTATAATTAATTTTGAAAATAATTAGATATTAATTTCATTTTACATCGATATTTATTCCAAACATTTCGTAGACGGATTCGAAAATACTAAAAGTGTAAAGGAAAAACATTAGATACAATTTTTTTAAACTTAAATAAACTATCATCTAGATACAAAGTGTCGAAACAATCGAGTTGACAATCGCCAAAAGGACATTTTTATAAATCTACAATACATATATAGTTACAAACATGACCTTTAAGTCACACCGAATTTTGTACTTTATCTGTGGGTTAGCCCCTCGATCACTGTGGACTTAATATTTCGATGTTCACAACTTGAGTCTTTATATTAATTTAGAAAAAAATTGTCAACCGATAACTTTAAATTATATTAAAATCGATTAAACAACATCGGCTCGATCGTAAAATAAATGTATCCATTGTGGTCTTTATGCGGCTGCTGCACAGAGAATCATAAAAACACTCAAGTATAAAATCCGGACAGCACAATAATCACTTAAAATAAATTACATTATAATTTAACACTTTAACTCTCACCTTGCCAGATATATATTAGAAAAAAACGGCTCCAAGTATCTGCAAATTACGGCATGTCGGTTAAATATTGTAGATGGGAAATCAATACATTTCTATTGTAATATGTGTGTGTAGCCTGCGCTTAATAGAGGTTATTATCAAAAAATCTATGGAGAGATCGAAATAACGGACTCATTACTTACTATACAAGGAATTATATAAGTTTACCATTTCGGTAAGGATGTCGCGTCTCAGAGCTAAGATGACCAATATCCGCAACTTTTGAGTCCGCATATTATATAAATCCACAGTCGATTTGGAGATTTAATAATCAAGCGAGACTTCCAAGAAGGTAGTCAGAGTTTCTTAGCTCTGAAGCGCCACTGTTAATGGCAAGAACAAAACAGATAACATTAACAAAATACAATTTTAACGTAACATGAAACGATGCTCGTTCTCGAATAAGCCCTGCGGCGACTGCGTTTTCAAACCGACGACCAACGTGAATGAGGAAAATTAACCTGGGCTATTGCACTGAAGGATTGGCTGTGTGGAACACTTGAAAGTGTTGAGGAAATAAATTCTGAACTGAAAACTAGTGATTCGAAAGGGGGGAGGCTGCGTGTATAATTCTATGTGTCGATGTCTCGAAGGTATCATGTCATCACTCTCAAACCTAACCTGAACACTACTCTACACCAGTCGACGCCTGGTCCATCCTAAACTGAGGTACTCTTATATTATTGTAATAGTTCAAATGGTTACAAATGAAACATTAACAAAGTGTAATCCCAAATGAAAAATGCTTACACTTGCTTAGCTAGGACCGACCGCCCGCCCAGCGCGGCGCCATACCCGAAACTGAAGATGCTTAACATTCTGTACAATTCCGCAAATCAATTCACAATTGCCATTTGTCTATTGAGCCTTAAGTAAATACCATTAGCACTAAGATAGTTTTACTCGATTATCATCTCATCTGTATTAAAATTAGTGTTATTTATATTACACTCTCTTTATATTACACTCTGTACAACTATCTATCTTATTTGTAGTCTATGTAAGAAGCGATAAACGATAAAACTTGGTTTGGTGTCCTGTAACTGAGGATGTGAAAGTAAAAAGTTTCCGCGTGGCGGGGATGGCGGTCGGCTTCTACACGTTATAACAAATACATCAAGATATGCGGCGCACTCGAGCTCGCGGCCGAACGCTTATCTATTATGAATTCACGATTGCCCAAGGTTACAATAATCGTCTGGTATCACTGTCCCTCTGCTGCCTGCCGTTCGGCGACAAGCTTCGAATACGTCGCGCTACATATATCTACGAATGAAACTAAGTATTCTTCTATAGTATAATAGTAATGTGTGTATGTATACTGTATGTTCGATACGGCGAACGGTAATGCGTGTTGTAGGGCGGTGCGCGGATGCCGCGAGACGACTTCGGTTGGGCGGAAGGTTCTATTGAGGGCCCTTTGTATTAATTTCTTATTTATTTTTGTAAAAAATCAACATTTTTGAAGGCACTTCTGATCGGACGAGGTGGCCCAGTGCGATTGTGTTTTGCTTGTAGCCAAATGGATAGTCTGTAATTTAGTAACTGGTATGTTTTTGATAAATTTCGGTCTATTGTTTCTGCTGCCTTCAACTATTGCGACTGTTTTGGGTTCCGGAAGATGTCTATTATTGGAGAGAGTCGTCACGAGGCCTCCGCCTGCGGAGCATGCGCGTCACTACCTTAACGTAATTATCTCGACAGTAAGTAGAAAAAGAATGCCAGTAGAATACGCGGTGTGGTTATATAGGATTATAGATATATTATTGAAAAAGATTTAACGGTCTCTAAACTCGTGAATATTGTATATTTTCGAAAATTAAATATGTGACAAAGCGCACGCCCCGCACTAGCACTGTATGTGTAGTTTGATGCCCACGCATATTCGGAATATAATATTTATCTAACGAATAAACTTAACCCTATGTCCGGTGCGGACCGCCGCGATGTTCCGGACCAAACTGAAGATCCTGCCGAACGATGCCGAAATATGTAAAATACAACTCAGGATGTTTAAAGGTAATCGGAACTAAAGATGTGTACGAATTTTCGAATTTGGTGTCTGTTCATTTTTACTCTATTGAAAAATCTGCACGAACAAATACCCGGCTGTCAGTATAAAAATAACATTTAAATTCTTTGTTTGTGGATCGAAAAATAACCCTGCTCTATTGTACTAGTTACTATGGTTAACGTTAATTATTCCTAAAATAATTATGACGAGGTAAAGGTTGACAATTTCTGGCGACGGGATGTGCCAAAACACAAACATTACGGGATAGAAAAAAAAAACAAAAAAACATGCTCCAAAGGTCCAGGAAAGGAGAATATGGGAAATAAAAATCAAATAAAAACAACGTAACGTTCAAAACTTAAGCAGTTAATATATTAATCGTTTTTTTTCCTTAAAGAATAAATCAATAAATGATTTTAAGATATACATAACTATAAAAACCATTTATGATAATACTTAATAATATAATAATAATTATATATAGCGAAATATATTATGTGCAGAAATAAAATTCTAGGTGACTTAAATTTTCTCTTACTCGTATAACCTAATGAATTTCCTAGTAGAGCGCTGTCGCCGCTCGACGTTCAACGTACAATTTTTTAATAATTTAATTAAACTTTTTTTATTAATAATTTTGAATCTGAAGGCCTAAATGCGAGTGTCGTAAAATTTTGGTGTGCGAAACGATCGTCCAATGGATTTATAATTTTGTTAGCCGAAAGTTTTTTGCGTCGAGTCGTTAATTCACTCCAGCTGTTCGAGGAAGTTCGGCGACTTGAAGTACTCGGGCACGGGGTCATCCAGCCGCGAAATCACCTTGTAAATAGACTTCTTCCAGCTCTGCTCGGCGTCCTTACCGCCTTGAATCGCACGGAAGAACTCCCGAAGAGTCTGTTCTACCACGTATCGGAAGTTTGGTGGAACCTGGAAACAGAAAATATTCTGTTAACTCCTAATACGGTTAAATTGGAGTAGGAGAAAATAATATAAATGATATGCACATAAAAATTGGATTCGTATATGTAATCATTTTGTTTATTTCTTCCTTGATACTCACTTCGATATGGTTGTTTCTGTTGTAGTGCAAATTAAGCACTCTATATAGTTCAGAGTCGCCAGCGACATGTAAGTCATCCGCTGTCTTTGACCCCTCACTTATCGCTTGTCTCGCGTACTTCTCCATTTGTATATAGTAGAATTCTCTGTAACGAAACGAGATGTGTTATTGTTAGAAAAAAGGCTAATCAGGTAAATTATGAAAAACTACCCATTTATAATTAAAATAACTCTGAATTTGATCGTTTATAGCGCCCGGTGTTATATTAAACCTTATGTCATTGATAAATCAATTTGAATCACTACATATTTGAATTTTGTATAGGCACGTGAGGGAAGCTAGGCATCCGGAACTGAAGCGCGTTACGTGAAGGCAAATTCACCTGCCGTGTGACACTTGACGGCACAATGAAAATATAAAAAGCTCTCGAAAGCTGTCGAGGGCGGAGAGGATTTGATTAGTCATTTTCACTCAGTCCGCTTGTCGCATCTCGCTATCTTCGCTTCGCTTCGCTTAGGAGAGCGGATCGAGAGTCTCGCGAGGCTAATTACTTACGAGTTTGCATTCAGACGGGCTAATTCAGTTTTTCGCGTCTCGTCGAGTGACGCGTTACTTTTGGAAAAATTGTTGCTGCTTTATGAAGGGTTTAAGTCAGCTTTTTATTTCGACATGCGAATTTCAATTACGTTTCAAATTGTTCTCTTTTAAATTTGCTTAGCAAGTTTCGGGTACGACGTGAATTTGGTGGAAAAAAATATAGCTTATTTGCTTGCATTATAAGCATCTAGCTTTAAATTTCCGATTTGCGTTATAGCTAAGTTAACGTTTAGAAGCAAAGTCGCAGATGAAACGTATTTCTGTTACTGAAAAAGAGCTAGTAGAGGAAAAACAAATGTGCCACTAAAAAGGAAACACTGTGGAGTACCGCAAAAATCACTCAATAGTGAGCTATCAATCGACGTGGATCATCTCTAAGCCACTTGCGCGAGCGAGCGCTCTCCAGCTTCTCGCTCGCACGCCGGGGTTTCTATTATTTTTTAATTGGCACTCTACGAGAGATTGCAGCCTTACTAATTGAGTAAGTAAATGAAGTGTCTTAATAATTAGATGTCTTTTTAGCTAGTGAGAGGCGCTGTGATGTTTAGGTACTCGACTCTACGCCTAGCCGTTTTTTCCTAATTAGGGTGGGGTGGAGTTACAATTTTTTTTCAAAATAAGTTTAGTATTGATTAACAGATGTAAAAAAATATAGATGTTTATCGCAATTGTAATATATTGAAATATATTTAACGCTACACATTTTAAATGAATACTATCAAAGCAGAACCTTATTAGTATATACACTTGACTAATGTCATGTTTGCATTAAGAAAGTTAAAAAAATTACTGAAATAAAGCAAAATATAATAATATTCGTAATGTAACATAAACTTGATATATAATCATAGTAATTTGAGATATCATAACGACTAAGTATATGCATGTGTCGTTATTTGACATCAACAATATTAATGTATTAACGATAACAATTTCAACAGATGGTGCTATAAAAATTCTGGTACTTGAAATAAGATGCAGCTCAGACGTTGTGTGATCTCATTAAGTACACAAGTGTCTAAATAGATAAAGTACAAAATGATCGAGACCAATGACCTAGAGAATTTCATTTAGAAACGAGAAATTGCCGTTTATTTTGTGTTATGATTTCGAAAATTGCCTTTAAAACACAAAGTGAAATTGCAAAGTGGCAGCAACACGAGTTCTAAGGTAATTTGTAAGCTGTAGACGTATTCGCCTGTATCGCCTAGTGCCTGTTATATGCGGGTGCGCTAAGTAGGTAACTCAAAAAGAAACTTCGGAACGATACGTGGATAAATAAATGGCGATCAAAATACGTGCTCTATAATACTCTACAATTTTACACACTCCGTACTATTAAATTAAATCAACTTAAAACAATATTGTTCCACGATACATAAATTCGCAATTTTCAACTTGAACGTGTTGACATCCATTTGGAATAAAAATGAGAATTAAAAACCGTTACTGTGGGAATCAGCTGTTGCTATTGTAAGCATTCGACTTAACGAATTTTGGTAATATGCTCGTTGAATGAATTTCTACCTTATTAACTGTAGATATGGTATACATTTCATCGTAAGTTAAAAGCGCAAGTGTCGCGGATTTTTCAGACAATAGAACATTCCAAGCGAGTTATCATTAACACCAAGTTATTTTCGCTATTAAATATGCTGGAATAAAATTCAGTTTTGTATAAATGTAGGCTCTTTTGTCTCCTTATTTCTTAAGATCGCATCTTGCTACCTGGGGCTAGCGTCTTCAATGTCATTGTTCATTGGCAGTTGGTTTTTTTTGCTAAAGTTTATTACATTCAGCTACTCAAATAAAATGCGAAGATGAAGGAAGTCTTTAGAGTTTGGTGGGAAGTTAAAGCGTATTGTTTGCGCGAAAGAAATTTTTCTTGCAATTAAAAACAAAAAAATGGTTTAATGAATTACTATTATCTTACTTATTCCTTGTTTATACATATTTGTGGCCAACTTAATATTATTTCGACATACTAGCGAACGTAACGCAAATTACAAGACTTATTCATATTAAATTGGTGAAACAATTCATCGCTCTGTTCTCGATTCTCTGCCTACATTATTTCATATATGATTCACTTTAACCGTGTTAAGACTGTTTATATCCTATTACAGCCTCACTTAACCCAAAGACAAACATTTTAAGTAGTTCAAATTAATTTATTGAATACGTATTCATTCAGAATCCTTAAGTACTAAATTGGCAAGACCGCATTGTAGGGGAAGAAAAAATCTCGCCAAGTCTCGGCGCTAATGTCTTACGTCGCTCCCCTCAAGAACATTCGATTCCCATGTGAACCAAACACCATAGACTTTAGAAAGTAGGGTTCATTTCTTTTTCAAATAAAAAAAATAAATGCATTTACTTTCATGAAAAGAAAAACATTACAAAATTATATTACTGTTGAAACAGAGTTTCATTTGCTACAAAGTTAAGCATCTATGATGAAAATAACGACATGTGTATCTTCGCGTAGTACGTAATTCAAGCCACTAGAGGGATTTCTCATGCGATCTATGCAGACGAAGTCGCTAATTGTAAAACAAAATATAAACAAACCATGACTCAAACTAACAAATGTAATGTATGCGTTCTGTACAGAAATTATAATATTCCAAAATTATATTCAGTTCAGTTTATTTTGACCTTACCCTAGTGAATATGGTCAATTGACCATAACATTTATATAATAGTAGTAAAATATTAGAAAGTTTATAAAATTATTTATAACTTTCTCAAGTCCACTTAATGAAAAATAATTATACATTAGTATTTAGTTTAAATAATATGATAGAATTTATTGTATCATGTCACGTCTACACATTTGAAAGTCTGTATATTCTCGATTTACCTAAGACGTTTCTCCGAGGGGTCCCACTCATTGTCCTTTTTCTTTATTGTTGACTCGCTCAGTGCGAATACAGAGTTACATTATCCTAAACCCGATTTCTAAATGCACTGCAACCGTTATTTTGGTTTTGTTTAATTCTGTAAACACGTATTTCACTATCTTTGTAAACGTTAAATGTTATATTTTTATAATTTAACAAATAAAAGATAAAATTTAGTTGAAAAGTATACAAAAAGGCTAATAAATGAAAAAGATAATAAATACTTGCAATAGAATTCTCGACATCATAATAAACATAATTTACGATTTTACTTTTAACCTCAACTGAAATATGTAATAACTTTGCACTTGAAAGAAAATATTTCATAATTTCTTAAGAAATTTTAGCTAAGATGATAAATTACAGTATAGATTAAAACCGGTTATATTCATTTAACTAGCTCTTTACTTTTATGCTGATTAAAAAAGTATTTAAAAAAGAAAAACCTCAGTTAAAAATAATTAGAAATTTACGTGAATACCGCTACTCTTAAAGTGTTATCTGTGCCAAAGTGACGTATTGACAGTTACGCCGTTTCTTATTTATGTGCGCCTGCAATGCGGGCGCACTGCTTGTCAAGTGGGTAAGAACCTTTGGCATACTGATCTCTGACTTAATGTATTTTTTAAATAATAATACATTCATTTGCATTATAAATAATATGGTATTATATGACGCTGGTATGGTTTTATAGAGGATTGAATAATACCTAGCCGATTAGCTTATTGTAAGCAACATTGTTTTGTATTGAAACTTATACCTATTTGTTATTAAATGTTCATAATTTTGAAAGTTATACTCCGATACCTTTCTTTATCTCTTCAGAAGCATAGTAAGTAAATAAAATATAGTAATATTTTTTTTTTTTCGGATAGGAGACGAAAAGATTTTAAATATATATATTGTCCGATCGAGAATCTAATCTATAACCACTTCTAATCGGTAACCATACAGTTTGATATTCCTACGATAAAAATAAATTTAAAAAGTGAAGCTAATGTCAAGACCAATACTTGCCTTTTTCCACCTTCAAAGTCAACAAACACAGACAAAACTCAAAGATATTCATTATCAAAGATATCAAAGATATGATAGCATATGATTACTAGCACAGCGAAAAAAATAATTGAAACATAATAATTTCCACAAAAGAAAATCAAACTCACAACCATTATCAAACGTGTTTACTGTCCCACTGCACCATAATGGCTTCTATTTAATTACATTACAATAAAATATCATTCTTATAATAAAAGAAAACCCTTAAAATTCCAAACTTTAATAACCATACTCTTAAGTAGCTATCCCCAATTCAAGATATATTGAATAGGCTTCCAAATAAACGAAACGAAATATAGGTATAAACATATGAACTAAAAGGGGTGAGCAACATTTAGTTGAAAACTGAAAAATAGTTTGCAGACATTACCCAGTGACTTCACCAAACACTCATTTCGATCGTTGCCAAATACAATGGTTATTAAAACCTGATGCTCGGCTCATGATATGGGGAGGTATTACGCTATATACAACCATGTACTGTACTGTACTGTACTGTACCTATCGTGTGTCTGTGAGAGTGGACGCCGTCCAGCTTTCCTAGAGCACGGCAGAATGAATCGATGGTAGAGTAAGAAATGTGTTAGAGGAAAAAAATATATATTTTTTTATTTTATTTTATGAATAAAAAAGAACGCTTTTTTTGGTATTGTTATTGGTATTGAAATAATCATACCTAATATAATGAATGCACTAAATATGTAATTTTAGTAATTGTATATAATTAATTGTAAATTAACATATTTCGTCTTAATACAAATGCCGTATGTTATTTAATTGCGTTAATTAAACGATATATTTAAATATTTTGTTACCATTACATTAAAGAAACCAATTTGGTTGCGGTGGTAAAAATGTGTACAGTTACTAGAAGCGAGCCGCCTCTGTATTTTTGTTCTCTGTGCAAAAGTCGCACGGCGCTGTGCACACATGCACACGGCGCACACATAGGCGCTAGTAAAAGCGAGTAAACTAATACCGGGCCGGATTAATGCTTCAGTTAGTGAAAAAACTTTTTTTCAGACTGCGCCGTCCGACACAGGGCCGCACTCAGACGTAGTTCAAAGGAAAAATTATTAAGTCATGCGATATTACGTAATATGAAACATTGTATTACAATCATATTTATTTGTGATGTTATAAAAAGTTAATTCCTTTTTTTTTTAACATTTTCCTAAAGTGTTAATCGCACACTTAGGAAATTGAAAAAGACATATTTAGAAAACGTATAAAAACGCGTTCAACGCAGCGGGATTTGAACCCGCTCCTCTTGAAAACCTAATTATTTTTCTTTATTATAAATAATGTATTAATGATTAGATTAGTAGAATAGTTGATATATTTTTACTTATTCAATACAATATTTTTTTAAATGTTGATAATAAAACCAAATAGCGGCATGTCGTAAGTGTATCGAGCATGCGGGCTGTAGACAATAATAATCTATGCCTGTATACTCAACGGCAACTTTCTCGCGAATAACTCCCTTATCTTGTAACGGAAAATAGTAAATTGGCACATAACGCCCTCGTTTAATTACTAAGTAGGTATAGCAACCAATTTAGGTTTAAATGCGACCTACAAGGAAATTAAGGCACGACGTAATTTGATAATACTAATTATTAACGACTCAAGATTTCCTTAACAGTTAATAATAATGTACCTATAGGAAATTTTAAATTAATGATAATGGACTAAATTTAACAGCCATATTATCCTCGAATTGAGCATAAATGAATAAATTACAATCGATGTGCTATATCTAATAAAATATCCATATTATGCATTTATTCCAGAGATAAACGAGGCAGTGTATTGAAAGTAAAGTTTAAAGTCCGCCTACGATGGCGAATGCGGGCCTGGCTAATGACTCCCTCCTCGCTGACCTGCCTCTGTCTTGTACCCCACGCTTCAAAAGTTCAGCTCATTTGAGTGCTTGCGGAGATTTTATTACCCCAACTATACTCGGTATTAAAATTTTGAAAAAAAAAAAGGGTTGAGCAGACGCGCGTTTAAGAGCCGCATAAAGCTGACCGTTCGCGGTTACTTGATTTCAGGATTAGTTCGCTAATTACTGTTTTGAGACAGTTTCAAAAAGCAGCCGGTTCTTTATTTTTAGTCGTCCACTCGCTTCGTTTATTCGGTGTACTATAATAAAAAAAGATGCGTCCCGTTGTTAATTCAAAAAAAAACTACCGCTTTGAAACATCGACTGTTGAACAAAGTCAATACGAGCAAACATTACATTCGCAAACATATAACAAATATTGAAAATAAACAGATTAAACAAACTAATAATACTGTAGTTTTACTAAAGTGTAATATATCTAAAAATACTGGCCGTTGATAAATAAAAATTATGTGAAAAAGTTGATCAGTTCAATAAATACGAGGCAGATGCGCGTATGTCATATAGATTTGTTTATCGTGACGAATAGTAATCCGAGAATATGTTTTAATATGAAGGGTGTTGATCACGTGTCTAACAATAATTACTTTAGTGTTGCCAGGCGTCATTACGTCAAACCGCCTGCTTGCCATCGCATTTTCAGTTTTACTCAAGTTATTTCCCTGGGGTTTTTGTCATTGCCATTTATTACTAAGATTTCCGTGGCACGAGTTTTTACTTGAACTTATAATAAGTATTTTCACGTATTCACATGTGATCATTTCATTCCCGTACAATGAGTCGAACCGCAAAAACGTTAGTATTGTCTGAAAAGCAATCGCGGCCTTTAAAAATCAAGCTGAAATTGAAATGTTTATATAGCAAACATGAAAAAAAGATAAAAAAGAGGGCAATGTAAGTGTAATAACAATATTTTGAGCTAAATAATAATGGTTTCATATCATTATCTACAATGTTTTGTCCTTGTCGTATCCTTCTGTCTTCACTGACCACTATCGTTAACAGCGGAAGTCGGGCAGCGCTGGCGTAACCTTATCTCCGTTGGAATGAAGTAAACCCAACCAGTCAGCAAAGATCTCTAATACAAGTACGATCTTATATCACTCGTTTGTTTAACAAGGCATCGGCGGGTTAAGTGAGGCTGGACAGGCACAAAGACAAATAATTATGTACCTATTGCTATATAATAAATGTTTTACAATTTTAATTGGATATTTTATGCGTCTTTGTTTCAATTAGAGTATGTTATTCTACTTCGGTAGAGCTGGGTTACTCATTTAAATTATCTGTGTTCAAATTGTAATGACAAAAATATTAACATAACAACACTTAAGACGTTATTTTAATATACTTTTCTACAATACCGAAAAGAAATGATACTATGATAATTAAAAGTAAAAAGGTGCGGCATAGGTTGTATTCACATGGGAAATTATCAAAGTGCCATAACTAAACAATGTCTCTGACCCCGCCCTAAGACATGATTAATTCATAATAATTAATTATTAATAAAAATTAGCAATATGTAATAATCAATGATAATTCCCAAAATCTTTAGTATTTCGCTAAGGGAAATAGACACAACGCTACTTAAGCCCACAAGATATATTTAAATTGGCGCCACATTCACATTAGTCAAATATGTTTTAGTATTCTCATTTCAACAAAGAGATTAGTTTCTAGCTTATCTCTTAACAGCTATCTGAATGAAAAAAGAAAAATAAAGTCGCGTGACGTCCAAGTTCCCGCCCAAAACTCGTGTGTCATGTCATTAGAAGTGTATTAAGGTTTTAAAGGCAGAGACTAATGAAAGATCGCCGCACCCTCTCCTTAGAGACCGCGGGAAGGTGCGCCTGGTTACGCAGACACATTGTAAAATGGTTAACGGTTAAATAAAAACAATAAATTAAACTAAAATATTCATTTTTACACAAAAATTTTAACTTAATAAATTTGGATTTAGTGAAAATCAAAATAATACTTGTATATTTTCATTATATCTTAAAGAGTGTAATTAATATTCAGTAGATTTTTTTTATGATTGATAATAGCAAAGTTATAACAAGAGACGACGACACCACTTATTAATCAAATAGAATAGGCACATGGGGTGTGGGCTTGGGTAATTAAAAACGAAATGCCCTATCGAAGACAAGATAAGGTAGGCGGTCGGAAGAAACTCCACTTTTCTAATTACTCTTTCATTAGTTGATGGATGCCTTACTCATCATACGTATGTTGTTAGTTTCAGTCTTTACTCACAATAGTACCGAAAAAAACTTAAATATGACCTCGAAGTTATATTTTACGAAAATATAAAAAAGCCTTTTTTGTTTCGTTGTTTAAGATCTTGCACGTTATATTTTCATTCGAAATTTGTATATATCTATGCCAAAGCAAGCGATGAACATTGAACCCCCAAGCGTTTCGTACCGTATGAGATAAGGGAAAATATTTTTTGTTCCTCAAAATAGACTGTGCATTTTCATATTTTAGCATAAAAAATAAAGTAGGCCACTAGATAACCGGCGCATCAAGCCCCTCACATCGCGCATTTCTTGATTACTGCGATAAGTACCCCGCCTTGCGTGTTTTAATTATATTATTAACGACATGGCCGCCGAAAGGCTAATATTTTATAATGGCTCGTATAGCAATGATATGTAAATATTCTGCCTCGCCCCGTGCCTATTAGGAGCTTCGTTGCGTGCGTGAAAACCTTAACATTCGGAAGTAAAGACACGTTACGCAGGATTTAATGCTGAGGCGACACATTCCTTTGGAACTAATGTTCTGGTCGGAATACTTAACGTGGATGTACAAATGCATTTAATATACTCGAGGCGACACTCTTTTATAAGACGCGAGAGCTCAAGTGACGAGTAATTAGCAGCTTTTTAGAAGGAAAACTACTCATAAGCTTCCTCGAAAGGGTCGTATTAATTACTGGAGGTGCTCGTATGAGCGTGGCGCGATATAAATGGCCGGCCACTTGGCGCCCTAGCCTCGCCAGGCCTTATTAAAAATGTTAACACGTAAATTAGACTCCACGGTTGTAGAGGATTAGGTAACCAATTAAATTTTAGAAGCAGCGCATACAATAGAAGGCGAGGTCGCACATCGTACACGGCAAGTAGCAAGTCACTACTCACTAGTAGAAAGTCGCGAACCCCCAGCTTAGATACGCTATATTTTCTTTTCACTTGGATAATATTTAAAGTGTTTCAATCTCAATATTAAATTGCGCGCTTAAGTTTTAAATTACAAAAAAATTAAATATTGAACTAAATGTGTATGCAGCGAGTTAGCACGGTAAGTTAAAAAGGCATATCAAAATTGCGACGTAAGGTTGGTAGCATTTCCGTTTCCGACCGTGAGAGTCCTTGCATACGAGAGATTTTATTCTCAGTTGAATTAATTAAAATATTTACTTTTGATATAAGTAATTCTAATTAGTGGTGAACTTATTACTTTGTGCGATTTGCCGTTCGGTTGAATGAATCACGATTTACGTTAGGCAATTGTGGTTCAAATGAAAGCGGGGTCTAAAAATGTAATTAAATCGTATAATGGGAGATTTTTCTTTAATGCAGGACACCCGTGAGAGGCGTCGTGTATGGGCGAGCGTCGCGTCACGTCACATCGCTTGTGTGCAGCGTGTTAAAAGGTTTGAGGCTCGGTTAGTCTAAGTGTAACCCCTCATGCGACTAGTTGGATGTGTGTAAAGATTAATTGGAGTGTTGCCTATTCTAACAATTTACGCCTTCTCTGACGGGCCGGCCGCAGACCACTTCTGCGCAACTTAATTAAGCGAAATAACTTAAACGAGTCACCGTTGCTAATTAGTGCTATCGTCGTCGGCTAATTCTACGAGTACTCTTTGTTTGTGAGCCTGCGTTTCTTTGAGGCGCGCGCCAAAAGAATTTGTCTTTGCGTCGACTTTGAGTGAAGGATGTTTGTTTTTGCTCGGAGCTTCTGAAGATTCTAGAGTTCATTTCGATAACTTCACTAACTTTGTCCACGAAAAATGTCATAGTATTTATTTATCGCGGTCTGTCATCTAATTATTTGCTAAGAGGAGATATTTTAATACTTGTTTACATACAAAAATATATTAGATTCTAGGTTTAAAAACTTTTGAGTCTAGTTTGTTTGGCACTCAACAGACTAGAGAAATCGGCTTAAGGCGCCTACACGCGCGACAAAGCGACTAAAAGACAAGGAGCTCTCGCCGGTAGGGCCCTTACAGCAAGTACGTCAACAAGTGGCCAGTTGTGCGCCTTCTTTGCCCCTTCAATATCAATGTATGCTCTACACCACGTTTTAAAGATTTTTATAAGTTAAATCTAAATATTTTTAGGTGATAGAAGTTGATATATTTTTTGCGATTTTGAACTTGAGTCGATTAATAAAAGAAATAGAATATATATAAGTGTAGTTTTACTTAATGCAGATATAAAATTTTCAAAAAAATTATAATTTGAAAAGCTATGGACCATTCGTTAATGAGTACAAAATCTAAAATATAGAATATTTTGTAAAATTTTAAATTTGTAATAAAACGCTAGTAATACTACTTCTTTCATTGTGAAACTTGCAACTTGTTATGGAACGACAATTAGAATTAATTATTTTCTTTATCAGTAATCATTAATATCGTAAGAGTTTAAACGTTAAAATAAATAAGCTTATTTTTTGTGACCATGTTTTATGTTACCAATAGCTCATTAGCATAATCTTGAAAGTTATAATTAAAATTGTGATAAGGCCCTACACAATCATAGCTGCCTAATCACATAATATTTTTTTTACTTAAAACATACAATAAAAAATAAGTTTTATATAAATTATAATAAGCGATTTGATTTATTATTTCATCTATAGCTTATTGAATTAAAATTGAAAAATAAACTATTTTCCAAATAATACTTTATACGCTTAATTTCTTTTGTTAATTTGTTTAAAATGTCTATAGATGGAACTACAAAGATTTACTGCTAAATAAACTTGTCATCGGTTCCATTAAGGGCACTGTACAATCGTCTATAAATTTAAAACCTCATCAATTCGTCTTGGACACCTTGGCGTAATTGCCCCCTAAAGTGACCCTCACCCTTTCAGATGGTTGTCAATTAACCAATATTTCAAATATGTTCTATTTCTTTTAAAATATAATTATCAAAATACCGGGCCTGATAATGAGTTTATATTAAAATAAGGAAAAACTGAATTTAATCAAATAGTTTGCAAAAACCTATCACTTTACACTGTGAGTTTTAGGCAATTTTGAGTATCTCATAACTTAAGATAATAAATTTAGTGTAATTTGAAACAGATGCCTAACTACCATCGTAACATAGCGTGGGTTCGATTTCCATTTGGAGGCATGATTATATTTGAATTATTATTGTTTCTTTGCTCTGGTGACGAGATAAAGCGCGAGGTTAAGTTCCACAACACGCAATTTCTCGGGTGGCTGGTGGAAAGTGGTGAACGGAGTGTCTTGACACTAGGTTCTTTTTGCATACTCTGCTATGCGGGAAAATGCGTGAAGCTTAAAAAAGCGTGAATCTAAAGTAATAGTACTTCTTTTAAACTAAAATGTTAATTATTAAAAGAGAATTACTACAACTACTTTGTAGGCGACTTCGAGCCGATTGTATGTATTTTAAAATATCATCAATTCTTGTTGGACACCTTAGCTTGTAATTGCCTTCCGTGTACTGACCCTCACCCTTTCAGTTTTCCTTTCAGATGTTTATCGCAAGGAAATGGTCGTTTTCCGTCCACAATGCAACCATTAAGCGACAATACAAATGGGTCTAGTTGTGTTTCGTGTGTTTCGTAGTTTTCTTTTATTTTTTAACATCTTAATCTATTTTAATTCGCCATAATGAGGGAAAAAGCTTTAAGCGCCTCATTATTTGCTGTTTTGTATAACGCAATTATAATATTATAAAATTTACGTAAACAAAGTACGTGTCTTAACAACTCAGATAAAATTAATTAACATTTTCTTGTGGTTACATTTTATACTTTGTAAATATATTTTGGAATTGCAGGAAAACCATTGTTCTGAATAATCAATAATTCCATGAAATACATACCATGGCGATGGCGTGCAAGTGTTTAATATCTTATCAAAGCTTTTACCAAGTTTAGTTATTATCTGCTTAGATAAAGCTGGCTTGAGATATCACCACTAGAATATAATGTAGGCAACATATCGAACAATTCAAGTGCTAAGTACATTAACGATTGTAATAAAATACTTTTTAGAATTCTAGATTGTTAAACAATATATATATATATATATATATATATATATAGATTGTTAAACAATAGATATATATATGTATATAAAATTTTTGCGTCACGGACTAATTAAAATTTAGCTTGTAAGTTCGTTGGGGATTGTAGGGGAGTTAGTTTTAGATGTTTTTTTCGAAATTCCTACGAAGCCCACCTTTGTAGCCCACGCAAACATTGTTGCGGTGAATATAACATATTGGCTTTTATATCGATAGCGCTTCTCTCGATAGCAAAGTTTACCTACATAGGTTTTAGAACAGTGCTACATATATAAAGAAGGGGAAGTGATAACATAAGCACTGGCTGTGGCAGGTGTCCCTTATCGATATGATAACGTGAAAATTAGTTGAGTATAAATCAATACTTAGGGAGTACTTCGCTGCTCAAGAAGAGAAATTGTTTTGATTTTCAAAGTACAATATTATTTAATGGTAACGCTTGTTACAAGCTATTTCTCATAATGTATAGCTTAGGTCAGTTTGTCGCCTACGTTCTTGCAAATTATAGGCTACATTTACTTATTTACAATGATTAGGGGGAATATTTGTTGCCACGTATAATTTTCTTATTGTAAATTCTTTTTCATCTTAGGTTTTAAAATAAAATACTAGTGTCCAGTGGATTTAAAAAAGTAACGCTAGGATTATTATAAACAGTTTAAAATTAAAAAAATGTTAATTTATAAATTTCTACTTCGTTAAATTTGTATCAATTTAATATTAAAATATAGTCAAGACGTTTGTAAGGTCGATTAAATTATAAAGGGCGTAACCCTGTTAGTTTCATTTATTAGGAAATAGTGAATTCATCAACCCTTCATATTGCGTACGGTAATTAAATAATAGAGGATTTGACGTCAAAATATTTATCTTTAGGGCAATGATTTCTTGAAGTGTTTTTGTTGTCGAAAATAAAGTTTAATCCCGTAATCTAATAATTACAGAAAGCATTATAACTTAATGGTAATATAAGATTACACTAAGTAGATAACTTATTAAGAGGCTTAAGACATTTATAGGCGGTTTTTTTATGACGAACTACTGCATTATGTAATTTAAAATGAATTTATATAAAGTATTTATTATGCAGATGTATGAAAAGTATATAATATAATAAATTAAAGTACTAACCTGAAGTTTGAAAACCATTTCACGAGCTGTGCAGTATTATTCTTATTGAACTTGATGTCAGGGAAGTACATCTTGAGGACTGCGGAGCTCGGGTAGCGGACCCAGAAGAACATCAGCTTGGCTTTGCGTAGGTGCATCGGCGTCAAAGTCGAAGAGTACACAGGAGTGAAGGATTATATTGGTAATATTGTAAAATTTTCGAAGATTACACAGTATTAAATTTAAAATTGTTAAATAATATTACTATATTTTATTTATGTTATAGTAATTATATTAGTAGTATTTAAATTCTTTCCTTTTTCAATCTAAGAATTGGGATTGAGGAAAAAAGGTTGCGTAAATCTGATTATATCCCAGTATTACGTAGACTGATTGAAGCACCACAAGTTCTTAATCCATTTGCATCTAATCTTATAACGTACCTTAGCAGATAGCTATACTGTATGTCTATTATATGCCTACTTATGAAATTCGAATATGTACAGTCTAAATTATATACTTGTATATAAAACTCTGATTGTCATAGTTATTTAATTTAATTTTTTATGACTCATAGGGTTCAATTTCGTGAAAAATTTAATTGTAATAACGAGTTACAGTTGTATAAGTAGGCGCTTAATTAAGTTTACGGTTATTTCCTTCATGTATAGGTGGACGTTAGAAAAGTACAGTAAAGCGTAGAAACCGCAACACTTGTGAGGCTTCGAGAGTCGGATAATATCTACTACTGGGTAGGAAGTAGGTGGCAGTCGTAAGGTTAAACAAAACATTTACAGAAATAAGATATGAGGCCGTGGTTTTGTATCAAGTACTTTAAGAATTGAATGTCTGGCTTTGAATTAGGCATGAATTTATACTAATATATTAAGTTACTTAACTACTATTCGTTTTAAAAGCTTTTTATGGTATATTGAAAAGGATATAGTAGGCTGAATCCCGTCGTAAGGCAAGTCAGTGGAATTGCAGTCTGAGTGCGGGTCCTGCGTGTCCATGTGCTGCGGGTGGTGCGGTACGGCTGCGTGATGCGGGACATGAGGGTGGTGTGGGCGCAGGTAGTCGGGCGACAGCGTGGCCAGAACGCGGTGATGCACTGAGTGCACCATTGAATTTGGCAGCGGAGGCGAATCCCTCTCGGGCGCTGGGGGCGACCGCGCAAGCCCACCTCCTGCTCCAAAAAACGGAGAGTACGGCGAAAACACTTGACTTTCGTGTAACGATGGATTTGGTATCGCCACTGACGTTGGCAGGTTACCGCCTAGGAATGGTCGTGGCGACGGCGACTCGTGAAACTTGCTCTCGGGCGAATGCCCGACTCCCTCACCCAGAATTCTACTCACAGTTCTCGGAGTGACTCGCGTGTCTGTCACTTTTTGTCTTTTCCTCTTAGGTGTAACCACTAAGCTTAAGGGCTCAGAGGGGTCGGGATTTTGTTCTCGGTCGAATTGTCCATTCATTGGCGCAAAGTGCGGTTGCAGCTGTTTTTGCGGGGCCTGGAACATGCCCGTTGGAATCCGCATGTGAGCGCCATGGCCCGGCCCGCCTGCTTCGGGGTGCATCGGAAATGCTACGCCACCTGGAGCTCGGGGACCATTCATATGGCTCATGAACATTGGATTATTTGTTATAAATGGGACGCCATTAGGCGCGCCAGGGTGATGGACGGGTGGGTTACCTGACATTTGCGCCGACTGTCGTTCTGTCACCTTTGGAGTGGGTGACTTGTCGAGCAGCCGAGTCGCCCTTATTAAATCTTTATTCAGTTGTTCGGCGGCTGCAGCTGCTGCTTCTGATTGCTTTCCCATTATTCGACGTTGGTGCACAAAACGCGTAACAATTGAGTCTATGAGACTTGTGAGGGATGCTGTAATCTCACTCTTAAGGACCTCCGCTAACCCTTCTAGATCTGCACCTGATACAGGTCCAACTGAACCTGAGTTGCTTCGTAACGCATCCAGTCGTTCAGCTAATTCTGAGGACAACGGAGGCTTTGGAGTTTGACCCATTTGTCTATGCTGCGGCGAATGCTGATTGGACCGAGGTCTTTGTTGTTGATTGTTTTGCTGTTGTTCACTTGCCTCTTTCATTCGCGCTTCTTGCTCTAAAAATAACTTTTGACTTACGTTGAGGTACATAGCAGCTGCATTGTTAAGGTGTTGGTGTGTATGTTGGTGTGTATGTGGAGGGTGCATATGATCACTGGATGGTAAGTGAGGCATCAGAGGTAAACCCCCATTAAATCCAGGTGGTAGGTGTGCATGTGCCACAGAATGAGCTTGTATTTTTGCACTCATCATCTTATTCATAACTTGAGAGAGCATATTTGGTGCTGCCTTTATAGGTATGGGCGGAGGCACTTCTTTCACGGGAGATGGCGGTTCTGATTTAGGCATAGGGTCATCATTTTGTTCACCATCACTGGAAGCACCATCATTATCGATTGTCTCTGATTCTTGTCCCATTCTATTGCACAGCTGTACGTATTTTTCTTGCATCTCTGCAAGTTGTTCTTGCATAGTTCTTAGTTGGGATTTCAATGCATTTTTTTCTACTAACTTTTGTTGTATAGGGGGTCGATCACCGTCATCTTCTGAGTCTTCTGACACTGTCTGTGCACTGCTACCATGGCTCGTACCATAACGTTCCGCTGCACCGTCGTGTTGCTGCGGGTGGTATAACTTTCGTTTTTTACAACCGTTCACTTGTGGCTGTTGGGGAGCTGGGCTAGCACGCATAGTTGACACTATATTTTCTACACGGGCACGTTTAACGTCAAGTGGTCGCGGCGATGAACGTTGAGCGTCACTATCACGATCCTCAGGTTCCGACTTAGGAGCGAGCAGCGGTTCATTCAGTGGGAGAGCTGGAAGTGGTGAAGCTCGGGAATCTCCGGCACTATCCAAATTCAACAACGCATCGTCAAGGTCCGGTTTGGAATCACGAGACACTGGTCGTTCCGGAGATCGCTTTTCTTGTTTGGGTTCGTCATTATTATTATTTGCAAGTACATTGTTATTGTCCGGGGATAGTCGCATCAGCTCCTTCTTTCGACTCTGGAGAATGTCACGAAGTACACGATCGCGAAGCAAGTCGCCGCTGGTACCGTCGTCACTTGCATCCTCCTGTCTGGGCGTGCGGCCCAGTAGTTCGTTGAGCATTTCGGCCGGCGCGTAGCAGGGACCGAAAAGCCCGAAGTGCTGGCGACCCTCGAAGATGGCGCCGTAAAGTCCGCCACTCATGTGTGCGGTGCGCGCGGGCGCGAGTCCGTTCGTCGCAAGAGTTGAATAAGAATTGCGCGGCTCGCCGGCGTCCACGCGCTGTCTGACGCGTTTCTGTTTCTTCAGTAACTTATCCGAGTAGGGCGCGAGTGAGTCTGCCTCCTCCTCCGATGACATCATAGGCGAGGCGGGCCCCAATTGGCCGGACGGGCGGCGGGCAGGGCCCCACCGCGCTACTCGAGCCGCATTGCCCGCTCTGCAACAGGGAGGGGAGCGCGATCAGCACACCTGCTCGTGCGGCGTCGTGCCTAATGCACTTCCTTACACGCTCGTTAAGCACTTACACGTTTTATATGAATATGAAAAACTTAAATAATACTCTACAAAAATCTTATGAAAATAAATATACAATAATAATTTAAAGTAACAACTTTCCATAATCTCAATTATAAATATTATAAAAATTTTATAAAGTATACACAATAAATTGACGACTTTCGTGTTCGATAGAGATAGTTATCAAGAAATCGATCGCAAATTACCTAGATTCTCCAAGCTCGCAACCGATACGCGCGTAAATTAAAGAGAGTAGGGCAAAATAATACATAAGAGTATATATATGCACACATATATATGTCTTTGACGAACTAGAATATAACTGCAAAAGATTTCTCACAGCGTCTCTATTGTTTTAATTTGCGTATTATATGAATGATGTTTGTTTTTAATAGTCTTTATGTAAGTATGTCAGAGTAGAATAGGTATTTGAAAGGTAGTTACGGTAACAGCATGTGAAAATACGTGCTGTAAACATAACAAAAGGCCGAGCATATGTATCAACCGCATTAATTTCTTTTGGAGCGTGACTCCGTATTCATGGAGGACAATGAATCTAAAAATGTCAGAAATAATTCTGTGAGACATGCGGCGTTAACACACGACTCCATTAAAACACGACACGACATCATTTTAATTATTTTATTTTTTCAGGTGAATAAAAATGGTACATTTCTGATAAGAAAAGCTTGCAAAATTCATATATTTTTCATTATATTTTTTATTTTTAATTAAAGTTTTTTTTCTAAAATAAAACCGTTTGTAATTCTTCACTACCTATCTACCTATAAATAATTAAATAATATATATTCATAAAGGTTTGCTAATAAGTTGAAACAACTTGCACTTTCGTATTACTTTTCCAACAAGATGAAATAAAAATTTAAATCCATTAAGCTCCTGTAAGAATTTCGGTACTAATTCATAATGATGGTATTCTTTCTTTAATCCAAAACGCCGCGTATTTAGCTGACTTTAGCTGCTTATTAAATGAAAGCTGCACATATATTTTGTGCTAAATTTTAACGTAAGTGGTTTATAGAAATACGTACGTGTACGAATAAGCTCTTAAGGTTCTAAAAATAAAGATTACATTTGTGTGCCAATTATATGATTATACCTACAGAGTTTCTACCCCTTGAGCGAAACTTGGATTTAGCAATGAGACCTTTTCTTCTTTTTATGCTATATTTTAAAAATGTTAAATTATGCTTAACTTTTTTGTAATAAATTTTGCAGGTTAAATTACAACAACATGAATAGTAGTTCAATTAATTCAAATAAAATAATTCATATCATTTTCTATAGCTTAAGTTTGTATACTCGTATTTAAGAGGCCAGAAATATATATAAAAATAATATTAAGTATGTGAACATAGGCTTTTTATCATTTTTAAATTCTTTGAGGGTTAAGTATTTCAGGTAAGTATCTACTATTAAACTATATTCTGATAGATTTTTTAATTTCTAAAAGTGCCTTTATGCCAATAAACTTTGTGATTATGTAATTTATTTTGAGCTACTTGTGATAAATACAGTATTAAATTCAGTATAATGTCATAATTATTTCAATAGTGTACTTCTTACATATGTATATAATATATTATACTTAGAAAAATATTTATTATGTTAACAGATAATTTTATTTTTTAATTATTGCACAATTAGTAGCAATTTGAAACAATTTTTTTTTTAAAATATTTATATTAATATATTATCCGTCAGTGAACATTGGAGACGGACACATCTCGCGTCTCTAGCAGCATCCGGCCATTGCGCACAATGAGATGCTATCAATAGCGGATGACTTCCGATGGTGACCACCAGCTTGCGACGGTCACGGTGCATGGCGATGTATTGGTCACCTTTATGCCTAAACAAGTACCTATGTATTTGCTTTTGCAACTTTAATTTTTTTTCTAGAATAAATCTATATGTTTTAAGGTGTAAGATTAGGGGATATCTTTTCTATTGTTTTTTACATAAATGTAGTGAAGTTGATTTGTCGTTTGTATATTTTTATTATATATAATATATAAAAAAGAGGTGCAGTGTGACAGCGTATGACTGCAACCGCGGTTGGAGGTGGATTCGATTCCTAGTCGTAGCAATATTTATATTTAAAATATTTTTTTTATTATAATCATTTGAAATATATTCATTGTATATATTTGGTAAAAAAGTATCAATCACTTATTAGTTGAAGTATAAGACATGAGACAATCTATCATAAACAACGGGATATTTTATATTTGAAATAAATGAAGTTTTCTCACTGAATATAAAAAACTTATTCGTATGTATCGTAATTTCATCGTACGATACAATTTCGATAATTACGCGTCATGAATAAGCAATGTGCTGTCAAACTGTGACCGAGGTGCTTTCTATACTGTTTATACGTAGCGACTAATATCTATTATTATTTTGTATGATAATGTTACTACGGGCTGTACACTATTAAATTTTAAAATATACCAATAATGATTTATTTATATTTATATATATATAGTATCCCTGTTGACGCACAAAATACACGTTGCATTAGCAACGTTTATGCCACTTTATACAAAAGTCTGTAAGTGTGTGGCAAACACATGATAGTGTGTATCACATTTATTTTGTTATTTTTTATGTATTATTATAAAAAAATCATCCTTTGCCCTTTTGCTGCTTTTGAAAAAGTCCTTATCTATATAAAGTGTAACTGTGCCAAGTTTCATACTCCTCCGTTTGCGTAATTTTCGTAGAGGTGTACAAAAGTTACAAGAAGTGTATAAAGTTTTTGTTATATGTATATGTAGATTATATTAGGGAAAATTGTAATTTTGATATTGAAAAATATATATTTGATTATGAACTACTTACGATTTATTTACTCAAAAATGTATGTACTCAGTAATGTTTTGTTCAATTACTTTTCATTTTACATAATTAAATATTTCTTCATAATTTAATGTTTTAAAACCGTTTTATAGTAACTTGTTTATTTATTTATTTATTTATATCGTATCGTATCGGCATGTAAAAGCACCTCCACGAGTGTAGGCATGTGCCCCCGACACGACCTGTTGATTTTCCATATCGCACAACTAGGGGTTACCACCCTTATTACTGTCGATATTCGAGAAGTATATTTTAAATTTAAAAATAATATTTTAAAATATCATTGTTTATGTGATATTCTTATGTCTACGGAATTTCCTTATTTGTTATTTTATTAGCTTGTCCGATTATAGCTTAGGGAGGATGTCATTTTAATTATTATATTTTTATTCACCTATACAAAGTAGAATGTTTCTAGCAAGTTTCAAAATATTCGTACAATATATAATAAAAAACGAATATACCTATATCATATTCTTATAATTATCCATATTTTATTAAAGTTATTTTTACTTTTCTAACATAACAACAGCAGGTAAATTATTAGTAATATATACTTTGTTTTTGCGATTGGTTGTGAGTTCGAGTCCCGCGCCGAGGCATGATTATATTTAAATTGCCGCATACCCTGCTATGCGGAAAAAAGTGTAAAACTACAAAAAAGCTCTTATAATATAATATATTTTATTAGTATCGATAAACTCCATCCCTGATTTCTACCCCTGTTTAATTTGGCGTGACCCGACGTCGTCTAATTTTTACGGAAATGTTTCTTTTCCGCTACCGCATTCCCATGGAAAAAGGTTGAAATATTTAGAAGGGAAAATAAATATACGAGACGCTCGCCAAGTTAACACTTTTTTCGTTTACTAAATATTCTTAGTAACTAACTAGATATAATTTTTCTACTATTATAATTATTATTATTTATACCAGATATTGTTTCATTTTGTAATGTTATTTTTATGATATTTTAACTCTTGCTGTAGACATTTAAAAATAAGTTAAATTATATACTTATTTTATATATGGGAACAATTGAAATTTGAAAAAAAATAGGACGATGTTTGTAAAAAAAAAATTACTTACAATTTGATATTTTCATATGAGTAGTTTAGATATATATGAAACGTTAATCAAATATGTATCTATCTATGTATTGAAATATAATTATTTTATTCTTTTTATTTATTTTACGTCTTAAAAAATATACATATTTTATTCTAGTTCTTTCCTAGTCGTAACACTGCTCCAGTTATCGTTTGGCCTACATTTTTATATACCAAGAAGTTATACGTGCATTTAAAATAAATCATCTTTTGCTTACTAAAATTTTATTTTAAGTAATCGAGTCAAATTCTATCTATGATATTATCGCGTGTCATATGGCACTGCCACCCCATGAACGTGTAGAGGAATGCGTGGGAATGCTTCACCCTCGCAATTACTATTGCATTTGTGTATTGTTCTTACTTGTGACTTATGGTCAGTTCGGCCATATGGCCAGTCGAGTTAATAAGACAAACAGGTGTTTGTATTTCGCATAGAAAAATTAAATGAGGGCAATTAAATGGTGGCCGTTAGTTTTTTGAAATAAACTGGAAACATATTTACGGATAATTGATAAGTCATTTATAGACCCTTTTATTTTTCTTATTTATTTATTGTTCGTATGTTAAATATAACTGTCCTCCAGCTGGATTTGAACCTATTGTTGTAATCTCGTTCTAATTATCATAAGAAGTGTCAATGTTTAATAAATATTTTTTTACCATTATTAATCATTTTAACTATATTTATATTGTAAAAGATTAATAACTTCTATATGTTGTTGGTATTATAATTAATTACTTAAATAATACGCTTTCATCATTTAAATATTAAACAAAAACTTATTATATACTTAACTTATTTCTCTTCAAAAATATTCTTGATTTAAAGAAAGTTTCTCTTATATTATATTATTATAGTATTATTTTTTAAATTATTTTTTGAGGTCACAAATAAATGTTTTAATTATTTAGTATATTTTTTTCCTAATTGTCTCCAGTGAAGTTCGTGTGCTCGTTATGTACTAAAGGCAAAAGAAATAAAATTAAAATGACTGTCCGACATTAAAGGTTTTAGATCAAGTGATAAGGGTGCATATGCATAGGTGTAATGGTAGCTATCGCGTGATGACTGTAATTTGAGGTGATTCTAAAATTTAAACGGTTTCAAATAAAATTCTTTAAGCATGAACAGTTAATTTATTGCTAAAATTTCAATTTAAATTTAAAAAAATCCCTTAATTATTTGTATATAATTTCTGAATGTACATTCTGTATTCAAAAAATGTTTTTTGGGTTTTGTAGGATATTATAAATAAATATACGTACGTACAAAACATTTAAAAATACATTATATATTTAAAAAGATATAGTGTTTATTTTAATTTTATATAAGCATCAATTTTCAATTGAAAATAGCAAAGTAAGGTGTAATTTTGTTATTTTTGAAAATATGTTGCTTCTTTTAAATTTGATATATGTACGTAAATATTAAAAATGTTAGAATTGTAATTGGCACCTAAGTAAGGCTTTATTACTACTTAAAAGTAAATCCAAGAATATTTATCCAATACGCTTGTTTTTAAAGATACAATAAGATAAAATATCTCGTTCTTTTTAAAATTATCATAGCTGTGCTTGATAACACGTGATAAGGCATGCCTTTGGTCTGGCCAAAATATAAATTCATATACAGTTTCATGTTTTTCCCGTAGAGCAATCTAGTCACTAGAACCGAGAGTCATAACACTCCGTTCTCAAATTTTGAATTCCAGACATTGGGAACTCAACACCTTGCTTTGTTTTGTACCAGAGCGAAGAAATGATAATAATTAAAATAAAATAATTCCTCCGAGTAAGATTCGTACCCACAACCAATCGCATATATAGTCAGACCGTGTCCCACTGCGTCACAATGGCGTTATTATATATAGGTAATACAGATTTCTTAACTTGCGTGTCTTTTCATATTTCATTATTAAAAATGAAGTAAATAACATAACTTAAATAGAATTATTTAAAATAAAAAAAAAATTATAAAAAGCTACTTTTAAATGTAAATATTTACTTTGTTATGACAAAGAATAAAATATCTATCACGTATAGATACATTACTCGTAGATTATAGTTTTCGTAATTTTCTATACTTAAATTATATCAGAACACAAAAGTTATTAAAAAGATGGTCGAATGTTGTGTCCAGTAAAGGGTGAAGCGGCAATCAGTATGCATAAGTTATGATTCCGTTGGCGTGTCTGCCATTACGGCCTTCTATGAAAAAGGACATTTCCCTTATCGGCGGGTATCACGAGAATAAAAACTGCGATAAGATCGAAGCGTGTGGCGACTTTAATCGATATCGATAAATGCAATTGTCTAGTGGCTGTCCTGTATTTTGATTCTACGATAGTTTTTACTTATATCGGTTGGAGGATAATACAGGAAAACTTGGGTTCAACATTAATATAAAATATTTGTTATTACATATAAATATATTATTTTAATTAGTATATGTAAAGAATGTGAATTCTACAGCAAAATACGTCTGCTTAACAAGTATAATAGGAAAACGGCTATCTGTTAGAAAAAATTATAATAATATATATAAAAAAATAAATATATATACAATGGGTGTTGCATATTTTTTAAAGTAGCATCTCCTTTTTACACGTTAAAGCTGCTCTTATAAGGAAATAATACCTATTTGAATATAATTTGAAGAATATATTTTTTATATTACATTAAAAACTTGTATAAGTATATAAGTAAATTCGTATCCCAAGTAATATTAAAGCCAATTGTAATATTAAAACCTTCATCATGTATATACAGTTCTATCAAAACAAATGGTAAGTAAAAATACATAATATAATATCGACTTTTGCCTTCCCCACAGTGGTGTATGGGAAGACAGGCACTTATTAGTCGTCATTATCTACACCAGTATCGCTGTGACATATGGCCAATATTGGTGGAGCATATCTGCGCTGTCATGCGACCACCTAGAAACACCTTAATTAGTCTTTGTTCATTATACATGCGATGTTTAATATACATTGGCACGGGCTTATATATAATATAAATATATATGGAAAAATGTATTTTTTATTATAGAAATATATTATTTTATAAGATTTTAATTTT
The DNA here is from genome assembly GCA_038994665.1 of Podotricha telesiphe. Lineage (NCBI taxonomy): Eukaryota > Metazoa > Arthropoda > Insecta > Lepidoptera > Nymphalidae > Podotricha > Podotricha telesiphe. Next base: position 887,940 of record JAOYRR010000307.1, on the reverse strand, counting down.
AAAAATTTCTCGACGAATCTTTTTATTGTAGGGTCAAGTAATACGTTGGAAAGAAAATATTGCAATACAAAATTTAAAATTTTTTAAATTTTATAGTCATCAAAAGAAAATATTGTCGGTATTTGTTGTGTTATATACATTTGTATATATTTGGTCGTTATCTTGTTGTTAGCATCTAGCACCTATAGGTCGCAATAAAGATTGAGACTTGCAAATCAAATTAATTAATTAATTATTAATAATTACACATCATCATCTATTTAGAAAATAAGATAAAAATGACTTAAACCTTCTGAAAATATTAACATAGGTAAGATTCCTCTTCATTTCGACAAGTTTTATGTAATTATCAATATTGTGTACTAATTATAATAATCATAAATAACCAATGCCAAATTACAAGGACGAAATATTAAGGAAATTATACGATGCGATATTTTGTTAACTAAATATAGTTTAATAATATGTAGGTACTAAGTTCGTGTCACGTACCGTAGAAACAGATGATTTACGAAGGAAAATACGAAAAATAATAGTCAACAAGCAATATTTTTGGCAAAGAAATTTCCATATTGTTCCTAGAGTAATTATGAAAAAGTGTGTGTGTGTATGTATATTGAAAGATATTATAGTTTGTATGTTCGTTCTACTCGCAAGTAGACTGCCTTTGCCGAAAAGCAAAGGGCCACTAAGAAAGCACAATAGCAAATAATCATAGCCAACTCGTGTATTATAGTAAGAGAAAGAATATTTTAGCATCTTTTTGGACGTTGCTCGCTTTCAACAGGTTCTTTGGCGAAAATTTCTTTTTGATATTAATAATATACATATGTGGATACATACGAACTAAATAACAACGAGAAATAATTACTAGGATAACGCACTTAAATATTAACACTGGTGAAACTCGATAGGGCCATGTGATAACAAGAAAGGGTTACATTGATTTGATCAGCCTAATGTCAAGACACTCCGTTCTTTAATTTCCCCCCGAAATCGAGATATTGCGTGTTGAGCGGCGGAATACAGCGCTGCGTTTTAGTATTAGATATCTGAGCGATTAAATATAATCTTTCCTCCGAGTGGGAATCGAACCCACAAACTCAATTACAGTCACATGTCCCACTGCACCACTGTGGCCACATTTAAATAGAATTTAATGTAAAATAATCATTTATCATTAATTATTACGAGGTTTCCAATGAGGTTGTTTTTTTTTATAATCTGAAAAACCAATAGCAACCTTTAACCTTATATAAGTCAAACTGCCTATTGTTTAGTTTATTTATAACTTAACGCATTAAACAGTAGCTATTGTTACGTAAACCTTTCATCCCCTTTCCGCATTTATTATTTATAAGAGATAAGATATTTATTATATATAACCGGCAAAAATAAATAAATTTTGAATATAAATATAATTTTGAGCAAAAAGCGAATCAACTACTGTGGCATACAATTCAACTGGTCTACATCGTAAGTATTGGAAATATATAAAAGCACAAGTTTTTCAACAATTGTCTTTATGAGAAGAAATTCTTTAGCATACCACAGGTTCAACGTGCCCATCGAGTTGCACGAAGAGGATCTCGGAGCAGTGCCTGAGACTAGCTACCTAAGTCAAGACTTAAGGGACCTTTTGAAAGTAATTTGTATACAAACTTGTAAACTTAAGAAATTAGATACATTTTATCTAATTAGCCCATACATTTCTATCTAAATATTGTAAAGCTTTTAATAATACTTAAGCTAAAACTTTCTAGTCAGAGACGCTGTGAATAGAGACGAATGGAATGAATGACGATGACGTGAGTTTAATAAAGATGAATTTGTTATTCTTGTACCTTTACATATATTTTCCATATAATTGAGGGTGAATAGTGTTAAAGACCATTCTCAATTTACTGCCGGTTTTTAGAATTTTTGTGAGTTTAGTTGCGGAACTCAACACCTCACTTTTTCTTACATATTTAATTTAAATAGGTAATGCATTACCTACTTATATAAATATGTAGATACTATCAAGAATTTGCCATATAAAAATATATAGAAAAGCTTTAAATAGGTAATTATTCATTATATATATGAGTAACACATTGCGAAACGATGGCACCTTATCGCGCACGCCGGCCTGTCCCGAACAGAAAACTGATAAACGTATCACGTTACAATTGAAAACTGTCCAAGTTATAAGTTTAAGAGTTTTACTGCGCACGTATATACTCGTATGAAGTTGTAATTCACTATATATTCTAAGAATTTCTTTTTTTTTCAGCTCACTACATTCTCATGCATACCAGTGTAAATGTGAGAAACAACTCAGTGTCAAAACACTTCGTTCTCCACTATCCAACAGACATCGAGAAATTGCATGCTGAGCGGCAATGCTCCGTGTTGAAACTCTACTTAGAGAAATATAACTTCTTCTCTAAGTGGGGATTGAACCCACAACTAATCGCACAGCCTGACACTGTTCGCTGGTCCCAAGTGGTGAAGTAGGTCAGCATTGCTCTTTAGTTATAAAATACGAAAAATACGTATTGTGTATATTATGACAAAGGAGAAATGAAATAAGTTATTATTATATTTGGTTTATGACTATGACTATTACTCGATTTCGGGCGGAGAGTGAAGAACGGAGTGTCTGGTCACTAAGTTCTCTCAGACTACTCTTCTTTGTGGGCAAAAGCGTGAAACTGTATAATTTATGATGGTTATCGATTCGAATTCCAGTTGATAGATTTTATGCAACATCGACTTATTTAGTATCAATATCTTTGTATCCTACTAGGTAAAAAAGTATGAGAATAAAACGTTAATGTAGATGAATAAAATCAAACGAAAAAAAGCTTATTTCCATATAATGTGGCAGTGAAATTAAATATAAATTTAATTCAAATGCCTACTGAAATAAGATGGGGGGTTTTACTTAAATATAAGACCTAATTGGTATTTAATTATTCATATTTTTCTTCACGTACAAATAAAATGTTGTAAGTTAATGCCGCTTACATTGTGGAGAATATTCTAGTACATTACTGTTCACATCTGGCTAGTTTCTTATCAAAAACAGAAACAGAATTGTTGTATAGAAGGAAAATATTGCTTTATCTCAATTATATTATTCATATTTCCGTCCTTAAGTTTTTATATTCATTAGGGAATTATTTTACGGCTTAAGTTAAAGAATTGTTTTTTGCTTCCTGTAGATAGCCATTATTATTTGTTTGTTTGTTTTCGGACGCGTGAGGTCTCAGTTCGTGTGAGTCCGTACATTTTACGAGAAGTAATCAGTTATATCTGTTAATTTTTATTATGTAAATATGGTGAAAGTTGTCTGTTTGTCTTTTTTTTATTATTTTCTGGACAGGATTAACATGAAACAAGATAATCTTTATCAGTAAATGACATACCATTTTGATACTTTACTATTTTAGTTATAAGACCACCGTGGAGAAGTGGGAAAACGTCTGACTGTAATTGTGGGTTCAATTCCCATACAATTTCATTATTTGCATGTCACATTCATGGACATATAGCGTGGCGCTGAGCTCCGCCACTTAACACGCTATGTCTCATATTCGGGCGCAAAGTGGACAACGGAGTTTCTCTCTATCCTGCTATACGGGTTAAAAGCGTGATATTTGTATATTATATAAAAGAGGTTTATAAACAAAATATCTTTTTAAAGAATATTTTTTAAAATATCCCCTTATTGTGAGGTAATCACAATTTTTAACCAATACTTGACTTAAAATACCAAAAAAAAACAAATAATATTATAGGCATCAGTTTATAAATATATTTGTCTAATAATAATAATAGAAAATGATAAACGAGCCAAGCTAAATTGGTTGAATAGAGACATCCTCGCGTCGGAGACGAACCGTCAAAACATCTCATTGACTCGTTGCACTGTACTTAGTTCCTTCCACCGACTATCAAATTGTTTCTTCCTCCCAAACATGGCATAAAGGATGGGTCACAATAAATACGAACATAATATACTCTTTATAATGAAAATACACATTATTTATGTGTACTTTCATAAGAATGTATAGGCTATTGTAGGGCTTACATCATTAGATATAAGTTTCATAATTTATTTTCTATTTACAGTTTTACGCTTTTTTCCCGCATAGGTATTCAGAGAGAATCTAGTGTCAAGACACTCCGTTTTCACTTTCCGTCCAAAATCGAGGCATTGAGTGTTAAGTGGCGGAACTTAGCCCTGCAACATTTAATAATACTTTTTAAAATATGATCAGTATTTACGCGTTGAGTTAGCACCCTCTATGTCAGTATACAAAAATCGAACACATGGTAGTGTGTGTTACGTTTATTTTAATAATTAAATGTATCTATATTTTATGCATTTTTTTTTTAATATTAGCATTCCTCACTACATCTCTAAATAAATTATAATTATGCCAAATTTCATAATCATCAGCCCAAAGCTTTTTCTTCGCATATTACTATAATCATTAGATAGATAGAAGTCATTAGCAACTAATAAGTATATAAAAACAAAAACATTGTTTGTCAAACTTCCATGAGTAACATGAAACTGTATTGCATTTGTCAATAATCCCTTCTTATCGGCCTTTATGTCATCACTTCCACAGATAGTCAGAGTGTGAATTAACACGAAAATAAAATATGGTATTGCCGCTTTAAATTGTGATAAATGCGGTTCTTATTTTTCACTACACTTTACGCAGATTTTTAGTATCAATGAAATGGAATTACATTTGCTTTCAATATTTGTTTTTATCATTTATTTACTTTTAAATATTTATACTGCAATCAAAATTATTTTTCTTGGTTATTTATTATCAATTATACGTTAAATATGTTGTTTAAATGAATTTTCGGTTTGTATATTTTTAACGGCTTTTATTTAAAAAAGTTTTATTGAGGTTTATCTTATTCTTTTGACCGTTTTAAAACAATTAGGGGGCGTTGTTATAAAAAACAAGTTATTATCACATCTTTAAGCCATCGATAAATCTGTAGCTAAAATATTTAGTTATTTCCGGTTATAAAACTTAATCTCTTCAAGTATTAGCTTCTAAACAAATACAAATAATTTGTAACAAAAAATACTTATCTATAGTATTTTTTTTCTGTTAGGCGATTACAAACATTGACATTGACTTACAAAACGATTCTAAGATAAATTTTCTTATAATATACATAAGTGGGTAAACGCAGAATGTACTTATATTTATTTAGATATATCTACTACTAGATTAATATGTGAAGTTATATTTTTGTTACTTTTTAAGGAAGTAAGAAATTTTCAAATACTTAAGTTAAAATGGACTGCAGAAAGTTAAGACTTATTTTCTTATAATTAATATATAAATCGATTATCTAATAAATCACAATTTACCTTAAATAATGTGACATAATATACTTACGTATATCGCACAGATTTGTTTTTTAACACATGATGATTTGGGTATTATTTTCACTTATATATATAACCCATATTATATTTAAGATATTTTCCACAAAAAAAAGCTACAGAAAAGATGCAGCGTTGAGTTCCGCTACGTTTAGTGCACACACAATATCTCTAAAATAAGCAAAAAGGGAACGGATCCTCCCCACCCTATTTCCCTATTTTCCATATATGTATTTTTATTTATTCTTCTAAAATATATGCCTGTATCAATCAGATGTTAATTTAAAATTTAAATGGTTATAATATACAAAATGATGACAATTTTATTCAAATTGTACAAAATACAAAGTTTAATTTGCATTAGAGTGCGTTCATGCGAAAAATATTCGTTTATATATATTGTAGTAATAAGTACTAATAAAATTCGAATGCTGCATCCAATTTTGTCCATAATTTACATATTAGAATTAATATTTAAATTTGCAAATATTTACTATTTGGCTTCTAGTTTTATGCTTTATCCAGGATAGGAAGGCAGAGAAAGCCATTCCGCCTGAATACGAATCATTGCGTGTTGAGTGGTGTGACTCATCAACGGGAAATAAAAATAATTATGTATATAATCATTCCCCCATAGATTACCTAGATTTATTTGTATATCAAGCCTAAATGAATATGTTTATTTGTATGTACAAGGCCCATCCGAGATTGCCTAGCTCGACAAGCGGTGTGCGTACAACTCGTACAAGATTGTTTCCTCGTTAGCCGTCCAATTGAGTAGGAGTTCCGCAAGGAGCGGAACCCGGCCCTAATAGTTAAATTGATCACTCAAGTGCGCTCAACGTGTGCGCGCTGCATACACTTTTAAGGATCATTTTCGTTACGACAAAAGAGTTTAAGCGGTATTTTTTAAATCAATGACTTAGTATAATTACGATTAATTTATTTTTTAAGCATATAACAATTGTATAAATTTGTCAGTTTTAATTTGTAAGCTACGACGATAGACTCAAAAACATGTATTAATACTTAGGCCTTGGAAAGTAGCAGTTCATAAAATAATTTACCGTGTGATGAGTATGACAGAAGGAAAGTAAGACAGTATTCATTATATTAGTCAGAAATGGAAATACTAAAAAATATCATATTATTTAAAACCCCATATGACGAATGGTTTGTACTCTTTATTGGAAAGCTAAGGTTTCTTAACAATAATTGGTAAATACAAAATAGATGATTTCACTTTTTCATTTTGTATTATGTAGGCATTAAAGTATGAAATGGCAAAGAATAAATATACCCTAACATTTAGAAGTTAATGCTGGCGCGACCTGTACATGACAAAATATTTTATCAAGTAATACAAATAAAATTTATAAATAAATCATAATATCGTATTGTATCCAAAGAGAATGTATTGTCTTGCTATTCTAGTTGTTCTTACACTATCACCATGTTAACGGTGTAGAAATTTAATGTAATCAGATTTCAAGCAAAACTTTTGACTTGACTTTTATTGATAAATAAATATAGGGGAGGCGTAACGTTTATAATATTTGTAACAAAGTAAAGCATCTAAAATTAATCTGATGAGTAATCGTATAACGCGATAGGATAATTGAAGGCTCATAATGTAGATATTCAAGAATTATATAATATATATTGCATATAATAATAACAATCAATGCACCAAACAAAGAAATCAAATCATCCAATCAGAAAAAAAAACCTATGAGAAAAAGGTATAAAAAAAATATTAAATTGAGCAAATCCGAATGAAGAATAATGTGTACTCAATACTCATACATATCATACATACAAATATTATTATGACCATGTTAAATCTAAACAGAAATAATTTCGATATAATGTTATATCGTAAAGTGTAGAGCGGGAAAGGTTATGCAATTGTTCCGAACCCAGGAATTCGCCTTTATTGCAGAAGTTGCAAATTATATCTTAAGGCCAAAAAGACTCCTGGCTAACATCCAAAGTGTACGAAAGTCTGTCTGTGTTTCTAGAAGTGTGATACACATTGCCTACATTGGATCGAACTATACAATTTTTTCAAAGTACCGTTGTACTATATTTAATAAGTAAAATATTAAGTTATTTAATAATTTAAAAAGATAAAAATATAAAAAATATTTGATTATCTTTGATTTTCGTGATGTTTTCACATTTTGAAATGAAACTGTTCGTTGTAGTCACTTATGGTCACGGGCTACTGTAAAGTGTATGAAACGTCGGGTTTTCTTAAATGTTTTTTTTTGACGATTAATCCGGTGAAAATGCAATCATTCAATCATTTTAAAATATTAGATATTTATTAAAAACATATAACGCTAGCTTAATGTAAATTATTATTTAGTAGGATAATATATTTAAATGCTTTACATAAATTATTACTAACAAATTGTTTAAGTTTAAAGCTTACTATCTATCCTTTACGGCGGTGTGTCACATAGACTTTGGGGTTATGAATGACCCGTTTCAAACTCGGCTCAGAACTGCATGCATATGTAACGGGATAAGTTCGTTGCAGTTTTAATGGTTGTTCATAAGTGTAATATCTAGTAATAATGCTAGAGGCTCCACTACCTCGCCTTGTTGCTTTAGAGCCAGTCGTTACAACTTCAGAAGAAATATAACACAAAAATGAAGAAATATAATGCATTTTTACTTATTATTTTAAATTTAATAAAAATATTTAAATAAGCATACCGGTTAAATAAAAAGAGAGAATCTACTATTGGTTTTGATGCAAAATATATTATAGATTTCACTAACTAACCTGTATTATTAATGACACAACTGAGATGATTTGCATTGAAATTATATGGCTATTATTTCTTTAATATTTGTTTTTTTAAAGTGTTATTCACACACTTAGGTAATTGAAAAACATATATAGAGAACGTATAAAAATTTGAACGCAGCGGAATTTGAACCCGCGCCTCTTGAAAACCGTTCAAGCGCTCTGACCGCTAAGCCATGCGTTCAATAGTTCACAGGCTATTATTTAATACTTATTACTAATTTTGTAATTCAGGAAAAGTGACGAACGAAGATCTCCTAACCAACGGTGTATACAAAAAATAAAATTGGAGTGTCCGTTCGTAATATTAAAGTAACCGCTTTTTACTAAATGAATATGTATCTATATACTGTACATAGACCAATGCTACATTTTTTACAGTTTTCTTCTATCTGTCTGTCTGTTTCGGGAATAGCTGGACCGATTTTGACGGGTCTTTCACTGGCAGATCGCTGATGTAATAAGGAGTAACTTAGTTTTATTATAGAATTCCACACAGACGAAGTCGCGAGCAGATCTAGTTTATATATGTATATGTTTACGTAAGTATGATAACAAATTAGTATCATAATAATATCTTATTATGATACTTTTTTGTTATCACATTATCATATTTATATAAACAATGCAAAACAGCGTTAACACGACAAATGGTCACAATTAGATGTAATACGTCCACTCAAGTGTTTCTTGTTGATGTTAAAAAAACGCTCTAATTAATTTACGTGCCGCACCTAGTGGCGCGTTTTATTTATAGTTCGGCCGGTAGTGGCCGCAAGTCGACAAATTGGCTGACGAGTCGCCCAAGCAATTATAAGCATAATCTTAATATATGTGGCCTCGGTACAATTAACTCTACCTGTCTAGCGTCTAACAATAGAAATGGTGGCGATATTTTATATTTATTACATAAACTTGCTACGTTTTGTACGCGTATTTAATGTTTGTAATAGTATTCAAATATATAAAAAATGTTATCTAAAATTTATTTGGATATAATATTTTCGTATATTGGCACTAGGCTGGCTCTACTACTATCCTGCTATGTGAGAGATAAGCGTAAAGCTGCTTTTCTTTTGAAATATTTTGACAAAGAGTAAAGAAAAACGTAATTTATGTATATTTTAAAATACACACAAAATAGGTCTGTATTTGTGCCTCATATCAATTTCATATTTCCATGCTAAACCAAACAATTAACCATTAATATGGGTATTAATTAATAATCATTAATATAGGTAATCCTAAAGGAATTTTAAGATATTTAAAAGAAATGAATTACTTTTGAAAGAATATCAAATTAATTGCAACTACAAAAGTAAGAAAATTGTAACAATGTGATTAAAGGAAATTTACACGAGTTTTAGTTAGTCACGCCAAATGACTTGATAACAAATACATATTTGCGGTTAGTTTATTACAATAAACTCACATATAATGTTTCATAATTAAATGAGACACATTTCCATAACCAATTATAGTAAGTAAAATTGATAATTTCATATGGTTCGAGGTTCGTATTAGACGAGGAAATTTATTCGTGACGCCTTCGATTTGCAACGTGACAATGTTTAATTCTAAACGCAATGGCAGAGGGCTTGATGATTAATAATATTTAAATTATATTAATATTGAAAACCATATTTTTAGAAAACGTATAACAATTTGAACGCAGCGGGATTTTAACCCGCGGTTCTTGGAAACCCTTCAAGGCGCGTGTTAAAATCCCGCTGCGTTCTAATTTTTATACGTTTTCTAAACATATGTTTTTCAATTTCCTAAGTGTGTGAATAACACTATAAAAACAAATGTCAAAAATATATGTACATATATTATTATTAAAAATTAAGCTACATTTGATTTTTCTTAATACTTTAGTTTATTTAAAACATTTTTATTATAAAAAGCTTTATTTATTTATTCCAAGACAATCCTTAATGTATATACAGACACAACAAACAAGTCATCCGTCGGGTCATCTTGCTTAATCATTCATTAAGGATATTTCCTTTTTACCAATTAGTTTGCGGACTCATTTCACACTTAGAGCGTTAGGTTTGCGTCATGAATGTACACATGGAAGTATTGAATACAATTTCATCCGATTTCAAAAGAAAGGAGATATTATTTTAAGATCTAAGTTTTTATATAATCTGTGAGGCTGTATTGGCTGAGCAGAACAGTATAAGAATGCAATTGCATTGGTTGTGGGTTAGATCACCTCTAATGGCATGATTTTATGTGAATTATTATCATTTCCCGGGTGTGGAAAGGCAAGCGCGGTGTGGAGTTCCGCTAGTCGACACGCAACGTCTCCAATTCGATCAAAAACCGGATAACATTGTGAAGGAACGGTAGAAGGCGTAAAGCTTCTCGTACATTAAGTTAGCTAAGTTCCTAACAATATTGTAAGTTTTTATTAGTACTTTTATATAATTAAGTGATTATTTCAGTTGTATAATAATAAAAATTACTTCATATTAAAAAAAAACAAAGTGTGCTTGCCATTTCTAAACTAAGACTAAATTAGTATTTTTAATTCCAATTGTTTTAACAAAAAAGGGTGTTATTTCTCGATTCTCATATTATTTATATTGGTTTAATAGACACAATATACGAACGCGTGTGTACGACAAATGACAATTAGCGCAATTAAGCAGGAAGCGTGCAAGGATGTGACCAGATAGATTTAACCTTTGGCACATCCTACATCTTACTTTGACGCCATGGCGCAATGAGGCTAATGACTCATTGAGCCGACCTAAATGCAATAGTTACTGCAAATGCATAACGTCCTTGATTATTATAAATATTGTATTTCCGGAATTGTGTTTGTTTGTTGTTTTCATATTATATTTTGTTTATAGGCATCTTCTGTGTGATGCTGTGTAGCAGATAATTTATATTTAAGTGATTCGTCACTCCTTTCTTGAGTTTCTGTTAGCTTATAGTATACCGTATTAATTGACAATGTGCAGTTATGAGTTCTATCGCTTAACACTCAACACTGTGACTCAATGTTATTGGCAGTCAAATAGCCTAAAATAATTAAAAAAATAGTTAAAAAACATATATAGCTAAAAAAATTGTTAAAAAACACGCAAAAATCAATAGATTTTTACTTATGTTGAATTTCCCTGCGAGGATATTAGGTTCAAGCTATGAAAATATTGTACTGTCTCCAGATTCGACCACTTATACAAACTTATAAGCAAATCGGACGAAACAAAATAATAAAAGATATTTCAGTGGAACTATTTTTGAAAGACAAAAATGTAGAAGGCAATCAACTAAGTATACCTATTACAAATATATGTACTTTCTAACCGTGTAGTACATTCTATTAATTTATTTCATTAGTAGGCTACCTCTATATCTAATTAACGCATTTTTTTTAATCAAGGAATAAGTGCTTTAGAAAATTTTCTTTTATTATACTTACAAACCAATATCAAAATTTTTCTTTTTGTCTATATATAAACGACCTAATCGACTAATTAAACACAAGATTATTTTTGTATTTAGAATTAATACATAGATGATATTTGTTACGAAAATTGTTCCTAATAACTTCATAGTCTCTATGAATAATTTACATTTAATATTCTTAATATTGTTAAGAGATTAATAGCAAATGTTTTATTAAAGTTTTTGATTTTTGTTTCCTCGGTCTAATAAATTAAATTAGGCGTTCCATTGGTACGCCAAATATGTTTAAAAGGATAGAAAATGAAGTACAACGCGATGTTACCTTTTACAAGACTTACAAGACGATATTTTATATCGAATATCGATAGTTAAATGAAAAAATATTTAAAAATATTTATCAAACACGGACAAAGTAAACAGTATTAGTAAACTGTAGTCAACACAACAACAATTAAGAAAGGGGAATCCTTAACACAAATCGTCTAGCGTCGTAAGCTGGAAAACTTGTAAGACAATCTTGACTTAATCGTTTCAGGGTTGGTAAGTGTATTGGACAAGTTTGTAAGAGATAAGCCCTAGTGATAGCCTTAATTAGAATAACTGTTGAATCTTAATCAAGTAATGTATACAATTTCTTAGTAAATCGGCATATTTTTATTATTTTTTTATTTCGTTTTTCACTTTACGCTTTCCTCCGTAGTAGTCAGAGAAAAGAAAGCGAGAAAAAAAAGATAGAGGCTTAAGATTATCCGTTCTCCACTTTCCGCCCGAAATCCGAGACATTGCTAGTTGCCATGTCATTATCTTAGGTATCAGTGCGGAGAAATTAAATATAATTGTGGAATAGCCCCACAACCAATCGCGGTTTACAGTCACAGTGGGATAGCGTCAGTATACGTAACCTCTTTGCTATGGAGTTACTGAAATAGTACTAAAAGTATTATATATTTATCCTAAGAATATATAACCTTAGAATAATATTTATAACATTTTAAAACATTTATCACACATTTAGGAAATTGAAAAACATATTTAGAAACCGTATATTTTTTTTTGAATGGAGCAGGATTCAAACATGCGCCTCTTGGAAACTTGCTCGGTTTCCGGACAGGCGATTCAAATCCCACAGCGCTCAAAGCATTTTATACCTTTTTTCAATATTATTGAATAAATTATTTTTGAATAAATTCGTTTAGGCTGATGAATAACAATTGCGTCAGATGGATCATATGCTTTTGAACTATATACAAAATAAACATTAAAGCGTAATCGTGTTTAGTGTGGCACTAAAATAAAATACAATCTTGCATGTTTAAGTTTGATCATAAGTATTTTGACTCCTTAATTGCTTGGAGAGTAATTAAGGTGAAGTACTCGACTCAACAAGCAGTGCAAGACCAAAGTTTTGTCATTATCTCCAATCGGCCTAGCGCTTATCGAGCTGCAAAATCCTTGTAAAGCTAATTTTGACAGTGTTCTAGAAACTGTTAAATCTTTGCTAACTTAGAACGGTACCCGTTGCGTTATTTACGTATTTTACACGGTGTCTCATAATAATTTTATATTTCTCAAATTTTCCGAGAGAACTATTTGTATAAATGAGAAAAGCCTTTCATAAATCTTCAATGCGACCTTATAGAATGAAACATGCTTGACATGTAACTAAAATCGCAGAACGTCACTGAAACTCTTTTCACACCCACTGGCTTGAAATCATAACGTTATTTTTGCTGCATAATTATGCAGTCTAATAAAAATGCGCATCTCAAGACACCGTTAAGGAGTTGAGTGGGCGAGGCGCGAGGCGGACTCAAAAGAATTCAGTTCATTACCGTCTTACAACCTTCTTGCCTTAGTGTTGGATATAGTTTTTTAAATAGTTTTGTCGATATTTTGAATAAAGACACTACTTCTAAAACAATATAAATGCTAACATGAGCCTAACAAAAATAAATGCTTGCTAAATTATAGAGATTAAGATTTAAATTGAAATATAATATATAAAACTTTATAATATTATTATATTATAGAACAGTAGTTTTTATAATAGAATGAAGTCGAACAAATACCGTCTTCAAAGTCCATTAATGTAGCCAGAAGATTCCATTAAAAAAAAATTACTAACAAAGAAAAGTAAAATGGGAAAAGAAAAAATAATTACACAAAAATTTTCAACGTTCGCAATCCAAGTCACTCGAACTATCATCGCCGAGCGGAACAAACTACCGCCAAGTGTGTCGATTTTCAACGTCCTCGAGAAAAAAAATATTCTCGAGTCGCAAGTTCAGGGGGGGTGGGAGGCCACCCTTCCTCTGGACCTCCTTAACTGCTCCGAGCGGACAAAAAGAATGAATGGATCCGCCCCTTAACGAATACACCGAGCGGCATAATTCATACTTAGAAAAATGCAAGGAGTTGACATGAACTCTGTTAGTTTTTAATTGCATCGATATGTGATCTGCGAATCATTAAGCGGACTGCTTTACTGTAATGGGCCATTCATTGATTCTTGACGCCTAAGTCGCGGTATTTTATTCATTAAATAAAATATGGCAATAGGCAATTTATGTAGTTTACTAAAGAATCATAAGTCGTAAATGATATAAGGAATATCAATTATACAATACAAATATCGTTTGAAATTAACTAATTTATTCGTGTAATACAGTTACTGTTTAATAATTATATATATTGAGTGAAATAAAAAATAAAAAATGCCAATGTAGTCGGTTCATCATTCAGAAACATTAATTAATAAAAAGGAAGGGGATGAAAGAAGCTAGAGGAACAAACAATCGCGACATAAGTTTGAGTTAGCGAGCATTGTACTGTAAGACGATAGTGGTGGGCATCCGATGAGCGATTTAAAGTTAGTAGTAATGTAAACTATGACGAGATGCGTTAATTTTCTTTTTTTTTTTTTTTTTGTTTTAATAAAATAAATTTTTGATGATGATAATATTTTTTAATTTTGTTTTTATATTTATTATCGTTTTGTATAGCTTGAGCGCCATTTTGTTGACATAATTGCGAATAAGTTCCCTTATTTTCCCTTTTTAATGCAAAATTTTCACTGTTTTCTTTGTTTTTTTTTTTAAGGATTTTATTTTATTTTTAATTTTTATGAAATATTTTATATTGAATGTTTTCTTTGTTTTTTAAGGATATTTTATATACAAAACAACCTAAGCAGATGAGGTTGCATTTAGAATACCGTCCATTGCAGTCCGAATAGCTTGGCACGACAATATATCCGGTAACCATTAACCATTAATTACTCATGCGGGAATTTTTTCAAAATTTGGAGCATTAAGCAATTCTATTTAAACTACCTCTAAGAAATTTTGATTATACATCTTTCAAGCGAACTCGCCCTACAAACGCGGCTCGGAAGGCAGCCTCGGAAGTTAAGATGCGTTGGTTGCCACGTATAATTTTTCCACTCTCTTTCAATTCACCCCCTATCACCCCCACCTCAACCCTTCCGTCTGTCAATCTTAACTACAAGGCGGGAATGCTACAGGGTTCAGTAGTGGGCCCACTTTTTTTTGTTTTAATAGGACTCCAGCCGGCATTACTGAGAATCGATGATTCAAAGTGAACGTCATAGTTTTAACGTTTTATGCGTTATGCGGGAATTATAAGTGCAATTTTTGCGTGCTCTCCCCCTAAAGGTTTAAGTTTTCGCTGATAGCTGACTTATTGATATTAATTGGTAAATTTCATTTTATGATTTGAGCTTCGGTGAATATTTATACAATTACAATAAAAGTGTTGTGATAGATAGTCTATTCTTATATGAATTATTATTATAATATATTACTATACTATGCAATCAATATTTAAAGTTACATTATAGACAAAAAGTATCTATAGTAAAACCTCAAAAGATATAGATAAAAAAATGAGCCTAATTTACAGAAACACTGTGACAAAATAAGCTATTCATCAGACTGTCTGTATAAAGAGACATCTTGAAACAAATAACATAAAAACAAACCACCCTTTTAATAGCAAATTCTTCGTTCAAAAGACCTTTAAGGTAATCATAGAAACGTTTACCAAAAAATCGAAGAAAGCTATTACGTCCAACGGCACGTTAATCACGGCATTGTGGCTTTGAAGGCGGTAGAAATGAGAGACCAGACAGGCCAGGGGGAAGTAAAAAAAAATAACCTCAACTTGCATACGCGTAAGTAGAAGGTTGCAGTTAATGCGCGAAGCTGCGTGATAAATGGCCGGCTTTTTTTTATTATCTATTTGTTTCTTGTTGTTTGTATTTTGTTAGTTTATATATGAAGAATTTCGTATTTTAAATAATGGTTATTTTTATTATTATTATAATTCTTTGGTTCTTCTAATTCAGTGACTAATTATACCTTATAAAATATAAAATTTAAATATGGAAAGCCTTATGGACTTATGGAATAATTAAAACTATTAAGTATAATGAAGTAAATAATTAAAATATTAAAAAGCAAACTTGTTTTATTTACACGTATCAATAACATTACCTTCCTTCAAAAATTTTCCGACAAAAAACTAGTGAATATTTAAAACATCCGGGTGCATCTTTCATTTCAACAGCTACATGCGACTCAAGATGCATCAGCAAAGGGGTCCCCTACGATCCACTACGCTGTACAAACTTACAATAGATAAGGGTCTCAAGTACCCCCCAAAAGGGGTAAGACAAGTCCCCCCAAGTCTGCCTAGACTTTAGTGGAAGAAAAAATAATGAGGGAAAGGGATAGCGAACACCGATATACCGATCTGTCTGTGGTTGACTTCCCTTCGTAACGCTTCGTTTAAGCATATCTTAATATCTAGATGCAGTCCGCTAATTACGCATCTCCACATTACGCGAAAGATTGTGAGAGCTTCACTAACAGAGTGCGTTTCAATTCTAACCTTTGTTTTTTTATATGATAGGAAGTTTGAATTGTACTTATGAAGTCAGGTATAATTTGTTAGTGTGCTTTCAAATTTACTTTTACAATAGATAAAAAATATAATGAAAAACATATCTTTAGAAAACGTATAAAAATTTGAACGCCAACCCGCGGCTCTTGGAACCCGTCTAAGCGCTTTGACCGCTAAGCCATGCGTTATGCGCGAGTTCGAATCCCGCTGCGTTCAATTTTTTATACATTGCCTAAAAATATGTTTTTCAATTTCCTAAGTGTGTGATTAACACTTTAAAATATTATAAACTAATATTTTAAGCTCTTCAGTAAACGTAAACTTAAATTATAAAAAAATACTACGAAAAGCCTTATAAACAAAAGTATTTCAACGTTCAATATTTAAATTTACAAACATAATACTCATACACGAATATGATATCCCATTCACATATTATTATGACACACAAACGAGTTTAGTTATAACAAAAAATTACCAAAATGCTTTCAAATATAAAAATGTAAGTAAAGTAACACTTAATTGTCTCAAGCCCATGAAGTGGCTTTGAGGCGCTCTAATTAATCTCGTAAATATCGTATTCCACTAGTATTGTGGCCTCGTCTTTCTGAATCTTGCTTCGTAGTTATCTATTACGTACAGTTGGAAACATTTGTTTTGTATAATATTAGTAGGTAAATTAAATATTTTATATGAATGACTTTTATTATCATAATTTTTTTATTATTTTAGAAGATAAAATAAAGACAATGTTAATAAACGAAGTGTAAGTTTGAAATTTTTAAAAATACCTTGTGAGTATGCGCAAAATAAAAAGGATATAGCAAAATTTATATCACAGACATGACGTAATCTTGTTAGTAATTATTATTAAGTAATTAAGAAAAAAAATATTAAATAACATTAATATATATAGTTTAGATTTTTTACTACTTACGCCCGTAGTAGTAACTAAAATTATATATTTATCATACATAACTAATAAAATATACTGTAAGCTAATACTGAAAATTGAGATGCTCAACAAGTGAAATAGTACTGCAAAAGGAAATGTATTTCTTCTAGTACCTGCTTGTTCTTTTTGCGGTAAAATGAAAACATCTTTTTTTACTTCGAGGAATTGTAGTCGCACAGTTGGCTAACCTCGGCATGAACTTGATACATGACATTGTCTGCCCTTTCACGCACCTCGAGAGCCCTTTGTAGTACTAGTAGCTTTCTTCTTTACGCTGCTTGCGCAAGTAAGCAGCTATAGAAGCGTTTTGCGAGAATCTAAAGTCTCGCGTTTTTCGTTACGAGTTTAACTGCGATTTCATTTTAAATTTTACAGTAAAATTTGACAGTTATTTTGTAACGTTTTAATTTTAAAATACACTAACTTTTAAATATACACTGTCACCGAAATTAGTTCCTATTTACAATAATATATAGTTATTCATTAATATATTTTTATTTAAAAGATGCAATTTATATAATTATTATAACGATGTAAGTTAAAAATGAGACGAAACGTTATATAGTTGTATAGCATGCAATTTTCTTATGTAACCCGTTTTGAATGTAAAAAAAATATGAACTCGAGACTTTTTTCTAAAAGTGTAAATGCTGAGTCGTGATTTTCTTTTCTTTTTAAGTTTCTAACAAAACAGTTTTCATGGGGCCACGCTATAAGGGCGGGGTGGTCAAGTGTTTCCGTCCTCAACTTCAATGTTAACATAGCTTAGTGAAACCTATCTTTATTCATGTGGCTGTCGAGTTATAATTGAATTATTTTCACACCTTCCACCTCTTACAGGTGATAAAAATTTTAACAAGCTTACGTCCACTGCGATGTAAGTAAAGATATAGAAGTACCGGTTATAACACTTCTTATAGTATCAATTCGTTATAATAATATATGCAAATTTTTGCCACAGCTAAATTATATGGAAAATCAAAAGTATCCTTCACAATTTACGTATGTGTATGCTTTTAGTTAGTTACTTTAAATAAAAGTTTGCTGTATAATTTGAAGTTTTGAAATAAATGCTGTTGATTTATTGATAAAGTTTCAATCACATAATAGTTAACATCTGTAATTAATAATTGAGAAATTCTTTTAAGTAAAATTAGCCGAAACCAATATTTAGCCGAAAATTATGAAAAATCAATAAACTTAGACAAAAATAGTGGCGTACTCATTTGTTTAACCGGCGTATCTCAAGCCAGGCAAATGAGGGGTAGATTAATGAATAATTAATGCGCACACTTTTCGCGCCAATTATAATTATGTAAGGAAAGCAATTATGAGCCCTGACTAGGCGTCGCATAAGCGAATATTTACATACACTATGCTTAGAAATTAATTTTAATTATTATGTATTATTAATATATAATCAAGTCCAATAAAGGTGAAGCTTGGATTTACGTAACCCAAGGTATGAAAAATTGTATCGTGATTACTAAATTATTTATAAGAACATCTATTTAATTAAAGAAAAGAAAACTATAAAAACGCCGACGTTCTGGAATTTCACTGTAATTTCCTCCTTAAGAAAATTTTCAAAACTACTCCT
The DNA here is from genome assembly GCA_038994665.1 of Podotricha telesiphe. Classification (NCBI taxonomy): domain Eukaryota; kingdom Metazoa; phylum Arthropoda; class Insecta; order Lepidoptera; family Nymphalidae; genus Podotricha; species Podotricha telesiphe. Next base: position 868,805 of record JAOYRR010000307.1, on the reverse strand, counting down.
AGAACGGAAATTTTTTCGTCAAGACAAAGAAAAACAATGCACAAGAGGTCTCAGTAAGAACAATGCTTTAAATGCATAATCAAGTTTACAATTTTAAATACAAAGAAAAATACTAAAACAAGAAAATTACTACAAACTTTTCTTGTAGAATGTAGTTTAAACTGTAATATACAAAAAGTGTAGAATTCATTTATACTTGATGAAATACGTCTTGTACTGTTTATTATAACGAACTAGGAAATAGAAATATAAAATCGATCTTAAAATAGACGAAGTGTCTAAACTAGTTTGTGTACGAGTACATAACTGAAATTGTTCCACGAAAATATCGGATGGCTATAGACAAGAAACAAGACAAAACTAAGGACTCCATTTCCATACTCAAAATAGCTTATTTCGACGCTTAGACAGCCTAAATTGCTACTAGATGCTAACGCTGGTAGCGATCGAATTTAACAAGAGTTGTTTATTTTTATATATTGGATTAGTAAATATATAAAAAACTTCATAATATAAGCTGCAAATGACTAATCATTATATTATTAATACGTGAAAGAAAAACTTTGTTACTCTTTTTAAAAAATATATGCGAACGGAGAAGTATGAAATTTGGTATTCAAAGTTTATATAGAAAAGACAGGAGTAAAGAAAGCAAATTTTTTTTATAACAATGCATTAGAATAGCATGGTCATTATGGCGCTGTAAGACAGACGTCTGGCTGTGAACGCGATTGGTTATGGGTTCAATCCCTATAAGGAGGTATGATTATATTTAAATTATTTTCATTTCTCCGCTTTGTCAAGGCAAAGCCGCGGCGGTGGGTCCCACCATATCAATACGTTATGTCTTCCTTCAGGCCTTCCGCCTGTCCGCCTTAGTGGAGAACGGAATATCTTAACTAGATTCTCTGTAACTACCTTGCTGTGCTGAAAAAGCGTGCAATTTTTTTCAGAAATATATTTAAATAATAAAATAAGTATTACCCACATTATTATGTAACTTACATTTTTTTTATAAAGGTAACGTATATTTTACAAAGAGTATAGTAATAAATAAACAATTATTGGGTATATCGTAAATATAATACAGGTATTTTTGGTGTTCACTCCCGCGTCTTCCTAATTGAAACTTAGCGGGAGCTGATTCTCATGCGCCGTGGCAAAAATATCTTGCCTTCCTTTATAAAGAAGGTGATCGCTGCACTTGCTTCATTTTGTCAAAGAACTTGGTGTGATATTTTTCAAAATTATTATGGAAGGGCTTTATATGTTATGCCAAACAATAGTAAGTCATTTATATAATAATTACTCACTAATTTTGTGTACCTAATTCGATACTTCACCAACCAATTCTAATATAGTTCGTTTAATATTTAAAAAAATAATCAGAACGAATATCAGAGTATATTTGTAAAGATAATCATAGAAATATTGAAATCATTTCAATTTTATCATCACTATCTACAGGTGCAAGAACCATATACCACATATCTAATTAACAATGGCGCGTGCGCAGGTCCGAGCGGAACGTCACGCCTTGCCGGAAGCTCCGAACCGGACGCCGAGATTGTCCCGAGCCCCTGATTCCTTCCGGTGACTCCGTTGGTCGCGCTGGGTGAACTCGATTCAAAGCACACGAACACGCGTTAAAATTAAAATTGACGGATAAAAATGGTAAATGTGAAATATTTAGAGAAATTTTGTTACTTATTTATTTTTCCTGTATAGTAATTTTTTATTATCTTCTGTATTCCAATAAAGGGGATGGTCCTGTTCAAGATTTTCGGTAGTGTTTTCAATTCCTGACACTACCCTATGGAGTTTTCAAGTATTTGGTAAGCTAGAAATAGTGGGCAGATTAAACGGTAAGTACAATTTTTTTATACTATTATGACCTTTTTAAACATCATATATTGTAATAGGAAGCCCGAAAGATTATAACAAATTACGCTCTTATCGTATATCTTGCTCCATACTTGAAGGTCGACGCACCCTGATCTTTAGCACGGAACGATTGGCGGTGATCTTTTTTTTATTGAACTCGTTATGTCTGACTCATATCAGATTGATATATTGTCGACTAACGAGATGATATCTTTATACAGTACGAATGTACAATGAGTGCGAGATGCATGTTACCATGACAAGATAAAATATTATAACATTTCTGCCCTCTGTACAATTGAAACTAATACAAAATATGAATATTTTAAAAAATCTTAATTAAACAAAAACCAACATATAAGTTAAAATAAAATCAGAGAAGAAAATAATCTAATGCAAAGACAATAACGTAGCGAACCATTCAGTCTCTTGAATAGACATCGTATTTCAAAAGGGCATTCCTTTTGTTTCTCAGAGAATATGCTTGAGAAGTTAATATACTCGTATATGTTGCTAAGAAATAGTGGTTTACCTAACCACTGTCTATTGTGTAGTGTTGTATCAATTTACAATTAAGTTAAACACACCCCAAGTGGCAAGTGATTCTCACGGCTCTGGCGTCCTTCTCACGCGCTCGCCTTACACTTCCTTCCTGCTTGCCCGATGCGTATGCGCAGTGTGTTCGGATAATCGAATAATTCATGTTTTAAGCATTTTAAGCAGCATCATAAAATAAAACTATTTTGTATGAAATAAAATATTACTCAAATAAGTTTAAAATTATAAAAGTATAATATATATCTAAGGCCTGTTCTTTGTATTTCGAAATTCGTACCAATTTTATATAATTTCTTACTTATTTCCTTTGCTTTCTTACTTAGTAAATGCAATATTAATGTTTCCTAAAATTTCATGCGTTTTTGAACGATTTAAAAATATGTAAAAAGTATCCGATCGTTCCCTCTCGAGGGTCATCCAGCGGTTGTAAGCGATACTAAGGGTGATAATCGTTTGCTGGCCACCGCCTGGGAACCGCTCCTTCCGGACTTACAACTTAAGTGACAAATCTTTTTTTGATTGTGAGAACTATGGTCAGGATGTTAGCCTATTGACGAGTTGAGGAAAAAGGCTTTCGGAAATGATGTACTGAGGAAGGAAACTTTTACGAACAACGTTTATATGGTTATTTTAAACGTGCAAAATTTAAACTTCCCATATCCATTGGGACAAATTTAATTTAAAGAACCTAACAAATTGAAAATTAATTAACACAAATTAATTTAATTTATATTAATTATTTTCCTTTAATATTCGAATATCCTCGGAAATGTCGCGTGTAGCTTGTTCTATATAAAAAAAGATATAAACGAACAAATGAAAGAACTTTAAAACTCAAGAACAGTATCAATTAACCCTTTCAAAGCGTTTGAGCAAACATGAATATTATATCTGGATGGGTCGTTTTGTCTTGCGCGATTTCTTCCAGCTTTATTTCCTTTGTGGCTTGGTAACGACCATTGTTTAAGCCTCACGGGCGAGTCTTGAGAGCAAACAGGTCACGCTTTGTCTCAGTGCTATTGTTTTACTAGGCCAATATTCCCATGAGACCCCCTCATCTACGGCAATTGTTATTTTATTTAAAAAAAATTACAATAATACTTAATTAAAATTCGTACTCACACTCAAGGCGGGAATTGACATCTGGCAAGCCACCATTTCGGAATTAGAAACTCAAGTCTTAAGATACGGGATATTTAGGAAATATAGTAAAATATCATCATGAGCTTTTTCTGTTTTACAAAGGTAATTGTGAATTGTTAAAAAATATATTTTGTACATTTTGTGATAAAGCTATTCTCCGATTACAGGATTCGTATACGATTCTTTTTGTCGAACAGATAGTATCTACTAATCGGATTTAATGTGCGTGAATGCATGTATGTTAGTATTTATATGCATTTTGTATTGCGAGGGATGCTATGACTATAAATTTTTTTATTATGAATTCTCTATCATAAATATTCGTTTTTAGAATTTCGCAAAAGTTTAAATGGTGATTTTGATTAATGATTTTTTTTACATATAACAAAATCTACTTATATACTTAAAATTGTATGCCATCAATATATTAAGGTAAGTAGCAACCCGCTCGCGGCTGCGTCTTTGTGAACTACACGACTAAACTATTTAGTATTTTCGCCCGCCCGCGTTCTTACTTAAATCACGAACATTAAGTATAACTTATAATTTAAATGGTTATATCTATTTTATTTATAAACCGGTTGAAATGAAATAATGACTAAATGTTAAAGAGATATATACCACAATAAATTAGTAAAATCTGCATTTGCATTAGTTTAGCCGCTTCTGAGATTAGCGTGCACAAACATACAGACAAACAGAAAATTAAATTAAAACTCATTGTTTTGGACTCTGCTATATTGTGTCCGCAATAATATTTTTTCATCTATCATTTTCATATTTCTTCCATATAGTTACAGCGATCAGTAATATTTGTATTATATGTATAGATGTATAGCCTTTGAAACCTTGACCTTGAATAACGTGTGAAATATTTTAACCGAAAACGGTTAAAATACGAAAACGTGTATCGCCAATTCAATTAAAAAAGTAACAAAATTAACTGTTAATATTTTTTATATATAAGTACAACGTTATTTTACAATAGTCCGTGGTCACATTTAGACTCGGGTCTATCAGCAACCATGGATTACTTACTGTAAAGTGTTCGAAACGTTGGGATTTCTCAAAACGTATTTTTGAATACCAAAATATACACGATTAAACATTTTAAAATAGTTTTATTTAAAATGTGTACAAATCGCGAAAACCAAAGATTTTAATAAGTAGCTTTACGAGATTTTTGTAATCAAATTACTATTAAGATAACATTCATATTAGTATAATAATTTTTCCGCCTTAGTTTTTAGCATAATGTTGCAACGGACAAGCAAGCTGTCGCGTGACGTACCCGTAGCGGGCGCAGTACCGGTCGCTTCACATCTGTCAGTGTGACCACTGTTCCTTTGCTTAATTGCTTGTAAAAGAACGGTTTTTTGATAAAAACATTGTTGTCCCCTTTTTTTTAAGTAATCAAGTATATTTGAGTAACGATTCTGCATTTTAGAAATGTTATAAGGTTTCAATTCTTGCGGTCGTCTTTAGATTATTTTCTTCAGAATCTAAAGGCTACTGTAAAACATGTTTATATATATCATGTAATATATTTAAGGCCACCGTGACGGAGTGGAATTTTGTCTGACTGTAAATAGGTGTTAAACGGGTTAGATTCACTCAGGGGAAGGATTACATTTAAATTATATTCTTTCTTCGCTCTGGTAAGGCAAAGTGCGGCTTTGAAATTCGCCGCTCAACACGAAATATCTCAAATTTGGGTGGAGAACGGAATGTCTTAACACTAGGTTCTCCCTGCCTACCCTGCTATGCGGTAAAAAGCGTGAAGCTGTATTAATGTAAATATTTGGAGCTTTTAATAGTATATGTCCATCTATGAACCGTTTGACGAGACTTTTGCGCGTATATTAGGAATTTCTCATACTGTATTTTAGGCAACCATTTCAAAATTACAGGCAGTATTTAAATTATAATTTGTATGGCAGAGTTGTATTTACATTTAGGTGAAACATTGGCTGGCAGGTAGGTATAACACAAAATTTGTTTTCTATCATCACACCTTATAATGTAACAGATCCAATTTATCCTTAGGGGTTATGCTCTCCATTAATTAAAATTACTATTCGATATCACTTCTCATACACCATATGCTTTATGCGTTTGCCCCATGTGTAAAATGACTTGGCGATTTTCTTATAAATCTATTGTTCAATTCTAGGAAGACGTAAGTAGAGTAGCTCTTGTGCCTAAAACTTTAAGGGGTAGATTTAAGGGTGGATCAAAAACATAAAATGTAAGCTTATCAGTTACTATAATGCCCTTTCTAATTAAACAATGTCTTGAACTTTACAGGAAGCTAGTCGTAATATTGAAATTATCCTAGTCATGCTGGCGTGGAACATATACTAGACGAGTTCCAATTTCTTGAGTTGATTAGTTTTAAGTTTTTGTAGCGCACTTCCGGATCCCGAGTGACGTCTCACGCACGAATAGTTTACTAGAAATTGATATTTGGCCTCTTAGGTGCCCATTAGAGCGTCTGTCTTCCGGCTATTGATAGCTAGTAGCGCGTGTGTCCCTCTTATAATTACTTCATTATTATCGATAATTTGTGATGATTGCCGAATATGTTTACCGATGAAATTGTTTAAGCGTTCCGTGTCGCCACTAAACAATAAGATATTAGTTTCTGTCCAAGAAAGGGTTGATTTTTAAGGAAATTTTCTGTAATCAAATATTTTTCTTAATACTTTCAAAGACGTAGATATTACCGTATTGAATTATTGAACTTGCTATTTCTGTGGTAATACATAGTTTTTGTCAATCAGCCCACCGTACTAAATAGATTTCACGCTATTCATTGTAAATATATTATTATTTGGTATTAGTAATTACCGTTTGTTTGGTTACTACGACACAGACGCACCAATGCGTCGCAATTACGCCGTCTCGTAAACAAAATCAGATAAAACTCATCATTTTACGGCTAAACGAATTATCTAGCGTATTTTGGGTCATACAGCTCCCGGTGCGTCCGCTTGTTCAAACAAAATACCGACCAATCACGATTTTGTGAATTTGAAATTTGTTAAAGCTCAGTACAGAAAACCAATACCGCGTACACAGTACACGTAAAACTACGCACAGGCTAAGCAAGCTCACGGCTGTGTGCTGCTCGTCCACACGCGCGCTGAGATTCGTATAGACAGACACTCACACAATGCGATATTGCAAATGGGCTAGTCGAATGTATTCGTTCGCCCGCCGGCCGCTGGGGTGGGAAAGGGGGAAGATGCGTTTTTGTGCACAACTCTCCGCTTTAGCTACATTTACGGGTAAAATATAAGTGCGTAACCAATACGTCCTTAATCGCGTCTGTGTGTGTGCGTTTCACGTTGCGTGACATCTAGCCCCAAACCCTGTTTTTAATAGTCCTTGTTCGACCAAAAATACAGAATATTTTCGTTTTTTTGCAAACGAACAAAATACCTGTATACTGTTGGTAATAGGTATGTATATTTTTGGGTGGAACAAATGCTAGTATAGGTAGACGTTGATTGGCCGGGATGTTGTCGGGAGCGCCGCAGAGCCTACGGGTTGGTAAAATAAAAAGAGCGTATTATTAGTGACAGGAGCAGACTAAGTAGACAAGTCTATCGGTCTCCGAGTTAGGCACACCTGACTGGCACCGATCACGGCCCGGTTCACACTTCTTTCAGCGTTCTGAACCGACCGAATGGAAAGTTACATGAAAGGAAGCCGTTTACTTCGCAACTAAGAAAAAAGACAAAACAGGCTTTGTTCGAGCCGGTCGCTTTCGGTATCAGACGAGTTGATCGAAAATATAAAGCGAATTATGTACTTATAGTAAGCAACTATATACAGAATTTTGTACATACTTATAAAGTTTTACTTCACATATATTACGCGATTCAGTGGTAAGAACATGTATTACTGGAACATTGTTTTGATCTAAAATTTAAGCATTTCACTGTCAAGCCAAATTACTGCCCTCAAAAAGACAAACCACTAAATGCATTAGCATCTGATTCATCGACGAACTCTTTAATTACCTGCTAACTAAGCTCACGTCAATGTTGCCGATTTATTTAGATTAGCTAGCCAGTATAATACCATTTCCTAGGGCAGGAATACAAAGCGAAGCGGGCGATGTCCACTCCTCTTACGGCAACACGAATTTTCGCACACACACAAACGGACGCCAGTTTTACCGTACATCGGAGCTTGTATAAAATTTATGGCGCACACTTTTGCAGCTACAGCATGGATCTGGGGGGGATGGAGTCGGTCAGCCATTTCGCGTCGACTAGATTTACAACCTCATGCGTACCCACTAACGCTAAGATTGGATAAGTCTGTCAAATCTGTGCAAGCTATTGTGGCCTCTGAATTTAATTAATACGGACTGTATTTGTGTAAATTATACAAATTGCCAGCAGTGTTGCGGACGCGTATGGATGTGACACTGCTAATTGATACCCATGTCGGTGGTGTGTTACGTCGGAAATAGAATCTATAAAACTACCTAAACACGTGTTTTTAACAAAATGAGAACACGATTTATTAGCGTAATATTTTAAATCGGTACGCGCATACAATAATAAGAAAAAGTTTCACGCCAAAGGGTCAATAATATCCCTTTTAAACATCGGTTAAAAATGCCTCCCATTGGGGGCCTTATTTCGAAATGCACGTTAGGTGGGGTAGGGGGCGCGGGGTCAGCGCCTGTTTGTCTATTGCCGCGTTTTCCATTCACCGGGTGAATTTTCCGAAGCCCATTGCGCCCCCCTTCCCCCTTTACTGGCTCTCTGTATTTTTATTAAAGGAATTATAGCGTCTGAATGAGTGCTTATATACATACTTATATTGATTAGTGCAATCATGAGAAGCTGTGTACCACAAGCATTATTTTACAAAAATAAATTATAAATTTTCTATAGGTATAGGTACTGTAGACCCGTTAAATACTTATTAATAATTATCATAATATATTACGTTGAAATTTAATTAATAATTTCTTAGTGTATGATCAATTCCAGCAATTTCAATCGTTGCAGATAAAGTATTGCATCAATGTTGAATTGCAATAGAGGTTCTCTTTTCAACCTGTCTACGGTAGGGTTAAAAGGGGGGTTAGCTTTCTCTACATATGATGTGTTTTTGTCTATAATGAAAATCATCTGCTTCATCTAGGAAAATTTTATCTTGCTAATGAAAAATGTACTGTAGTTAGGTCCGATAAAACTGCATGGTTTGTAAGCTAACGATTTTGTTTTAAGAATATTATTTATTGGCTTTTAAGTTGTGCGAAACAAAAACTGAAATTATTAAAATTCTGAATTTCTGAACTTTCATTTATAGTTATTTAACAGTATTTTCATTAACTTTTATAATTTTAACATGCTGTATAAGTATGTACATTTTTTTGTCTAATAATTTTCTTATTGATATTTTTTATGTGAACATTATTTATACCAAGTCTAAAATATTTTCTAATATATAAAATATAAAACATAGTAATAGTTTCGTCAAGTAATTCTTATATACAGTCTTCCTAGTATACCTACCCCGCATACATGTAGGTACATATACCTATATAGAAAGCATTTTTCGACCTATTCATTGATTGTTCAATTCATATGAATACGTCACTCTTATCGGGAAAAAGTTGGACATAGAGTGAGTTTCCCCTGCATTTAGTTTGTCAGGGAAAATTTAAATTTTTCTAATAGACTGCAAAAAACAATTTCGAGTTTAATTTATATTTAGAATAGTTCAAATAAAGCTTTGACACTAAGTTATATATATTTTTATATATGTTTAGTCTAATAGTTATTTATAAAATCTCTAAAATGTTGTCCAAATAAAATGGAGCTGATATATTACTGGTAATATACATTTTAATAGAAAATAGAAGCTTCGAACTGTTGAAATACGAACAAAGGCTTTTTTAATCAAAAATTTTTGGAGGTACATCAAGCTCGTCATCATATTTCGATGATTAACTGAAATTACGTTTTGTTTATGATTTGTTTTCAATATTTTTACTCTAACTGTATTATATGAAGAATGTAGAGATCAAGAGAAAATATTATCCATGTAACTTATTAAACTTATGCGAGCGCACGTACGTAAATGAGTAATAAACAATACAGGGTATATTACAAAAAGAGGCATGATACTAATATTTCACTATAAATTAATAAATTGTGTGACTAACAGTATTTTTTGCACATCTTATGTCGAAATATATTCTCTCGAAAACAAAAAACAAACTTTGCACCATCGCATACATTCAGACACCTCTCAACTACACCACAATCGCGTCAAACAATAGCCCTTCATGTTAAAACTTTCAGTTCAAGAAAATCCATATTTCCTTTTACGAAACACCCATTTCGAATTCACGTAACGGCTTTGCATTGATAGGAGATAACATCGCTTTTGGCGTTCGATATACAAAACTGCGTTGTTGATTAATGTTCCGCTTTATAGCTTTACGATCGTATTTCAACGTGTTTGAAAATTATCGTTTCTAAACGGCCAAAAATTCTATAGCTCTAACGCTTTATAGATTAGGTTAATATGTCAATATGTTAATACTTGTTTTGTTTATTATTATTGTTTTTTTTTTGTTTCAAATATATATTTTGTTAAGTATGTTATTTTATTTATTAATGCCGCTATTATAATAATTCGAATCTATATTCAATAATAAAATCTGCGCAAGTAAACGATTATTTAAAAAAACACCTCTCACCCATGAAAACAGATTAACATATAAAATTTTCAAAATAACAGGAAATAATTAAGAGATGCTGTTATAAAAAAGTTAAAAATTGAATGAAAAAAAAAAACACAACTACAATCCTTTTTCCGTGCAAATATCGTTATAAAATTGAATTGTCAGAGTCGGCCCTCTTTTATTACATAGATGCAGCGTACGTCTGATTATTTGAAAATTCATGCGATGTCCACCCCTGTCAGCCTGCAGACAAAATACGTGTATACGAAATTCTGCCCGTTTTATTCCGGCGTTGGACTAGTTCATAGTGCCTTATGGTGGTGTAATGGTAAATATACCACTATATATTATATAGTTTACTATACACGGTGTAGATTATGGTCGCTAGTCTGTGAAACTGGTCAAGTTTATAATTTTAAATGTCTCCTTTGCTACGTTACAGGAAATGATTTTGGAAAGTTGTTTTCAATTATTTAAGTATGTTATGTAAATATTTGAAATTATTGAAAAATGCAATGATTTTGCAAAGTTATTATTTATATTAATTGATTTTGTGTATTTACGTGTAATTATATGATTTCTTACCATTAATATGATTTTTGACACCTATCCAACAAGAAATATGCCCTTGGCTGTTGAGGTTATCTGTAACAAAATAATACAAACAATTTAAAATATAACCTTTATATTTATTAAGAAATCAGTAATACTAACTTAATTTCATAAGAAACAGCTAGAAACAACTAAAAAATTTATTCAATTTAGTAAAGCAAAATTTAAAACGTATAGATAATATGATAATTATCATTTTAATTAGAATATAAATTATATTCTTGTGTGCCTATTTCATATATATCTAAGTAACTCCACGACTTAATTCAAACATGGAAATCCATAAAATGTATTTCAGAAATATACAATATTATTTTATTTCAAATTCTGCATCCATTAACCGTTCCGCAAACACATCTACAACCATTTATATCAGACTTAACGATACTACTATCATATTATATATCATATTATTTACTAATAAAATTACTTAAAATAGACAAAACATTGAATTTTCTAAGTCTTCCTCACTCATCGATAAGACGTCGATATCGATCAATGCGGAATACGGGGCCACGTGCGGGACCACCCGGCGGGTGCGCGTGCGCCGATGTTTTTTTCCTAGCCAATCTTGTGCCCGTATACTCATACTCATTGATTGAAGATAAAACGGTGGGTAGATTGTAATAGTAACTCATATATGAGACTTCTTGCTAATTTACTGTTCTTTAGTTTAGATTTACTTAATGGTAAATTGACTAACCACTCTATTTTCATTTTTTTTTAAATATTAAATACAAATTCAGTAAAGTAGCTATATTCAATAACATAGGTACTTTGTCTGTGTATCAATTAGAAAAAACATTACATTTAAATTTGTAAGCACGCTGAAAAACGTAAAGTGAAAGAACTTTGGTATTCACATAAAATAGCGAAAGTCCGTCCGTCCGTGTATAAAGATATTGAAGTTATTATTTTTTATAAATATATTTTGTTCAGTTTCACACATTACCAAATTTTTTGAATTATTGCAATATTTCACTTCGGTAAATAAAATTCTAACACAAGTACTCGTAAATAAATACACATTTACAAAAAAAAAGCAATTTCCATGCATCTGTAGCAAATTGTTCATTAAACTTGTAAACATAGTAGTAATCATTCATACATTATAAAGACCAAGTGACCAGGTGTAGTAGGCGTTTATGGATACTTTATTGCCTCATTCAGCTTGAATATTGGGAGCCCTTAAAGACCGGAAACGGCACTCTTGCCGATTTATTCGAAAAGAAGATATACTACAAAGCATCTGTCGTAATGTTAATTTATTAGTAGAGTAAATACATTTATTTAAAACATGTTAATTTGTCATATATAAAGAGATAAAGATTTTTTAAAATTAAATTGTAGATTTATTGTAGTTTCGTTAAAACTTTAAAGTAAATAAATGAAAGACGTAAGCTTAAGATTCCACCATATCGTACGATCAAAAAATAATTTTTATATGAAATTATAATACAATAAGGGAGGGAATTAACTTTAAAATGCGTATTAAAAAATATAAACATATTTATTTCAACATAATATTGTATGAGATCTTTAACATACGTACCTACTGTGTTAATTATATAAGGGTATATTTTGATAAATTTCTCAATAAAACCATTAACGGAAAACCTGTAACTTGGGAAGTGACGTTAGAAATGTGTGAGATGAGACACTACTGCATGCTGAAATGTGTAAAATAATTTTTAATTAACAATTATTTAAAATATAAAATCAATTTTCAGTTCAATTCAAGAACTGAACTGAACTGAAAATTAATGTCATATTATTTTTTTGTATTTCAAAGAAAATTTCTGGTTGGAAATATAAAACGTGGTCTTGCACATACTTGTATTAATAGTTTAGTAAAATGTGTTAAGTCGAAAGAAATCAAAGTAAGTAACCAGGTAGCTTTTAAAAAATATAGATTTTTTATAATAGACATCTATCTCTCCTATCACATTTTTAGTAATTTACTTTCAACTCATTTAATTTGACTAGATACGTGGTAAAGGTAAACAAATACGCACTGTCTAACCAAACCAAGACAATCTTATATTGAAAATATAAAATGCCACGAGTTGTATAGAAACTCGCAACCGTCCTGTCTAATTAGAGGATATCCAAACGAAAATACACATATACTATATAACGAAAAATCTATCATTTGTATTGAATATGTTTCCATGGCTATCATTTAACATAGGTATAGCATACACTACGTGTCTCCATTTTTGTATTAAGGATAAAACCTTGAAACTAGTATGCAAAAAATCTCTTTCATTTTAGCGCAGATGCGTTAATTTAACTTTTATTGGTTTGACTTACTATTAATCGGATTACCAAAATTGCCTTTTGACAATTCTACACACAATGTCTCAAATTCGGGCAGAAAGTGGAGAAGTTACTGACTTAACGCAAAATTTTCTCTGACAATCCACCCTTTTATGCTCTCTCTCTACCCGATTTAGAGACATTGCGCGTTGAGTGGCGGAACTCAGAGAGGAGTAATGAAAATAATGTTAATATAATCATTCCCTCGAGTGGTAATCGACCCACAACCCTTTACCCGTTACTAAGGTAACGCGTATTTTATGCATCAACAAAGGCACTAGTAAAAAGTGTTAAACTCTTGTAAAAAAACGTTATGTTTAGTTATTTCTGGCAAAAATTTAAATATCTTATTTGAATAACAACTTCAGAAGTGTAACAATTCATTGCATTAAAATTTATTTGCACCATGCGGGCCAAGGAACTATTCTTGGTTTGCACAATAGGCTACTTGGCCCAAATCACCGCCACGTCCCGCATCTTTATACTATGGTATATTGCCCCAAGTTTACAAATTAAATTCTTTCTCAGAACTAGCGGAAGCGATTTCTTGGTTTGGTCATTTGTGATGAAATTTCGCCGTCCCTTATGTAATAGTGTGATTATTTTTTTTACAAATAACAGATTTTTATTGAATATTGAAATATTTTACACTGTTATCAAAAAATTATAATATCTAAATTTTAAAACGGATGTACTTACAAACATTAAGCATATATTTATGATACAAAACAAATCCAAGACAAAATTACATGTTATCGGATCGTCGGCGAACCCTTCACTTATCTCGTCATCGTTTCAGACCGCGACCTGTCAAAATATACAGAAGTATCGTAAAGCACCGTTCACACGGCCATTTAAGACGGGTGACGTCACCGGAAGTGACGCAAGGAGCTGCGTCTTGAATGAGGCACGCACACACCCAGCCGCTGTCCTTACAGCGTCTTGTGCATGTCCGTGTGAATGAACGTACGTTGCGCGCTTACGTTGTGATTGTATTGTGAAACGCTCCTATTGAAATTGACGCGTTAGTCTAGTGGACAAACATAGCTTGATAGACGACATGTGGCTAATTGAACGATGTCAGTTACGTTTACGGACGGGAAACGAATTAAAAGTTTTTGTCATCGGTCGGAACTAGCGACTTCTAATGAGCAAACATACGTATCATTTATTGTCATAAAGTCTCGCTTGACCGCGCCTAGAACAATTGGACTCGAAACTGTTCGTCATTTCCGAATTTTAATGAGCGAACACGTTACCATGAATGACAGGGGCATGGACCTTGTGCCAAAACCATAATACACCGGTAACTTTCTCGTAAAAATAACTATTCACTCTGCTTGTATTTTGGCCTTTATATCGTACAACTATAAGGATTTTTATCAAATTAGGGGTGAATTTGGAATTTATGAGTACGTATCGGTATGGAGTACGCGTGAGGGGGGCGCGGGCAGGTGTGAAGCCAGATGTCTTGAACAAATTGCTATGCCATAAGGTACCGCGACATGGACACACCCTTACCTTTGTTTGGAGCTTGGCGTGTGCCAAGGTTTAATTTTATGCTTGATTACGGCGAATCGGGGGACTACTAATTAATAGTTGCGAGATGAATGCTGTAGACTTCGTTCGAACTTTTGAAGCATTGCGTTGTTTTTAGTTTTGCAAATGTAAACTAACAAGGTAATTTACGTACAAATATATATTTTTGAGATCATTAAAAGTTTTAAGAGTATCCAATGTTTTTATTTAATATATAATAGAGAACCGTACTCATTTACCGCATATTTATTGCAAGGAAAGTCAAGAACAAAACGTTATCTTTTACGAAGCGTAGTTGCTAAACATTATATATAAAAGAAGATTTGCATTCGCGTTTATAAAACGAAATGAAAACAAAACTATTCCTTTATTCATTTTTATCCGTATATTGTCTACCTGTCCGGCCGGGCCAGGTAATCAAAGGTGCAGGACAAAGCCCATCTCTGCTTTTTGAATCCTTTGCTCGCCTGTTTCATATCTCAGTAATTGGCTTTCGATTTATTTACCTTTATTTTTCAGTTTTCGATATCTCAATAAGTGACGTTATATCAATTAAAAATTGAATAGTACATACGTCTACAATCTGTATCTATGCTTGCTTCTTTAAGTGAGCTTTCTGTTGTCATACAGTTAATACGTGTTTCAAAGTCTTTACTTCGATGAATTATTATGTAAATTAAAATAGTATAAATAAAAACAGAGCTAAAGATGCTTAGTAGAAATTTGAAATAAACCGCCAAATTGGACGCGGCGTCACTTCTCCCCTTACTATAGATGCAACCCCCGCGAAAGGTGCGCGTACGCAGGGGAGCACCCCTATTATCTTTAACATTTGAAGTCTGTTTGCAAGATAAAGGCAAAGGGAGCAGGGGGTGATTTTCTTTATTCTTCACCCGGATTTATTATTATTTTTTAGATATTATTACTGTGATTGTCGAGCGGCGCGTGCGCACATGCCCCAAAGCGACCCTTCTAAGCGTAATGTAATGCTCTTACATTTTGTATTTACTTTCGTCTATTGTTTGTGGATTATTGAATGTTACTTTAGTGGTTCTTACAGCGTCGATATTATTAATATTCATAACTTTCGATATAATTTTATAAAAAGAAAAAGAACATATATGACGTATATACATACAGTATAGGTACACAAATATAATATTATTTACGGCTCAAAATCACTTCAAAAGCACCTGGTTCGCTATCTTTTATTGTGTCGTTATAGGTGTTTGCAAAAAAAAACTACTAAAAACTATTCTAAAGATATAACTTTATGAATAGAGAAAACAAAATATTCTTTAAAACCGAGCTTTTAGACTCTATTTCCGTTAAACAGAATGGATAGACCGATGCGCTCCATCGTACATCGTTCATTCTAAACGTTTCTGAATCACTTGTTACTAAGTAAACCACCATCTTAAGATTTATATTTATTAATTCAAAAGCCTCTTTCCTGGAGCGATCGTACAGCTGATTTTACGCACCTTACTGCTGCTATTCAGCATAAACAATATTTTACCTTAAGCAAACGTGAACTAAGACTGTGACTCCTATGAATCAGAATTTCTATTTTTAAAGTACGATAACTTCTTATGGGCAACGCAAAGTATTTTTAATCTTGTTCCTAAGAACGTACAGTAACAATTAAATAAGACTTACGTTTAAGGCACGTGTTTAAAACATTACAACAATGCACATGCTGTTTGATCCGGTTTATTAATGCATTTTGTGGGCGGATCGAATGTCATATGGTACAAAGCATGGCGCCTAAGACAATCATTACCAGGTGTTTTAAAACACTTCGGGGCTTTTTAGGATTTCCGCACAGAATATAAAATTTTATTTTTTTATATTCTATGTCGATTTTATTTTTCTGACACTAAAATTTATAATATTGCAATAAAATAAATTAACATTAAATTTCAAGTTGTAAACTTAAACATTAAAAAAGTAATAATATTATTTAATATTTTCAAAGTATCGATTTAGTATGTACATCGTATAGATAGTGTACTCAGCACCCACCATACTTACGCTTACTTATGCCCCTCGCCACCTTTGACCCTGCGCCGGCGCAGCTGCACATAAGATGGCTACTACAGGGGAGTACCAATCTATAATGCTCGTCGCAATCGATTAGAATTTTTTGATTATATAATATTATTGCGTGGAAAGTAGACTTTTTAAAATATATGTTTACTTCTTTATATGAGAAATATCGGTTATTAGTACAATCTTTATAATTTTTTTATTTTATTCTTATAAATGCCCAATAATGTGTTACATTTATTTATTACATAAACCTATATTTTAATGAGAATTATATTAAATGCATTTATGTAAAAACTTATATTAAATACGTTTCGTGTTAAAGTAAAGTAGTTTTTAAGTATGAAAATGTATAATAATACCGTTAGGTAAAGGAAAATAATTGCGACGCATTCAGTAGGTGCTTCTTGTGCCTTAAATATGTACAACGATTAGAGTTATTTATAATTCAGGTATATAATATACCAATTTTATTTATTAGTAGTAAATACTTATTGATAGGTAGGTTATATGGGTAGGTACTTAAATCTTTGCAAAATAAAAAAAAAACAATTTAAAAATCATTAGTTTATTTTATTTATAATAGATAGCTACCTCGAAACTCAATATGTGAAATCATCATTCATCATACGCGAAACATCTTTGCGAAACGCACGCGCTGGACAGATGCGTTAGAGCATTATTATTAATACTGCACATTATTTTTGTATACATTTTATATTTGAATATCTTAGTTTAGTTTAACAATATAAAATTAATATAAAGAGAGTGGTTTCACGTCGAAATTTGAGTTTAACATTTTTATTTGACAGCGTGCAGCGGAAAGTGGCGAGTAGCATAGTATAGAAAAAAAATGAAAGTACTGAAATTATTAAGAACATTATTTAATTAGCTTTTGTAAGATCATTTTCTTATTATGCAAGTATATCAGAGTATTACTTACTACCGGTCGCTTAAGGTTTTTAAAGAGTTATTGTGGTTTCGTGTTAATTTGGCCGTTAGCCAAACTAATATTATAAATGCGAAACGAGCTCTGTCTGTCTGTGACGTCATCAATGCCAAACTGCTGAACCGATTGTGATGACATTTTATATAGAGATACTTGAGGCTTTTGGCATGAACATAGCATACTTTTTAATAATTTCATTCAGTTTTTCAGAAATTTCATTGTTTAACGTAAAGACCGCCGAATAAGCTATAGTTCACGCGAGCGTTGTTATACTTGCTGTTTTACAAACATAAATTCAGTATAGATCAAAATTTATAATGAATTAATTATAAATCTATTTATAGATTTTTGTGACAAAATTAAAAGACTTATATTTTGGAGAAAAAAACGCGCAGAAGCCTGCCAAAAAAATAATTAATAAACTTAAAAATTAATCTAAATTAAATTTTATGAATCTTTTATCCTTCTAGACGTTTGAGGTATCAGTTAGGTACCTAAACGTGTTAAAATTTCACAATGAAACCTACTTACTTTAAATCAATTTTATGTCAAAATATTTTTAGTAAAACTTAGCGACAGACCAACAAATTTCAAACTAAAAACTTAACACGCTTGCTTTACTTGGGCACGCGACATATCCCGATGCGGAAAGGTGCAACCCTCAGCCCTTTCTCTATTATTATCGCACAATCGATGAATCAGCCCTACAGCTTACGGCGAGGTCTTCACAATTGGTAGTTTGCGAAATGCAGGACCATAGAACTTAAACTTAAGTTTTATCGGCAATTACCGTTAAATTGGAATATTAAACATTTGAAGCAAATGTGGCGCAGTGGGACAGTGTCTGACAAGTTATGGGTTCGAACCCAACTCCGGGTAATGATTATATTAGTCGTGGCTTTAAATTCGCTCGCTGGCCTAGACATTTTGTAGAATGTGGAGAAAGAAGTGACTTTATCTTAACATTAGGTTGTCTAAGATTACCCTACCATATGCACTGAGATGCGTGAAAGAGATTAAATGCGTTTTTTGTGTGACAGCCATTATGGCCTTGTTATGAATATCAATTTAAATATTTGAAAATATATATTTAGTAGCTGCGTTTTTCTGTCAGTCTCTGATTTCTATTCGAGAATATAACTAATGTGTTTATTTATTTATGGACAACGAGATAATATAGCGATATTTCATTTATCTTTCATATGAGAAGATTTAGTTAGTAACTTAAAAGGTATCATAAAAAATATATATAATTGATTTCTTCCTTCCTAAAACTGATTATACTTAAACAAATTTCTTTGCAAAATAGGACACCTTGGATGATAGAAAGCTCCAAGAAATAACAGAAAGCGACCGACAATCATTCAATTTCTTATAGCGAATAATCAAGGGTAGCAAAAAATTTGATCTGATGCGGGTCGATTCAAAGATCCGTAGGTAGGAAAGCATCCATACCATATGCGAAGCAAGGTGTTGACACAATAGAACTCTTTCATATCTTTCTTTGGCGAAAGGTGCAAATTTTGAAGTAGGTCATCTAATTTTTTTATGTTATATCTTGAATAAATAGTATAATGTTCATTATTAAAGGTTTACCTAGTCTCTTATAATTTTTTTTATCTGGCAATTTACTTTTTGTTGGGTTTACAGGTAAGCAAGAAATAAATTGAAATCCCCATCTTCTGTTTCCATCTTTGATTATATTAAATATATTGCAAGTTAGATTATAATTTGCTTTTTTACTGTATATGACTACTGTGTATTACTGTGTATTGCTAAAGTACCAAAAAAAGAAGTATAAATATTGCAGATTCAAAATAAAATTTAAAACTAAAGAAAGCTTTAGGTTCACAGCTTAGAGATAGAAATTGTTCGTGAGTTGGTACATCTATTATATATTCATATATTTAAAGATCTACCATTATACTCTAAACAATTATTATTTATGGCAATGTCCCACAATCTGCATGCTGTAATCAATAGCTACTAAATCGCACGCGACCCTATTTTCTAACTTTGCTATACCAAACTAAACTATACACCACTATTGTACCGACTAATTTCATTTATTTGGAAATAAGTATTAAAGATATTTGTGGTTCATAAAACCAATTTAGGTAGAAATCCCTGATGGTAATAATAAGGTTGGATTAGAGGTCAATATAAGTGCATAATGTTCCCATAGCCATCTGTTCGGCTGGTCTTGAGTGCTACGGGAAGAGAGCGACATTTGGTGTTACCCTTAAACGTTTGATGAAGGTTTTCTAATTGGCCATCCAGTTGGATTATAATAACAACATTTATTTGATATTTAATCTATATATATAAAACTCTTCTGTCACTGTTTTACTGGCTGACTGACAAGACAGCGGAACTTACTGGGTGTAGAAAGTTGATTTCTGGCACACCTATAGGTTTCTGAATAGTGTAGGGGGACATTAGAAGATTATTAAAAATTCTCGCGGAAACGGGAAAATATAGCATTTAATAGGTATTATAAACAAAACGCAGTTGCAGACAACAACAACTAGGTATTAATATAGGAAAACCTCCACGATGGTTGTGAGTTCAAATTTCTCAGATAATTGAAATATTTTAGTTTCATCGGTTAAGTTAGCAGCAGTGAAACACGTTTAGTAGGTACTTTTCTTAGAATGCTAATATAAAAACAATATAAACATAAATTTACATAAAAACAATTGCGAATTCGAATTATCGCCAAAATATTTAATTTTATAATCAGTTGAAATATCACTCTTTCTCCGTCACATATTTGCTGTCAACCAATAAAGTAATACACCACCCTTTCTGTAAAGCTGTATTCTTATAGCAATATAGGGCGTAAGTTATAACCTATACGCGAATATGATCTTTGTAAATTATATTTCTATAGGACTTGACAATTCGCTATGAATTTAAGAAATAATACTTTAAGTAGTTCTTAATAACAAAAGTCCACGGTATAAGGATACGGTTACGCGTATAGGGATAGAACCCACAACTAGCCGGTGTACAATTAGACGCTCACTGCACCATAATAGCTATCTACGTACTTTCTTCCATAAATAAAAATATAAAACATACATTTTTAATCAAATAACTAAATAATTTTAAATATTAAATACAATTAACATCAAAACTATCCTTTCTTTTAAGGCCATCGTTTCGCAGTGGGACAGCATCTGACTGATATTTCAATTAGTTGTGGGTTCCCGCTCTGAGGAACGATCATAATTTAATTATTTTCATTTCTCAGCTCTGAAATGTTGAATAAGACAAAAACGAAAAACGGCGTTAGGGTTCGCCACTCAATACGCAATGTCCCGTATTCGGGCGGAATGGAGAACGGAGTGCCTTGACACTAGGTCCTTGCTATACGAAAAAGGCGTGTAGCTAAAACTAAGTAAATAAAAGAGATAAAATCTTGAACCACACTATATTTCATACAAGACAGGAAGCGGTGAGTACACACGCTTAACAAAAGATGAGCGGGAAACATATAATTACGCTATCACGAGCGGAACTAGGCGGAGATATGAACGTGATATAAGACACGTGATTCACTTGTTGTTTCCTTGCTAATTCAATAGACTTTTGTAAATCAAGTGCGTTTAGTGTCATATTGTATATTATTTTGATTTAACCTGTCGCTTTAAATGTTTCGTGGAGGGTGATAGGTTATATTTGTAATGGATGTTTATAAAATATTAGATTATTTTTTGAGTGTAGATTTTTGATTGCTTGTGGGATTTGTTAAAAATATATTAATATTTAAAGCTATTACAGAAATTATTGTTTATTTTACTCTGGTTAGTGGAAATTACATGAAGTTAAATTGTAAGATATGGGATAGAATAAAATTATATTGTAACATTAAATATGTAGATTACCTCTGAGCTACCTATTTTCGATACCTCGCTGAATATTTCTAGTTCATAATAAACATTTACTTATTGAACAATTGACAACATGATTATGCCGCACTTCGATTTCTTTTTAATGCAATCATTTCATACTTAGACTAAAGCTGTATTCTATACAGCCTATATAATTTGGTAAATATATACTATAAACAATTCTGGTCGAAAGTAACTTTAATGGTACAATTAATTATACAATTAATTTTTTTACACGCTTGACAATTAATATAAAATAATTTCACGGTCGCTACAGAGCTTCTCGATGCGTGACTCGAAGGAACCGGAACCAGCCACGTTATCGCGTCCGCACTGTACCCGTGCGCTATGGTCATTTATTTCCGCTTGTCTTTTGCTTATGTTTTAGGCTTATTATGCTTATTCAAAATGTGTGGTTATTGATATTAATATATTGAGTATTAAATTTTTATGGTATTAGGAGAACTTTTTAAAAATGAAAATTAATCTTCAGTAATATATATCCTTTAAATACATTTTTTTGTATAAAAAATTTAAATAAATTTCTATAGATGGATATAAAATAGGTTTAATAAATAATCTTAAAATATTCAATTAGAAAACATACCTAATTCTTTAAAACAGGATTTTTAATTATGCATTTGGAGAGCAATACGTGAACAACAAATACGATTGTAATAGCACTCAGACAGAACAAAACCTCTCGTTCAGTATCAAATTGAGAACAAAAGAAAAATGGGATGGAATGAACAATCCCGAAACAAGACTCCAAAGTGCATCGATTGGTCTAAATTCAAGTATTCACATTGTCGCTAATCAGCTGCAAAACAATGCCAAGTTAAACAAAAATTATTGTCTATCCGCAGCATAAATGTCCTTAACAATGCGAACTATTCGATTACCCCAAAGTAGAAAAAAATAGAAAAAACTCTCGGGACAGTTCACATTAAATAGAAAAATGATTCTTCATTCGACCTTTTCAACGCACTACAAGAAATCCATGACAAAGAGTCTGAAACGCTATTCGATAGTATTTCCACCTCGAAAAATACGTACATTAATAGTGGAATAGTCATTATTTTTAATTAATTAAGGCAGCGTCATCACATGAAAGCGTAATCTAAACCGAAATAGGTTAAACAAAGACTGTCTCTTGCGAGGCCAGGCGGTGGCAAGCGATGCCGCTGTGCACAAACGAGCGAGCCGGCTAATGCCGCCGCATCTGCTCGTAATGAGCTACTCAAGTACACCCTAACTTGTTTACATTGTTTCTTTATTGTGTTTTTTACCCGCCTCCTCCTTTCCTATGGTAACGAAATGATTTTTTTCCCCGCAATAAAACGAAATCTCGCTTCTGTCGACTCTTTGTCTTTTACGCGATTTATTTTTAATTAGATGCGCGACCGTCGTGTGTGTTTTGACGTGTGCGATGTGCGAAGATCTCTTTTATTTTAAAGGAGTAAGATCCGACATCCGATTCCGAGACAAGGCTACACCCTAGAGGGCGTAGCGCCGTTGCAACGCGTTTCTATTTTTTTGCAACACCTTGTTAAAATGGAGCTCTTACTAGAGTGAAAATATTGTATTATTTTAAACTTTCTCGACTCATATGCGTACATATGTGTACGTTAACTTACGGTAATCTCTTAATTATTTTATGCAACATGTTTTTTTCTGGTGAAGATATTTTTACATAATAAGAAATTATTTTAAATTAATCATTATATGAACTGGATCCGATCCAATAGGGAAATTGTAACATCTCAAAGAAACATAATTTTATACCCAAAGCTATGGGTCGCTAAGCTCGCTAATTTTCTATTATATTTATATTCTATTTAATTATATTTTCTAACCGAACCAAAGTATTTCGCTTCAGTTAACTGAACATGAACAATGCACAGTTACATCTTAAACTTATATTTAATCGTAACTAAAGCCATCTGTTCCATATGAAATCGCCAATATCAATATCAAATCAAATCATTACCAACAAGAAACAAATCGATTTCAAAACAATAGTTATGAAACTTTTCCATCTAAATTGCAACAATAATCCATAACTATCCCACAGCGACTTTAACACAAACATACACACAAATACACATACATACATATATATATATATATATATATATATATAACAAACAATTAGCACAACAATAAATTTATGATCTTACACATAACGTTTTTTAATAAAGGCTCGCATCGCAATCACGGGCCGCAGCGTCATACGAGCAAGTTGGGTACAGTTGGTAACAAAAGTGCGGTACACTCGCCAACAAAGCGGCTAATCATTCCGTATGTGCGTGGCCCGGTTTCCATTGTCTGTTCCGTGATTAAGAGGATTGTCTCCAGCCTTCCTCCATATTAAAAGCGTGTCTTGCCGATGCGATAGTCTACGATTCACTCGCTCATGCTCAGGGATATCTAATGTTTTTACCTAAGGTCCGTATTATAATCGTAATTCGTTTTACTATATTTAAATTATTAAATTAAAGTAGTAAGAGAGAACCTAGTGTTAAGGTACTCCGTTTCACTTTTCAGCCGAAATTGAGACATTGCATGTTGTGTGGCGGGATTCAACGCCACGCTTTGTCGTATGTATCAGAACGAAGAAATGAAAATATTTTAAATATAATCATTCCCCGAGTAAGAATCAAACCCACAACCACTCCCGTTTACAATCTGTATACACTATCCCCTTGCGCCACGATGCTATATGAATTGTAAATTAGTTAATTATTACTATTGCTTAAAATATACTGAACTATCAATCAATCAACCAATACAGACTAAGTACGTAGTTATATCCCATTAATTTTTAAGTAAAGTAAAGTCTTTATTACGATCCAAACACGAGTTTTCTGATTTGCAATACGCGCGGGCCGGAACCAACGATCATGTGTCGGATTTGGCCTACGGGCCGGAGTTTGGAGTACCCTGTGCTAGATAATGCGTAAAATGTGCTGCTGTGTGAAACTTTCGCGGCGTTTTTGTTTCTATTATTATGTGCCTTTTTTCCGCTTTGCCTTTTTTTTTACGGCGATCTTGATAATAATGTGACGTCATGGATATTTTTGCTTCAGTTTTTACGCGAGTAATGACTACCCTTTGCGGATGTGGACTGTAGGCGGTTCTATTATCTATCACTAGATATTTATATTAAAGTGCTCGCTAGGAATTACCCACTGTTTTGAACCATATAGCTATGTTATTATTTTATTATTTTAGTTCTATAATAGCAAATAATTAATATGTAGACAGCGGATCGTTTAAACTAATGTAAGGAATACGTTTAAAGATCCACCTATATTTTTTTTCTCAGAAAGAAAGCTAGATAAAAGTGTGATAAGGTGGCAATAATGGATAGGGTGATTGATGAAGCAGAGGTGTCTGGTGGGGAGAAAGAAACTACGAGGCAATAGGAAATTATTTTGTTGAAAATATTACTTTCTCTTAGGTACGTAATCGGGTTTTTTTTACACATCTTTTATATAAGTAAAATATCCAAAAAATATTTAATTAAATAATATATTTAATTAAATAATATAAATTTCTAATTATTGTGAAACAAAAAATATGAAATTGTAAGAGTAAGTATCGTGCGATTGAGTGAGAAAACATCGGGCACTTCCACCGAGATCTCTTGTAAAAGGATATCTTGAGTAATGTTGAGATAAACGCTTTTAGGGCTGCTTCATTTTGTTCATTTTTGCTTTACCATATAATTTTATATATTTATATGATATAGAATTATGAACGAAGTAAAATAAATTAATAATAGTATATTGTAATGTTAGACTATTGATATTTAACTTAAAAAAATAGAAATTTAAAATTCACGTTTAAAATTAAATGTCAGTATTATTTATGATTAAAGGAATATCTTGTTTTAACGAAACGGTGGTAAATAGATTTTAAACAGAAAAAACACGCTTCAAAGTATTTTCTTGTTATATTGTCTGGAATATTATATTGTCATTAAATCTGAGTAAAATCATTAAATGTGATTTTAAGGTAAACAGATAATAAGACCTCATTTGTCAAATGATCGTTTCGCAATTTTCTTACATTGGTTGATTGAAGCTAAAAACCTTTGTTAATAAAGCACATATATCTAAACCTTCATCTGAGAACAGGGAGCAATTTAAAATTCTATGTATTCGATATAAAAAGTCTTTGTTATACTCGAATGAAATAGCTTACTCGTACTCTTTATAGTAAAAAGTATAGTGAAGTAATTTTCAACAATTTATAGTATAAGACTGCTACATCTTGACATTTATTAATACTATAAAGATTTATGTAAGATCATTTTATTTAAGCAAATAGCGCGCTTTAAGTAACTCTTGCAGTCTTTAGCATAAAGAGACTGTAAATAAAACCAAGTGGCTAACCCTAGCGCTAGCATCTTACCCCAATTTCTCAAGACGGCAACTTAACAAACACTTCTTAATCGTTGTAAGGAAAAAGATGAGGGTAAACCATGGGAACTTAAAGCATTTTATATAATATCGAAGTGCTTTAAATTTGTATTTTTTACTTAACGCATATTGCAGGGTACATAGAGAGAACATAGTGTCTAGATTTCTCTCCCGTAGACACTTTTCCTCCTGCTGATTGCGAGGTATTTTGTGTTAAAAGGCGGAGCTCTACACTGCCCTGTGTACTAACCAGAGCAATGAAACGAAAATAATTTAAATATTTTCTCCCTACAATCATTCTCCCAAGTGTAGACCGAACCCATTACCACTTTGTTTTCAGGACACTGCGCTATGATTGCGTCAATCGAATTTTACTTTTATAAATTATAATTATTTTATAACAAAGGCGTATTTCAGAATTGACGATAAATAAAAATATAGATATTTGGAGTACTTTAGCGTGCTTCAAACAAAAATATTAATATTTACAACAATAGTAATTGTAGAACTCAAACATTTTCTAGTTGATAGATACATATACTTTTTGTTTTATATTTATTTAACATGTATTACTGAGGCCCAATGGCATAGGACACTGCGCCACAATTGACGTAGTGTCCTGTTCACGTCATAGTTGTGGTTTCAAAGCCCACTGAGGGGGGTTTTTCAATTTAAACCATTTTTCTACTCTCGTAATATAACGCGGCAGTAAGCGCCGTTCTCAACACGTAACTACGAATTCAGGCGGAGGCAAAGCTGAGAACAAAATGTCTCGTTAGCGACGAGTAGGTCTTCTCTGCCTTCCCTGCTGTGCGGATAAACGTGAAGCTGCTTTTGGTATTATTAATAATGTATTCATTTTATATCAAACGAACACAAACAAAATTGTATAAAAATAATAGATATATAGCAAATATATAATAAAGTATTTTAAATGTTTATTAATACAGCAATTACTTATTAAATAAAGTTCATTTTCTAAGTATTAATATAATATTTTATTAGAAAACCTTACGAAACATATTTTTTGTAACATCTTTTTAATATCGAACGAATGGAGAATGGAGTGTCTGAATACTAGGTTCTCTCTGAATGCAAGCAGCAACAAAATCTTTTTAATATAAAAAGTACGAAATACCATCACACATTATAAAAAAGCGACACTTATATCGGTGTGTTGAATTTAAATAATTTCACTTATGACGTTCCGTTTAAATACTGTTTTATAAAAATTTACACAATTTCGGTTATTTCTGCGTATCGTATACACGATAAACCTTTCACTTTTAAAATATTGAGTAATTATTCATGTATTTTAAAAAATAAAGCAAATGAAAGAAATTGTCGGCGTTTAAAACACATTTAAAACATTTTAAGGCTGCAAAAGGTAAACAAAGGAACCGCAGAGTTTCGTGTGAACCCTACAACTTCTTACCCTGCCGTCTCAAGACACTGTAAATATACTTAATGGCTCAGTAGAAGTTTGTTGGGGTGAACGGGAAATATTGTTCGTGTATTAGTTTTATTAGTATACACTTTACATGTTCAAATTATGATGCCTTATCGAACTGGATAGCTGGATAATAAAATCTTATTTGGATATTCTATATATACAGGAAACTGGGTTGGTTAATTTCTATTTAAATCTTTTAAAATATTTATATAGTCTTATATTGTACATATAAGATATAAAATAAGTGAAATGTTGTAAAATAACCTTTTTTTACTATTAACAAATACGTCACATCTGTCAGAGTAAAGGGTTATCTGACACAAGATAAAAAATAATTTTGCGATACAAAAGTTATTAAGTAAACAAACGTGTGCATTGATATAAAAAAAATAGCAAAAACCCGCAAAAGCTGTTTAGTCTGTATAGATAAAACACCTTGACTCCAATTTTTTTGCTATCAATAGAAAAAAATATTTCAATTTCAGGATGCAAACATATGTCAGATTGAGCGCGTGCGCTTAGAAAAATCGTACACCTTTCGTGACATTTGCAAATGCATATTTTTAATTATTTTTGTTCCTGCTTGTACATTCACTTTTAGTGCTTTAAATATAACAAAGTTAGACCAAAAAAATTAGTAAGTTAATTTGTTAATGTTTAAAGTATACGTATATCTACCGTTCTTATATTACAAAAAAACTGTAATTATATTCGAATTTTCGATGTATTTTTCGTTATTTGCTTAAGACAACAGTCGAACTTCAGAAGCATATATTACAGAAATCCGGTTTAAAATATTAGTACCTAAGTGCTATACCTATTTATATCAAAGCTATATAATTACAAAACTTAATTCATATTTCTGTTTTTTTTATATATTGTATTCGACTAACTGAAATTAAACTTAATGAAAATATTTAAAATCTTTACGCTGCCGCCCAAGTAAATATTCTCTATCAACATACTCATATTTCAGAGGTTTTTAATTTTATTGATATGGCAAACAGGAACACGTTGCGGGCACTCGAGAGGGCGATGAACTTTATTTTTTCTGTCGATTTATTCGTTATCTGTTCTTGTTTGGACACTTTGTGTCGATACGGCTTTATTTTTTAAATGTTTCCGTCAGTTATTTATGTTTAGTTTAACTAAACTTGCTCAAAGTTTTACGTTTAACTTTTAAAAGCGTCAGTTTTAATTTGAAGCTACGAAAATATTTCGTTTAAAATAAATAGTATAAAACTAAGATGTTTTCTACATCTATAATCATATTATGGATTTCAGATAAATACTGCAAATATTATTCTCAAAGAAATTATACTTGTACATGAATTAAACTATAGTTAAATAAAAAAAACTTTGTTATTACAAAAAATCATAAGAATTTTGTAGTAGAATTAATTACTTTACATGTATACATTTCCTTAATGGATCTAGGCCGTATATGTATAAATCTTCGACAGAGTTAGATTACCAATTACAAGTTGGCGGGAACACCATCTTGTCAATACCTAGAGGAAACTTGCTTGCGGTTTGTTGGTATGTTACTAATTTAACTTAGCTCTAAAATCTTGAGACACATACATGGTGTGATTTATTTACTATTTTAATTTAAAATATTGCTTAAACTGTAATTTATATTTTCGTATTGTACAATTGCTAGTAAGATATACTTAAGTAAGTTAGAATACTCTACTAAGCCAAGAGCAAGTTACGAACAAGAGTGAAAATATGGCTACGTAAAAATGCACAAGGAGTCATTATTCTTAAACAATTTTAACCGAAAATGTAATTAACAATTACGTTTTACTTAAAGCGACCACTTAGCTTCGTTCTAAAGAGAATCGCAATTTTAAATTACCTTTGAAAGTCTTGCAGACGGAGCCGGCACGCGCACGCATTTAAAAAAAATACAAAACAATAAACACCATTAAACGGGAACAAAAGGAGTGAAAGGCAAGTCAGGGAACAATTAAAACAAGAAATAATAAGGAGTTGTAATAATAAGTATTATAGAGACAGGGGAGCGCACCTGGCCACGCGACCAGCGCCCCTAAAGCTTCTGCCGACTATTATTTTTTTTTCTAAAGATCCCATTTTGCAAATTTCGTGATTTCCTCGTATGTAAGAATCGGCTGCAGTTTTATTTACGTAAAAAGCGCATATTTATATATTTTTAAAAATTAAGTACGTATCTAGTCATTTTTTAACAAGAAGACGAAGAATATTCTAAATAATTGTGTAAAATTTCAATATAATTGCCTAATATAAAAGTTATAACGCAATTAATTCATAAATTAAACTTACAAAACCTTTTCTTAGGCTTCCAACAAGAATTAAATAAAAAAAAACAAACAACGTCAAATACCAGTTAATAGTCTTATAAAATCTTATTTAACATCGTAAATAATAATAGTGGAACTACAACGACTATTGTCATACAATGCGTGTAAGTTCAACCCCATTCCGTGCATTCCTGCATAATAAGAATTACCCCACACGCGTACCGCCATCTGTCTTTACTCGTTTACCGACACCTGGTCAGATACGACGAAGCGTATTAAATTAAGATTTTTACTTAGAAAATGGACATAGCTACTTAATTTTGTTACTAAGAGGTTTTCAATTGTTATATATATATGTATACTTATAGGCATGCAAAAGGCTTTTGACTGCGTGCCTCGTCAATGTATCTGGTGGGCATTGCGATCCAAAGGGATCCCTGAGGCCTATATTGGACATTATAGAAGATATGTACCGCGATTCCGCTTCAATGGTAAGGACTGCTGTTGGCGGCACGTTACCTTTTCCGATTTCCTTAGGTTCACCAAGGCTCGGCTCTTAGCCCATTCTTGTTCAATGTAGTGATAGATAGAGAATGCTAGATACTGTCTCGGCTTATATCTAGAACTAGCCTCCATGGCTGATGATGTACGCCGATGACATAGCGGTCAATGACGTTAGCCGGTTGACGCTGGAGCGGAGAGAGAACCAGTGGAAGGGTACGCTTGATAACGGCTTAAGATTTAAAGTATCAAAGACCGAGTACTTGGCTTGCGGGAGCCCGGACTCTGGTATGTCTGGTATATCACTATCAGCAATATACTATCTGGTATATATAGGTCCTGAATCAGCCGTTCATTCGGAAAAGTTCAGGTACCTTGGATCTATTCACTGCACGAGTCTGGAGGCATCGAGCATGATGTCCAAGCTCGAATTAGCGCTGCTTGGACAAAACTTTGCGTGAGGTCACAGGGGTGGTCTGCGACCGCAGAATGGACGTGTGGCGTAACGCGGGCTGGCCGCATTCGTAACACATTCATTCGAGGTAGTCTTACAGTCCGTGACGTAGCGGACAAGCTCCAAGAGCGTCGCCTGAGATGGTATGGCATGTACACTTGGCACTAAGTTTTCAGACTCTTTGATTCTTTAAAGGAGGAAAAAGCATAAAGTCAAAAAAAAATTTTTAAAAACCTTTAAAAATCTTTGTTTTTGTTTTGTTAACTTAAAAATTAACAAGAACGTTTAGTAGACAAAATAAGTAATAATTTGTTATCAAACTAAATAAAAACATATTGAAAGTACCTATATTTTGTTAATTAAATAAAAGAATTGAGCTATTGAAGATTTACATATATAACAAGTGACATATTCACACCCACTACGATTACACTTAATTATGCAAATTCAAACATCCTTATATACAGGTGCACAATGCGTGCCTTCAGGAAACGGAAGCGGCCAATAGCGGTCCGTCACGCACATTGCCTCAATCATTACATTGTTGATTGTATGCTTATTAATTAACTGTTTATATAATACAAGAAAATAAAATGTTTAATTAAATATGTAAAATGAAATAATCTTATTATTATTTAATTAGATAGTAAAAACTGCGTATTGTGAAGTAAAATTTTGTTCATTTCAGTTTTTTTACTACTTTTTTTTTAACTTAACCCCGCTTTACCCTGCTTTACCCCCCGTAAAGCAGAGAAGGCAAAGATAACCTTATGTCATAACACTCCAATCTCTGCTTTCCGCCAAAATTCGAGACATTACGTATGTGGAGAAACTCAAGGCCACATATCCTACTAGAGCTGAAAAATCGAGGGGAACCCTCAACCATCCTATTTAGAGTCATACGCTGTCCCGCTACGTCACGATGGCTTCTATTAAATTATATAATAAACAGAAAAACATCAATTTCAGAAAATTCATTAGGTTTTTTTAATAAGAAACCCCTTTTTCTAAGATATATTCAAATATACCAATTGTAGAAAGTAATCCAACTGTTCAAAGTAACGCGTCAGATTCACGAGGCGTTAAAATCTCGTGACATTGCGTTTTGCACAAAGAAGTGTTTCACAAGTCACGCCGCTACGGAGGCGCTCGCGAGACGTACATTGAATAGACACCCAGAAAAGGAATAAGAACATGTGAGGGCGAAACACGAACGTGTATGCCGCGTTAATTTACATGTAAATTATTTGTTTTGAAACTTGCTTGTCACTTGTAAGATATATATGAAGTTATTTCATTGCTGATATTTTTTTTGAACTATATTTTGTTTGGGATTTAGATCAAAACCCTCGAGACAAATGTTAAAGTACTGTTAATAAAACAAATGTGTTTTTAATAATTCAATATTAGTATTTTTTTCTGCATAGGTAATAAATATTCATAATCAAACCCCCATTTTTTATTGCTTATTAAGGAATTCATATGTAAAATAAAGAAAATGCGTAAGAAATTCAATGAATCTTACATTAGGCTACAAAAAATCTAATAGTTTTTTTCAATGAAATTATTAACAGCCACAGTCCCGCTACTATTTCTATCTCGTGTGTTTTCATATTAAGTGTACACACATTTACACGGCAACTTGGGCGCTCACACTTCACGCTCCGTCACTTGCGGTGTAAAGGCGTTAAAGTTTTTACATTATGGGGTAACAGTAATTAGGAGCGTCTTTGATACAAGTTTCGCGGAATTTCTAAAATAGTTCGTTAATTTCTATAGTGTGGTTGCCATTATTAGCCTTTTATAGCTGTTAAATCTTTAAAATATTTCAACGTGTGCATTTTTAAATTATGCACGAAAGGCGTCAAGTATATAGTAGTTTTTTTTAAACATTATTTGAACTTTGACTATACATTTTTCCTACTTTAAAAGCGTATATATAAAACACATTATTAACTGGCATTCTATTGGCCTATTCGCCATTAACGTAAATTACGTACGTACGTAATAATTTGTCTAAAGATATTCATTTTAAATTATTATCTTATAAGAATATACCTAATAGATTTTATCTATTTGAAATTGCCGACCCGGTCTGGGTTCGCTCGGATAATACAGTGTATAATTCCATATATTATTTGTAGGCGAGCAAGTGAACCCCGATTCCCCATAAAATAGTATCAACTATTTTATTTCTCTCGTGCTTTTTTATATTTTGCAATAACTCCTAACATATTTATAAGCTTAAGCTTTTATAAATATTAAACAAATAAAAAAATATTTTATATCTCTTATTTGTTTAGTAGTAAAAATATTTTATTATTACAATAGATATGTACAATGTTTCGCTCTCTCTGACTAGAAAGAACCAGTGTCAAAAAGTGTCTTGAAGGGCGCTCTTCACTTTCCGTCCGAATTCGAGACATTGCGTTGAACGGCGGATGAATAGAAAATAATTTAAGCATATTTACTCTTCGGTAGCGTTCAAATCCACAACCATCACATTTGCAATAAAATACAGTCAGCTGCGCCACGATGCGCCATCATTTCAATGTCTATTATATTTTATACACATGAAAAACTACCGGTTTCTTTCTAGTAAAGGCAGCCCTGACCTTTCTCCTTTTAGATCAATCTTATACATTCACAAGTATATAACGAAGCGATATTACGTCATTAAGGGCCAAACGGTTATCTATTTATAAAAATAATATATTATGT
The DNA here is from genome assembly GCA_038994665.1 of Podotricha telesiphe. Taxonomy (NCBI): domain Eukaryota; kingdom Metazoa; phylum Arthropoda; class Insecta; order Lepidoptera; family Nymphalidae; genus Podotricha; species Podotricha telesiphe. The sequence continues at coordinate 835,294 of JAOYRR010000307.1, read as the reverse complement.
ACGTTATAATTATATCGTAAACCAAAATTAGACGGTATGACGTAACATTGGCTTCAGGAGTACCACGACAAAGAAACGCTATTTATCGACCTAACTTCATAGAGGCATCTCTATCGAGGGATGCTGTAATATAATTTTCTGCCTTTCGTGATGATAATGGGTAGTGCAAATGTTAATAAATATTCTATTTTATTATTTATTTTCTGTTATGATCGACGTTTTCGCGGTGTGGTTTCGCCATTCAACCCGCAATGTTTCAAAATTGGTTGATGTGTGGATAACAATTCTTAACACTACATTCTTTCTACGTATTCAAAGACTTAGTGCAAATTTTTAAATTATTCTCCTCTTGTAATTGTAATTTAAATGATAAAAGTAATTATGTAATTTGTAACGCTTACTTGCGTTCACAATCTTATTAGATTTATTCAACGCACCCCAAAGGCAGTTATAGAGAAACTAGAGGTACCTATAGATTTTAGTTCGCATATTTTAGTACATTTATGTACATACAACCATGTGCCTAGTTGTTTAAATAAATCTGTAAAATTTATAAATCGTTGAAAATAAACTTGTATTTGAACTTAGAATTATCACATACAGTAGAAAATACACGTCTAGTACGGGCACAACTAGAAAAAGTAAATTTATTTAGATTTCAAAGTATCGATATACAACTGTAAATGTATCTTATATTTTTGTTATTAATTTATAATTTAATTTTATATATGTATATGAGTTCAATATACTGAATACTTTTTAATGAACATAAAATATAAATATAGCTTGTACGAATACCTAGACACTGAGCCATGTCAAACTATAAAATAAACAATTTAACAACTTATATGGCAGCATTTTATATCACATTATACCTACCGAGACGACGTACACGCACTCATTTCAGAATTAAGCTGAAAGTTCTCATAAAATTTTGAAAATTTACGAAAAAATGTTGAATTATTATCAAAGGAGATTACACATTTATAAAGTAGTAGGATAAACATAACTAGGCAGCGACAATGTAGGAACCGGTACCTCGCAGTCTAACGCGTAATTACAAACGGTATCTTAAGCCGGTAATCGCAGAGTCGCATCTACCTCTTCGTTTAATGGAGAGCTGCCTCTTTGGTCGGTCTTTCAGCATTTGTGGGCCTTTTAAAATTGTCTTTTACCAACGGTGAACATTTTATGGATAAGTAGGGAAACGCTGTGCAAAACTCCGAAAAGATTCACTATTCTTTTATTGTATAAATTCATACTCTTGAATATGAAGTATGTAAAACTGAAACATAGATACATATGCGTAATATTAAAGCAACGTTTTAATTATTTACTTGAGAAAATGAGAATTTACCGTAATATCTATATAGTAAACAAAAAAGACTTGTCGTATAAAAAATTTCATTTCCACAATGTCTAGGCAAACAAAACAGTCTATTATTAGAAGGGAAAGATTAAGTAGATTGAATTGCCCGCACAAAATAGGCCACAAGCTGAAGTAAAACGCAAAAGAAAAGAAGTCAGATACCTATGCACTAAGATAAATTGAACCCGCCTAGGTTTCCGCAAACAATAACCCACTAACGAAATTAAAAACAGCTGCAACCTCATTTTCTAGAACCTCCATGTAGAATCATTACTTAAACTGCGTCTTTTTAAACGCTAAGGTTGAATGGGCTCGGTCCTTGAATCGGCTTAGAAAAAAAAGTGAGTTCACGCATGGCGTCTATTGTAGGCAGACACGGGGAAGGTGGATCTCATTAACAGTTCAGAAATTAAGAACTGCGATGGCTGGAATCTTAGCGATCATTACGGGACGGAACGCGGTCGTCACCTTTATGTTTTATGAAATATATTTTTTACTATATTCATCCCTTTTTAGAAATGTAGTGTAGGTATTCGTGATTCAAAGAGTTTGGCTCCGCTTTGTATGTGAAGTTGTTACATCTACACTTTCAAGCTTCATCAAGCATTCTTTCTTTCTTTTATACAAAGTTGTGTATATACAAAAATATACAGGTATATACAAAAATATACGTCTGTTCAACTACGATTGTAGATTCATAGTACTGTTGGAATAAGTGTCTAATTGTAAAATTACCTATGTAAAGCTTCATAACAAACAATAGGCAAGTTGCTTTGTATGCAAGTAATGTAGACGCTAGAATAGATCCCTCGTGTATTAAAATATCTTATACATTAATATTTATTTACAACATTATTAACAAAATACTTTGAATATTAATTATATTTCAATATCAATAAAGCGTTTTCAATATTACGTATTCGGACCGTACCGAGCACATCTGTATACCTACACAAATTTAATGGAACAATTATTCTATACCTATTATTTGATCTTAAGAATGGTAGAATAATTAGCTTTTGAGTCTAGCTTGTAACTGTATAAATTAAATATGCACTTACCAAATGTGATGGCTTCACGGAAGAGGCCACTCAGTCGCTATTTGATGATGATCTGAAACAATTCATGTTTTATAGGTATGGGGTTCTAATATCTAAATAATGAGAAATGCAAATAATTTAAACATAATCATTACTCCGGATGGAAATCGGACCTACAACTAATTGTGTCAGCCAGTCGCTGTGCCACTGTGCCACAATGGGCTCTTGATATCAACAGGAACATGTTCATACGTAAAGGAAGACTTTAGACTCCTTTAAATGAAATTTATGTCATATGGAGGAGTATCGAATTGGCAAAGTGCAGAAACCAATATTTTGTATGATAAATTAAATTGAAAAATAAATATGATAAAGTAGATGCCATCTGGCTTGTTGGCTTTGACATACCTACCCAGTACTCACACTTCTGTATAAAGTGACCTACACGTTGCTAAGGCAATGCATATTTCACGCGTGAATGAGTCAATCAATATCTTTAAATGGGCGTAAAATGGATATTTATATTTTATATTATTATTAAGTATAGAACTCACAGAGTACCTATAGGTATTCAATATGAAATATTTTTTATAATTTGTAACTAATAAGTTTATAAATTTGTTTCTTAATTTATGTTTGTTTCTTAAGTGTGTGAATAACACTTAAAAAAATTTTCAAATATTTAATATATAGTATTCTCCATTGCCAAACGATTGTTCGTAGAATAATCTTTGGGTAGCAGTCATTTGTAAAAATCTCTTTACAGAGATTCTAACAACAAATATAAGTTGTAATAAGCGTATAAGAATTTCGACATAGCCGGATGTAGAACGCATGGTTCATCAGAGTGTTTGAACGATTTTCAATCGGCGCGGGTTCAAATCCCGCTGCGTTCAAATTTTTATACGTTTTCTAAATATATGTTTTTAATATTAAATCGTTGTAATTAACATAATATTTAAAAGACGACGTTATAAAGAACCCAGTTTAAAGACCACACACAAGACATTTATTTAAAAGCATATGTGTATAAATCACCTTGCAATGCGCCCGCGTTTCAGTTTGACAGCGTAATTTTAACGCGATGGTTGTTGGATCGATTCCCATTCAGGGGAACGATTATTTAATTTATTTTCAATTCTCCGCTCTAGAGGCAAGACAAAGTGGAGAACAGAGCCCCTTGACACAAGGTTCTCTCTGCCTACCAACAACATATAAATTCTTACAAAATATCTTTATACGAAGGTACAAATGATAAATTGTAAAAATATAATTGCCTTCATTCGTATCTCGAAAATTCTTTTGTATTCCGAATAGTTTACACAATATTTCGAATGTCTCACAATAAGTCGTATACAACGGCCAATAGCAAACTGGGTCATAAGAAAGGCGGCGCAAGGAAGTGGGCGGCCAAGACGTGGGCGTGGTTCGTCCGTCTATTGTTATGGTAACGTTAGATATTTTATTTAGATACTATTGTATTATGTAAGAAATGTGAATACAGCTCTTACTACTTAAATAATATTAGTTTATTGTAATTATTTATAATAATTTCTCAATTTGAAGCTTTTCTAATAAATCTTACTGTGTGTTCGCGACAGTTGAACATGAAATATAAAGTTCTAAAGCTTTTTAATGTCAATGCGGCGCTGCTAAACGCTGCACAATTGTTACATTAAGAAAAATGTATAATTTCTCAAAATCAACCAATAAGCAATACATAGGTATAGGTATATTGCGACCTACACAAGGTTTAGAAAGTTATATTAGATATGCTTTACCTAATACATCATTATTACTTATATATACGAGAACAGCATAGCAGTTTAGTTACAGAGAAACTAGTGTCAAGGCACTTCGTTCACCACTTTCCGCCCGAATTCGAGATATTGCGTGCTGAGTGGCGGTGACTCAATGCCACGCTTTGTCTTATTCACCAGAGCGTAGAAATGAAAATAACTTCAATATATTTAATATTATAATATTATAATCATTCCCCGAGTGAGAATCGAACCCACAAGTAATCACGCTTGCAGTCAGATTCTTCATGATATATTATACGAAAATAATTTAAATTTAATCATTCCCTGAATGAGTAGGTCTAGAACCTAAACCCATACTGTTTACAATCACACGCAATTCCACTACGTCACGATTCTTCGTATCGTTCTTAGTATCAAATCACTTTATTATATTCTCTTTGAACTTAATACCTTGTAGATACCTATTAGGAGACGTGTGCCGTGTAGCCACATTAAGTCTAGTCTACCACGTTTGTAAATGCAAGGATTTATAGGAACCACTATTAAAATATTTAATGATAGTTTTTTTATAATAAAATAGTTATAAAAATTAAACGTAGCAAAATTTAAGCCCGCCGGATTCGAACCCGTACGAGAATTATAATAGGAATCGCCCGTTTACATTCTGTTATGTTCGATCAACAAGTACATAAATAATTTAAAATAATAAAAAATAGGATATTTTTTTTATTTTACGAGTCATCCAAAGTTTTGAAAATAGAAGGAGAAATCTCATTTCGTTATCCATTTTCCGTGTAATCGAAAATTTATGAATTAAAAACGGAAGTTCTTTATGTAGGTACCAAACCATAAACCCTAAATTAATTATGTGCAGTTAAATATTCCCCCTAGCACAAATAATTCTATGGTAGGTACTAATATTTTTTACGCACATCATAGACTGATAAATAATACCTATATAAAAAATTATAGGTAAGTCTTTATATGTCTACCTACTAAATAATTAATCCTTTTTTTAATACTTGTGTAGGTATGTGTTTTATTTTTAAAAGTTACACATAAATACAGGGCACCCTTAAAAGAATTACTAGGCAATTCTAATCAGAATCATCGTCATTACACATTGTCATATTATTCTGTCGTCCACTTTCTGCCATTTCAAGAAGTAAGTACCATTAGGTGTTTATCAAAACTATTCTACATATTTTAACTAAGCTTCATTGACAATGAGTAACGTCTGTATTTAATATATTTAGTATAGGTACAAAAGTATTTCTAGGAGCGAACTTCAAACCCACACCCATCGTATGCTTGTGGAATTCGTAAAATTTGTTTACAAAACTATGATAGTTTAAATACAAAATCCTAAAGAACTTGAACTAAGCTTTAACTAATATTTCTTATTCAAAATACACCACAATATACTATCGCTTATTATTTATTCAAATATGTTTAGCCAATAAAGATGTATATCCGTCCTCCCGCCACCTTTCTTGAAGACAAGTGGCGGTACGCCCCCATCTTAGAACATTAGAGTACGCCCCCAATCTTAGAACTTTGGCAACGCCTTCCGTTCACGTGTTTTCTTAGCAACACACCCTACTTACACGCCTATACAAATTCAAGCAGCCAATTTTATAAATGTTTACTTAAATATATGACTTTACCATTACCAAATTTCATACCAATAATGCTTTAAATGCTTTAAATGCGTAGTAATGCTTTTTTTAATATTAAGCAATAACGATGGTCGGAAAGTACGTTTATAATATCAATTTTATGTTTTCCAAATTACTATATCTATAACATATAAGATTACTGTATTTGAGTATTTAAAGTCATACTCAAACGAAAAGAGCTTATAGTATTACTTACTCTGAAGTATTATGACTAATATAGTGACCTCTGCAGTTAAACAAATAATTTAAAATGCGCATGAGCCGATATTATCAGCGCCATCTATGAAATAGATCTTGCATTAGGTCAGCGCCATCTATAAGATTATAGAGCATTACCAGTTTTAGATAGTTTCTGTTTTTTGCTAAGAGATGTCACTGCCTAAATTTTTTTTACTTTAAAAATATTTTATACGTTAATATAGAAAATATATTTAACTGTGTATTTCTGGTAACAATAATTTAGATTATGATACAGATGGTTAGTTATTACGATCTACGGAGTATAACAGAAATTTGATAATTTTATATATGTATATATATATATATACATATATACACATATAGCGCCTTACAGTAAAATTATAGCATTATAATATAAACAAGATAGTGCTATAACAATTTGAACAATTTTTAATTTCTTGCGCATATTATTGTTCTTATTAATATGTATAAGTAAAAAGAACGAAATTCGTTAATGCAGTTGGCTAATTTTATACTTAAAAAGGCTAGCTTAAATTGTAGGATATTCAATTTAATTAAATTAATTTGATAGTGCTAAGTCCCAAAGAGAGATATATTTTAGGCACTATTTAAAGATTTTCTAGCTTTAGTCTGACAAAGCGCGGCGTTAAGTACCGCTATATTTCACACAATACTTCTAAATAAGTGGAAAAGCGGCTAAACCTTTACAAAATACTAGAAGATATTTTAAAATAAAACTATTTTTTAACCGGATTAATCGCATATATGGAAGAGAGGTGTCTACCTGTGACCACGGACTACTGTAAAGTATTCGAAACGTCGTGTTTCTAAAATGTACTTTCGAATACCAATAATATACGCGATTAATCCGGTTAAAAAATAGTTTCATTTCCAAATGTGTAGTAATTGCAAAAATCAAAGATATTATTACTAGAAGATAATTGTGAATAGACATAATATTAAATAATATAAACTACAGTAATTTCAATAATCCTCATCTTTTATAATAATATGTGTATCATTTATTACTGATTTTACGAAGAAAACCCATATCTTTAGTTACTTATAAAAAGCTATATTTTTAGGACATTGCTGACTCTGCATAACACTCGTAAGCTAATTGATTAGCATTTTGATTTAAATAACATGGGTTTCAGTAATTAAAATGCATTTTAATGCTATTTTACTACCAATTTCTACGTCTACCGTTCGCTATTTTACTTTAATATATATAATTTAAATCTTGTATTTATATTTATATTTATGTCATTTAAAATTTAATATTAACTATTGTCATGTTAATTAAAATATTAAGAATTTTGTATAATTAATAGCAATTGCCAAAAAATCGGCTATAACGCATGTAATCACTTACACTTTAATAGTTATTTTATAACTAAATTACTACACCTTTAGTGTCAGGACGCCATTATACGCTTTCCGAATGAATTTGAGATATTGCCTGTTGAGTGGCAGAACTCAACCCCGCGAAAGTAATTATTGAGGCTAACATTGTCAATATACTTAATTAATAAATAAGACATAATGATTGATATGCTTTGATTTCGATTGATATACTTCGGACTATAAGAAATATCGAACTGACGGTACATTTTAAACATTTCCTTGAAAGAATAAAATGTATTTCTTCCGTGAATATTTAAACTCATAAAGGTTATGCTCTTTACAAATTTCAAACTAGCTAGTGATGACAAACATTACAAAAAATCTTAATTGTCATTGACGTTCTTTTTATCTTTCCGTCGGTATCCATAGTAAGAAAATTGTATTTTACCGAGTCGTGAACTAGAATTAACACCAATATTAATCGGTAATCTAAGTATTCCATACGATATTAGGCATAATTATGCATATTACTCTTTGAATTATATAAAAATATAGTACATACTTACTGCATACCTTAAGACCACAAGAAAAAGGAAAGCAATAAAAACAAAACAAAAAACAATACTTTATTGCAAACAAATAAAAAAAACAAAAAGAAATTTTGAAATAATAATAAATTTAATTATAAAAAATACATATTATATAAAAAAAAAAATTCTTAAAAACAAAATTAAATCATTCAGAATTAGGAATGTCCCGTTGGATGGAACATTTAGTTTGCGGACTTTCAAACTTTTCCGTCGCAGATTGTGTTTGCTAATTCACATCTCACTTACATTTGTGTATTACAAAGAAAGAAGCGTAATACAATTGCAATACGCAAATGTACAAATTATACAAAATAAAAAAAAAATAGCAAAATCATAAAAAAAATAAGAACTTAAAAAGTAACTAGACTCTACAATATTACATTATTATTAATAAATAACCACCTTGGTCCACAGAGTCTTCGTAGAACACTAAATGTTGTCAAGTCCGGTATTGTCTTTATAACCACAATTGTCCCAATAACTAGTAGTCTAACTAGAAGTTTGTGGCAGTCTGTTGACTTTTAATCTTAGTCCTTAATATTAATTTAACGCTTAAACATTAATTGTTACTCATCAATTGCTCACTCAAGGCGTCGCTCGTAAGTTAAGAAAAATAAATTTTAAATAAAAATACTCTCAATAATGGCCAAACGTTTAATCTCTTTACAAAATATGTAACCGACATAAATATTAAAAATTTCGCAAAAACTTTTTCACTGCCAACAGTTTAGGTTTAAAAAAGTGGGGGTCGGGAAATTTTAGCCTAAAAATATTTTCGATTAGACGCGGTTAGAATTTTAAAATTTAGATTTTTGTATTATTAAAATTTATAATCACAAGAGCACGAGGAACGTGTATTGCGCCGCGCGGCCCGGCCGGCCGCCGCGACTCCAGACGGACGACTGAGAGCGTCCGCGGCGGGCCGCGCCGCCACCCCGGCGCGCCCCCGCCCGCCCTCACCCGCCCTCACCCGCGGGGCCGACTTCGTTACGAGCCACTTGTAATCGCCGCGCGATTTTTCCGCCTAAGACAAATTAGGCGGGCCCGCGCCCACTGCCCTCTGCGCCTTGCGTTTGGGCGGCTTCTTACGTCTAAGACGTTTTACTTACGCCTTGCCACTTTCTTTTGTATCCACTGTATGCTACACGTGAACGAGTGAACAAGGAAAAACGCTTTTGTTGCTTATACCGAGATTTTTGCATTACGCTCCTACACCGCTATGTTAGTACGAACGATTGACTCTAATCTCGCATTAATATGCCACCGATTGCATCGTTCATTGACACATTAACGTAAGTTACTGCACTGATATAAATTATCAACACTCAATGTTATGGCGGCGAACTGTTTTATTTTTAAATGGCATTTAATCGTCACTTTCGCTTTCGACGATGCCGAGGCCGGGTTAATTGTAAATAAAATTCAATCATTCGCAAAAAATCCCGTAATCGGCACCGACAATATCAATGAGAGATACGTATTTAAAGCACATTTTATGCATAATAATGGACTCTGGTGAAAGAGTATTTTTATAGGTAAATTCTGGTGGTTTTTATAAATGTAAACATTTTATATCGCAATTGAGTTTTTAAATTGTACAAATTTCGATATGCGATTTCTGAACAGCATAATTGAACTTAAATTACCTAAGATAAATTTTAAAACAATGTTTTTGTACAATGTGCGGATTTCATTTCCTACGCTTAGCTTTAAAATAAGCTTCTGGCTTACTACAAAAAATAAAGTAAACTTCACAAAACGACAAATACGCGATTTAGAAATAAAACATAAATTAAAGTTTAACAGCTCTAATTAAAAAATAATAGAAAAATACAAATAAAAAATAGGCATATAACAAAAAAATAAAAAAAACACTCAAATAATAAATAACGTAAAACAAAATGCTTTTGCTTATCAATAAATACGTTTTCGCGATTATTCTCAGTTGGCAATATTTGGAACATCAAATTGGATTTATAAGGCAATTTTTCACGTGAGTATTAAAGTCGTGTGGAACCGCGGGGATAATTGATATGATTCTTTTATCTGAGCGCAGTCCAGCTGTGGCCGCAAGGTCGATGAACCCGCTACGTTACTTTTAATGAGCCATTCATTAAATACCTATTAATACAGTTTTATGGCATCCCACACAAAATATAACACTTAAAAATTTTTTGTTTCATTTTAAAGATAGTAAAAAAAATTGCTTTTGTCAATAAAAAAAAATCTTATATTAATTTTTGAGAGTATGTTTTATATGAACATTAAACAAACTTACAAATTTTATGAACGAGTAGTTTTCATATTCATTTAGATATATGATTATTATTCTTTTTCTCTACTCATTAGGTATTCGTTAGGGACCACTTTATAAAGATAATATTAATAATAAAATAATATTTTGCGTGAAATAACCCGTGAGCATTTAATAATGTAACATTTGCCAAAATACAAATCAACAGAACGTTTTACTTTTATATAAATAATGAAGTAAAAAAAAATGTTTACTAACAAAATACAAAAATAAGTAACATAAAAACAAAACAGACTACTTGTGGCACAAATTACCTGGTCTAAATGTTGGTATGTACGGATCTTCTTTATTCTTCTAAAGTACGAATCACGAAACTTTGTATTTGCCGAATTTTACCAATCAACGATCATCACAAAAAAACTAACAACAATGAACTATCGAAATCTTACCAATTAACTTATACTTAAAAAGTTTCTAAATGTTAACACGGTCCAAAATTGAAGTTCTTATCACTTATAAAGTATTTCCTAACGTACTCGACACCCGAACTAAATTTCGGGTGCAGCTACGTACTGAAATCATAAAATAAAAAAATTAACGCGACGGAGGAACTTAATACCACTTATAGACTATGCGGCAAAACGAGCCGAATATTTACATTGAAGAAAAAAAATGAGGTCAATCAGAGGTTACGGGCAACGCAGCCGGACGGCGCGGGCCGCGACGGGATGTGGCGTCCTCGCGCGGCCGCCCGCCCGCCCCGCCGCGCCGCCGCCGCCGCCGCCGCACGGGCACGTGCGCGCACTCGCGAGCGGGACGCACTATCCCGCTCCGCACGCGACCGGCAAGGACGCAACTATTCCTTTTTCAATTTACTATATTTACCGATTTTTATTATTTTTTCGCATTTCGATATTTTATTTTTTAGTTGATGCGCTCCGCAACTCACCTGTTGTGCTTGACCCGTTTCGATCTGTCGACCGATCACATGATCGACGATTTTGGCTGTTTTTATTGTGTGTACGTTGTTGTGTACGAACTTTCTTTGAGTAAAATTTCAAAACATCGCCTATTCTGAAATACTGAAACTCGTAAAAATACGATGCTAGTTAGAATCATGGTCATCATAGTATGCAAATATGTATGTTGGTAGAACTGTTGTTTACATGATGTCCGCATAATTCGATTAATTAGAACGAATATATCGTTAATAATTGTTTTCGCAATTTGCAAAGATGATTTTTCGCTAAAATAGAACTAAATAATAAACAAAAAAACAATATTTTATTGTTTTGTAACTAAGTGCTGCTACAATGACATGGCGTCGGGTAGCAGAACTACTCATAATGCGACACTAGCGCCGCGTCAATGCATACTATACACCGATGGTTCATTTCTAACGTGTTATTCTTTTTATTTTTAATCGTGAAAGTGCAACGTTCACTTTGCCTGGCATTCAACGGCCATTTTCGTTTGCTATTTCTTTTTCGTTTTCATTGGTTTTTTCACAGACGTTTTGATCATGTCGCCGAATTGCCGTGTACGTTACGAACGTATTGTAAACTGTAAAACACTTACACTATTCATACTGTTATCATTTTAAACTAGAAATTGTATTGGTGAAAATAAACCTACAAAAACCTGTAAAAACTATGAACGTTAACTTGTATGCACATTATTTAATAATTATTATTATAATTACAAGCTCATTATAATAGATGGCGCTATGAGTTCCTAAAGTAGATGCTTTCTAATTAGAAATTCATTATGTTTAATCAAACACCGTTTTTAATTCGATATTCTGATATTTTTATTATGAAATAATATTACAGATTATAGTAATTAAATAAGTCAATGTCTATCATAATTTTAAGCTCGCACATTGTATTAAAAATTATAAATTATGAACGCTGTTTTTGTAATTTATTGTTTGTTTAATCATTTATATGTAAAGTAAAAAAGTCTTCTTTCAAAAAATATTTTTTAATTATATTTATTAGTAAGCGGCTTAAGTCGTCTTTGCCACGACTAACCGTAACCGACTTCTTCTAATTCTAATATAAATCTATTGTTTTAAATGTAAATAAAAAGTTGATATGTTAATGTTTAAATATTTTCTATAAGCATCTTCAGAATATCGTACTTTACAGATTATTTATAATAGAGGTCGTTACTAGTTCCGCTTGCTTTCTTTCAGCCGTTCCCCTTCTCTAAACTTACTTCGGTCCTATCGCGTCGTTGTATGCAAGATTCACATATCGCGTACGATTTCAATATTTTTTTTTGTTGTGGCGATTTTATTTAACAATATATACAGTAACATCTAAATATAATGTATTTATTGCAATAAGTATTTATTTTTGTGACTATAGAAACTTATCTGTCTTTTGATTTATAAATAATATTAAATATTTATTTTTGAAAATGGGGTTTAATGGCTTTATTCGATAAAAAAAAATGCTTAATTAGTAATTATAGATTCTGCATATTATCAAAGCAAACAAGCACATAATTTTTAAAAAATGCCTGTCAAATTGACGACGAGGCTCCGAAGTAAAGTAAGTCATAAACAAAATTGCAATTTTACAGGGGAGATAATAGATAAGATCTAATATGATTTAAAATCATTAATGTTTTTTTGTTCAGTTTATACTTTCTGGTACATTGAAGGACTTTTGAGGGAAAAAAATAAAATTTTTAAAAATCTACTTTAGCCAACTGGTTTTCATTTTGCTATATTTAAATCTAAACATACAGAGTGCTTTGTCGTCCAAACGGCCGCAGGTGTTTTGGGCGTAACAACGATTGGTCGCCATGAACAAAATGAAACTTAATATCTATTGAACATTTTGTTTACCTACTTACAATATGTGTGTAAAATTATTTATAAATTATTCAAAGTAATATTTACATAACTTTGAAAAGTAATTTTAGTCTATTTATTATGCAACTTTAATAACGAAGAAATAATAACAATGGTGTTATATATTTTTAAACGAGTTAAAACTCGTAACTTTGCTCCCGTTCATTCTGATTTCCGTAGGAATTTTGAAAAATCCTCTCGCTTAAGTGCTCCCATACACTCTTCAAGGAACCATCATTACAATATCAGCTTTCTACGCACATTAGTTTCTGCTGCCCGTAGTCAGTTAGTCACTATCAGGACCACAAGATATTTATATACATATATAGATTTAAAAATATATAACCAGACACTACAGACGTCGATACTCTATATGAAACCTGACGCAGATTTTATATTACCAAATTTTCGCCTGGGTATGTTGATACTTATATTGGCTTGAGATGCCTATCAATGTAAGAAAACAACTTTGTTTCAAGCTCCAACTTGCCAAATGATTAGTTTGATTTTACACTTGTCCAGATTTGATGACAGTATAATATTTTCATATAGGTACATTATACAATTATAGCATGAACCCCATGCTCTTGTTAGTACGACCAGTACAAACATTAAATACTTTTAAGCCTGTTTATTAGGTTAAAATAGGTTTTTACTTATACTATAGTAACTTGATTTAAAATTCTATCACATACCAACTTAGTTAAGTAAAATTATCAACAATAGTGAATTAAACGGGTTGTTTTTCACTCTATATATAACTATTTATATTTTTAATATTCATCGTAAGCAAAAATAAAGTTTCCAATATTAGTTAAATTTAAATCCGTGTATATAAATACTAAATCCTGATTAATACATTATAATGTATGTATACAATACTACTACTGTACCCACTCATACTATACTCATATTTGTAACAAAACCTATATAACAGTTATAATAAAAATGTAATTCTTGATTAATATCGAGTACAAGAAAACATAACGCTAGGTATATCAAAATACAGATTTATTCCTACATACAACAAGTTCTCCACTTTTCGAGAAATACGAGACATATGCGTATTGAGTATCGGTACTCAACGCCGTGCTTTGTCTTGCCAGACCAGAGAAATTAAAATATAATCATTCCCCCGAGTAGTATACGAACCCACAACCAATCGCGTTTATAATTAGACGATGCCCCACTGCGCTACGATGGCCTTAATGAATTCTTAAAAAAAAACAAAATAATATCCTATCATATTTAGAAAACGTAAAAAAAATTAACATAACGCTATATCAAGAACGGTTTTCAAGTGGCGCGGGTTCAAATCCCGCTGCATTCAAATTTTATACGTTTTATACTTATGTCTTTTTAAATTTCCTAAGTGTGCGAATAATGCTTTAAAAAATGTAAAAAAAGAATAATATCCTAAGTGTGCGAATAACACTTTAAAAATGCACAAATCAACTTAATAACGTATAATATGGATAAAGTAGTATTGGAAAGCTAAGTGATTGTTAAAAATAAACTGTAGTATTAAATAAACATCATTTAAATTGAAATTAAACTGATTTAATGATTGTAGATGAAACCAGGCGCTTGTAAAATTTAGTAAGAGGCAATTATTTCGTTCCTTTATTTTCAGAAATTTAAAAGTGTGATAACTGATTATAAGTTCTTCATTATTGTGTAGCATATTTTTTGTATAATTATCTATACATATCATAAAATTGTACCTCATCGCTACCCATATATGGAAGATAGATGAAAAAAAAAATTTATTAGGGACATTTAACAATACTAGTCTTACGAGCCAAAACAATGATTTTTGTGTTTCTTTTCTGTGTATCTGTTTGTTTGTGCACGCTAATCTCAGAAATGACTTAACCGAATTAAATACAATGTTAACTATTCTATTTTGGTAAACTTTCCTTAACATTTAGTGTTTATTTCATTTCAATCAGTTCATAAACAAAAAAGTTACAACCATTTAAATTATACATTTTTGCAAAGTTTGTGATTTATGTGAGAACGCGGGCGGGTAATATCGAAATAGTTTAGTCATGTAGTTTGCACAGGCGAATCCGCGAGCGGATCACTAGTACTTTCATATATCACTTTCTTGTGACTGTGAGTGACTGATAGACTACACAGCCGAAACTACTAGACGTCTACAGCCAAAATTCGGCATGTTACCTAAATGCTATGGAGACTAGACTAGACTAGAGTGTCCCTACACTCTACTTAATATTAGTCCTTAAAGGAAATAAAGCACTGAGAGAATAGTACTTTTTGTATTTTTTTTTCAGCATCACGCTTTTTCCGTATAGCAGTCAGAGAGAACCTAGTGTCCAGACACTCCGTTCTCCACTTTCCGCACAAGTTCAAGATATTGCGTGTTGAGTCGCGCTACGATTTGTCGTGTTTGTCGTAATTGCCATGTTACCAGAACTGAGAAATTAAAACAAGTAAATTATGATAATTCCGCCGAGTGGCAATCGAACCCACGACCATCGCGTATTTAGTCAGATGGTGTCACACAGCGTCACAATGGCAACTAAAAAACAAAAAAGAGTAATTACTAGATATAAATAAATGCAATTACGGGCAACAAATCGTAATACTAAAGAAATAGAAGTCTTATGCATATGCATTGGAAAGACGAGCGCAAGATGACAACTACTAGTTTCTTTTTTACTATACATACCTATAATACCTATGTATATATAAAAAAAAATGCTAAAATTGTATTCTAGAAATATATTAATGTATTATATTAATTCATAACACAAATTAATAAATTATACAAATTCGCATTTTCGTTACTAAAGAATACTAAATATTAAATATTAGATTATATAGAGAACAGGTTTTGAGATTTTTAGAGTTTAGAGGTGTAACTGAAAATTTGCGATGAGTGAGATGCTAGCCGTTAAGTACCTATGGGTATGTTTGCATGCATGGTATAATGTCTTATATAGCAGGGGTGGCCAACTCTTTACATTATTATTTATGGTTTTCGATAAATGCACCCGAGCTCCTTCTTCATTTTTGTGATATATAATATTTTTTATTAAAAAAAAGTAATACCTATTTTGCATACTACGGCTCGCGAAAGATTTCAAATGTTTAAAAATGGCACGGACTACCAAGGAGATTGGTCACCCCTGTTATATAGTATGAATACTGATAATTTATTGTATTTTTACTAACATATATTGTTATTAATATAATTTCATATTTGGGAAAACATTAAAAAAGAATTTAAATGTCCATAATTCTGAATGAAGTTTGTATAATGTAAATTAGTGTATTTATTTCATATTTATCTTTAATTAAATAACTCATTAAATTTTTTTACTTATTACAACATTGAACTTTATACCCGTGACACAAAAGCTTAATATTACCGCACCTATACTTTTATTCTACAGTACTTTTTAGACGCACCCTTACACCCCTGCACTGCATTCCGACGGACGCTTCACTGACAGCCGCAGCCGATTTCAATGCGAAAACATTTTAGTGTAAATGAAAATTAAGCCTTTCCTTAATATTTTTTTTTTATTTTGGTCACAGTTTAAAATAAATATATACTATTTGAAATATAGTTGAATAATAATTGTATTACGATTTATTTTATATTTTATTTCGATCTTTATATTATAATAAATATTACGTAAAGAAATTAGTAAAAAGTGGCCCTCGTGGCGTAGTGAGACAGCGTTTGACTGTAAACGCGATTGGTTTTGGGTTCGATTCCTAGTCGGTGTAATGGTGAACATTGAATACCTATATTTAATGGAATACCTAAATTTAAACACAGCGGAATTTGAACCCGGGCCTCTTGAAAAATTCCCTCTGCGTTCATATTTTTATACGTTTCCTAATTATATGTTTTTTAATTTCTGAAGTGTGTGAATAACACTACAAAGTTATTTTAAAATTTTGTGATACACTTTCTGTATTTTACGGGTAAGGAAATGTAATTTAATGATAATAAGCTCGTTTTTAAAACTTAAAATCAACATTGTTGTTTAGATGGCAAAACCAATCGCACTTAGCTTCGCGAGTTTGGTGTACATCTACAATCATTATACTGAGTTCGATATTATGTCTCAACTACAATGCCAAAGCGAAGAATTAAGCTATACCAAATTTAATTTTCAGAAAGCATAATTGTCACAATTTTATTCTAAAACTCGCGGCCCGTCCGCGGCTTCGCCTGCGTAAACTACACGACTGTACTATGTTGTCTGAACTGTTTTGTCGCCCACCGGCGTTCTCATTTAAGTTACAAACTTTGATTAAATTTAAACGATTGTAACATTTTTATTTATAACCCATTGAAATTAAATTAACACTAAATGTTAAGGAAAGCTTACCAAAATACAATAGTTAAAACTGAATTTAATTCGGTTAGGCTAGCTTGCACAAATGCATAGACAAACAGAAAAGAAAATTAAAAATCATTGTTTTGCATTCTATTACAGTGATAAAAGCTCCAATAAAATTTCCTTTAAGATTGTATGACGGTCTTTTTTTTGCTATAAACTCTAAATTTTGCAGAGACATCTCCATAGTTTCATCCTATTTTAATATATTAACATTCTTAATCGCTTATTGTAAGCCAAGATAATAGTATTTGTTTATAACACAGCATCTGTATCAACCACAATAACGTGTAAAGACGAGGGCTCATAAACTTCCCCTTGTAATTTTAACGCAAAGTGCGACGTAAACCTATTGGCAATTCTTCCTAACTCGGTACAGATTGGTTTCGTGATGGAGATGGAAGTTACGAGCGCCGTATTCGTGAGTACTTACTTTGTATAGAAATTGAGATTGCAAGGTTTTTTAATAGTGTCATTAAAAAATAACTTTTGTAAATAGATTCTTGTTACAAACTGCTCGGAAGTTTGGCAACAACGAAAAGCTTTTTGAAGTTAAAGATTAATTTCTTTATGAAATAGTTTAATAGATTGAACGAAGTGAATATCAAGTTTAGTCATCAAAATTTTTTTGTCTATTGTATCATCAAGCATAAACTAAAATGTAAATAATAAAGTGACTATAGTATAAGAATGTCATTATTCAAATGTAAAGTATCAATATTTTGATAAAAATAAATTAAAATTTAACATTTACATAAAAAAAGGATATTTGAATAGCTCTTTTTCAATGGCAAAAATTAACGGCAATGCAAAGAAAATGAAATTTTCTTCTATCTTTTTTTGTAACACATTTTGCCAAATTAAACAGCAAATATATACCATTTTATATCTTTAAACTTTATCAGAACCCACATTCTAAAATTAAAGTTAACTCCATTTAACCAAGCACTTAAAAAAATACTGCAACGGCTTTACTTTTCAAACCGTTCGCACATAAAATATAAAAAAAAAACAGAAAGCAACACCTTTGGGTCCATATTCTCGTAGCCTTGTAACAACGTAACGTAAGGAGCTAACTTCTTTTTTATTGGCACACCTTTAATGTTTTCGCTCTTCTAACAACTTTGAATATGGGGCTTTTTATTAGGCGATTTGATTGCCACAATCTAAATTCAACCTTATCATATCCTCGTAAGATCTATTATTATGAGTCGTGTAATAAGATTTGAATGTCAACGATAGATAAAAACTTTTACGCTTGAAATTAAAGAGTGATGTAACTCAAAATGGCAACCATTGTAATTTAAACCTATAGTTCTGTGCAAAGGGTTTGTTTTCTTTTGTATTATATATTACACTTAGTTATTACTTACTTAACCACTACCAAAGTCTCGCGTATTTTGTTTTAGAATCACGGAATGTCCTTTTGATGTGTTGGGCTGCGAAGCATTGTGCTCTTATAATGTTGGGATAAAACCAAAGTCCGTTTATGCGACCAGTGTTAGCGTGAAAACGAATTGAAGTTTTTTATCTGTTGTTTTATTTTAAAGACCCGGTTGTAAAATAGTCGTATTGTAAGATGCATTAACGACAATAATCTTAGTTTTTATTGGATATTTATTTACATAATTTTTCAAAATTAATGAAACTTGAAAATAAATGCATTTCTCAATGACTATATGTAAACTGTTCATTTCCCTGTTTTGGTGGGACAATACGCGGCGACAAGTTCCGCCACTCAACACGTAATGTTTGGAATTCTAAAGTGGATAACGGAGTGTCTTGACTCTAGGTTCTCTCTGCTATGTGAGATAAAGTGTAAAGCTGCTTATTTCTTTTTGTATACTTTTATTCCATATTAGTAAGCATCGCGTTTATTAATAAAAAACAATAAATATAATAAAAGTGTCATTTTCAACTTGTTTGTTGGTCAAATTGTTATTAGATCTGACGGCTAAGCGCTTTCGGTATATGTGTTGTATAATTTTTATACGGATTTATTAAAATATATGAGTATTTGTTATTAAAAAAATATTTATTAACACATTGTTTCGTCGTTATGGTACCCCTGTCGAATTTGGTAATTTTTCCTTAAAATAAAAATTAAATCAAATTTGCGCTTCTTAGTAAATAATCGTGTACAAGTGATTCAAATTCAGAACGTCAACAACAGCTGTTATTTTTAATTAGGACTTGCTTTTTGCTGATGAGATGATATGTTGTAACTAGCGACCCGCTTGCGGCTTCGCCTGTGTTACCTACACGACTAAGCTATTTCGTTTTACCGTCCGCCCGCATTCTCAGTTAAATCTCAAACTTTGCTTAATTTAAATGGTTGTAACTTTTTTATTAATGAGTCGATTGAAATGACATAAACACGAAATGTTGACAGAAGTTTACCAAAATACAAAAGAAAAATATTTATTGTATCAAATCATTGTTTTGGGTTCTATTATACTGATAAATGCCTTCAATAAAATATATTTTTTTCATTTATCTTCCATGTACAGCAATCAGTTACATTTTCATTATACCTATCTATGTATAAAGCAACAAATATTCTACCGAGTTTGTGTTTCAGTATTTTACGCATATTAGACTAGAAAATATAGAAATCTACTTCTTTATACCAATTAAGCCGCGATGACTGAGGGTTAAGGAATATTTGAAATATTGCAATTTTCCCCACTTAGAGTGCACAGTGCAGCGATGACTCTAAGACTACTAAGCACGCGATGTCTCTAAGATATTATTGTCGTAATGTTTATTCCTACAATTGGAGAAGAGATTATGATATTAAGTTTTATTGTTTGCATAGTTAGTTGTACGCGACAAGTACATTTCTTTCAGATTTTTGTTCTATTCAAAACGTAACAATTTCATTTGGTTAATAATAAGTAGCATTTTTAGACTTTGTTTATTTATTCGACTAAATGTACTAAATATACAATCAGGTTTTACTTTTTTATACTCATTTACAAAAAGTATATAATTAAATCGCCTGAAACTCGCGTAATGAATCATTTAAAAGAATCTTAAAGCTAAGTAATAAGCAAAAACAAAGGAAGTAAAGGGGTAATAATCCTCAAAATAAGTATAAGTGTACTTTGTAACGAAATAAGTTTCAAAAGAACCAGAGGATTGCGGTTTTTTCCTTTTAACCGTGCTTACAAATCGTTTTGTTGGAAGTTTGTTGGAAACGTAAATATGCATTTATTAAAAGTCTTTTAAATTTACTTTCTTGTGTTTAGATATTCGATCTTTGTTTTGGCGTTTGATTTCATTAAAGTTTTGTTGTTGTTTAATCGGATTTGGTAGCTAAGACAAAGTTCGGCGTTGAGTTCCGCCACCTAAATCGTTCGGAATTCGAACGAAAAGTGGCGAACGACTCTTGATAGTAGGTTCTTTCTTTCACCATGCTATGTAGTATGCATATTTAAGAATAAAATTATGAAACGTATAAGACAAGTCATATTTCTATAAACAGCTTAACTTGACTTAGCACCAAGACACTCCGTTCTCCACTTTCTGTCCGAAAATCGAGACTGCGTGGTCAGTAGCGGAGCTCAACGTCGCCATTTGCCTTACCAAAGGGGAAAAATGTAAATAATTTAAATATAATTATTCCCTAGAGTGGGATTCGAACCCACTTCCCTAATTAGACGCAGTTCCACTGCGCCACGATGGTCTCATTATCAATGCTTTCAAAAAAATGCTATGAAATGTCTTCATGAAATATATAATTATAGTATTTTTACAATGAAATAAGTTTCGCATTCAAGAACCTTACACTTGTATAAACAAATAACTTCTAGTACAATTGTTTTAAGATCAACAGTTGTTAAATTATTTCTATAGATATTGTCAAAATTTTAAATTACTAACAAATAAAAAAAAAGTATAAGTATATTTTTGATTTTCAGTTCATAGCTTCAGAACATAAATAAGCTGAAATGATATATGTAGTTTCCATTGTAAAATCAAAACTAATCTGACATTTTTGTACATAAATTTGAGTTACAATTTTTCTTATGTTTCCTCATCACCAATTTCCTAAGAATAGAGAAACAATATTGACAAGTCACTCCGAATTCTCTTTCTATAACATACCAACGGCAAATTCCTACATATATAAGGCGCTATGTGGTAAAAAAATAACGACGCGCGATATCTAGTTAGACTTGGAATAAAAATTATTTCAAATATAATTCACCTGCAATCACCTCAGCATTAATATAGTCGGATAAGTTTTCCCTGTTGTCTAACGTGGCGTCAACAACTAAAATTAAACAATACTTTTTACATTTTTCAAGCGTTATTCACACACTTAGAAAATTAAAAACCATTTTTAGAAAACGTATAAAAAAAATTAACGCAGCGGGATTCGAACCCCCGCTCTTGGAATAAAGCAATTTAATTGTTTCTTCAGTAACTGTACTAACAGTTTTGCACCTAATTGCAGTGCAAATTACTCAATCACGTGGTGGAACTACACCATTTCTGTTAAACGTCGGCTTGTCTCGACCGGTGGAGGTTTACGTCAGTTAGTCACTAGTTTATAATGTATACAGATGAATCTTGTCACTAATACTGTTTGAAGAGACATTTGCATTATAATTTTTGTACAAAATCAATAAACCAGGCCTAATATGAATATGTATTTTATTTAATGCAAACGTAGCGCAGTCGCAAGTGTTAGATGTTTGGATATTGTTCAGGGTTCGATTCGCAATTATGGGAATATTTATATGAAAAAGAATGCCGTTTAAGGTTGTGATGTTGTGTTTACAGACAGTGGAGTACTTCTGTAAAGTATAGTAGTATTAATTAGATCTATTTGTTTTTTATCTTCACTTATATCCAAAACTATCATTTTAATGACCTCAAGTCTACACTTCGGTTCCAAGTCCCAGGCACTGCTCAGAGCTCTTCTATCGGCCATTTTGCTATAGGCTGATTCCATGTGTTACCTTCTTTTCAAAAATATACATGTGACAAATTTACATGAACTCAAAAAACACATACCTACATTAAAATAATACGTCCATATTAGCTTAACTATGAAACATATTTATAAATCAAGTTTATTTGATAACTAAATAGCATAGAATTTGATGAATTCCGTTCAATGTATGAATGTACGTAGGGTTCGCTAATAGCTAGAAGCCGCGAGCCGCTAGTTGCGAGCCGGGAGCCGCTCGTGTCAACATGCATCGATTGTCTCGATGTTGAGACTTCATTTCATTAAATTCAGTCCGATTCAGTCAATAAGCTTGCACACATGGACTCGATAAATAAAAATACATTAACACCCGTATTACGCGGCCCGAGTGACGTCATAATTGGCGTACAACCTTCACCCAGTAATTGAGGCCGGCGGACGAAAAAACGTTATTTTTAAACGGTAACCGAAATAAAAGAGTAATGAGTTATTGATTCGGCCGGGGTTAATGGCCGTAATAACGTTATGGAATTCACTGTCAAGGCCGGCGTCGATTAATGGTTTTTTTAATTTGTATTTATAAATAATGCGATGCACAGAATGAGTTTTTTATTTGAACGTTTCGTTGGAAGGCTTTTATAGTTGGAGCTACGAGCGGTTGTAGTTGTATGCGTGCAATCGAGTTTAACAAACAGTCGGTTAGCTAAGCGCTATATTGCGCTGCACGTTATATTGTCCTATGGTATTTTATGATGGTGTGATCTTATCAAAATCGACGTAACTAATAACTTTATAAGAATAAATGCTCTGAGGTATTAAATTACTGTAAGAAGCTTATCGTTAAAGGGAAGGGTGGCAGCTAGCTAATCAAGAATATCAAGAAATAGATATTGAATGTTTTTTTTTGCAGCTTTACGCTTTTTTCAGGAGTAGTCAGAGAGAACCTATTGTCAAAACGCACTCCGTTCTGCACTTTCCGCCCGAAATCGGGATATTGCAAGTGAAACTTGACGTCACGCTTTGTCTGATCACCAGAGCGGAGACATGAAATATATTTAAAACATAATCATTCTCCCGAATAAGAATCAAACCTACAATCAATAGTGTTGACAGTCAGACGGTGGCCCATTGTTATGACCTCATGTTAAAGTTTTAAAAACCAAATAAAAATGATATTTGTATTGTTATCATTTTTTTATAGTGTTATTCGTACACTTAGAATACGTTAGAATACGTGAAACACACATTTAGCAAACTTATAAAAAATTGAACGCAGCGGGATTGGAACCCGCGCCTCTTGAAAATCGTTCAAGTCAATGTTCAAACTTATACTTATACGGTATGTTATATATATACTTATACGTTACGTACTAAATATGTGTTTCTCTCTGACTACCCTGCTGTAAGAGCATGAAGATGCTTTCTTTTTCTACGGATACGCAAGCCTGAAGAAATTAATTTGTTGATTCGACTTTCATCTGTATATTTAAGTCTGAAGGTAAAACTAACGACCCCTTTTTACGAAAATTATGCGACCGGAGAAGCAACATTATGCAAAATTCCACTGAAAGGAAGGCAACCATGTGTTGGACAATCAATTTTGTATAAAGGGACATATACGTTGATATGGCAATGCGTAATTTACGCGTCAACGGTTCCTCAAATTTACACAAATTCGTGATTTATTTTGAATTTCAGTAATTATAGAGTCAGTGTATTGTAATATATTTTACGTGTAAATTTTTCCCCTAATTGAAACATGACCTAAACCCTAATTTATAACCGCTGCTTACAATTAGACTAACCAGGCTACTACTGCGCTATCCGCGGCGATAAATACTCAATAGCTTTTGAACTCTAAATTTAGTCCTTTAAACATATGATAATATATATATTTCTTCTTGTAAGTTTCAAACTCATTCTTCAAAACAGATTTCCAAATATTTCAAAAAGACACTCATTCTTCAAAAAAGAAGAAGACGTTTCAATTAGGGAAAAAAATTACATTTAAAATGTATAACGATCTATAATTATTGATATTAAGAAATGTGAAAATACAAACCCATAATCAGCACAGCAGCAGATTTTCAAAACTATGCCTATTATAGTATATTAAAAAAAAGCAATATATTGAGCTAGATCAGTTTCATTCTGAGTGCATCGTATATATGTTTTTATCTTAATACAGGTGTGCATGTTACTATATATAAATGTAATTATATATTTTAATATGTTTTTTATTACTATATTATTTTTGTATTATAATTTATTATAACATTTTGCTTTTATTTACGTGTAAACATTTACTTATTTATTATGTATTATACATAACTTATTCTAATTAACGAACATACCTTACTTTTGGAGTCGGTTGATCAGTTTTAAATAAATATCTTCAGCCGTCGTGAGCACCCGTATAAGGCATACAATCATATGAATTTTCTGTAGAAATTCAGCGTTTCACACGTTAGCCTGCCCAATAAAAAACTGAGGTTAGAAAATAGTTGCGTCTAATAAAGGACTAATAGCCGCGATTTCTAATGGCAAAACATGCGAAATATGGATTTAAAATTTAAACAATCTTCTAATTTTTAGCTTCACATTTTTTCCCACATAATCAAGGAAAATCTAGTATCAAGATACTCCGCAATCCACTTTCCATTCGAATTCAATTAGCAAAAAAAAGATCTGAATTCAAATAAAAATAATTCCACCGAGTGCGAATCGAACCCAGAACCAATCACGATTACTGTCAGATGCTGTCCCACTGCGCCACGATGGCTACAATCTTCAGCGATTGTATTTTGTAAATATAAAATATTGCTATTTTATTATAGTCTTTACCCCTTTGGTTTAAGACATAGATTAACATGTAGTTATATGCAATTCATCTATTCATTGACATAAGCTTCAATAAATTGTAATCTAATTAAATCTATAATCAAACATTTCATAGCATTTTGTTACGGAAGTCATACAGACACTAGCGACTCGCCCGCGGCATCGCTCGCGGCTTCGCTCGCATGATCGCGTGACGTTTAAAAGGGAGAAATAAGTAGGCTATTTTTATCCCAAGCAAGACCTATAAGCATCTCTATAAAATTTCATCACAATCGGTTCAGTGGTTTGGCCGGTATGACGTCGCAGACAGATAGACTGTTACTTTCGCCTCACTTCACTTCACTCACTTTATCTATTTCTCACTCATTCATTAATTTCTTCACTTCAAATCACTTTAATTATTTGACAATTCGCACCCAAAAAATTATGAGAAGACTCTCAATTACGTTAAATTAAAATAAACAACACAGCACAGCTACGTATTAGAATTTCGACGTAGCTGAATGTGGATAGCATGGCTTTCCGGTCAGAGCGCTTGAACGGTTTTCAAGAGGCGCGGGTTCAAGTCCCGCTGCGTTCAAATTTTTATACGTTTTCTAAATATGTCTAATTCATATTTTCTTAAAATAATCTACTGACGTCATATACTATCAAATGTTTAAAATAATCAGTTATGAAAATATTTAAATAAATATAGGTATATACTTACACCAAAAAACAAAAACGAATATATATCAGAACACTTATCACTAAATGCACCACATCACTTGCACCATATTACAACACTATTGCACTTAAATATTATTATGCTATTATATACTAATTAATTAAAAAAAAAATTGCGGTTTTTTGAGAAGAAATTGTATTTTTTAAACTTTTTGGACTTAATTTTTGAAGTACAGCGAGCTCGGCCCGCGCATTCGACGGTCGACAAGGAACTCGTCTTAAGGGCGAAAAGACGTTAGGTGAGACCCTTCGATCCCCTTCGTTGAGTTTGTATTGTGATAAACGAATGTTGTCTAATGGCAGTTGGATTTTTAAATAAATATTTCTTGAAGTTTTCATGTTTAAGCCATTAATATTTTGCAAATTAAGGAACGTTATTATTATTTTTAATCTAATGTTGTAGATCATTGTTTCATAATCTTTGTTTCATTCATAATCATTGTTTCATAATCATATCTTTGTTTCATAATATGAAAAAAATAAAACCATTTTTATTGTACTTATTTTATGTTTATTGTTTTGTAAATACAACAAACAAAAAGTTTAACATATTTGAAAAGTAACTAAATATGGAAATTAACATCTCATACACTTAAAATATAATAAGATCTTAAAAAAAATAACTGGAACTCTTAATATAAATATATATAATAAAATAAAAGAGGCGACGGCGAGAATTTTAAAATGCGTGTATGATATTTGGACGTACAGTGATAAGGTAATCAAAAATAGGTTTTATTTACATACATTTAGAGGCTAACTTAAAACTCAGGTGAGATTGTAAAAACTGTTTATTTTGAAGGGTAAGCTTTCTTCGCGAACACTACTGTTGTTCGGGAATAAAACGACAATAGGAACAGGGATGTATTTGTAACATAATTTATACTAATTTAAAAAATTAAAATAAACTATCTAGTCTTTATGTATAAACAAATTTAAATTTTGTAGTTTGACTAGCTTGTTGGTATAATTGGCTTGTAACCAGCATGGACGATGGTCCTATCCTATATTTTATATAGTTATTAGTGTTCATTAATTAATTTTCTGTCTTAGTTATGAAACAGTTTTACAATTGTCAAGAGATTTATTTATTTTTTTTCATGTGAAATATGTTTTTTCTTTAAAAATATTATTATCGATGATACTTAAGAATAGAAAAAGGTAAATAGCATATTATATAATAGGTTAATAACTATTATCTAATAGCATATTTAAAATAACACACAAATATTAAATTGCTGAAACCCATATGAAAATTTAAACATTTAAACAAGCACAATTTGAATCTGTACCTACACCTATAAAATCTGAGACCTAAGAAATAAAGGCCAATAAAGATATCTTACATTTTTTATATCATCAACTTAAAACTTTTGAAAGATTGTTACAATTTTTACTAGTAACTATTAAAACTTGTATTATTAATATTATATTTTTAGTATTTGTCTTTTTTCTCTAAATTAATATTTGTCCAATATTTATATCCACGAACATTACTTTTTGTCTATATTTTTCTTTTATTTTGAGTACATCTCTGTGCTAGGAAGTAATGCACGGTGGCTTATTTTTAACGGTCATATTGACGACACACGCGCCGTTAAGTACTTAGTTAAATGTATTCTATTGCATCGAATTAAAAGTCTTCCACTAAATATATTTATAAAAATATATCATAAAAATTAAATGTAGTAGCTATAATAATACATTTAGCTTTAAAAAAATCATTATGTTTTTTGATTAGTATTACATTAATAAAAATACTAAAACACTCAATAATCTGATAAGAATAGGAGTTATAATTATAATTTATAAACTCATTCATTAATAAATTTATAATTTATAAACTTATTCATTGTAATGGCAAGAATATAGTATAGTCATAGATTTTTATTAAAAAAAAGTTTAAGTTTAAAAAAAATTTAAAGTAGAAACTAAAAAAAAGTAAAGTTTACTTATGAAACTTGATTGTAATCTCTTTACGTGATATTGCAACAAATAGAATGTAAACATTGCATATAAGTTAAGTCATCGTCATCTTAAATTAAAAGGATGTTATTTAAATATAGTTATAAATCAGTATTTATTACATATTTGACTCGGGTGAATTAATAGATAAAAATAAATACATTTATGAATTCATTTCATATTATACCTTCTGGCTTAATACGCGTATACGGTGTTTACAGGTTTAAATTCTACTGGAGGAAATACTACATAATTAATTTTTTATTCGAGTTGCAAAAGATCGTTTACGATTGTCTAGCTTAGACAGAGAGAACCTAGTGTGTAGACACTCAGTTCTCCGTTCCCACTTTTGTCCCTAATGTGGGACATTGTGTGTTGAATGGCGGATTAATTATTACTAATAATAATAAAAAAATTCAAATGATACCTTAAAACAATTTGAAATTTAAAATAACGGTCGTCCGAACAGATGTGCACGCGCATAATGCACGTCTAAGACGTGTGCTGGACACACGAACGGAAGTTACTTATTTCCATAAATGTGTTAACGGGTTGCCTTATAATTAAATATTGCATTTCAATTTAAAGCTTTAACATATCTGTCTTAAGGTTGCAAATTGTTTTTCGTAAGTCATTTATATTTTTAATGATCTAAAGCTCCAATTTTCAACATTAACTTTGTAGAAATAAGGTATCTTTTACATATTTATAAATCGATTTCGATACGTGTCCTGCGCACGCGCCGTCTTGGTCTATGATCACAAGAAAGTAACAGGATGCTTCTTAACGCAAGGGTGACAACCCTAAGACGTTTAAAGTAATAGCCATAGAAATAAGCTGGCTTTACCGATTTGGGTTTTTATATTCAAAATATTTTATTGGTCGGCGGCGTTGTGTTCTGCCATTCACTAAACAGTGAGCCGATTTCGGGATGCAACTGAAGAGCGATGTGTCTTGACACACTACGTTCTACTCTGCTGTGCTGGAAAAAGCCTGCTATAATAAAAAAATAAGATTTTTACGTCTATTTTTACCAAGAAGTGTGACAGTGTCTCCATTCTTCTCTGTTTCTAATAAAATGCTATGCTTCAAATGAAGAAACTTAAGTTTATGTAATACTAGCTGTTACCCGCGACTTCGTTCGCGTCCGTAAGTTCTATAGAGATTATATTCGCTTGTACCACCCTTGTAGTTATCTGTTCCTACCTGACATGTCTTAACTATATTCTGCCTCTCTTCCAATTTTCGCGAGAGCCCTCAGATCTTCTTAATTCGGTTCTGTTGTAAAATCCGTTCGTAACGAACGTCTACTGTACGTAGTAGAAATTCTCTGCCAAATTTTAAGTTGGTAGCGAAAAATTATGGACTTTTATACATACTTGCTTAGATCTCCATAATGCGGTCCTGTCACAAAAATCATTCTTATCGGACATGTACCTAAATTATAAACTATGGTCCTGCTAAATTTTTACTTTCCAGAAAAAAATAAAAGCCTCTCACATAAACTTGCGAGAGCTCTTCGATTATCTTATTTTGAATGCAAAATCCGTTCTTAGCGGACATCTTCCAACTATAAACTATCTCTCTGTCAAATTTCGTCTTTATACGTCAAAAGGTTTAAGGCTTTTGCCGTTATATATTATATATAAAATTCTGTCAATACTGTCAATACTTATTTGGGAGAGAAGCATAAAAGTTGATTTTGTTATTATTTTATTATTATCATAATATTAAAAAAAATTTTTTATTATCCCTGGACTATACCTAAGGATTCGAAGTAAGGCACTGGACTCTTTGAAATAGGTAATGTGTCTAAAAGTAGACGGATAGTAGAACTTAGAACATAAGTAAAATATAACCATTACTAAGTTCGGAAATTAAACTACAACTTCAATGAACAGCTTTGTCAAACTAAGGCGGTAGAATTGTAAGACCAAATAGTACCGATTTGCTAACTCTATCTTGTTAAGTTAAGACAGTTACAAATTATCTATATCCGAACAAACTTGTATCTAAATTTGTCGTGGGAACTAAAGTATATCATAGCATGTTAAAAAGTTGATTTTCGTGGTAAATGGACTTTTCTTGTTTTTTTGCGCTTATTCTGCATCAATATCATCGGCATCTCCTTTCTGTCCCAAAAATTGAGACATGGTGCTTTAAGTAGCGGTACTCAACTCCGCGTTTTGTCGTACTGAAGCGGAGAATTGAAAGTAATTTAAATATAGCCAATCTGCCGAGTGGGAATCAACCACAATAGCGTATAATTTTTTAAAATATAAATTCCTAAACTAATAGTTACATAAATTTGGCCCGAATATAATTTAGTTAAATAAATAAATTGAAGTATCACGGATAGGTATACTCGCTTATATTATATTTTAACGAAAATGTATGTGAGAAGACAATTTTTTTCTATACTTCTATTACAGACTTTTTAATATATTTTTTGTTTTAAGGAGCCACTGTTGAAGTGACTCAAAACACTGACAATTAATTAGCACCGCCTGTCAGTAGACCTGCTGTTACTTCTAAACCTTTCCAACCTTTTTTAAAAATGTACTAAATACTGTTTATCATAAAAAACAGTTATGATTATTATATACAAGATATTAAAGTTGTTTTTCGCTTGTAGAACAGTAGAAAACGTTAAACAAGCATCTGTTCTCATCTAGGGTTAATTGATAACAAGACGACTTCTTTCGCCAGTGATGAACCTGTCATGAAAACTATTATGTTTTTTTGTAATTTAGTGTTTCTATGAGAAATAGATAATAAAGACGAAGAATTTTTTAATTTGTATACTTATAGAGAAAATCTAAAGACTAACTGTAATAATTTTTTTTATTATATTTTATTAAGACACTAAAGACATATGGACTTTACCTTTGATTTAAATATTATTCCTTTTTTATAAATGACGGATAATAACGGTTTTTTTTTTGTACCATTTCCAGTACTTAAATCTAAGTTTGATAGAAACATAGAGAGCTTAGAGATGTACGAGTATAGCCCAAAAGAGTCCAGTTTTTGTAGAATAAAACTGTAACTATTTACACAATCTTCTGACTTATAATGAAAAAATATTATTTATAACATTTTAATAAATAAGCCAAGTCCATTTTCTGATGCATTTGACTCGATTGTGTCATGGTGCAAAAGGAACGTCACTGTGCGGAAATGGACTGCGTTCCAATCGTAGTAATGTATGTATATTAACGTTTAAAATATTTTGGGGCTTGGTTAGAAACCTCACAAAACTAAGTTTACCCACCTTACTATACAATTAGATTCATCGTTTTTAGAAAATGTATAAAAACAACAAAAACAATTATTTTTACGTTTTCTAAACAGGTTTTCAATTTCCTAAGTGTGTGAATAACACGAGGACGAGCACCGTGGTGGATACAGAATCGGTATTTATAAAATAGTGAAGTATATTCACTCTTGAATGTTTATATGTCAATAATGAATAAATAAATTATAATATAAATATTCTTTTTCATATTAAAATATAAACGTACGTTTGAAAAAAAAATATTAAATCAAAGGCGTGTCGTATTTAGCGAAAAATTTATTTTTATTTGAAAGTGCGTAGAAATATTTTGTTTCCAATATTTTGTTCATTTCTGTTAACGATAACGAATGTAGAAAAGTATTTAATCAATTTTAGTTTTCGTTTTTGCTTTGCTTCTATCTATAAATATAATAATATTACTTTTAAAATGTTAATTTTGTTTTTTTTTTACATTTCTGGGGTTTAATTAGCATTCTTGATTATACTTGTGAATTGTGGGGGGCGTGAACCTATATAAAAAATAACAAATACTTAAGATATGCTAGAAGCCTACACTTCCTCTGGACTTCTTCTCCATAAAAATTTAAACTATGCCAAACTTCAAACTCTGTCCGTAAAATTTTCGTAAAAATGTTAAATGTCGCATTCACTTCACTTCACTTATAATGCTTAATAATTATGTCACTTGTCATTGTCACTTCTTTTTCAATCTTCGAACGATAAATCACTCCACTCTTAATTAACGTAAGCTAAGATACACTGAGGGTTACTTTATGAGGGAAGAACGGCGTTACAATATTTACTGACCTCTTCAAACATTGAATGAATTGAGACAAATCTTTACATGGTTACGGAAAGTGTTTGAAAGCCATTAAATGACTCGATAGTTGCAATATTAAAGATTCTTAGAGGAATCCTAAAAATAAAATAATTATAGGTCAATTTTGATGTAAAAGTAAAGCGAGTGTTGCATAAAAATTGGTATTGATGTTACCAACATTAGCTTAGTCTTTAAGTGCAAGGAATGTGTTATGAGTGTTGCCAAAAGATTTTGTTGCAACCAATTAGTATAAGTAGCCATTACATTTATAGCCTAATGTTTACTAAACAGAGCTGTTAAGTGTCAATAGACTGATCAGCATTCAGCCATTATTCATACTGGTAGGCATCTCATTAGAAATAATTATTTATTTATTATATTACAGCTCGCAAGAACTATAGCTGTATTATATTTTTGGCTTTGGCTTTAGTTTTACCTTTTCGTACAACAATTAAATTCCTGGAAAGACTAAAAAGGAAGAAAAACGTAGCCTTTGTTCATCACAACACGACCCTCAAATAAAATTTGATCACAATCGGTTTAGCGGTTTTGCCGTGATGACAGTAAAGTCAGTACTGTCTGTAAAGACAGACATAAAGGTATAATATTATTACCATTTACTACAAGTTGGCATTGAAACTGACTCAAAATTATAATGAATTTCTTTATAGCGGTATTTTTTAACTGTGAGCCTTCCATATCAGACGATTGTAATTTTTTTTCAGCTTTACGCTTTTCTTTCTCCGCAGAAAGTACCTAGTGATCCTACGTTCTCATCATTTTACCCAAATTCGAGACGTTGCATATTGAATGCAGAGACTTTTTGGGTTCAACGCTTGTCTTTGTCATAACGATGAGAAGAGAAGCGAACGACGAGAGAAAAAAAATATAAAGCAATACATTTCTATTGCTTTATATTTAAAATGAATCTATTCATAATATTTATAACCATTCTTTGAAGTGGGAATCGAATCATCCTATCATACATCCTATCGCGTTTACTGTGAGACATATCCCACTAAGCCTCGATGGCTGCAAAGTTCAATGATTTTTATTTGTTAACGATAACTGCCCACCATATGAAACAACTTTTACTAATGAAACATTTACTTATTTCTTACTGTTTAGCAAGACCATTATCATGGTTCTTCTTCAGTTCCATAGATATCATCTTCAACAAATCTATCAACCGTTCCATTCGAAAATCAATCCAAAGATATTAACAAATTGTGTTAAGGCGACTTTTACTTATTTGTTATAGTTTAGCTGGTCTATTATGATTCTAAGTGAAGGTTCCACTCTTCGAAATTTATTGTACCTGTTTAGGGTTAAAACCTATACAACAAAAATCTACGTATAAAACAAAATACTAATGAAATTGAAACTTGGGTAAAAATTATAGTAATTACTTAAAGGTGGTAGTTTTCTAGTCTCTTAAACTTACACATCAAATTTTTTAGACAATTGTAATATTTTTTTCAACTTTAGGATTTCTATCTTTCCGAGATTGAGTTCAAGACGCTGGAATTACTTGCGGAAAATTGAACGCCCATCTTTTCCTTACCGGATAGAAAAAATGAAAAAAATATAAGCATTTCATCAAGTGGAAGTCGAACCCATAAATATCGTATTTACACTCATACGCTACCCCACTGCGGCACAGTGTTTTTTTAGTCTATCATGGTTCCTTGTCATCTGACAAGACTAAAAAAAACATTGTTATATTACAATGGAAAATGCCTAGCACACTTTGAACAGCTTTTATTACGGGCGCATTTGCTATTATTTAATAGGTCCGTGTCATGATTTTTTATAAGTAAACGGCAAGTGCACATCACGCTTATCAACTTTTACTAAAGCGACATTTTGTTATATCTTATAGTTTTGCTGGGCTTGATCAGATAATCTTTAATATTGATGTGTCAAAAAATACTGTTCATCACGCTGAACAGCATTGCTTTGTCTATTATGGTTCTACATCAGGTGGTCCATTCCTCAACACCAATTATACCTTAGGACCTTAGAGCATTTAGACTCACGCTATACAACAAAATATCTAAATGCTATACAACAAAATAGGATTCATTCAAAACCGTACAGTAACTACGAAGATGTTCGCGTACAAACAGACAAATTGACACAAAAAAATTTAAATCATACATTTATATTCTGTTACTGTTGCTTTAAATTGTTTTTTCGTAAATATATTCAATGAAAAGACTCAGTTACAATGTACAAGGACAGTTTTATTATTTTATATAGTATAGAATAGATATTTACTTAAAAACGTCCCTTGAAATTTAAATTTGGAAGTAATGCCTCTACAGAGGAAAAAAAGAGAGTACTGCGATAGCAACACTATTGCATGCATTGCATTATACTTGCAATTATTGACACACTTGAAATATGCGAAATATATGCAGGTAAAGAGGATTACGTCTCTAAATTGTATAGTTAGATAATTAGATTTCATAGTGTATTGAGTTTTTTTCATTTAAATAGCAGTTTTTTTATTTAAATTTCTATCATCACTATCACTAACTCATTAGCTGTAAAATGTTGATTAAGAACGTCAGTTAACAAAATGTTATATTTTAAAAGATAATCAAGTTATGTACTTGAATAGCCTCAGCATGAGTCAGTCCATTGGGAGTTGTATTAGACGCTACGGCTGAATTTATTTGTTAATTTAACGGCACTGTGTGCTCTGTAAACACTTGTTGCCTAATCTCGAGACATTGGGTGTTGAGAGACGGACTTATCACCGTATTTTGTCTTACCAGAGCAGGGTAATGGCAATAATTTAAATACATTTTTTTCGACATTTATTTTTCTGTAATGGCTGGTGTTTTAAAAATATAATATAATAATTATAATTATTTTTACTAATTTGTTATGTTAATTTTTGTTTGAAAAATCGATCATTGTAAAAAAACTATTATAACTATTATTAAAATGTTATAAGGAGTTTAGTCGTTTGAAGCCAAGTCTCGTGCAGCAGCCTTATCACGACTTAGAACCGTCTATAGTAGTTGATAGCTTATACAAATTTTCGTAGCTGTACTGTTAAGAAGATTCCTCAACTGGAACCAAACGTTTGTGCACCATCATGCTATGAACATTATCATAAAAATACTAATCGATGATAATCATCGAAATTGTACTTGCAAAATTCCTACTCAGTGGGGTATTAATCTTGGGTTGACATATACTATAATAGACATTCGACAACGGTTCGACAAAAAATCAAGTTTAACTTTCTCATACTCGTGTCTTTTTGATGGCAAATTTCGATTCAAACTTGAATTTTCTCATCAATAATATGAATGCATATCTATTCTACCATTACGCATTTTTTACATAAATATACAATGATTATAACAAATAACATACGCAGTTCTTAATATGTAATAGGAACTCATATAATAATAGCACCTATCTATAAGGAACATACTTAATAGTATTTTTATAATTTTAATTAGTATTTTTATCTTTTAGCGATTTTGGTATTTTCTTGTTTATGGGTAGGGCCACGCTCGTTGCACGGCTTTCTGGTCCTGTTTTGTACTTGCCTGTATATAATTAATTTTGGTATTGATACTTACTGTACGGTATTTAGATTTAAGTCATAGAAGCTGAGTAAAGATGTATACTTCTTTTAAGCATGTAGCAATTTCAATTATATACTACTACTAAACTACCCGTTGCCTTAGTAACGTATATGTCACTTGATACAAAAGTACACTTGATTCAAACATACCTTTTTCTGCACACTTCTTCATATAATCTTTGTTATTCTTACTTGTAATTAACATATTAAACATTTATTTATATTCGTATATTACATTCAAAAGTTATTAGTTTAATTAGTTGATAGTAACGAAGGCTATTACTCTTTGTTTGACATGACAAAGCTATATGTGACACGGATATTATTTTTGAATCACTTCTTCTTTTTCTTCGATTATTCGTTGGTTCGTTAGCTATATACTATGTTAAAGTCGTGAAATGAACCAATATCTACTATTTTTATATATTAGAAAATATATAATAAAAAGTATAAAAGTGTAAACATTTTTAATACATCAATAATAATTTAGTCTAGATAAAAAAAACATATTTGTCGAAAACGTATAAAAATTGAACACAGCGGTATTCGAACCCGCGCCATCTTGGAAACTGTCCAAGGGTTCTGACCGCTAAGCCATGCGTGAACGTCAAGCCATGTTCGAATCCAGCCGCGTACAAATTATTATACGTTTTCTAAAAATATGTTTTTCAATTTCCTAAGTGTCATTAAAACTTTAAAAAATGTTAAAAATATTAGTCTAGATTTTTATTTATATAATTATAGCTATAACTTTTATTAAACTGGTGAACATAGTCAATTGCATTTTCTTCATGAATCTCTCAAAACGTTCAAGCCAGGCAGTGGCACTCTAAGGAAAGATCTTAGCGCTTTTTCCCATTAACATATTACGTACTAGCGACCGGCTAGCGGCTTCGCCTGCGTAAACTACATGACTAAATTATTTAGTTTCTCGCCCACCCGCGTTCTTTACTTAAATTTATAATTTGAATGTTTGTATGTTTTCGGTTTCCGAACCGATTCAAATGAAATAGACACTTAATATGGCAAACACAATAAAATGCATTTAATTTTAAGTTAAGGTTAAATTTAAAAATAAATATCTTACGTGTACATACAGATATCACTTATATTTTATTATATGTATAGATTATTGAATAGTGGAGAAGATGACGTTAGTCATACTGTAACTAATCAGAGTGGGTAAATTGAAATATTAGAAATCTGTATATAGGTATTCTACCAAGTGGGTCTCAAATCCACTTGAATTCCACCCATTTGTTTGCAATAACGAAAAATTGTATAAGTTTTTATGCCTCATTGTTAAATGATTACAAATTCGGTCTACTAAAATTTTTTTTGAAAAAGACCATTTTTTAAACATTGACAAAAGGGGAAAAACAATTAATCACATTCAAGAATTCATAAATTTAATTTATTATTAAGTAAGCAATCATCAAAGTTGACTATGAAAAACTAACAATGAAGTATGAACCACCTGACATCTTGTTCATTGTAACGTCTCAATCAAACATATGTTCTTCGTAAATTGTCCCAATAACCCTATTTTTTCCTTAATTTTAAATTTAACATAATATGATAAATATTATACAAAAATATAAGGAAATTGATACGATTAGAAGCTAATACAATCTTGAACATGGCAAGTATTTTTCTGATTGTAAACATAACTCACTCACCCACTCGTGGACATACTTTCATTTAAAACTGTATTTATCTCGCCGTTTGGTAAGATAAAATTGGTCGATTTAAAAAAAAAACATATTATGAAAATATCACATGGTGATCGGATCCAGACCCGTATGAAAATTTTCAAGCTATAAAAAAAAAGAGCATAACTTCAACAGGATATATAACCTACCTTTTTATTTTCTAATCACACATATAATACTTGAAATACGCTTGATAGTAAGAAATAAAAAGTAAATACAAAATGCTATAGAACAGTCTTTAAGATTTTTTTTATAAAGCATATTAACAAATCTCAGATTAATAAAATAAAAATACTTATAGCTTCTATAACAATAAAATAAAAATTAAATATTGTAAAAGTACAAAATGAATTGTTCTTATATTATATAAGTGCTCTCTGCATACCCTGCCTGGTAGATCATACCTACCCTGGTAGATATTTGTGACGGTAGAAGCTACAAAAAAATACTTTTTTATTTTAGGTCCGATAACTACTCGGGAATATTTTCAATAATTATCAGTTCCCCGTTTTGGTTACACCACGCTCTGCGTAGAGTTCCGTCACTCAGCACGCAATGTCTCTACAATGGAATTTGGACGTAATACTAGGTTCTCTCTGACTACCCAGCTATATATTTTAAATTATATTTATTTCAATAAATGTAGTATAAAAGAATTGATTTGACTTTTTAATTAATTATAAATAAATACATATATTTTCGACCTGAGCCTAGTTAAGTAAGAGAAGAATAAAAATCGTAATAATAATAAAAAAAATTAAGCACCTCGTGTCCGTGGTTTCATTTAATTATTATATTAATTTGTATACTATTTAAATCTATCTTCGAGAGGTTTCTAAAAGCGAATTATGACTATCATGAAATATCGAAAACCGCTTGGCGTACAAGGTCGAAATTCGGCACGAAAACAGATTTTGTAACAGGGCCGGATTAAGCTCTACGAGCTCTCGTAAGGTTGTAATAAAAATACAACAAACACAAAATGTAACTGAATTGAATTCAAACAAGAGCTCGATAGCTATTTCTTTTCTAATTGATGACAAAAAAGATGCTAGGTATAGGCATTTTCTGTGGACTGAAATATTTTATATTTTCATAATTATGCGGATGATGTTGCAGGCAACCGCATATAACATATGGAATTAAAATGCGCTTAAAACTTTTAAAACTATAAATATTATAAAGCAATAAACGTAAAAGTTCTATTGCTCTTAAAATTACATCAGGCGGAATGCATACAGCGCAGGGTTAATTATATATATATTTTTTTGGTTTAAAAAAATTAAGCGATAATCGCAGCGTATGTTTTACGACATTTTGACTAAATTTAAATAAACTGTTATTTTACTATAGGCATTGTCAATTGCAAAATACTATTGTCCCGTATGACAATTAAAAAAAAAAAGCAATAATATACGACGAATAGTAGCAAAATTTTACCGAGCACTATAGAATATGGCGTTTATATAATTGAAATTGAAATGGATAGAATAATTTTAATACCTCAACTATAATTTTAATATATAAGCTAGCTTCTTGACAAATAAGTACGTCCAATAAATTTTATATTAGTAGATATTAAGTTTTTTTTGTTTTTACTCTTTTTTCTGCTTAGAGAAAACTAGTGTCCAGACACCAAACACAGAATCACACAGAGAAGCGGAACTCAACTCAACGGCGCGCTTTGTCTTAGGATCATTCCACCGAGTGGGAATCGAACCCACAACCAATCGCGATTAAAGTCAGACACTGTCCGGGTTCGGAATATTTACAACTACTAATTGTTATTTCAAAATAGCCTTCGTTCATTTGAAACAGTGATCTTTACACAAATTCTAAATACGAAATACCTAATTAGTTAAAAATTAAAATGATTTTCTTGTTGTATTAGCTATGAAAATATTACAAATATTGGATTCAGACACGGATGGATGCAAAATTTCAACCAAATTCAGGGCAAAACGCGAGTCATAATAAAACTTTGCATGCACTCCCTTAATGTGTGCTTTTATTTAGTTAAAAAGTCTTTTTTATATTTTGAGGCCGCAATTGCGATTGGTTGTGGGTTTAGTTCTCACTTATGGGAATGATTATATTTAAATTATTTTGTAATACTCACCTGGTGACTCCTAGTGCCACGAAGGTTGAGTTTCTGCTATTCAACACCTACTGTTACTAATTTGGAAAGTACTGATTTTTGAATAAAGAATGTTTAAATTTGATTTTTGGATTTTATTTTGTAAATATGAACGTAAAGAAAATATTTAAAATAAAAAAATATATATTTTACCATATTGAAATAGTTTATATTACCTGTAGATACAGAGGACCCTTTAGATAATACTAGTAAAGAAATCAATGCCTATTATGACAGAATGACTAAAACTTGGATGAAAATCATTATTTTGAAGATCAATCGTTTATATACTGCCTATATAAAAACTGATCAAACAGATATCGACCATCATATAATGTAAATAATGAACAATACATATTATAATTGTGTTAAAATATAGCTTTTGTTTTGTAACTGTGTATGAGCAAATATACATATGGTTACATCTCAATAATTTTAATTGCATGTTCATTCAGTTGTTTCATTTTTCTTTTAATTTGTTCGAAATTAAACAAAAATTGTTTATATTGTTAATGAATAGAGCGACTTGTTACACAAGTGGTTAGTAATTGTAATTATTATAGGTCGTAAGTACGAATTTGGCGCAGGCGAAAATTTAGACGATAGTTTTTTTATGCATTATGTAAAATAGGGAAGATGTGAAAAAAATATGTCTAACATTGTCATAATTTGTCTCCGTACGCGCCCCCTATACCTACCTCGTTTATTTTTTCAGCTTTACGCTTTATCCCGTATAGCAGGATAGTCAGAAAGAACCTAGTATAAAGACACTTCGTTCAGCACTTTGAGTCAATGAAGACATTGCTTGTTTAGTGATGAAACTAATTACATGCACGTGGACGGCTCTAACTAGATGCTGGCTTCCCCTACACTATTTCATCCTAGCTTTCATTGCTATGCCGAAGATAGGATGATGGACGCCGTATACATCGGCCGTGTAGATGTTTCTCAAGTAAACGTCGACCACTGCCATAAAAACGTGTCTCTTCTGTTGAGGCATCCCACGGAAATGCCTCCTTATGGAGTGAAAGAAACTTGGTTCAATTCAACCTTAAAAAGACACAAGTTTTAGACACAACCTCTTAGAAAACCCCATTTGTCATGTCGCCAGTTTTCGAGAACATTCCTATTAAAGTATTAGCATATTGGGCCTTAACGTTTCAAGTAACTGCCAGTATTGCGATCATCTGGAATGCAAGCCCAAGTTGGCCTCGAAGAAGCTGGGTGTCATCGCCAGAGCAAGACAGTAGACGCCCAAACACCGATTGGCCCTGTATAGGACCTCAGGACTCAGGTTCGGCCTCACAAGGAGTACTGTTAACATCTCCGGGTAGGTTTACCCCGGTATCCGCTTGCATCATTTGCTCGCTTATTACGTAGAGCCATTCGAATCGTTAAGGATCCAGTGATATGCGAAAGGCTTGACACTTTGGCGTTGCGTAGAGACGTTTCCTCGCTGTGTGATTTCTACCATATTTATCACAATGCACAATGCTCTGTGAAACCGTTCGACCTGATTCCTGCCGCTGAATTTTCCAACCGCACAGTACGTAACAGACTGAAATAACATCCTTATCATCCAAATGGATACGGGGCACTCTACTACTGTGGGGTTTTGTTGGAACTTCCTTCCACGTGCCTCAAGCCTGTGGCCTACCAGCGGCAGTTTTACCAGGTCGGTACGACATGTCGCAGTTATAATTAAATAAATTGTAAAGAAATTTTAACGGTAAAAGAAATGTTTTACGAGAACTAAAACAATGTCGTTTAATTTATGATCCACTAATTGATGTCCAAGGACTCCATTTGAGAGGAATCTATGAGATTAGTGAAATTAATCGTAATAACAACCCGTTGGCAACAACAATTAACAAAAAAGCTTTTAAGTTTCAAGATAAGTATTATTTAAACATATTTAGGTGGAGAGTTTCCACAGACGCTGAACTAGTTGGCTAGTTAATTATTGTTAATCAGTTGTTCAATGTTTGAGGCCATCGTGGCGTAGTAGTAATACTAACTTTTCTCTTCATTAAAGACACTGTATGGCTTATTAGTAGTAGATAGGTGTATGTGATATAAGAAATAGATAATATTTATGAGAAAATTAAGGGCTTTGTAACATAATACTATTTATTATGGACAAATTATTGTTTAAACTTAGCAATTATTAAATATTAGTATTTATAGTATTAATTTACTAAATACTTAGATTAATTAAAAAAATTGTTGCTCAAGTAGATTCTATGACGTATAGGAAATATCAATAAACTACAATGTTTTAATCAATATACAATTAAACTGTATTGTTTCGAATTGCAAGGTAACCTAGGTATTGTATTGTAAAAAACATTTTATTTAATTTATTAAAATGTAAATATTGTACCAAGCACAGAAAATAAGTTTACACAGGTTCGTTCGTCAAAGCAGAAAAAAAAATTTGAGTATAAATAAAGGCAAAAATTTGGTTTCAGCATCAGTTCGGGTCCAACTCTCATAGCAAAATGAGAGTCGCAACCTTCGTGATCTTGTGCTGTGCACTGCAGGTAAGTTCTATATGTTTGCTATCGTCCAATTGTTTTTTATAGTAACTGTAAAATTTTTTTTTATGTTGAAAACGTAAGAATAAGTATAAATTTTACGTGAAGCCTTGCAGTATTATAATTTTCATCTTTTCCAGTATGTATCTGCATCTGCATCTTCTCTTGATAATGATTTGATGAACATGCTAATGGATGAGAATGCATTTCAAACACGAAATGTGAGTAAAAGTGACGAATTCGATGTAGACCAAACTGGAAATTTAATTGAAAGATCGACTGTGCGAAAGACAATGTCAAGGAGTGGCGAGAAATTTAAAAGCGATGCCGACGATGACGTTGAAGTAAGAACAATTGTCATTAAAAAAGACAAATTTGGAAATGAAAGAATATACGAAGAGGATGTCGTTATAAAAAAGG
Source organism: Podotricha telesiphe (assembly GCA_038994665.1). NCBI lineage: Eukaryota > Metazoa > Arthropoda > Insecta > Lepidoptera > Nymphalidae > Podotricha > Podotricha telesiphe. Next base: position 792,798 of record JAOYRR010000307.1, on the reverse strand, counting down.
TACCTGGAGCTTCAAATGCATTCTCCAGTTCCAGCGCAAGTGCTGCAAGCTCTACAAGTTCTTCCAGAGTTGCAAACAGCGGCAACAACGCGAATGTTGTCGTAATTAACGACAGAAAAGCCGGTTCTGCTTCATCTGCATCTGCTGGTGGTGCTTCGGGACTCCTTGGACAATACGGATCGCAAGGAGGACTAGGTGCTGCCAACGCAGAAGCTGCTGCTGCTGCCGCCGCAGCTGCTGCCGCCAATGGTGGTGCTGGATTAGAAGGATTATACGGCGCAGGATCACTCGAAGCTTACAGAGCAGGTCTTGGTGCAAACCGTGGAGGCATTGTCGTTATCAACGAAGGCGGATCAGGATCTAGCTCATCAAGCTGCTGCTGCTACCGCCGCAGCTGCTGCCGCCAATGGTGGTGCTGGATTAGAAGGATCCTCAGTATCCTAAATCAGGTGGATCATCATCGTCTGCTTCATCTGCATCTGCTGGTGGTGCTTCGGGACTCCTTGGACAATACGGATCGCAAGGAGGACTAGGTGCTGCCAACGCAGAAGCTGCTGCTGCTGCATCCGCAGCTGCTGCCGCTAACGGCTCTGGCGCTCAAGGACTCGGCTACGGCTCTGGCCTCGGTGGTATTGGACTCGGTGGTGCCGCGGACTCGGACAGGAGGGTTGCAAGGAGGACTAGGTGCTGCCAACGCAGAAGCTGCTGCTGCTGCTGCTGCCACAGCTGCTGCCGCGAACGGCTCTGGCGCTCAGGACTCGGCTACGGCTCTGGCCTCGGTGGTATTGGACTTGGTGGTGCTTCGGGACTATTTGGACAATACGGATCGCAAGGAGGACTAGGTGCTGCCAATGCAGAAGCTGCTGCTGCTGCATCCGCAGCTGCTGCAAGCAAGCGCAAGCGCTGCTTCAGCTGCTGGATTGGACCATCTGGACTCTACGGCCCCATACGGAAAGCAAGGATCCTAACTTAGAGGACTAAGTGCTGCCAACGCAGAAGCTGCTGCTGCTGCCGCCGCAGCTGCTGCCGCCAATGGTGGTGCTTTGGATTAGAAGGATCACTCGAAATTATCCTAAATCAAGGTGGATCATCATCGTCTGCTTCATCTGCATCTGCTGGTGGTGCTTCGGGACTCCTTGGACAATACGGATCGCAAGGAGGACTAGGTGCTGCCAGCGCAGAAGCTGCTGCTGCTGCCGCCGCAGCTGCTGCCGCCAATGGTGGTGCTGGATTAGAAGGATTATACGGCGCAGGATCCTGGAAGCTTACAGAGCAGGTCTTGGTGCAAACCGATGGAGGCATTGTCGTTGCCTCAGCGAGGCGGATCAGGATCTAGCTCATCCAAGCGCCACTAGCGTATCGAGTGCAAGAAGCTCAGCCGCAGGCAACAATGGCATTGATAACGGTGCTGGATTAGGACGCGGCAGTTCAGGAGCGGGAGCTGCAAGCGCAAGCGCAAGCGCAAGCGCTGCTTCAGCTGCTGGATTTGGACCATCTGGACTCTACGGCCCATACGGAAAGCAAGGATCACTTAGAGGACTAAGTGCTGCCAACGCAGAAGCTGCTGCTGCTGCCGCCGCAGCTGCTGCCGCCAATAGTGGTGCTGGATTAGAGGGATCACTCGAATATATCCTAAACCAAGGTGGATCATGTCATCATCTGCTTCATCTGCATCTGCTGGTGGTGCTTCAGGACTTCTTGGACAATACGGATCGCAAGGAGGACTGGGAACGCCAACGCAGAAGCTGCTGCTGCTGCCGCCGCAGCTGCTGCCGCGAACGGCTCTGGCGCTCAAGGACTCGGCTACGGCTCTGGCCTCGGTGGTATTGGACTTGGTGAGATTGCCGCGGGACTATTTGGACAATACGGATCGCAAGGAGGACTAGGTGCTGCCAACGCAGAAGCTGCTGCTGCTGCCGCCGCAGCTGCTGCCTGGCGAACGGCTCAGCGCTCAAGGACTCGGCTACGGCTCTGGCCTCGGTGGTGGTATTGGACTTGGTGGTTGCTTCGGGACTATTTGGACAATACGGATCGCAAGGAGGACTAGGTGCTGCCAATGCAGAAGCTGCTGCTGCTGCATCCGCAGCTGCTGCCGCGCAAGCAAGCGCAAGCGCTGCTTCAGCTGCTGGATTTGGACCATCTGGACTCTACGGCCCATACGGAAAGCAAGGATCACTTAGAGGACTAAGTGCTGCCAACGCAGAAGCTGCTGCTGCTGCCGCCGCAGCTGCTGCCGCCAATGGTGGTGCTGGATTAGAAGGATCACTCGAAATTATCCTAAATCAAGGTGGATCATCATCGTCTGCTTCATCTGCATCTGCTGGTGGTGCTTCGGGACTCCTTGGACAATACGGATCGCAAGGAGGACTAGGTGCTGCCAGCGCAGAAGCTGCTGCTGCTGCCGCCTGTTTGCTGCCGCCAATGGTGGTGCTGGATTAGAAGGTTATGCGGCTGGGATCACTCCGAAGCTTACAGAGCAGGTCTTGGTGCAAACCGTGGAGGCATTGTCGTTATCCCAGCAGAGAGGATCAGGATCTAGCTCATCAAGCTGCTGCTGCTGCCGCCGCAGCTGCTGCCGCCAATAGTGGTGCTGGATTAGAGGGATCACTCGAATATATCCTAAACCAAGGTGGATCATCATCATCTGCTTCATCTGCATCTGCTGGTGGTGCTTCGGGACTTCTTGGACAATACGGATCGCAAGGAGGACTAGGTGCTGCCAACGCAGAAGCTGCTGCTGCTGCATCCGCAGCTGCTGCCGCTAACGGCTCTGGCGCTCAAGGACTCGGCTACGGCTCTGGCCTCGGTGGTATTGGACTCGGTGGTGCCGCGGGACTATTTGGACAATACGGATCGCAAGGAGGACTAGGTGCTGCCAACGCAGAAGCTGCTGCTGCTGCCGCCGCAGCTGCTGCCGCGAACGGCTCTGGCGCTCAAGGACTCGGCTACGGCTCTGGCCTCGGTGGTATTGGACTTGGTGGTGCTTCGGGACTATTTGGACAATACGGATCGCAAGGAGGACTAGGTGCTGCCAACGCAGAAGCTGCTGCTGCTGCCGCCGCAGCTGCAGGCTACAATGGAATCGGAAACGGTGCTGGATTAGGAGGACGCGGCGGTTCAGGCGCGGGAGCTGCAAGCGCAAGCTCAAGCGCAAGCGCTGCTTCATCTTCTGGATACGGACCATACGGAAACCAAGGACCAAGTGTTGTTGTTATTAATGAAGATGATTCAGCATCAGCTTCGTCATTTTCAAGCTCCTCATTATCGCAGGGTCCAGGTTACGGACTGAATGCAGGTTCCAGCGCGTCAGCAGTATCAAGCTCGTACGAACAAAGTAGACCTCAAGAACTTATTATTATTAACGAAAGACTTTCTGGATCTTCTACTTCTTCATCTTCTTCAAGTAATTTATCGCCAGTAAATCAACAAGCGTCTCCATATGAATACGGTCCCCAAATTATCTCGCCAGCAGTCAACCAAGGTCCTTCAGTTGTTATCATTAATGAGGGTATTTCAGGTGCCAGCGCCGGATCATCCAGCGCTACTGCATCATCCGCTTCTTACGGTCAAGGAAGAGGTCGAGTACGTCAAGCTTGTCAACTTAGACGTAGCCAATATTCTGTCAGAATTGGCAGAAAAGGTCAAATTTGCCCTGCCTGTTAAAATAATATTTTTTCATGTCTCTTCTTTAACAAGAATGTAACTTGTATTTAACATTAATAAATTCTTGCATCATATAAAAGATTTTTATTGATTGTCTCGTTCATAACGTATAATAAAATTTGATATACAGATATAGAATGTAGAGAACTAAATCAAATCGATCGTTATTAAACTGGTTTCTTGACCCTTGAACACCTGAACTGACCCTAAATAATTCCGCATCTTACACAAAGCTTATATCCAAGAACATGTAAATTAATACAAATTTATGTGAGAAATAAAGATAGCCGTTGACCCTCAAGATATCTCTTAAATGCATTTAGTACCAAACTCGGACGGAGTTTGGTACTGACTAGATGTATCTAGAGTAGAGATGTAGACTAGATGTATCTACTGAGTGACTAGATGTAGACAAGTGTAGTGTACATTTATTTTTAAATGAGATATTAACGCAATTTTATACAAGCAAATAAAGCAAGAAATTAGTATCACAGCTATGGATATTTTTTTTAATTATGTAAGTTTTTTACTTTATTACTATATATAATGTTTATATTTATATTCTTTTTAAATTCTCCTTAACTTTTTATTAGTATTTTTTATCGTATATTATTATCGAAGCCATTTATCAAGTGAGACATTATGTACCAAATATTTTATTATATGTAATGTTGTAATGTTATGTTATGAGAAACTTTATTGCATAAAACTGAGCTAAAATGTGTGTGTGTGTCAGAGACAAAGTTTAATTTTTTTTTAATTCTTTTATCAGTTACAAAAACACTAAAATATTATTACGGTAAACATACTGGTAAAATGTAGCATATATTCCCTGATGGTGTTTTTTGATGGTTATATTTAAACACTTTTGTACTTGGTTTGTACCTTTTGTTACTAAAATTTGAATTATAATATACTTTTTTTTAGTAATTAACTAAACTATACTAATGGAGTTACAAACCATAGTTTTATTCTGTTTTAGTTAGTGTACGAGTAAGTTATGTTTTTTTTTATATGTCTTGATATAGTTGTAGTAGTTGTTGCACGCGACTTCGTCCGCATAGTAAATGAGGTCTCTCTGCTTAATTTGAAATTTATTGCAAAATAATTAACGACTTTCATAAAAACTGGGGAGAGATCTTAGATCACGTTAGTCGAGTCCTACTGTAAACTGCTGTACTTACTACGTTCATAACGGACGTCTACTAAACATAAACTGCCTCCCTGACAAATTTAATCCTTGTGTCAAGCGGTTTTACATATTTCGTGATGAATGATCTTTTGTTTTTAAATATATATGAATTACGGTCTAAAAAAAAGTACTTGATTACGACAATTTTATATTTCGATAATGATGCCCTTAGTTCGAAGCACAATTTTACATTTATAAACACTTATAAACAAAACATTGTATATGCGTACATTTTTAAGGAATTAGCCATTAGGCGGGGTGGGTCGCAAAAAATCATGACGAAAAAACTAAAATGGCCGCGCGGTGATCGTCATGGTGGGCATTTTATATGTTTATTCTCTAACACAAGCGCAATAGTCAGCGATGACGCGATGGGGTGTACCCCTTCACTATCGCTTAACTACACCCACACTAAGGTTGTAACCAGTATAAACTGATCCCTCTCTGTCCCCTCTGTCCTTTAAACCACGTATCAAAGCCGTAAAGTTGTCCCACAGTGACGTTGCCTGTTAAATTGGCCGCGTTGAACTATTCGCACACATAGGCAGCAAGGGGCGCGTACAGTACGTGGTAGGCATAAAATTCGGAAATATAGGTACATAGGCGTTGTACTCCTCCTCTGAGAACCGCAAATGAGATCGTACTCGAAGTGGAACGAATGCACGATTTTGCCGCATTTATTTTGCCTGTTTCCGCGCTTATTCGCACAATCGATTATTTGACAATGCGTATTGCATCACCGCGCTAACGCTAAAAAGCTTTAGGGCATTCACTCTGTACTAAACATGCATGAAGAGATCGTATATATTGACAAATTAATTATGACTATTATTATTAAAAAGAAGATAAAGTTCAAATTACTATATTGGCCCGACATGTTGGTTTTAGATGTTGAAAACAAGTTAATATGAAAAAAATATAAATATAATATCAAATTCTGTAAGATAGCTTCCTTACAAAAGGTTGTTCGTTTTTTAATATAATCAATAAACATTTAAGTCGAGCTTATTTCGCTTACTTCAACGTTAGCAGTCCAATTTTTTAAAACATATCCTTTTCGGAATTGCTGTAACCATATACGAGATTAACAGATAAGTTATAACACATTTATTTACCTTTAAGCTATAACCACAGTTACAACCGTAAACGAAACGCGAAATGTTAAGTTTCATAAACTAGTAGCGATTTTTGGCGCAGTTCTCAATATATCACGTCGTTTGCAGAACGTCACGCGTTACGCACACACCGGCACGTACACACACACACGCTGCGTCATCGTCAAGCAGTATGATGTATGGTTGAAAAAACAACAAAAAAAGTAAAAAAAAAAAGAAAACATTTTTGAAGGTTCTTTGTGCTTTTTGTAAAAGATTTATCTCTCAAATGTCATAATATATTGAAGTAAACAAAACTATTGTACATGACGTGTGTACGAGTAAGTTTCCATCACTTATTTAGTTTATTGCTCAATATACGGGTATATTACAATATATTGTTCAAAAACATGGCTATATCTCGTATTAGCGAGACGCAGAAAGGCAGAGTCTACGAAACTGTTGACGATCTGTTCAATTCTAATGTTCATTTTAAATTGTATAAATAAACTATCGTAAATAAATGCTGTTTTTAAGCTACAGAAAAGAAATTAATAGAAAAAACATGAACGCTTCGCTAAGAACACCAAATGACTGACTGACCTGAATGACATATTCTGTGACAAAATATTTGTTATATAATACTAATAAGAAGCGCTTTTACATTCATACTAATGTATTCATCTAATATAATTAGGTTAATTCAGTTGCTTTTTTTTTGTGGTACAGTTATCATCTTATTACGGCTATGAAAATGCTAACATGGAAGATATAAGAAATATTGCTCTTTTAAGTTTATTCTTAATTTCTATTTCTTCCACAAGTTATCTGAACATAAAGACATCTTACTTACTCATTAACTATTAACAATGACACCTTACTTATTAGCTATAATAATAATTCTTTATTGCACCTAATATTTACAGCTCACGTAAGTATACAAAAATTAAAAGACATGTGCAATAGCGGCCTTATCGCTATGACTATAATAAATATAGAAGAGCTATAAAAGAAGTGTGTAATTTTATCAACATATCGCCGTAGACATTACCATTTGCTCTCTATATATAATATCAAATTAAGCAATGATTTCAAATTCAAATTAAGCGAAACAATTGTCGGTATTGGTTAGAAGTTTTTTTGCGGACAGTACCCCCCGGCGGGTATTTTCCGAAGTGTGAGCGCACCGCGTTATTAGTTCGCCAGCCAGCGACTGGATAGGTTTTCACAATTTTGAGTCGAGTCGCACAATGCTACGTCATTTTCTATGATTAATAGTGGCGCGTCAGTACGTTTATGGATATAGTTCAATGTAGATTAAGTTCAGCTGAATTTTATCTGTGCTTAACGCTTCGTTGTTGGTGGCTGAGTTATATTGGCGACATTTATTTTAATATCAATATATAATAAGGTTTTCAAGTATTTTGATAACTTTTATATCTTATTCATTAAAAATACAAGCTTGAAAAGTAATGTAATATGTACTAAATCAATTAGTGGTAGTAACATGTACTGGAACAAAAGGAAATACAATTTTTAGAACTAAATACTTTTATTGCACCCGATTCGTTATAATCACTTAACAATTTTTATTCTTATTTTTTTAATCTAAGAAATGTTGCGATAGTCATTAAAAATTTAAACATTTAACCAAAATTATTTTATGCAAATTCAATGCAATATATAAACGCGCTAACTCATGTACAGTTAATATATAAACATCAAATTTCCACAAAGCGTACGTGGATGCCATGGTAAAAAGCTTGAAAGGCCTAAAAACGTGGATTTCGGCCATCATTCCACACCCCCCTTTTTGTAGGACGGGGGAGTTGCACTATGCCCCAGCGGCACTTGACGACCGCGATGCTAGAATATTAATGTTCGCACTTAATTGAATATTTCTGTGTTATCGATTTTTTACAAAAGTATCAATCCTCACGAATGCTATATTGAGAACAGATTTAAAATTTCATATTTGAAATAAAGTTTCTTTTGTCTGTCGCTGGAGTTAATTATGCATCAGTTTCTATTTTACGCAGCTTCTGATTATTCTACTGTTAAATTGTTAGAAATTAAAATGAATATATTAATATTTTGCAATAAACAAAAATAATTTAAATTTTGATTTGAGTTGAAGTTAATTGAAGTGTATTGAAGTTTTTTTATCGATATACATTATTAATAAGTACGTTTGACAGTTGTTATATATTTTGAATACTATTTGAAACATAAGACAAAAAATGTCATGCCGTAGAAGCTTGGTCTTCTTCATACAGGTTGCTCTTTAATTGTTAAGCCTTAAAACGACAACTTTGACGATAAACGATATTTGTTTATCTTAGGTTACAGAACAAAAACTATTTTTATTTACCAACTTAAAAATAAGAGGCAATTGACGCGCAGTGTGAAAGCGTCTGACCGTAATCGCGATTGGTTGTGGCTTTGATTCCCACTCGGGGGAATAATTGTGGTACCACCACTCTGGTACCTAAGACAAAGCGAGTCCAACCACTCCACAGGCAATGTCTCGGATTTGGTCGGAAAATGGTAAACGGTGTTGACTTTCTAACTATTAAGCTGTGTACAACAAAAAATACTTTTATAATTACTTCCATTTTCAAAAGAAATTATTAATAACTACATGATTAGCTATACTTTTTGTCCAGTTCAGTTTACAATTGTCTCAACTAGTTAGATCCTCCGACAACTTTGTATCCAGATCTCGAATGCATCCAATATCCGAGCTCTAATTAGTGTCCTTTAAATGAATTCCCCAATCGTAAATAACCGGACCCCAGCAATGTTATCTTAACAAATTGACGCCACCCGGTTAGAAAGGGACAAAACGTTCAAATTTTACAATTTTGCGCGAGTGTTTAGTACTGTTTATAGAGCGTGGGGGGAGTATAGTAAGGGGGAAAAGGATAAGGAGAGACCCCTTAGATATATACGATGTCGACCCTCAAGATACGGATCGGTGGCTGTGTGCGGTCCCCCTGTGACGATGTTTAGAAAGCTTTTGTGATATAATGGCGCGGATGGCTCAGCTACAATATATCCTTTGCATATTTTGTCGTTGAATCTAAAATTTTATCCCATTGGTTAGGTTAGCTTTTTGAAATTTAATAATGTTACCTAGATTGTAGATATTCATGAAATACAATTGTTATGTAGCGTTTTTGTATCAATAAATGTTGTATATCTATAACAATTTGTTGAAGTATATTTAAATTATTGTAGAATATGTGAAGTTTAAAATTGTTAAAAACTTATCGTGAAAAACATTTTATTTTTAATTACATATACTTCAGTAATTTAATAGTAGCTTTCAATCTAATAAAACAATACCCAATAAAATCTTTATACTTATTGATTACAATTCCGTTTTCAAACCGACGAAAAAAGAGAGAAGGTTCTCAATTCGACACGTATAAAATATGTAGGTACATATTTTTTTTAAGTTAGACACGCATAACTTTGTACAGAGTTGACCAATTCTGATCATTATTTTTTTAGTGGATAGAGTATAGGCTTCTAAGTTGGTCCCATACAACATTTAAATAAAAATTCTAATCCTAAGGGTAGAAAAATAGAAGAAGACTGCGTATTCGCCTAGTCATCGGTATATTATATTTGTTAATTAATTCCGCGTATGTTATGCTGGATAGGCAGTCAATGCCAGGTAACAAGTGATTGCATTCTATGCTCTCACTAATATTATATATCACGTGTTGAAAAACCAAATGATAAATTATAAGCAAAAATAATCTTTTAAAGAAATAGTATTTGAATCCAGAATCATCATGGTTATTCCAACATGTACCATTTACGCCACAATGGCGTAGGAGAGGACGAAATATTAAAGACATTCTTTGTGTCCCGTCAAATCGAATGTGTTTATCTCGGTGATCCCGCGTTTAGTACGGTCCGGGGCCGCTCGGCGACAGCCCGATTTAATATTCTATTTTACTCCAATGATAAGATTAAAGTATGTAATTTCTTGTCGGAATGAGGGTGGAGAATTTTGTTTACGCACTAGATGTTCGATAGGGCTGGCTACTTGCGAAGTTATGTGGAAATTAAGTTCAACATAGGTATGGTCATTTGTTTGTCCATTTTCTTCTTTTGTACGTACTTCTTGTGTTTGTTTTGCACGTGCATTTCTTCATTTGCAATTTTCTTTATCTATACTAATATGAATATTATAAAAGGAAAGATTTGTTATTTTTGTCAATTTCACTAAATCAAAATGCGATTTTAAAACAAATCCTTCGCCATTATAAGGTATGCAGATCACCAAATAACATAGGCAACAGTATATTTTCAAAAAAAAGATTCTATCTGAATGGGAATAATGTGACCCAAGGTATCAAAGGGCCGCCTATAAAAGTCATTGTTTTGCGTGCTATTTATATCAAGGAGATGGAATGTAACTAGACCAGGAAGTTGAGACACTCTTAGAAGTTTCAGTTTCTATTTCAAGTTTCTGTATACATTAATATATTGAATCAATATGCATAAAATTATTCCGTTACTCGTTAACTGACTGACAGACAGAGCTTTTAAGCTTTTAAGAGACTTGAAATTTGGCTTAAAATTTGACTTCAAATTCATTCAACTAGTCTACAAGAGAAGTGTAGCGAAAACACAGCTTTCCATAAATACGTAGGTATTTATCGAAAGCTGTTTTAAGGGGAGCAAATGGCATTTTACGTTTAATTACGGAAGATATAAACGGAAAAAGCAACGGATGCCATGCAAAAAGTTGCGGGGGACTACTAGTGCACTTGCACTATTTTTAATTGTAATAACCAAAACAAAATAATAAAAAACACTACAACATGGATTAATAAATACTACTCTGGATTTAAAATACCACAATTTTTAAAACGGGCACTCCAAATTTATTTATTTGTATAGATCCTGTCTCATCGACCAAATGATTATAACAAAAAATGTTAGAAATACAAAATGGCAACCCTTTCGTCAATCGCAATAAGAAGCGCCCCCGACTCGCCGCAGACCGCGCGACCTATAATAAAACCCACCCCATCCCTCCCTAAGATGACGCCCAGTATATTGGACAATTTTCATTCGGACGGAATTCGTGACTCGCTTAGCAATTCACTTGTAATATATTTTGTCTGTGATATATAATTAGTGATTTAGAAAATTAGATGTTCTTTTATTTATATGTTACTGTATTCCCTTAATATGTAATGAATGTACAATAATAATATATGTGTAACAAGAAAAACTTTAGTAAATTCCTTTTTGATACATAAGAATTACCTTTGACACAAAGCTCAAGTTAGCTCTTCATGTTTCGAATACAATTCGAAATATTTAATAACCTTTCATTTTGTGAATTCATGAATCTGCAAACCCTCGCTAATTATGGCCGTTACGGCATGACAAACGAAAACTAACCCTTCATAATCTTTCCAAGCCCCTCCATGGTGCTATTTTCTTTCCACCCTCAGGGGGTAAGTCACCCTTAAGATCAATGGTGGGGTACACTTTGCGATAACGTACGGCCTGTCCAAAATAAAGGGCGCTTTGTGCGTCTCAGATGGGTTGAACTTTGGGTCTTGTTTTGACGGGTTTTATAATTAATTTGCTAGTTTCAGACCTCACTTTAACGAGGGAGGGAAATTTATTCTAATGAATTTCTCGTGTGCGAATTTGTGATGAGTTGTATTTATATAGCGTATCTATTTGTTAGAAGATTTTGTTTAAGTAAATGTTACTATGTTTATACCTATGTAATAACAAAACGAAAATACATAGACATTGTATGTAGTATATTTTTTATTGAGATTTTGGTAAATGGATTTATAAGTCTATCAGTATTTCAGCAAAATTATCCTAAATACTATATTTTTTGTAAAAAAATGCATGTAACATATAAAAATATTAATGTAATTAAATTTTCAAGCGGCAAGAACTATGCAATGTGTCCTCTCATTTTAGAAATAGGCCATCGTGGCTCAGCGATTCAGCGTTGACTGCAATCGCGATTGGTTGAGGATTCGATTCCCATTTTTATCTCTCTGTTCTGGTAGACCCAGGATTGAGATCCGCCACACCACACGCAATGTCTCAAATTTGGGTGGAAAGTGGACAACGGAGTGTCTTGACACAAAGTTCTCTCTGACTACCCTGTTATGCGATAAAAAGCGTGAGATTGAAAATATATAGGTATATATATAGATCCCTGAAATAAAAAGCAAGTGTGTAGAAATAACGTGTATACAGAATTATCAAAGTAAAAATCTGTGAGAAAAGCTCTTCATTAGTACTGGTCGCTGCTGCGAATGTAAATAGCTTGGTACTGTTATTCATATTACTAGGTAAATACTCTGAAAATTAAACACTAGCCAATCTAAACAATCGTTAGTAAGTTTAAACGCCGTATGTTACTTCATGGGTTAAAGTAAACACTTGATTTTATGTTTAATCTTAATTTATACGGCCGTTGCTAATTTTGAGTGAAACATTTATTCAATATTTTGTATTTTGTGATTGTGTAATGTACGATTTGCTTATAAAGGGATTTTAAGACTTCGCATTTTCGTAAAGTTACCATTATACACAAGTGTTTTAGTTAATTATAGTGAAATAGATTTTTTTTAGATTAAGTGTCAAATAACGAAAAATAAATTAAAAAAATTGATCGTTGTGGCGCAGTGGCACAGTGTCCGAACCCGAGGAATATTGTAAATATTTTTAATGTTTTTATTTCTCTGCTCTCGCGTTTACAGCCAGCCATGTAGTATCTAAGATAAAGTGAGGCATTGAGTTCCGCCACTCAGCACGCGATGTCATTATGTTTTATATCTTTCGATATGCCGAACGACCCTTTCTTAAAAAAAATATGCTGACCGAGAACTTTAGTAAAGAAAGGCAGAAAGCCATATTATTATATATTTTTTATAATAATGCACTGGAAATACATTATATTAATAAAGTACTCTTATATAAAGCGACCAAGACGTTGCCTCGCATTTTTCATGTGTCAACGCGACGTGGTTAGTATCCTAAAATGTATGAGATGTGTGAAGAACAAATGCAAATAAAAAAGAAGAAGGTATCTATACCTTTTAGTAATAATGACGTAACACTGAACTACAACTTGACAATAATACCAATCTTTCTCAATGCCTGAAGTTTTAAGCGCTTAATGTTACTGATATTAATTATACAATATCCCGGCAACTAACTAATACTAGACTGGATAATGCAAATATCCACAGGATTCTTTTATCTTGCCCTATTGCCAGTCTTTGTGCTTTTATCGTGTGTACAATGTCCATAGATAGTCTGTAGGCAAGAAAACGAATACCTATAGAATACTACTGCTTTGTCTCAACAACCAATGGCAAGTATTGTCTTAGGTTGCTTACGACCACTCCCACTTCAATTCTGTTTCAATAAATACAATGACTATTGTTTTATATAAGAATGAAATAAGATTGATTTCTATTAAAGATTGAGTACAATGATTTGTTAAATGTTTTTTTTTTTATGATACTGTCATAAAATATATAAGTCATGTTGAGAACGGAGTGTTTATGATCTTTCTGCCTATTTAAAATATCATAACACACTAAACGGTCAGGTAATCTTATTGCAGCTTTGCCTGCGTAAACTACGCTACTAAATTATGTCGTTATTTCACCCGGCCTCGTTTGCACTTGAAGCACATACTTTTCTTAAATTTATTATTCGAATTTTTGTAATTTTTTTTTTTTGAACCGATTGAAATGAAATGAACACTAATATTGAGGAAAGCTTACCCAAAATACAATAATCAAATCTGCATTTAAATCGCTTTAGCTGTTTCTAAGATAAGCGGGTACAATCGCATTTCGCATAATCGCATTAAAATTTGAACGTATCGGGACTCGAACACGCGCGTCTTAGAACCCGTTCAAAAGCTCTGACCGCGAAAGCTAAGGGACATCCTAAGTGTGTGAATAACACTTTAAAATATGTTTTTGTTTTGTAATAAAATGTGCAGTGTACATAAATTTAAATATATTATATTGGTGGTGTAGTTTTAGGAATAATTAAATAAAACTTTTTTATAATTTGTGTTCAATCTTTCTTCATAGTAGTTTTCTTCATTACTGAAGGTCGTATCTCTGAAAGACCTGCGTTGCGTTTGTTGTTCTTTTCTTCCGCCTGGTTCGGCCTTCAGAAAATATATCTTACTGCTTTTCGCAGTAAAACGGTTTCATTTATCTCAAGAGCCTATCATTTAACTGTTTATTTAAAAACTGGATTGCTTGTCTAGTCTACACTTAGCCAGCAATAGCTTTATGCATACTTTATTAGTAATTATAGATTAATTATAATAGTCTAAATGAATGCGTAAAAAAAACTTTTGACCTCTTTTTACAAAAGTTACGATCGTTAAAAAGAGCGGATGATTTATCAAACGGACAAAGGAGTATTACATTTAGTATAGCTAAAGTTTCTAAGGTGAATAAGTGTGGTAAGCCAATATTTCAGTTGCAATAGGTTCTATTCAATTATTAAAATAAATATTATATACACTTTTATATGTATATAATTTACGCGAGCCACTAGTTATTAAAATTATGTAAAAAATTTAAAATCGAATAATAAATGCTTACGAATTTTAAAATAGTTTTAAGTTCAAATAAGATATATAATATTAATTATCGTTATCTATAACAAAACAACTAGAACACACTTTGACAAAAGTAACCTTTATCAGTGCTTACTCGCCAGAGGAACTTTTCCAATTACGGACTCCGTCAAGTGACCTCCCCAACCCTCTGGACCGCCGCACAAAGAAGTTTTAATTGCTAGCCTTCGTTTTAGCAACTCAGAATGAACACTATTTAGAACCTTGCGTTACAATATGCTTAAATTTTAGAGCTTCATTATAATTATACTTCAATATTATATATTGAGTTAGAATAGCGTTTGTATAAACGTTTGAGAATTTAGAATTGCAATTGGTTAACACATTCGTTTGGAAGATACGATTTGTGCGAGATCCATAAATAAAGTAGGTATTTGTTTTACACGCTTTTTCCGCACAAAAAAGTAGGTCAGAGATAACCTAGTGTTAAGACGCTCCTTTCTCCACTTTCCGCCCAAATTCAATACATTGCGTGTGAAGGAGCGGAGATGGACGCCGGGCTTTGACCTTGTTTACCAGAGCGGAGAAATGAAAATAATGAAATTATAGTCATTCTACCGCGTGGAAATCGAACCCACAACTAATTACAGTTGGACGCTGTCAAACTTCTCCACAATGGCCTGTAAAATAAGTTTAGCATTGAAAATAATTTAGTTTAGTAACTCAAGAATCTATTTTGATGATTAATTTCATTTGGTCCACTATTACTGCCATATGCGATACATTTAACTATTAATATGTATAAATAATTTAAGAGGCTATCGCTCAACAGTAGGATTAAGAACCGGATGCAGAAGTCAATATAACTTTTCTAGTAGTATTAAACAAAATATATTAACCCATTTCTTTACATCGAATATCTATACAAATAAATAACATTCGAATGTATGTTTGTAATACATGCATATGTATTACAAACATACATTCGTGTATCTATTATTATATCTATATAAAATATATTTATATATTTACCGTGTATATATATGCATATATACACGGTAAATATATAAATATTTTTTTTTTATATGTATTATCTCTGGATTGGTAAGACCGATTTTGACGGCAAATAGCTAATGTAATAAGGAGCCTTACTTTTATTTTAGAATTCCACTCTATATATATAGCTAGTTTAAAATAAAACCTTCGTTCAATAATAAAAAGACATACTTATTTAATGAAAATTATTACGTTAACTAAACTTTTAAAACAAAAAAATTATATTGTATGTAATTATTACTAATAAAGTGTGTTAGTTGAACACTTAATATAAAACCATTAAAATATATAAAACTTATTCGAAGTGGTCTCCATTGGCTGCAATACAATCCTTTAAACGTTGAGGCCAGTTATCAATAGCAGCAGTCTTTCTATGGTAAATATGGATAGTTAATATGGATAAATCATAATCCAGTGGATTAAAATCAGGACTAGATGACGGCCAGTCTTCAGCTCTGATGAAATCGCGAAAGCTTGTTTCTAACCTAGATTGAGTGTTCAAGAATAGATACACTAGTGCCGATGTTTTGATACTTTTCACAAAAATATGGCTGAGTCACTCCTTCTTAGCTAACATCCCACCAAACTATCACGGAATTCCGATAACGCCCATGTTGACTAATTTGACTAATTGGGAAGCTTCTTTAGACCTTTCAGCATAAATACGGTCATTTTGTTTGTTCAAATATTCTGAATTGTAAATTTTTTTTTTGTTTATTCGATGTATAACTGTATTTACGACCAGACTAAGTATATATACTTTTTGCAACTATAAGTAAATCGCGTTTTCATATGCGCCTTATACATAAGGCAGGGTTTTGTCTAATTCCGTTCTGAGAAGGGTCGAGGAAAACTAATTTTAGTTACAAAAGCAAATAACCTGATAGTAAGGGAGGGCCTTTGTTTCCCTCGCAAATAACAACTAGCTATGAAAAGGTATGTACACTTTAAAATTTAATTATCGTTGGACTGGTGCCGTCTGCATATGTAAATAAATTTAGATACAGTTAATTTTCTATAACTATTACGTAATACGTATTAAAAGATACAGACTGAATGCGTGTAGCATTTACAATATTTTTACATACTTTAGTATAATCTATATTGCGTATGTATGACTATGAATTTTCTATGATTTATTTAAACATATATTACCGCTTTTTGAAAGTTAGTATTGCCACTCAATTCACAAGGCTTTGAACATTTCCAGTTTACGAAGATAGCCTAATTTTTATATAATATGTTAGTGATACTGGGGTAGAAACATTTATTTATTATTTGTTAATAAACCCGTCGTTGTTATAAAACACTTCGCAAGCAACTAGCAGTAGTAGGGTTTAGTAAATTATTCATTCATAACGTTCATCCCAGAAAAAGTTTTAAAGTTATTTGCAACCACCAAATTTATCATTATTATTAAGATACGTCCGGGCAAAACAAAAGCAATTCATCCTGAAAAATAACATCTGGGTTCCAAAATTCGTATGGATACGAATAGTGAATTCGTTACGAAATTACCATTACAGACAGTATCATTCTTTACAAAGGGTACAGATGGAGGGTCATCTTAATTTTACTGTATTAGCAAGTCTTGCGACCCTAGGCCATTAATCGCGAGGGTCCATGGGTCAGTGACCCCGAATTAAGATGAGGAGATAGGGTGAAGGCGATCGTTACGTTGCCCATCTCGACCTAACCATTATATTACTAGAAGGAATAGAAATTTAACTAGAATATTAGCTTATGAATTTTTATTTTCTTTGAATAATCGTTTTCATAAAATGCTTTGCCATATCTGAATGGATCAATTGTCAAAAAAATATCTTAATTGTATAACAAAAAGTACAATTAAAGTTACTATAAATTATTTCCATTGATACGTGTTCGATTCTTGAGTCCATTTAAACATTTAGGTAAGCAATGTGTGTACTCTCATGTATTTTTTTTAAAAAGTTCAACATTAAAAGAAATAAAAGTGACTTAATACGTATTTAAATGTATCACTTATTGAAATTCGAGTTCATAGTTAGAAGTAATCTATAAATAACGAGTTGTCGCTCGCAATTTAATTTGCACAGACTTGATGACCCTTGCGATACTATTACTATTGCTAATCTCTCTAGTTGCTATGTCAAATTCCCAATTTTCTTGCCCAACTTTTTGGAAATCCTCTCTTTGTGCGTAGGGACGCGTAGGTAAGTATATTTCTAAGTAAGCGTAGGGACGCTTACTGAGAAATATACATGCCAAATGTCAAAATTCTATGTCCAATAGTTTCAAGCGTGCGTTTCTTTAAAATTAATGAAATATTATATTTAATGTATGTTTAATACAAAAGTCTTTATCATCACAAGCTGAAAACAGAATCACGTACAGAATAAATGGAGCTCGAAAGGTACATAATGCGGGCAAGGTAAATAACGTGAGACCATCGCTATCCAACTTTATAAATTACTTTCTCAGATAGCGTGCGCCTTAGAGCAAGGCGTTTTGGAAGAGAGATCGAATATTCGAATTAATACGAAAAAAAAGCCAGTCTTTGATGTCTTTTCTGTTCGTTGAGAGTTAAGTCGTCTTCTAGATGACAAAATATTGATTTCTCTTTCGTGTTCTATGGTAGGCAGAAAAAACCATCTAGTATTAGTAACATCACGCCTATTTAAAGAAATTAGGGTTATATAATCTAAACGCTTATAGAAAAATATATTAACACGTGACTGAATTTTATTAACATTTCTTATTCAATATGGGGATGGCAGAATAGAGCAGTATACAATAAGGCATACTTAAAGTATGTAAAGAAGAAGTACAGAAACCCAATTTTACTTATAATAATACAAACAATACATAAACATGATATTGTAATAAGTAATACACACATATAATGTAGTAGAAATTTTATCTACAATCATAGCTATGGGTGAGGCATTCGCTTTCAAGTCAGATACAATACACCTATGTGACAATATGTCAAAAATCAGCGGTCAGAGTGCTTGGACGGTTTCCGAGAGGCGCGCGTTAGAATCCTGCTACGTTCAAATGTCTATACGCTTTCTAAAAATATACTATTCAATTGTTATAATTTGTTAATGGAATTGAATAACCAAATATATGGCATACTATTTTCCGCATAGCAGGGTAGTCAAAGGAAAAGACACTCCGTTCTCTGCTTTTTGCCCGAAATCGTCACGTTGCTGAGTGGCGCGACTCAACGCCGCTTTTCGTAGGCATATACGTGCGCAAGTAAATGCGTTCGATGCCATCTTTATTTTATTTTCCTTTAGAGAAACGTTGCCGCACTGAACAGAGTATGTTTAAATGAATAGTTGAACATTTGTACTGAAAGGTGCAATATACTCAGACACATCATATTTATTTATATATATTGTTGTGAGTGTTTATTAATTCAATGCAATAGTTATAACAAATTAAAGTAATAATATTTGTTGATCAACATAAATATATATATATATATTATATTTTACTTTTTTTAGTTTCGTGTCACTTTCATCTAGAGATGCGTTGTTATAGTAATGTATAAGAGTGTATAAGAATGTTGAAAACTGGTAGAGGTTTGTTGTTCCCTTATGAAATAAAAACAGTTAAAAATAAATTTATTTTAAGAAATTAACGAATCAAAGGTTACATTATTTATAGAAACGTTTGTTTTGTATGAATAAGCTAATGAGCGTATAGATTCTCAAAAGCAGAACATGTACTGTAAAAAAAAACGATAAAATAACTAATTAAAATATTGAAGAGGTTAAATCTTGTATATTACACATATCGAAACGCCGAAAAATCAGTACACATCGGGCTTATTTTATATGATTTATTGAATTTTCTATTGTTTCTTTGGTTTTAAAATAATATCACAATGTAAAACCAGTAGGTAATATAGTGGGGGGCGGTGCCCAAAGCAACTATCCGAGTTTCATCCGCCCAGCGTCTACATAGAACCTTGGTATATTTCACAGGTGAGCAATATATTTTAGTTTGATTGTTACTACTACTATAATATATTTATAGTAGATTTTAGTAAACAGTATGACGTTGCATATTTTTTGCGTTTATTCATACTTAGGTACATATATATGTTTCTATAAAAATACAACTTAATAGAATGGTACACGAATTTCTATTCTCTCATTTCCAGAGATGCTTCAAGATGTGTAAGCAAAATGAAAATATAATTTGCCTACATATTGCCACAATGTAGTTATTTACAGTACCTACATTAATTACAAAGGTTTTACAACACTTAATGACCTATATTTTAAATAGTTTCTGATAAAACAAAGCGAATATATCAAACTTCTGAAATACATATAGAAACGAACTCTACATGAGTTTGAAAACTAAATATAATATGCACGTGTATAATGGAGAACTATCGCGGTAGTCAGCACTAGTTTCTTACTTCGTCGGACTTTTCCAACTCATTTGCATTCAAAAGCAGATAACGCTGATGCGCTGATACGAGCCGGCATACCTTTGTGGTTTCTATATAGTCTAGAAAGTTCTAGCTCCAGTTCCGCTAGAGTGCCAGCAGTTGCCAACTTTTACTAGAAGTTGGCGTAATGTTGCGGCAAAAAGCGCTCACGCTAGGTTTAACAATTACCTAAGCAGCCCCGCAAAGTTTTGCGAGTTTGTTTATTCCGTTTTTGAGCGCATGTTAGGTACATACATTGTTGTTCAAAACTAATATACGTACCCGTGTGAAATGTATTTCATACGATTACAAAGAACTAAATAACAAAACAATAATTTGAACAAGCAACAAAATAAATTAAATTTAACTTGGTGCGTAATACACGAACTATCTAAAACCTAAGTTATCAAGGATATTGTAGTACTAACAGTGCTATGAGTATGTAGACATAATATGCAAATAAATCGGTTGTCGGCGTTGCGTTAGGTAAGGACGATTAAAACTGCCGGAACACACTATGTTTTCAATTACGAAAGGCTCGCGAGATATTCGTTTCGTATAGGGTTGCCTTGTCCTATTTAATATTAAACCTTATATTCGGATAAGGTCTTGTGATCACAGGAGATGCTGACTATTATTAACTCCAGAGCACTTAAAATCTTTACTAATACAATTGTAATTGAAAAGTTTTTATATTGAGCTTTACGTTTCATTTGGCTCATAAAAGGTACATTTAAATAAAAATATCATGATTATTATAAGTAGCTACTTTATTATTATTACTATTCTTTTTTCATTGTAGAATTTTCATTCCAATCTGCGAAGTAGTTTATAAAGTTATCCCAATGATATAATACCTATTCAATTACATTAAAAAACCATTCTCATTGTGAAATCTATGAAAAACTACTCCAAATTCAGACTTTCAATCTGTAATAAAATTATTTCATCATAAATTCTAGTAGGTAAAATCTAAAGCCAGCCCTGCACGGTACGCGGCACATGACTCGCGTGCCTTCGCCGCCATTCCATAGCGCCTCTCGCGCCATTCAACACCATTTCGCACCTTCACCCAAACATTTGCTCTTCTAAGGTGAATCTGCTGGCTTTAAATCATCACATTTTAGCCATGCATTGAAACTCTTTTAATTTTTTCTATTTCGAAACTCTATACCGTATATGTTGGTGTTGTTTGAATTTGAGCAATTAGTTTTATTATAAATAAAGCAAAATCTAGATGAAAATCTAAGATTCGATTTTTTTTAAGCTTTACCTTTTTCTCTTTATGGCAGGTCATAAGAGAAAACCTACACACACTGCGTTCTCCACTTTCCGCCCAAATCCGAGACATTGAGTGGTAGTGCGCAATGCTGCGTTTTTTCTTGGACCAGAGCGAAGATATGAAAATAATTTAAAAATAATCATTCCTTCGAGTAGGAACGAACCCACAACCAATCGCGTTTCCAGTCAGATGCTGTCCCAATGCGCCACTAATGCCTCTTAATATATATAAAGCTATACAAGTTATGTATGTCGATGTTTTGAATATTTTTAACCTGCTGACTTAATCTCATAGCAGCATTACACGAAATACCCAGAATGCAGAAGGTAAAAATATTTTTTAAACGTATTACGCGGTTTTTTTTGCGGCTTTTGTTATGATTGCCATTTGTAGGTTATTTAGTGGCAGTTGAAATTAACTTCAATGTTTAAAAATACTAAAATTTTATTTCAATAGTTAAAGACAAAAAAAACGTTCTACATGTAATGCTTAATATGTTTATATATTTATTTCAATTACTATTTATACCTACTGAATAATATTGGGCGTGGTTTTAAATTCTTGTAACAACGAATTTACTTTAAAGGATCACAATAATATAGTAAATTTAACATAAAATTATTAAACTTAATAGATACGTTTTTTACCGTTTTAAATTCTCACTTCACTTAGGCGGCTTTAGAACTTTATCGACGAGTTCTATATTAATCTTACGCACACATAGAAAGGATCTAAAGATAAGAGTAAAGGGTCGGGTAAGGATATGGCAATAATGAATCCGGGAGTCACAATTAAAGAGGGGAAGTTCGTACGGATGATCTTAGAGGAGTAATCTAAGGGACGGAGGGCTGAGGGTGGATTGAGTACATAGTACAGTACCTATTTTTAAATTTAAAATTGTACCTTTATTTTTTTTTATTGTACCATATAATATGATATGAAAAGTAATAAATAATTGTGTTAATGATAAGTTATTAGACTCTACTTGCCTAAATTAGATGTGATTGATTTTGAGGATATATATTTAACGAAAATCCCGTATCCCGCAGGTACAGGAGAGACAGAAACGATTACTTAAACTGAAAATAGACGGTGAATATTTTTAAGTATTAATTAAAGTGGAAAAAACAACTTAGTTTAAAACATTAACCAGGTGCCTTTATATGTAAGTTGCGGGCGGCGAGGGACTGTCAAATAAGGGTAGTTGAACATATTATCTCTATATAAAACGATGTTATTTGCGCCGTCGACAATTTCTTGTGTAGTCTAGGGAATACAAAGTACGCATAGAATTCGGGTTGCTTATTAAATCATTTTCTTATAGCTCGTTAAAACGTTTACTTTGAATACACATCATAGTCTAAAAAGCTAGTGGTTAGACACTACTTTCTACACTTTCCGCCCGAAATCTAGTGTGTTTTGTGTTAAGTAGTGAAACTCAATGAAACGCTTTGTCTTAGATAAATTAACTATTATTTTTTAAATAATTCCTCCAAGAGGTAATCGATCCCACAACCAATAGCGCTAACATTCAGCTGCGCCACGAAGGTCTCTAATAATATTCATAATATTATTATGTACAAGATTTTTTATTGACCTATTCTTACAAAGTTATGCCGATGGAGAAATATGAAATTTTTTCAAACTTATTTTTTGTATGGAGAAAACAGATATATTTTTTCACAATAATGCATTAGTATGTATTCTAGTAGACCGTAGTGTGTATTATCACTACCAATATAAAAAAAAGATAAACAATACAATTTCCCAATAGTAATTAGCGTATGACAACATAAAGTCGAGCTTGTATTACTATCCGGTCTAGAAGCATTCGCTTCATTGGCAGCGCACTGATCCACTGAACCGAGCGTTCTGAGATCAAAAGATGCAACGTGTGTACGAACTACGAGTAATGTCATGTGAGTTGCGAGTTTGCGACCCACGACTGGTTACTTTGTGTTGGATTTCTGTAGAAATGCCTTTGTTTGACGTGTTGTATGCAATTTACATATGTATTTATAGTAAGAAAATGTTTTTATAGTGTCATTATCACGATGGATGTGAGTTCGAGTCCCACGAGGGGGAAAATATATATTGAAATTATTTTCATTAACCGACGACTACAACGGAGGAGGTTCTTAATTTGATACGTATATATATATATTTTATGTTAGACCAAGCATAACTTTTTACAGAGTACGCCAATTTTGATAATTCTTTAATTAATTTTGAACAAAAGTTCTTACCCTAAGGGTACAAAAATAGGGGATGATCGCTTATTCACTTACTGATTTCAATGAGATATTTGCCGTTTTATTTTTTTGGTCGCAAATCATAGTATTATTTTAGTAGTCTAGTAAGGAAGCTCGGCATTAGGTTTTGCCACTCATGACTCAACGCACAGTGCCTCGAAATTTTGAGGAAAGTGGAGAAAGCGAAATGTTTCAACACTTACCTAGTTTCTTTTGCCTGCCTCTGTTTTATGCTAGACATAAAATATATAAATCAGAAAATACTTGGCATAATTTTTCTGAATATTTACACAATCTTATACAAGTGTCTTCTAGTAGACGTCACTCCCTGTTGCGTGAAAATATGCGTTACCTTAGGAACTTATATGTCATTGTACACTTTTATATATAGTATAAAAGTGTAAGTCAAACACGGCGAAAACAAAGTGTGTGAAATATTAATTATTTTAATTTAATGTAATTCAAATGCTATGAAAAATATTAGCTTCCTGCACATGTTTATGTAAACTTGTACACTTTCTTATTGCTGCGTCCGCAAAATTTTCGTTAATATCAGTCAAAGGATTTTCCTTTACATATGAATATATACATCGGGATAGACATACGATACGAAATAATATCTTAATAAGTTTCCTTAATTTCTCGTACTACGACTCTTCCGGCTTACCGGATATACATAGTGGTACTCAAACCGCACCTCTTGGAAACCACTAAAACCCTCTGACCACTGAGCCAAATGCATTTAAATATATATATATATATATATATATATATATATATATATATATATATATTTATATGTGTGTGTTAAATGTATGTCAACCAACTTATTTAATAGTATAATACCGCAGTATATTTAAACCATTCAAACAAATAGATACAAACACTTAGTAACCATTAAAAAGCGTTTAAATTACAAGCAAACTTCAGCGTATGTAAACAACAATTTTATCTCAATTAACCGAAACTAAAATATAAAGTTTATTGCATTAAAAAATAAAATTTCAATTAAAATATAACATTTAAAAAAATCATATTCAAATGGATAGTACGGAAGCGAGGTGACAGATGCTTTCGCTCCAATGAACCGAGTTCTACGAGATCAAAAGACGCGAGGTGTTCAACGATTCAGAGACATTTGCTGTATTGTAACAATAAGTATACACTATTCACAATTATTAATACTAGTTCAGATTTAGACGAAAAATGATTGTATTTTTCTAATTACCACTTTTTTTAAGATAAACGAAATACACTATTTATATTTCTTTAGAAGGTTGAAAAATAATCAAAAAATGTGCAATATTTACTGGTATTAATTAAAAGAGGCAACACAGAGACGAGATTCCATTCCACTTGACGCCGTCCTTTTGCATCATTTCCTCTCCACTGAGATCCAATCAATTTTATCCGTCGACAAGACGTCATTTGCTCGTGTATATCCGTCCACAAGTTACTCAGATGCTTTTATTTTTTTTTTGGTAATTCATGTCAATATTTTTATGTGTTAGTTGTTGTACTTGTTACTGCCAACAATGCGTGACATTTAGGTTTCTATAGGTCGATGTCAATATCTACATCTATAAATAAATAAAATTGAAGTGCCTGTTTGTATTTTAAAATAACCGCTTTTTACTTATACACGGTGAATATACTAAAATATGTTTTTTAAATTTTTGTCTGTCTGCCTGCCTGTTTGTTCCGGCTTATCTCTGGAATTTCGATATTGACGAGACTTTCGATGGCAGATAGCTGATGGAATAAAGAGTAGCATAGGCTAACTGAACTACACGTCGACGAAGTCGCGGACACAGCTATTTTTATACTATAAATAACCGTTTCTTTCGTTTATTTTATCTTTGAATTTGGTTATCAAGCTAGTATTGTTTCAGTTCTTTGTTTTGTAAAGAGTAGCGGTGATATAAATGACAATTTCGTTATATAGTTATTCGTAAAATTCCGGAAATAACCTAAGAAAAATATTATACAGAATAGTATAAAAACGGGCTTGGATTAAATCTAGACGTTTTCTATTTAAAACTTTAATTCTAAAAAAGACGAAACCAAGATGGCGGTATGATGGATAACGCTAAGCCATGATTACTAGCTAAAACCATCCGGATCAATACACGGCGCAAAACTTAAATTCGTCCCCCCAAGAAGAAGGCTGGCCAAATTCGTATGTTAATACACCCCCACCCACCCTTATACTTGCACCCTCCACCCCGCCCGAGGGAACGGACCGAACTATTATAAAGGGTAGCACGAAAGTTAGATTAATGATGTTAGGAGCTGACCAGCGTACACCCTACGAGGATTTTATATTTTATACCCCTAATGATCTAATAATAGATTCGTGATTTATCTAAAAAAAACTAAGAAGTATCTAAAATTATAACTATGAATTTATGGTTTAAATATTACTAAGAAGTCTTGTAAAATTATTTTGGTCTTTATTTTGAACGTAGATGTGACGTAGCTTTAAAGTAAACAAGTAGGGACTATAGGAAATATATTCGTTTACTTTTTCTAAGGTTTAATTTACGTGAGTAAGTTCCATTGCCGTTGTCGTTTTAACCCTAATAGAATACTGTCTGTGGTATATTAGGCATCATTTCTTTGTATTTTTTTTTTTCATATATTTGTTTGGTAAGATAAAGTTCCGCCACTTAACATACAATGTCTCGAATTCAGGCAGAAATTGAAACACGGAGTTTTTTGACGCTGGGTTATGTCTGCCTACTGTGCCTGCCTACAACTTATCTAACAGAAAAGTGTGAAGCTAAAAAAAAACTTTATTAAATTAAAATAAATTGAAATTCATATCAAATTACGTCAAATCAACAAATTATTGATCTCTTTCTATTTATTCTTTTTTATCACTAACATTTGGTAAAAAATATACATCTAATCTCACACTGTACCCTGCGTATGTACAGTTTCTATCGAGGCTCGGCGGTAAAGTGTGGACGATCTAACTTTGCCTTACATACACACACAAACGTATGTATGTATGTATATACGTGACGACGCCGCGGGCTATAATGTTTAGTTCACATAGGATTAGATGCTTAGTCTTTACACACAAAGGCAGATTTGTGCAACCAAAGAAGTCAGCACCGAAATTATTATTTGTCTGTGGTATCTTTTTCATTTTAAATTCAACTGTAAATTAAATTTTACACAGACAGTACAGATTAGAAATGATTTATGTCAGATTCATTAATATGTCAATGTTGTTATTATATTTTTTTCAATAATAAAAATAATATATATTTAAAGTCATCAAGATCATAAATAAAGAATAAACGATATTTAATGAATATAAAACTATAATGAACTATCATTATCATTATAATTTTATATTCACAAAACAAGAGTATCAAGTTAAAACCTTAAACATCAATTATTTATCATTAATGAATTTCACGATTAACATTGAATTACATATTAAAATATTTTATATACAGTGTTTTACATTTCATATGCCTTGTAGCAAATAAATATATTTATGAATAAATTGTGAAAGTGTGCCATACTCACACACGTTAGGCATCTCAAGTGAGCTGCCTTCACTACTACCATCAAATGAATTCAAGCAGTCCGCTACAGTATACGCTCAAAATTTAGATGAATTTACTTTATGTAACATATTCTGCTAACTAATATTCGGCTAAATTCACAAAATATACATTTTAATTTATAATGCCATCTTGGCGCAATGGGACGGCGTCTAACTGCAAATGCGATTGGTTGTAGATTCAATTCAGTGGATTATTATATTTAAAATATTTTCATTTCTTTGCTCTGGTAAATAAAACAAAGCGCGGTTTTGAGTTTGGCCACTCAACACGCAATGTCTCGATGTAGGGCCGAAAGTGAAAAACGAAGTGACACTGGGTTATCTCTGATTTCCCTGATTTCTCGTATCCCACCAATTTGCTTATAATATTCTGATACATACTAAATGTGAAGACAGAGTGGTTTTTATTTATAGCTAAGTAAATGAGAATAAATTATGTAATCGAACTAATTTAATAGAGATCGTTTCTATGGTATCTCCAAAAAATTGGTAAAACTTTAGTTATATGCATAAAAAAATCTGTTTTTTTTTCTTATGGAAAATTATTTTGTTTGTTTTCCTCTACACTTCCTATGTTGTTCGTCTATCAGTCACTCTGAAGCCAAAGACTAAAAAGTATTTTTTCTAGAAAAAAATATATATATATATATACTTTTTTCTAGAAAAAACAATAATGATAACTGAGATAAATTTAATCTCCATTCCTGTAGTGTAAATCCATTCAAATTGATCATACTTTTAGGATGTTCTACAGAAACCTATAGCGTACCTTATTATAATAGTCAAAACCAGTTAAAGTTCAACGGTCAAGTCAAAGGGCTAGCGACAGTGGCAAGGTCGGCGCATGCGTTATTGTGGGAACGAAGACACATTATAATTCGAATCGATCTCTGATCTCACGGTGACCGGTTGATCTATCAAAGGATTCTGGATCTCCCCAAAAAAATTAATTCATAGTTATTGTATTTTAGTTAATTTATGAAAATTTTATAGCAGTCTTAGAAAAGTAGTCGCTAGTTCCGATTCTTGTAAGCTTTTATAAAGTTTCTCACGATTTATATGAATATATTTGAACATTTTAATTATATGAATTATTAAAATAAAATTATAATGTTCAAATGTAACGAGTTGTTTCAATTTTATGAAACGTGCAACATTAAGTGCACCTAAAAATATCTGCAACAATTTGCTAAAATTACAAATAAGTCTTATCTTACATATAATCAATCAATAATTTATCTTGATAATATTGATTATAAAAATTTGCTAGTATAGTACATCGATTATAGTCGTATTATGATAGATGGATAAAATTTCGTCCCAATGCAACAATTATCAGCAATCTGCAATTTTCACGTTCACTATGAAAGACTACATCCGCCCACAATTCGCGAATCCAAAACTACACTCACACATCTATGCATACGTTTTATACCAACTCGTCGTGTACAGTCCGTCCCCTGTGTGAAATGTAGGGGGACATGTTCATCACACGTACACGAGTTTTGAATATTATGGGCTTGAAATTCTAATCACATTTACGTCTTAAACGAGACGTTGACAACGATTTCGTAATACGATATTAATAAAACGTGTTTTAGAACAGGGAGAGTTTAAAATTCTTCGCTCTTCGCTTTACCTAAAGGATAATTGAATTGATTGAGGGCGGCGTAAATCGGTTTATTGCGGATTCCATCAATCAACGCCAATTATTTGATGGGGTTTATAGGAAAACGATTTTTAAGTGAATTGGAATTAGATAGGACATATTTACAAGATAATGATAAAAAGTAGACGTCGACTAAGTTTTTCATGTGAACTTTACTTTATTCTGCATAGCAAGTGTCATGACACTCCGTTCTCTTCTGTGTAAGACTCGGGTGCTTACCAGAGCACGGAAATTGAAATATTTACAACAATAGTAAAATTAAAATTCCCTCAAAAAATGCCTTTAAATTTCTTTAAAAAATACAATATTTTAATTCTCCAAAAAAAATGAGATCACCGTGGCGCAATCGTTTTTTCGATTCCCACCAGAAGAATTATATTAAACTTTGGCACGAAATGTCCCAAATTTGGGAGGAAAGCGGAGAACAGAGTGTCATGACACTAGGTTCTCTCTGACTACCTTGCTATGCGGGACACAGGTTAAAGCTAAAAAAAAAGTTAAGTTTCAGTAAGGTTAGAAGTTTTGAGTTAGAAGCTTTAAATATTTAACTGACGTTAGTTAATGTGTTACGTACACATATTGATTAAAAGTATTAGAATTCGGGAAAAATATATATTTTGATTTGGCATTTTGTGTGTGTGTGTTAAACATACACACGTTCTTTTGCATTACTTCATATATTAAATATTGATATATAATTTTATTTTTGTATTCATATCGACAGAGCTCCATACGTAGTATACTAACTGCGGTAGAATCTATCTATCTGATAGTTTATCCCACGGTTTAAAAGCAGTTGCATCAAGATTGCTTTCAATATTCCAAAAAACGTATGTAGTAGATACTTATTGTTATTTATATTTCATTCGTATATTTATTACACTGCGATTTAATTAAATTGATTATGGAAATAATAAGAGTATTTATTGTTTACGTCAATATGACAATCTAAAACTAAAAATGTTACAAGATTTTGTACAGCAAACAAAATCTATTGATTAGTCTGATGTGTTTATTTTCGTCCGAATCCAAGATATTGCATGTTAAGTGGCGTCAATAAACGCCGTGCTTTATATTAAACAAAGCGGAAATATATCAAATAATTTAATTATAATCATTACCCCGAGTGTGCATTGAACTCACTACCAGTCGGGTTTACAGTAAGATGTTATCCCACTGCGTCACATGACACCGGGTTGTTATTAATGAATGAATAACGAATATAGATTCTTTTTAACATTTTCTAAAGGTGTTATTCGCACACTAAGGAAATTGAAAAAGCGTATTTAGAAAACGTATAAAAATTTGAACGCAGCGGGATTTGAACCCTGCTAACAACAAATATAAGTTGTAACAAGCTTATAAGAATTTCAACGTAGCTGGATGTAAAACGCATGGCTTAGCGGTCAGAGCGCTTGAACGGTTTTCAAGAGGCGCGGGTTCACATCCCGCTGCGTTCATATTTTTATACGTTTTCTAAATGTCTTTAACGAATATAGAGTTTGATCATACAGAAAAACATATTAATTTTACATACTACGAAATAGTTATAGCGGCATATTGTATGTTATATTTCAAATTAATTTTATATATCTGTTTGTAACTCGTTAGATACAAAACACATCAAACTTTTATTACCAACTTATATACAGCAGTAAGCGTGATTAAAAAGTTAAACAATTACCCTAGCATAGTCTAGACGTTATAATAGATGAATAAATCATTGCTTTAACTATCTTTGTCATCTAATTTAGTTTATTAGAAAATCCTATTAGGTAGAAATCTCAAGAGTATTCTAACGTCTTGTTTGTAGAAAATACTACACTATGAATTATATTATACATATTTTATACGTACCCGCCGGCGACTTTATCTACGCGTCTAGATTTGGAGAAGTAAAATCTCAATGACAGTTTTATAAAAAATGTTTATCCGTATATCATAATATGCATATTCATGCTATACTTATCATATTTTAAATAAGTATTTTTGACATCAATTAGTAACAGCTCCTAAATGATGTCCTTTATCTTATTTTTCTTCTAAGCTTTTTCCCGCATAACAACGTAGTCGGAGAACCTAGTGACAGGACACTCAGTTCTCCACTTTCTGTCCAAATTTGAGACATTGCATGCTGTGTAGCGAAACTCGACGCCGCCTTTTTGTCTTGTTCACCAGAGATTCCTCCGACTGGGAGTCGGACCTACAGGCAATTGCGATTACAGTAACGCCGTCCCACTGTGCTACGATGTCGATACAAGTAAAAATAATAAGTACATTCATAATAAGATTTAATTGCAATGCGTTCAGCCTTTACAATAAACACCAAAGTATTGATATTTTTTTGTAATAATAGAACAGTACGCATACATAAAGCAATGTCCATGTAATTAATATAAATTAATTGCGATAACATATTTTTCTAAGTATTAGGAATAATGTACTAATAATTTGACATTTAGGTATAAATAGATCAATGCTAATGTAGTATAAATAAACTATGACAAGTGTCAAATTACGATTTTCGAAGTGTCTAATTACAAAAAGTGCATTGATACGTAGCAATAAAATAAATGAATACCTACAAGATAATTTTTATGTTTTGTTAATTTTAACTTATGTTTTTTTTACAATAAATCTTTTATTTACTTACATTAAGGTTTTTTTTTACATACACATTATATAAGACAAATTAATTTATAGATAGAAATATATAATGTCGTTTCTTATAGGTGTTATACATGTGTATTCAATATTACGAGTATGTATTGTATGTATGTGTACTAAATTTTAAACGTGTGATGAAACAATTCTTTTGTTTGTATTTCAATATTTGGATAAAGATAATTTTTGAAGAAAAATGTGTTGTCTCGATTAAAAGTAAATTCGTTTTCTTAAAATTATTTTAATTGTAGGAAGCTGAATAAATAAATACTTTACTAACGTTACTGTTACTGTGGTATCAAATAAAAAATAAAGATATGTTTTAAAATTAATTCGTATATAATTTACATTATAATATACAAATTAAATTGTAATATTAAGTTCTAGTCAACCTAAATCCAATGAAAGTATACACTACTGACCACCTATTCAGTAAATTAGATATAAATTAAATAGCACCACAATATTTTTCAAAGTAAAAACAAACTTATATCAGTTTTTATCATTTAACACAATTTTTATTAAATAATTATAATGATAATGTTGAGATGTGTATTGACTTTTTTTTTCAATTGGTAATCCCTCAGCTCGTCTCTAAATATTCGGGATTTGTTTCAAGAAAGCCTTATCCATTGTTGTCCAGCTAACTAGAAATTCTTTCAGGCATCTACAAGCTCTATACATGCACACATACATTCCACTCTTTTTTTATTTTTTCGGGATATTTTTTGTACATAAAAAAAAAACAAGTAGCGAAAGTAATTCTATCTCGGTGGATTAGCGCGAAGAGGCACAGCTATGTATAGAAACTACAACAATATTAACTAATACTGTCTAACTTATGGCGCGCACCAACACCAGACGTGTTGGTGCGTTAAAATTTGCGGGGCATTTTAAGCCATCGCTATAAAGTTATCGCTTTATATAGATATATATTTATGTAGGATTTGTTTTTTTTACAATAACGTTATTATAATTTATGTAACAATCAAAAAATCTATTTGCTATAAACTAGAATATCGAACTATAGGTCTAGCTCTAGAGAAACTATCCGCAAAATAAACTGGGGCAATTATTTTTTTTTATACAGATACTTGCCCTTTTTATTTCTAAAATAAATAAAAAAATATTCAGCAATAAAAAACGTAATAAATATTGTATTTTAAACTATAATGTATACGAGAAAAAAATTGGAGTGAAACTACAATCAGTAATAACAAGAATATATTAAATAAAAATGACTCCAATATGAAACGTGTACGCCTATGCTTAAGATTTACATGACACCAAGGTCCCAAGGTCCTTGGCAGGGGTCCATATAATCATTGCAAAATGCTAGCATCACTAACGTACCTAACATAGTGTATTTAAAACTGCCGCAATTATCCCGCTGAGGCTACCTGGGGTAGAGCTATCTAGGTTTTACCGGGTTTGAGAGGTAGAGGGAGACTTCGGTTCACATTCGTGAACACAGTGTCGGTGATACTCGAGGAAGTTCACGAATAGACGAAGAGAGCGTGTATGAAGAAGTTAATGACTTTGGACGAGGCGAAAGATGTATGCAGGGACCGTAGCGTTTGGCGCTCCGTTCTCTCTGACTGCCCCGCTAGAGATTAAGCTTGAAGCTAACTGAAGTGAGGTGAAGAATGTGAAGCTAAGCTAAAAAAATTGATTAAATGTACAAGAATACCTTTTACTTACTTCAGTCATAGTGATATTGTTTTGTTATTGGGGATATAGTGGGAATACTACATAGCTATATAGTGTTTATAACACTTGTATAACGCTCGTTAAAACTTTAAGCACTAAAAGTAGCGATTCAAAATTCGATTAGGGTGAATTTTATTTATGTAAATTATTCTTCCAGTCCAATTAGATAGACTTTGTCGTGAACCTCATCGCTTTAAACGCTTTGTTTCGGTTAAAGTCATAACAATATTTCATTAAGTCGTGTATTTAATTGATTTTCTCTTTCTACTCAAGTAGTAAATTCTAGACACTGAATACAATACAACTAATATTACAAGAAATCTTTTTTTTTTAATTCTAACTGTTTTTGTATTTTTGCTTGATTGACTGAAGTATATAATTAAGTAAAAAACTTTATTTTACCCCGACGGCACTCTACGCTTTACTTTGTCTTAACTATCGGAGAAATGAAAATATTATTAAATATAATTCCTTTCTTCACTAGGAATTGAACCCACAACCAGTCGAGATAACAGTCCGACGCCACTATGTCTTACTGCGCCACGATGGCCTTTTCCTTTATAATATAGGTTATGTTTAATGTTTATAATATTATATGATTATAATGTGTACATATTATAATATTATATAATTATAATATTACAGGTATAAAGTCAACAATTAACAAGCCCTTGAAGTGATGCACTTAGCTGTGCTGTCCTTCGCTTAAGAGAATTTTAAGAAGTAAGTTCTTTACGCAAAAAAAAATATTTTTCACTGTGTGTAAAAGAAGAATTTTTTGATATTTTTTACCGCTGTAGATTTAACCGATACTTTGTAAGATATTACTGTAGTCTAGACACTTCAAATATCTAAATTATATTGACTAGTAGCGCCGTTGACGCGTAAAATACAGCTTTAAGCACTTCTTCTTCATATAAAAAAAACTATGGCAGATTTCATACTCCCACAGCGGCAATGATTTTTGTAAAAAGAAATCGAAAGTTTCTCAAAATTTTATCAATATCCAACATTAATATTCAACTTGCCTAATAAATTCAATTTTAAATATTAAGTAATAAATGAGTTTTGCTGGCGGCTGGCTAAATTTGATACTGTGGAAACTAAAGGAGGGACAAAAAATAGCTGCTAATTTACAGAAAATAATTGAAATAAAATAAAAATCGTCAAATAATTATATTTTTTACGTTTCAGATGCAGACTGTCAAACAAAGCTCTACCAGATTCTACAAAAGTGTAAGCATCCCCGTTCCTCTTGGCTTCGAGCGCTACGCTACGCTTATGCTTTTTGCCTACGCGCTTGGAAACTATACTAATTACTTAAAAAAAAAAAACAAAGTACAAAACTATTGTATTTACAGTAAAATTGATTTTTAAAATTTTATTTGTTTATTTATTAATTAAATTGAAAAAATCAAACTTATAGATCTTGATATAATTAAAATAAAGCTAGATAACTATTAAATTTAAAATTTTATGCGGGCTAATAACTTGATATATACCTATATTACGATAACGGCTTATAACCACTATAAAAATAATAATAATAAAAACAAATAACGATATTTTCTATTCTAATAGGCTATTGCATTTTCAAATCTTCAATTAATACAATAATCAAATATTATTTAATCATTTAAATAGCATGAATATTTAAATGTAAAAAATATTATGGTTTTTATATAATAAAAAAAAGTAAACTAGATTCCCTTTCCTGTCAGAAAAAATAATCCAATTTAAAAGCCTTCTTTGTCCCTTAACTCAAAACTTAGTATTAGAAATTAACAATATTCTATAATAAAAGTGTTATTAAATTATAAAGTTGTTTTATTTGCGACCGCCGCTACAAGCGTGCTTGCAGAAAGCTTCGCTTACTGCTTGTAATCTTAAAAGCTAAGGCTGCGAAGTCAGGTTTAACTTTTCTTATAAAGTCACCCAACCTTTTATAATAAACATAACTTAACGAAGAAAATTTAATTTTTTCATACTGTACAGGTATAAAATATATGGTAAATATTGGCATACTTGGCAGACCGTTCAAATTTCTCCATAAAGGGCTAAAAAATGTTTTAAAATTTACAGAATGCGATGTACTTAATGTATTAATAAATATTATAAGCTAAGTTTATGCGTGTAATACGCGTAACCTTAGTAACGTGTACAAAAGTGTATGTAATATTTATTTTATGAATTGAAAGTAAGTAAATGTAATCGCTGAAATAAATATGTTTAAAAGTATAAATATAACGCATAGTAACATATAAGTTACTTTATACAAAATTGTATGTAAAACTCATGGTAGTGTATGTTCCATAACTTTTTTATATATTAAATTAAAAAAAAAAATTATTTCTGCAGTTCTTCTCTATCTTTACATATAATAAAAATGTAACTATCACTGCCTGTACATGGAAGATATATAAAAAAAATATGATAAGGGGCATGTACCAATGTTTTAGAATCCAAAATAATCATTTTAAATTTTCTTTTCTGTTTGTTTGTTTATCTGTTTGTCTGTGCGATTGTGCACGCTAATCTCAGAACGAATTCAGTAGTAACTAATTAGTAACTCGGAAATAAAAAACGGCTTAACTAATTTAAGTTTAGTTTTGACTATTGTATTTTGGTTCATAAATAAAAAAATTACAACCACTTAAATTATAATACGTTTGCGTTTTCAGAAAGAACGCGTGTCGTGTAGTTTACGCGAGCGGGTCGCTAGTGTAAAATATAACTGTGCCAAATTTCATACTCAAGAAATTTTCGTAAAAAAGGGTACAAAGTTTTGTTTCACGTATCATTGATTATTAGATACTTAAGAAATAATTCAACTAGAACTAGAAAATGTAATTCATAATAATTAATATATTGGTTACGGCCAACATCCAGTCATAAAAATATTTCATGATATATTTTTCTACATCTAAACATTGTATCATTTTACATGAATCGGTTTCGAGAATTTTATATATTATTGTAGATATATAAAATATACAGAATTAGTACCAAGCTTTAACGCACTTTAATTATTAATTATGTTATTAATATAGTATTTAAGAGGCTATCGTGGCGCGGCGTAAGCGCGATTGGTTGTGGGTTCGATTCCCACTCGGAGGAATATGTATATGTAAATTATTTTCTTTTCTCCGTTCTGGTAGAACAAAGCGCGGTGTTGAGTTCCGTCACTCAATATGCAACGTCTCGATTCCGGGCGGAATGAAGAGAAAGGAATGTATGACACTCGGTTCTCTCTGCCAACCTTGTTATGGGGAAAAAAGTTGAAGCCAAAAAAATATTTACATTTATTACTCATGCTATGTGACTTCCATAGTTGATAATGTTAAAAAATAAATATTACTGAAGTACATAGATTTATTGATTTCATAATTTCAAAAATAAAAAAGTTATTAGAATTTTATAAAATGATTAACAAAATAGTCGTAATGACTGCATAAATTATAAAAAATCTTAGTTTAGGGAAACAAGGTAGTTTTTTTATATAATAACTCAAGTATAGACTCAGTAGTAGGTATACCTATATTAAACATTGACGGTAACTAAGCAATTAAGAAATAGAACCGCTACAACTCTTAGGTTCACTAAATTCTATATTATTACAAATTGAGCCAAAATAACATTTTATTTAATTTATAATCGCAAAGTAATTGTTATAAATAAAATATGCAAAATCTATTTGGTTTTGTGCGCGTTCGTTTCACTGTTTTTCGTCATTTGTTTAATGGCATAATTAATCTAAATTATTTCCAGCAATGACGCTCGGCTCATTAGTGCGATATTCAACAAAGCTAGGCGATCAAAGCGCCACCAGGCCATTTTTTTCATAACTAAAAGCTTTTGAAAAAGTGCGCGCTAACAACGGCATCTCTTAGCAGCGGCGGGAGCTTTTCCCGCGTCGGTCATAACACCCGGCCACGTGCATTTGTTTTGGTTGGGTTTTTTTCTCAAAAAAAAGATAGCATACATAAAGCTCACCTCGTCGTAGGTGCGCCAAGCAAAATGGTCGTTTTTTTCTTCTCTTTTCAGCCATCTGTCCGTCCTTTTCGGTCAAAAATGCGATCGTTATTTTCTGTTCCGGTGCTAGTGTGTGCGTTAGCGGCGGGCGCTGAAGATATACGCCACGAAAACGCGATGTAATATCCACTCTATTTTAACAGCAGAAGTTGTAATTTAGCGTAGCGCTTGAATTGTCTTATGTCTAATAGTCGGCGGAGAAAAAATAGAAATATAGGAGGCACGGCGTGCACGATAAAGAGAGCGGGAGTCGTTAACGATTCTGCGCCGGAAAGTTGCGCAGATTGCGTTTTTGGTGCTTTTTTTGGGGGCAGCACCTCACACCAACGGGTGTTTTTTGCGCCTGTCTTTTTCTCTCACGCAGTCTCACTGGTTGCGCGTGTGTGCTGGCGTGGGTGGCGGTGTGCGTGTGTGCCGCGCCGGGGGCAAGCACCTAGTACTAGATTTTTGCGTGCAAACGTCCTAGATAGCTGATCGCGTATATAGCCACGGTATATAATGAGATGTCACCGCTATGGAACGGGTAAATAGAGCTACGCAATAAAGCGGGCAGGTTGCTATTCACATTGATTAATCACAGGCTTACATAATTGTACTATATAAAAATATATTCAACGCCAAATAGAGACTGCATTTTGGTAAAATAAAACCGAATGAAGCTGAACTATTAAAAGCATTTAGATAATTTTTGTTTGGTACAACGGTGAGCTTAATGAAATAGCGATTTGTTTAATCAAACGAATGGATGTATTGATATGCAGATATTAATTATCATTAAACTTTTATGAAACATTTCTGTTTATTTACAACTATCTGCTGGACGGTATCGTATACTTGTCGTGTAGCTTTGTCATAGAATAAATTAGTACTTACAAATATCCTAATGATTGTAGCTTTATTTAGTAAGTAAATATTGTTATACAATATAATGGCTGTAAGAATGGCTCTAAGATTTTTTTTCTTTATGTTAATAAAATTAATTTATAAATATAATCATCTAAAGAGATAGCGTCTGATTCAGTAGCCGCAGCGGGATTCGAGTCTGCGTCTTGATGGTCTGGCGGTATAGCTTAGCTGTCAGGGCGCTTGGAGGGTTTCCAAGAGCCGCGGGTTCGAATCCTGTTACGTTCAATTTTTTTTACGTTTTCTAGAAATGTAATAATTATGATATGTAAATTATTTTAATTTCTCATCGGATAAGACAACACGCGATATCGGAGTTCTATGACTTTATATGCAGTGTCTGGGCTACGGGCGGAAAACGGAGAGAGGATGAGGGCACTTGACACCTCCTCTATCTACTGTGCTATGCTGAAGACCATGTTTGTATCATATATAAACCTGCAAAAGAATAGTAACTGGACGCCTTAGATGCCTTAGTCTGAACAAAAATAGACTGAATAAAATAAATATATTTTAGTAAATTTTCTCGACCCTTTTGTATAATATAAAATTATAACAAAAAGAAAACTGACTTGTATTCTTGTGCTTACGACTTGTAATTAACTTATTTATATTAATTAAATATAAGGCATACGAGTTCACTACCACTACTAGTCATAAGCACTAGCTATCATATAAAAAATGGCTATCATAGTAAATAGTTATACGGTAAGACACATAAAAAAAGATGAATACAATCGAATAGAGAAACTCACCATTTTTTGAAGTCAGTTTAAAAATATAATAACATGGAGTGTAAACAATGAATTCATATTATTTTTCTTACAAATGTTACAGGGGTTATATACGGATGTATATACTTAGTGCAGCGTCTGATTGTAAAACGCGGTGTTTGTGGATTCGATATTCACTAGGAGGAAACTTTTGTAAGGTACGACGAAACACGATATAAAGTTCCGCAACTTAATATGTATGTATCTTGTATTCGAGCAGAAAGCGGAGTGTCGTGACACTAAGTTCTCTTTATAGCTAGGTACTAATTAATTGGTTTTAAATGATTATAATAAATTAGTATTTGCCTTTGCCTATGTTATAAAATCACAAATTAATAATTATTGACACACAAACGGTCGACTACGAACTTTCATTAAAAAAAACACTTAAATACACGACTGATTTACTATATTTTTTTATAAACAAGATTTCTAATTCTAATTTATAAAATATTAGTATATATTGACTTCACAGATAAAAAGATCGAAGCAGAACAGTCACGACATCTAGGTTAAGTAGAAGGAACCAATTTATGGAAACGGAATAACGACATTAAAAAAAAACGATTGAGAATTACTTTTAATGTGAATAATTTCAACGTATTAAAATATGTAAATATAAATTTATTTTTCTGTATTCTTTTGACTCAGCGGCGACATCTGTGACCGAGTAGCGTAAACCAAACATAAATCCATCTTCTAATATTTTTATAACACGCTTTTATTACCTTCACCTATATTTATCTATTATGATTGAACACTGTGACGCAGTGAAACAGTGTGATTGTAGGTTCAATTCCCATTCAACGGAATCAGTGTATTTAAATAATTTTCACTTCTCCGCTCTGGTGAAAAGACGCGTGGCGTTGAGTTTCACCACTCAACACGCAATTTCTCAGATTTGGGTGGAAAGTGGAGAATAGAGTATCTTGACACTTGGTTTTCACTGTCTACCCTGCTATGCGGGAAAAAGCGTGCATCAGAAAGAAGAAAAAAACTAATGTTAAGAAATCTTTCAACTTTATTTTGACCTGTTTCGTGGCGTTCAATGGACATTTGCACACGTGTCCGATCCAATGACAATACAATTATGCCACAGCAAGAAAATGATCTCTGAAATCTCAACCTGAAATTTCAAATATCTGATATTCCACTGATTTTCCACTAAATTTACAGTCCTTTTCCTCTAACAATTAACTTTTAACATGTTTTTATTAATCAGAACTACAATTCTAAATAAAGCAACTTCATTCTTTTATCCGCATAGCAGAAATAACCTGGTGTCATGATATTTCGACCTCCATTTTGCGCCTGAAATCGTGACATTGCCAGTTAAGTGGCAGAACTCTACTCGAGTAGGAATGCAATCCGTTAGTAATCGACGCCTTTATAGGCAGAGGCAGACCCACTACACGATGGCCTCAATTATGACCTCAATCCACGGATTCACCTAAAGTTGTGGGGCCCCGTGTGTTGTAAGGAGAAGTTCTTGAAACAGTGCCTGGAACTCTTTAAGGCTTGTCTCCACTGCACAATTTTGAAATGATCTTGATCATCTTTGGATAGTTTTAGACAGGCCGAGATATTTAAGTAGATTATAGAGAGATGTCGACTGGCTATTAGATATTTTTAGCTCCTACTTCTACTGAGCACATATTAACCCTTAACCTACATGTGGCCCGTTAAAAAATTCGTTGTACCTGTTTATTTTTATTTTACATTTATATTTAGATCTAGAAATATAAATATTTTAAAGATGATTACTTGTCTGGTGAATCTGGATCCGTTTGGATTTTCTTTGCTTTTCTTCTTTCTTCTGTCCTAACATCACTAGTGCGGCGAAGTTGGCATTTCACCATATATGAAGACTGAGGATTCGATTAAATATGTATTTTATATATTATTAGAGTCCATCGTACGTAGAGTGAACGCGATTGGGCGTTTGTTCGAATACCAGTTCGGGGGAAAGATTATATTTAAATTATTTTCAATCCTCCGCTCTGGCACCTAAGAAAAAGCGCGGCGTTGCATTCTACCAGTCAAAATGCAATGTCAGAATTTGAGGCGGAAAGTAAAGAATGAAGTGTATTAATACTAGGTACTCTCTGACTACTCCTGCACTACGGGACAAAGCGTGAAGATGAAAAAAAAATTTACATCCCCGATCTAGTAAAAGAAAACGCGACGTGGCCGAACAGTCTACTAAAACTGAATGAAGGTATACCTAAACCTAATAAAGCTTAAATAAATTATTAGAGCGGATAAGAAAATTTAATTTATACAGTAAATAAAATACCACTTTAAATTTTTAATTGACTATGAATATTTTGTTGTAAAGGAAATATTATCTTATATTTTACATATTCACATATTTTTCTATGCTAGTTAATATTCACACCGATCTATCGATCGATCTACAATTTCCGCCTTTCTAAAGGCTTTCTAAAGCCCTGTTTAAAATAAGTTTTTCTGCTATTATTTTTTAATTTATTTGTCACGATACGGTGTAAGTGACGGAATTAGTAATTAGATACACACACTAATCAAACAGTCATCTCCAAGTGACTTACAATAAGTTTACGTTATAATAAGAACTTTGGCTTTCACGATTTATACACTTTTTAAGTGTAAATATTTTAACCGCGAAATATTTTAACAGGGCAGTACGCGAAGCAACTAAGATATCGTTGGTGGTAGTTTGATATAATAACTGTACCAACTGACATACGAATGCCCCCTCTGTCTACCTGTGACCACGGACTACTGTAAAGTGAAACATCAGGTCTTCTAAAATGTATTTTCGAATACCAATAATATACGCCAATAATCCGGTTTAGATAGTTTCATTTCAAAAAGTTTAAGTTATAGTTGCTAGTCATTATTTTAGTGATGCAAAACAGATAGGTATGGATGCAGACTTTATAGATTAAATTTGTCGGTCGCCATTGATAAATAATGTTTTGCATTAAAATAATAATTATATATCTTTGGGAAACGGGCTAATTTAAGATGAGTTTTAAAATGTAATTACTACACACTTCACTTGTTGTCCCAAAGTTATTTCCTTTCTATATGACTGTTTGTAAAGCCTTACATGAGTATAAATTTGAGTAAGAAAAATAGCAAAATAAAAACGGAGGTGGCACCGTGGCATTATTTGGGAGGACCGCTCAGTTCACATGGTCTTTTTCGGAGCTTTGATTCCCACTTGAAATACGCCGGTGTAGCTAAACCAAGTGCCGGGTCATGTCTTCCACTATAAAACAATGGTTTTATTTGCAAAAAGTGAACAAGTACTGACAGAATAACGGCTGAAGACAAATTTTTTTATCTATTTTTGTTTAAAAATAACTATATACATATATTCCTATATTTGTTTTTTTATATAAAATGGATATTTCCCATTTACAAAACAAAACTGGCCCCTAATAATCGCTTGGGCGTGAATTCCTCGCCTCTGGCGTACTAACGCGTCGCATGTACATCATAAATTTAATGATCTGCTAATTTCATAAAGTAGATATATTTGTGTACTGACATTGCTCATGTTGAGGTAATATGTTAAATTTTCTTTTTATTTTTTCTAGTGATAATAATCCATTTTCCATGAAAGGAGAACGTTCTCTTTCATACTATAGGTATTGCTCCCGAAGCTAGTATTTATTATGAAATTTAGATAAATAATTGTAATTATTTTCATTCCTCTGCTCTGGTGATTAAGACAAAGCGCATTGTAAGCTTCGCCACTCAACACGCAATGTCTCGAATTTAAAGCGGACTTTGGAGAACGGAGTGTCTTGACATTAGTACTCTGATATGCGGGAAAAAACGTGAAACTGAAAAAATATTTTGAGCTGCAAATACATTTGTTTTACCCATTTAGTATAAGTTTTTTGAAGTTCTAATTCATTTTTATCCGTGATTTAACGTATTTCTGTTTTGAAATTGTTTTTGACACATTAAAACTTAATTTACTTTGTTATTCATACTACTTATTCCCTTTGGTTCTTCCAAAAGACGAAGAAGTTACTTTGATATTAAAATAAATGAAATTCAAATTCATAAGATGAAATGAAAGTGAAAATAAAATGAAACCCATGCGTAAATACGCAAATTAATAGATCAATCTACCTAGCATAGTATACGAATATATTATTATTGATATAGAATATTTTTTTTATATCTTTGTAAATTTACTAGGTATGTCAAATGTTTAACAAATGTTGCAATATATTATAACAATATTTTTTGTTTGCTATTTTTGATACTCCCGCATATAATATAAGCACAAATGTAAGAACATAAGTTGCGCTCCTTTTCAATAATATTAGAGATAATATTTGTCGTCGTAACGTCGTAGAAAACCGAAAAATATTGATATATAAAAATATTAATATATATACATTTACCTAAAAAATCGAAAATAATACTAACTTAACTATTCATTAAGTGAAAATGGTTTCCTTAACGCTTGTGTGTAGCGTCTTTCCCATAAGGCATTTGAACCCAAAGCGTGCCAAAGTACCTAATTAATTTAAATTCGAATTCAGGTACTCATAGTCTACATTCCGCAGTCCGCTAATCAATACATCAACGCATACACCTATGCGTGTGTTATTTATATAAAATAGATGCACAACAAAATGTACCTACGAGTATATATTTTCATTTGCATATTTAAATAGTTCACCAACTAATATCAATCTACCAATCGCATTTTAGATATGGAACTGAATAAATACATACCGTATTCGATAAAAGAATAGCACCCCTATATAAATAGTCAGCCCCTACAGTTTTCTAGGCGCCTAGACAAGGGACGTTTTGTTAAATGTAATTTATGCTCTATAATTTAGTACAAAAAGCTTATTTTAGATTATTTTTCTTGATATAAGTATATATATATATATTTTAAATCATATAAACGACATAAGGCAGTGTTGAGTTCCGCCAATCGACGCAATGTTTCGAATTCAAGCAGAAAGCGGAGAACAGAGCAGTTTGCCTTAAATATATATATTTTTAAAAATTCTCTATTTTATTTCACTATCCTATTTTATTCTATTTCACAATCTCTGATTCGAAGTAATTTCTATTTACATTGTAATATTTGCATATTTTTTGGAATGATACTTTCAAAGTAAACTCTAATATATATATAAATATATTTGCTTTTAGAAATATTTTTTTATGATTTTTTATAATTGCTGTCCATAGCAACGTACGTGGTCCGTGTTTTTTAATAGCTTTTTCTGGCATACTACAACTATTAAATGAGTAGCTCTGCTTTTGTTTGCTAACGTATTCTTAGATTAAAAAAAATTAAAAAATCTATAAAGACGAAAAATATATTAATTTTTAACGTAATAAATTTGAATAATTAATTTAATTCAGGATCATTATTAACGACATAGGTGGTGAAAAAATGGTGGTAAAAAATTATATATAAGTTTAAGCATTTTAATTAAATAGCAGTACAAACACTCGACTACATATGCGTAGAGTTTCTAGTATTAAAAGTCGCAGTATTTGCTTTGGCTATCGTGGCATAGTGGGAAAATCTCATACAGAGCTTTTTTCCGTAAAGCGGTGTAGAGAGAGTTCTA
Organism: Podotricha telesiphe; assembly: GCA_038994665.1. Classification (NCBI taxonomy): domain Eukaryota; kingdom Metazoa; phylum Arthropoda; class Insecta; order Lepidoptera; family Nymphalidae; genus Podotricha; species Podotricha telesiphe. Next base: position 748,270 of record JAOYRR010000307.1, on the reverse strand, counting down.
GTGTCAAGTCACTTTGAACCCCGCTTTTCTTCCGGATTCAAAACATTGTATATTAAATAGTGGAACTTGCGGAATAATTTTTATATAGATGATACTCTAGTTGTTGTTTTTTAAATATTTGTATACAATTCTCTTTCAATAATAAACAAAATAAAACAGTATTATTGCATATTTTATTAGACCTAGGTGAACCTAATTGTGAGAGAACGACAAATTAAACGCTTTTAAAATCATGAAATTTGTTTATTGTCATAGATAATACAATGTTATAAAATAAATATAAGTAATCAAATATATAATGACAACTGTCAAAATGAAAAACAAAAATAATCTGTCAAAATGTATATTTATAACACTGCAAAACACAGAAGCAACAATATTCAAGGTAGATTTATAAAATTGCATTACTATTTCTTATAATAATATGACAACTTTTGTCTTTGGAAAAAGAAAAAGTGTTTATGTAGGTAGTTTAAGTGTCATATTTAAAAGGTTATTACAGAAAAGACAACTTTAGAATCTTACAAAATTATGTTTCATACATACATACATATAACTTTATAACTATATGTTGATATACAAGAATTTTAATACCAAAATTATAATAGTACCGTAAACACAAATAATGAAATTCTCATCATTCCTATATTTTAAGCAACGCACAGTGAGTTTAATTATCTTGAATGTGAATGTAACCAAAGAATGCATAAGTTAAAAACATTAAGAGAAAAATATTTAAAGCGTTGAATACGTTAGCATAAAGCAACGCTGCGAAAATGTTTATCATTCGCGCGCAAAACTAAATCCGGGGGAGTTGGAGACATTTTAATATTTCACAATTTAGTTTAGATTATCTTAGGTGTTATTTAAATAATACTAGGAAATTAATTTTGATTATTTTTTTATATTCTCGTTCATTCTCGTGAGTTTGCAGATTAAAATAAAATATTATTTTTGTTGATGCGTACTATTCCTAAGACCTGACGTCATTAACCTTAGTTTGAGCTTTGTATCAAATACTTGACTCGAAAAATAACGAAATCACAACTTTGTATGTACATTAACATTCACGCCAGTCCGATACGAGGAAAAAAGGAAAAATTTTAATCTATGCTATTTGCGACATCGGGCCCAGCGATAAAGCACCGTTCCATTTCCATTACACAGTTTTACCCCACAGATATTAATAATATATCACCATATAAGAAATCTCTTCCCTACGAGGGTGGGACCGCTAAATGTGCCTCGCCGATCCCTGTGCGCTAAAATAGAAAAAACAACTTTTTTTTTCCCAAACAAAAATAAACTTTATTTCTTCTGACTAAAATATATTTTACGTTGAAGCTAAGTCTCTACTTAATCACCGCTGTCTCCCACATAATACGTATGTATTATACTCGGACTTAGGCCATTTTTTTAGCAAAAAGGTCGCTTGTGACGCCTCGCGGATTCAAGATGGCGGCGTTTCGCAGCACGCTTTTTTGTTATAATTACTAACCTTTCGCAAAAAATGTCGTTTGAATTTTAAAAATTCTCTTTTCCGCGTTACTCTGTTTTATGTTTTATAATTTTAAAGGAGAAACGTAATGTGGAATTAGGCCAAACAACATTCGCAGATACAATATGTTTTACATAAAAGAAAATTACACTCATGTGCCGGATACTTGTAGGTAAATTGTTATTTATTTTTGTTTGCATTTTAAAATTTCACATTTTGTGACTTTAAATAATAAGCTATGAATTTTCACAATAAATGTATAATACATACACATTTTAAGTGCTCGTGTTAAAAATCAATCCTTAGCAGCTGTTTTGAAAATGTTATTTTAATTTCCAGTTAGTCCCATGGACATCCGATACATTTATCGATTTTGGGAAACCAAATAGAATTGTTTACTGATTGATCATAGGTTTGTGATACTTCCGGGTATCGGTAATAGGATGTATCAGCGGCAATATTGGTTTAAGAATCTGAGTAAAGTTTTTTAATGAAAACGTTTTTTTTCGTTCGACCGTTGCGTTCGTACCATTTACGAACGTTTTCAAAATAGTCATGGAATTACTGCTTTTAAATAGTAAAAAGTGAGAAAAGAAAGATATTGATTTTTATTTAGAAATTCACATTTATGTGGATAATTCTAGAATAGCTAAATGTCAAAATAGCAAGCATCCGAATTTTGTCATGTAGGTATGTATGTTTTTCGGTGAATTTTGCAGTCCACGTGAAATATTTTTAATCTATTACCGTAAGATACTTTTAAAAGGCGCCAAGTACAAAAATATAATTTCAAAATATGTTCATTCATGAATTTGTAGTTTAAATTAAGCTAAAGAACAAAACGATTCAAAACTTGGAGTAAACGTCACGTCATCAATAGTAGTAACACTCTCACGCCGCACTCAGCCGAAGTGGATGAATCAATGCAGGGCAAGTGATCGGTATAGATGTGCAACTTGGACGCAATAGGTCTGCTATAGCTTGGGAACGATGGAAAGGGAGGACTGTATTAGAATTTTCTCATACAAATTAGCAGTTGATAACAATTTTACGAACTAAAAACCTATTTTTATAAAATGCGATTATGATATTGGTTTTATATAAATTTGAAACGTACAAATGGTATATAGAAAGAGGTACTGACTGACAGACTGACCGATTTTGCGAATCACGATATTATTATACATGGTCTTTTTTACACAATTCTAAATGAAATATTCTCCAAAAACTAAATAATTTGTTGATAATTTTCTATTTGTCCTTGTCTTTCTTACTCCGTATTGTAGATTCACCGCATATACCGTTTTATACGTCGTTGCTGAATTACTGCATCGATGTTCGAGCGTCGAGCAGCAAATATTGAGTTGTCTTTTTACCAAGCGCCCGTGGCCGAGTTAGAGGTTATTGTTCCGTTTTCCAAACGCGCCATTTTTTTTTCTTTACCCAATGGATGCCAGTCAATGAATCGGTTTCGCGCCATTTCTGGAACAAAAGAGGTAAGGTCGTATGTGAAACTTAAAAGTTTGATGGGTTGTTTATCGACTCATTCATGACTCGGAAGTTGAAAATTTTGTAATATATTTTTTTTATAAATGAGATTAGTTTTGATTGTTCATTGTAGCATATAACAGTCAATTGAGCATGAATTTCGTAATTTAGTTCACAATTAGTAATATAGATTTTTTCAGCTACCGTTTCAAGTACTAGTTCAAAACTTTTACTTTCATAAATCTAAGCCATTTTTTTTATTAATCGAATTTGCTGACATTTATATCAGACATAGTTTCGATTCATCTGACATTATGTACTCGTAGTTACCAATCCAGCTACAAAGAATGTGTGTAATGTGAATATTTGAAACGTTTTTATTTTTCTTAACGAATTTCAGGATATATTTTTTTAAATTACTTTAATTGAAACAAGACAGGCTTAATAAAGTTAAAAAAGGCCACATTTAAACTCATTTCTCGTAATCAAACTCCAGTTAAAGTCCGGCATAAAAATTCTGTTCACAACGTTACACAAATGAACGTCAAACCAGACAAAAAAACAAACACGAAAACACTACAGCCTACGTATAAATAAATGAAGACCAACTCAGGACTGGGTACAGTGTAGTCAAGTCTAAAAAGTACAAAGTTCCGACCAACAATTGTCTCGTACGATTGTTGTTATTTTGCGTATCCGTTGCCCATATGGCGTGCGCGCTCGAATATAAATAAACAATTCAGCACTGGTTTCCTTCCTTCTCATCGAACTTTTTGAAACAAATGTCAACTATTATATACATACGAAGCTACCAATTTGTTTTTGATTAAACATAATGTAACGTTTTTGATTTTTATAGAGAAGTATGGTAATTTTAATTTATAAATGTTCTTTAATTGAAATATTTTGTCTTCATAGCTATGAATGCATAGTTGATGTGGCTGACGATGTTTGTAGGTTCAAATACCTTAAAATAAAACTATTATTTCCTGAATCTAGTTAAGTAAAGTAAGAGTTTGTGTTATCATCCACGTATTAACTGATGATGATTGAGTGCATAGTGAAAGGTATTTCAATTGCATGTGGGCAAGGTCCTATACACAAATAAATAGTCGTTTATAAGTGCGTTATGTGGATATCTAGCTTTTATTTGGTGTTTTTATATTATATCTGTCATTTAAATCCAGTACGATGAAATTAAATAATTAAACATAGTAAAAAAATTGGACAAAGAAGATATGGAATAGTCAGTTAATGAGTAATATTTAAAACTACTATTATCTAAGGATATTACACATTATATATAATAATGTACATAATATTTAAATCATCTTAATGTATAAAAATTAAATAAATTTATAATTTTATTTAACTGTCCTGAAGATTTTTATATACATACCATGAAAATTCATTTTGAATTTTTTTTTAAGAACTAAGACTGTGTTTCCAATTTGTTAAAAATATATTTTTCTCAAATCAATCCAAAAACTTATATAGTAAAAGATGCCGTTTTCACCAAATAGTTAGTTTTAAATGAATTTATAATATAATAATATAAATAAAAAAACTTACCGGTCTGTGTGATTATGACAGCATTACAACTCACTTTGAGAAAATATATCCTGTATTTGAAGACATTAATGAAGTCAAGCGGATGTTAAATATTTTTCAAAAACATTTCATAAAAAGCAAACTTTTTGAGTCACTTTATGCCATAACCGAACTTTTATATTATTTTTACTATTGGCTGTAAGCTTTGAAATGGTTTTCAACAAATATACTTTTTAACGCTACATGATGCGAAGATATCGACCGAATGAGATTGCTTACTTTATCGACCGCGAATTTAAATCATCCCCACTAATAACAGGTCATCTAGCGGTTAACTGACCCGATTACATGAAATTAAACTGTATTACATATAAAATAAGAGCTAAAATTAGCCACACTTTTATCAATTACTGTACACAGCTAAACAGGTTTTTAGATTTGCATCGTACATACTGTAGGTAAATAGCTTGCAGCGTTCTCGTTGCATGATCGAGCTGACTTGACCTGAACCCCTCTTGTTTGCTGTGGATCGTTTTAATTTTTTAATAGCCATGTATAAGTTGAATGCCATGGTGTTATGTTTTTTGTACGTAAAGAGTTATTATGTTAACAGTTATTGTGCATAATCGAATGAAAAACGCCAAGTTTACTCTTGATTTACTTACATTTTTTATATTACTTTTATAGTAATTATTAAAACAAATGCTTAGTCATTCTTGTAAAAATAAGTGGTTTTCAAATTCAGCATAAAATATTTAAACGCTCCGGAAATTAAACTTTTAACTTTTTAAATAATAAATATAAACTATTTTAGCAGCAGCTTCTCGCTTTTTTCCGTAGGTATAGCTGGGTAGTCATAGATAACCTAGTGTCAAGACACTCCATACTACACTTTTCGCCCGAATTCAAACCATTGCGTGTTGAGTGGTGGACTTCATTGCTGATAATTACTTGTGTAGTTTGCCAGAGCAAAGAAATTTTAATAATTTATTTATGGTCAAAGCAGGTAATTTTTTTTCAACTTCACGCTTTTTCCGCATAGCAATATCAGAGAGAACCTAGTGCCAAGACACTCCAATCTCAACTTTCCGCCCAAATTCGAGACATTACATGTGAAAGGAGAAATGAAAATAATTAAATTATAGTCATTCCTTCGACTGGGAATCGAATCCACAACCAATCGCGTTTAAAGTTGGACTCTATCTCATTGCGCCACGATGACGTTGGAAGTAACGTTAAGTTACTTTATACAAAAGTGATTGTAATTTTTTATTGAGGATGTGTTATTTATTACACATCATCATCAGGAAAGATTAAGACCACTTTTTACAGAATATATTCAGACGGGGCAGTATGTACATATATTTATGTACATAAATACTGCCCCGTCCGCATATATTCCGTAAAAAGTGGTCATAATCTTTCCTTTATCTCATAGTACATACAAAATAAGTCTAATAATCAAAATGCGGAAAGGACAATTTCAGGATTATATGTTTGTATAGATACCTATATTATGCCTATATTATATATTAATTAATTGCATAATTTGCAGGAGTAATGAACATATAGAAAAAAAAACCCACTTTATATTTTTCTGACAGCTAACCTTTTTAGCGTATTTTTTAGTTTGTATTCTTTTTTTATTTTAGTTAATAACTACTACTAAATTTTGAAAACTACTACTAAATTATGAAATGTTTAATGAAAACTATATATATACTATACATAACAAAAATATATACATACGTATTAAACATAGTAACTAAGCTCTTTTGCTTCATTAATTATAAGCTTACCAATCAAATAAGATTACCTACTAATAAATATATATGCTATCAGTGATATATGAATCATTAATTACCAATAAAGCTAAATTAATCCTATAATATTTTACTGCATACAAGTTCAAGTATACAAATGTATGACTCTTTCGTTACTGAGTGACTGACAGACATCACGCAGCTGAAGCTATTGGATGTGGAAAGTTGAAGTTTTACGTGTTGACTTCTTGTTGAGTATAGAGTCCCTGATTATTTTTTGGGGAAATTACGTTAAAAAAATTACATATTTAGAAAACGTATAAAAATTTGGACGCAGCGGGTTTGAACGCGCGCCTCTCAAAAACCGTTCAAGCGCTCTGACCGCTAAGACACTTAAAACATTTTTTTTTTAAACACTAAAAAGTTGAAACTACGTAAGATATAAATGGATATATCATAGGCTGGTATCATAAGTGCAACCCAAACGACGTTACAGCTGACCACTCAAAATAAAATAAGAAACTTTTATATAAAGTCTTCACGATCCGGTTCACAATTAATTTTTCTCCATAATTTTGCCATCCACACATTTTCTGAGCGGATCGGTTCAGCAAGTATAACATATTAAAAGTTATATTTACAGTAACAACGACATAAACTAACCTGAAAAGCTCTCTTAATAAATAAAATGATCTCATAATTAATATCTAAAATTATTATTAAAAATTATATATTAAATTGAGGCCATCGTTAACTAAACTATTTAGTTTTTTCGTCCGCACGCGTTCTCGCTTAAATCACAAACTTTGCTTAAATTTATAATATAAATGATTGTAATTTTTCTGTTTATGAGCGAATTGAAATTAAATAAACACTAAATATTAAGGGAAGTTTACCACAAGAAAATAGTTAAAATTAGCCTGCACAAACAAACAGACGGACAGACAAACAGAATATTGATAAATACCCCTTATAACATTTTTTCATATATCTTCCATGTACAGACAGCGATCAGTTACATTTTCATTGTATGTATAGATATTTTCCTTTTTATCAGGTATTTGAATTTTCTCACTCACTCACTCAACACGCAATATCTTGATTTCGAGCGGAAAGTGGAGATTAAAGTGTCTGAGGAAAATGCGTAAAAGAGAATTAAGTCTATTCAATTCATCATCCAATTTCATCTAAAACTGCCATAAAACAACCATTTCCAATTCCAATGCCATAACTTGCGCATACCATCCCTTTTGCACACCAAAGCCGCTGCAATACTTTGCAGCTCATTCACTGTTCAACCCGTTCTTAAGCACGTGAATATCGTTTAAATGGAACAGGTTTTTTAACATGCAACGTTGAATTAAATTTTGCAAGCACAGGTACGCGGAATGCTAACTTAGAGCTGAAGTAACGGGTTGAATCACAACTCGATAAACAGCTTCTTTGTTATGCTACTGGATTGTACTGATGACAATAAGAGTTTTGTATTGCAATTTTACACGACAGACAGCTGCATTTATTTATTCTTTGCCTTTTTTAAAGCATTATTGTATTATATTTTGTAAATGATGATAAAGTTTTATTTGGAAACCTTAAACTTTTTAAATGTTGACATAAAAGTTCAAAATTAAACACGAGAAATCGTTTAATATTTTTGAAGTAGGTAGGAAACTGTAAAAATAACACTCATGATGTAAAATTTTCCCAAAGATACGAAATGGAAAACATACAAAAACGTATAATAGAAGAGAATAGAAGAACAAAAGAAAAACGGCAGGTTGAACTGCACGAATAACAGTATGACTTCGTATTTTCTACTAAGATAACGCTCGCCGAGCGAAATATTAAAGACTTATCAAAACGATCTCCGGCGCACTAAATCACTGTATATAAGGGGAAAAGGACCCATGTACTCGCAAACGGACAAAATAAATGTTTTTATTACATAACGCGCTTTTTCTCAGAGGCTTATTTAGCTGTAGATAATATCAAATAGACTTTCCTCCTTTAAAAATACGTGTTATAATTCAATGTTGAAATTTTTCCCGGTCTTTAAAATGTGGTGAGTTGCATAATGAAATGTGTCCGAATAGAAATAAGGTTTATTTTTCATTTTCATCTAAAAGCAGTTATCGAGGTTTTGTGTACAGATATTATAAGGGCTGGTGCAAAATTTTAAGCAGCGAGGTTTGGAGCGCCCCGGCAGTTGGTAGATTTCGACGCCTCGCTATAATTAGAGAGGTGCGCGTTAGTTTTCTATCCGTTTTTTAAATTTCCCGTTTCCGTGTTGCCTTTGTGGAAGGTAAAAATAGCTCATTTATATTTTGAATGAATCGAGTGCAAATAGAACAGAGGCTGACATTTTTATTTACTTTGTTCTTCTTAATACCTGCATAAAAATATTATATGATTTCTTTATCTCGTAGCTATATTGCTATTACTATAGCAATATAGCTACGAGATTTTTTACGTAAGTTGTTACGTTTGCTCAAGGCTTTCACCGTGGCTAATAGCTTCACGCTGTTCTATCATAGCAGAGTAGCCAGAGAGAACTTAGTATCAAGACACTCCGTTCTTTATTTTCAGCCCGAATTCAAAACATTTCGTTAAGTGGCAGAACTCAATGCCACGTTTCGTCTTAAACACCAGAGCGAAGAAATGAAAATGATTAAATTATGATCGTTCCATCGAGTGGGAATCGAAACCACAACGAATCGAATTTGCAATCAGACATTGTCCCATTGCTTCACAACGGCCTCAATTGCCTTTTAATGACCTGATGACATTTTATTACATAATAATTAGTAGACCATACATTGCCTATAGTTTGGCGATGGCGGTTAAGCAAGAGATGCATATTATTTAATACCCAAATAGCAGGCAATCAAATGAACATGCTTGGCGTATCACCGAGTCGTATATATAAAACGTTACAAAAATCGATTTAATTTGATTGTTTCAATACTATATATTAGTGGTACCTAAATCTAATATTTAATAGCTGTGTTGTAATCATTAACTGTACCATAAACAAAGTATTGATTGTATACATTTAGTAAGCTGTAAAGAATATATTACTTTTTTTTAGGTTCACATTTTTTCCCGCATAGCAGAGTGTTGAGAGAGGGTAGTCGGAGAGAACCTCTGAAAACGTAGGTTACAATAGTAAAAACTGGATAAAGCGTACTACGTAAGCCGTTTTTAAGATTGGCGTGCACAAACACATAGACACAGTAAAAATTAAAAATCATTGTTTTGGGCTTTATTATATTGATAAATGTCTCCAATAATATATTTTTATATATCTGTATGTATATTTGTATGTATGTCTGTCTGTATGTATATTTGTATGTTTGTCTGTTATGTACAGACAGCTATCAGTTATATTTTTATTATACGCATAGATATATTTGTAAATATAAATATACCACAGCTACTTATTTAATAACAAATTTAGAATATAATATAATAAACGTATATAAAAATAATTTAATTCTTTACAAAATAATAATCCTATAATTATCCTTCATGTTTCGATTCATTATTTGTAAATGTGAAGCAAACAATTATAGAATGAATTCAAAATATATTTTTTATTTTTTTAATACAATACACGAAACTGCTTTTCTTTTTCTTTAAGAAACTATTTAAATTTTTACTATGTAAGTCGTTACATTCATATGTTAAGTTTTTAAAGGTTACAATACACTAACGTACGTAACGTATATACAGCACATTAGAATAAATATCAGAGTATATTTAATTTTAAAGTCCACCGTGGGGCAGTGTGACAGCGTTTATCTGCAAACGCGATTAGTGTGGGTTCGATTCCCAATCGGACGAATAATTATATTATTTAAAAAAAAATCATTTCTTCACTCTGGTACCTAAGAAAAAGCGCGGCGTTATATTCCACTATTAAATACGCAACGTCTCAATTTCAGATAGAAAGTGGAGAACAGTGTCTTGACACTAGGTTCTCTCTATCTACCCTGCTATGCGGAAAGAAACCGTCAAGCAGATCAGAGTAAATTATATAATTTTAATTAAAAACGTATATATGTATGTATATATGTAATAATTGCGGCCATTACCATTCACTCTAATGCGACCTTAAGCTCAGCCGTTGAATTGTAATTGGAAGACTCATAAAGGGGTCGGAGGGTCCGGAAAGGGGACGAAATGGGGAAAAAGGGGGACGGGGAAAATGTATGGAAATGACGCACCGCCATTTCCCTGTTTTTGTATTTGATTATCCTTTCAAGACAATATTTCGCGGGTCCGGAAATTAATGAAGGCAATTTATGCGACACAGAGAACGGGTGGCCGGTTTTATTTAAATAACTTTTGTTTATTTTTTTTTATTTTTTCATCGCCCAGGGTTTTGGATCCTTTTGTAATTGGAGCGTGGATGTATGCGTGGATTATATTTCGAGGTTAGAATTAATGAATTTATACTTTTTGTTGATAAGTACGGTGCTTATGTGCTGACTACCGCTGTTTATACGGTGATATTGCATATTGTATATTTAATATTGCTAATTAAAATTTTGTTTTACAAACAAATTAAAACGTGAAAGGCGTCAAAAAATTGCTTATTAGTTTGTATTCGTATTATAGCTTTAACAATTTTGATTACTGTATAAGCAAAAAAAAATCGTCTTAGTAAATCTATGAAGACTCCAAAGAATTATTTTTTTCCGCGTAGCAGGGTATAGTCATAGAAAACCTAGTTCCAAGACACTCCCTTTTCCACTTTCCTCCCGAAATCGAAAACTTGCGCGTTTAGTGGCGTAACTCAATGCCGCGCTCTGTCTTAGATATCGGTAAAATAAATTAAATAAATTAATTCTCAAGAGCAGGAATTGAACCTAGAACCAAACGCATTTATAATCAAACACTGTTCCATGGTACAACGATGGCCAAAAAAAACTTATTACTTAAATTTACACAAGGTAATGATGAAACTGATTGTGTAACGTTATTGTATGAAGTTATTTTTAAGAAATTTTGTGTAAAATCTAAATATCGTGTGGATCTTTTCAAAAAACTGTGCTTCACGCTTTTTCACAGCAGGAAGTCAGAGAGAACCTAGTGCCAAGACACTTCGTTCTACACCTTCCGCCCGAATTCGAGTGAAGATGTAGAGTGTAGTGTAGGTGTAGATGTAAAGATTGTATGTTGAGTGGCGGATCTCAACACCGCACTAGGTCTTGTTCACCAGAGCGGAGAAATATATATAATAAAGTAATTAAATTGTCCCACGATCCCACAAGGTCATAGTTACCTCCATCTTCTTTGCCCAAATTTACGTTAAACTAATATGTTTTTAATAGCTTTACGCTTTTGCCCGCTTACCAGGGTAGAATACCCTGCAGAGAGAAGAATTGATTTCAAGACTCCGTTCTTCACGTCATAAGGAGCGGAGAACTAAAATATAATATAAAAAAAATGAGTATTTAAATATTTTTAAACAAAATTAAATTTTCCTTATACGCCAAGTAGGGGCGAGGGAAGTCTTGCACTGTACCTACAGTAATACGACTATATTCGTATGCCGAAATCGTTTCAGCTCCTAAACAAACAGAACGCTCATTGGCCAGTGTTTGTCCCCCACTTAATTAATTTTCTCATTTTCTACAACCGCTGTTTATATTAGATATCCTTTGTTATGTGAATTTTGTTCTACATAAGCATTTCTTGTATTTGTGGTGTTAAGAAAAACACAGCTTATTCTAAAAATTTAAGAAAGTATTGCTAGGATTTGTTTTTGTTTAGTGTAAAAAATTGTAAGCTCATTACTAGAATATTATTTAAGAATAAAAAAGATAAGCAAGAAAATAAAACAGATAGTGCTAAATAATTTATAGTCATTATGATTTCTCCAAAACAAGCGTCATATAAAAAAATATTATCATTTCTTCTACGTACTTCTTGTACTTCATATAATTCTTTGTGACTTAAATTACTAAAAGAACCGTTGTATGCCATTCTATTAAAATCTAATTCTTTAATCAATATTAGCAGATCTGCTCTGTAGCAGATAAACTGAAAAATAGTGACTACTTCAAACACCATAAATATAATGTATTACATTATATATACCTAAATTTGTTTTTCTACCCTCGTTTTCCAATTTTATATAATATATACTATAATTAGGGCTCTTATGACATCTCGACGCCTACTCACGAATTAGGCGCACGCACTTTCAGAGCAATTTGTCACAAAAAGTTGGCAACTTCTCCCCTCCGGCAGGGGTCATTTATTACCGAACCCCATCCTCCCCTCAAGGGCCAGTAATTTTACCTTCAAAGCCTTTGCGGGCATGCGTAATGACTAACGACGTGACGTAAATCGTAGGGATTTACCCTTTATCCTACCGAGTATACTTGTATTATCTCCCACGTATACTGCGCTATCTATTCAATTGATATCTAAATACACATCACAAAATATTAGGTTACCATCTATTGATATAAAAATATTATAATAAGTCGTTGCAGTACGGAAATATTTATAGAGAAGTAAATTTTAAAGGAATCTATACTAAACTTGTAAGGATCATCAGGAGATATTAGGGCCTAATCTTGTAAACAGTGGAAAATAATTGTAACCACCCCTAAGTAACATTAAGTATACATTATATACAACAAGCAATTAAATAATGTACTTATCAAGATGATATGAGGCGATCGTATTATAGTGGCACAGCGTCTGACTGGAAATGCTATTGGCAGTGGGTTAGATTCTCACCACGATGAAAGATTATATTTAAATAAGTTCCATTAAGCTGCTCTGGTAAGACAAAGAACGGTGTTGACTTCCAACACTCAACGTGCAAAATGATTATAATAACACTAGGTATCGTGTACCTTAAGTTTACAGAGAAAAACAAAAAAATATGTGCAGGAAATAAAATGTACAGTAGGCGGCCTTATAAGCTATAAGCGAACTCTGCCAAGCAGCCTTAAGGTGAAGGAATAATTAAATCGTATATACTTAGAGACAATAAGCAAAATTATTATTTATTTTTATAGAAATATAATTAAAGATAATTTTCCACAATATGGCGTTACACATAACGTTAAAACAATCATTGGATGATAAAACTCCATACATTTTAAATGCATGAGAAGCGCAACCGTAAGCATTGGTCCATGGGGGGGGGGGGACATGAGAGACAAAAGGTGCAATTTATCCGCGGTTTTCTTTCAGATTACTTAATAGAGTCATTCCGCCGTGCTACGTTAACGGCTTCTATTGGACTTTATTCGAATATTTCATTTACATTGCTTAGTTCTTTTTTTATTATATTTTTGTATTACCGTTATTTAATTTATGGCATCGTTTGTTATAAGAAATATGATTAAATATTTTTATTATATGTTTTTATGGAACTCCAAATTCTTTCTTTTACGCATCAAATTGTTGCTTTTTAAATAATAAGATGTTTATTTTCCGCGATTTTTACACATTTTAAACTCAAATATCACATATATTTATAGTATTCGAAAATACATTTTGGAAAAGTTCAGTTGGAACACAATTATTATATCAAACTACCGTCATCGATTTCTTACTTGCCTCGCGTAATGCCCTGGTTTTCGAAGCGCCTTAATTAAAAAAACTGAACTGAACTGGATTCTGACATTCTACATTCTACTATTGAGAGTTTAATTAAAGGTTTTTGACTTTTCTCCGACCTCAAGAGCAATGCCTTTTGAGAAAATTTTAACGAATGTTGAGGACTATTTATATATATACTGTTGTTGAAATGTATTATCGAATACAAAAATATACGAGATTAATCCGCTTAAAATATTTTTGAGTTTCAAATTTGTTAATTTTAACTTCTGATTTTATGGTCCTTTTATTGTAGTGTGAATTAGAATCTTCGGATTTTAGTATAGTTTATATAAATGAATAAACAAAGGGCTGTTGAGTTCCGTTACTAACGCAATGACTTTAATTTGAAGGAAATTAAAATAAAGTCGTATTATGTTTTTCTCAAAAAGTTAAATAAGGTATTAAAAATCGTTTCTATACCTAAGGGTACCCTAAGTTTATATGAAAACCGAGGATTCTGTATCGATTATTAATGAAACAGCATGTAAAAGTTAATTTTCATTACCCACTATATTTCTAAATTCAACAATGTAGGCGAAACAAAACGGGACCATCAAATTTATAGCCAAATCAAAATTATCGACTGTAAAATGGTAAATTTTGCATGTATCTAAATTTACACGGACGCTGCAGGCTATATTTACTTATAAAGATAGTATAAACAGCGCGTTGCGTACAAAAATTGCAACATTAAAATTCGGGCGGCGACTCCCGAGTGTAATATGAAGTCATTATGTAAATACAGGCTTTTGCGCAAGTTTAGGTGATTTGCGGGCGTTTCGTATATTTAGATCGTTTTTTTTACGAGTTATAATTACAGAATTATAAAAAGTATTATTTTACCATTTTTTTTACAAAAAAGACTTGTTGTAAGTACTTATACTGCGTATCGAACATAAATTAGAATATACTTTTAAATATATTTGAATGAGTTGTCTTTTTATTTCAAGCGAACAACTGAAAAAAAATTAAACTATTTTATGTATATATATGTATGGGTATCGTGTATAATTTGATAACTAGTGCATTGAAAATATAGTAATCAAAGGAATTCAATAAAAATTAAAGAAATACATAAATTTTATTCCCTATACAGTGAGTGGAGGTCATCGTGGCGCTGTGGGACAATGTCCGACTCTAAAATCGAGTGGTTGCTGGTTCGGTACCCGCTCGGAACAAAGTTGATATAACTATTAACGTTCTCCTAAAATAATTTAACAATTATTCAATCTTCAGCGAATATATCACTTGAACTTAGAACGTTAGATACCAAGATTTGAACGACTGTAAACAAACCTAGGTAAATATTGAAAATCATTTGAATTAAATATTACAAAATAGAAGAAAATAACTTTAAAAGCATATAGAAGCTTTTTTTATGTTATAAAGGAATTTAAAATACAATCTTTATTTCTTGAATAAACATATGCATATAGAACGCGTGACCGAAACATATGCATATGCTTAGTCCGTGGGTTTCACGTAAATGGAATATTCATAAAGCACCCTATTTACAGCCTTGTGAAGGGCCACATAAAAATTTAGAGGCAAAAAGCGTACCCTTTACGCGTACTCTTGGGATGGGCCTGAAGTTTGTAATTGAATTTTTGCCTGGAGCCGCAGAGGGTGTCCCTGCTTAATTTGCCGTACTCGGGAAAAGGGTTACTTCGTTTGGTGCAAGTAAAAATGTGTTAAAATATTAATTTATTTTGTTATTTACTTAAAACTTATTTTTAATGTCACATTTAGTCTCAATGGGTATGATTTAATTGTTTATCTACTCTCAAATATTTCTTACACACACATTTTTATTCATATTAAAAGTCAAGGTCAAATAATTTTGTTCAAAAAAAGAGGTTCATTTTTTGAACGTCAAATATTTACCACCGGTTCACTAAACTTAATTATTACACATATATATTTTTTTTATACTTTATTGGTGTGTATGTGCTCCACTTTTTTACCATTTAGCCGAGTCTTGACACACAAGACACTCTGTTCTCCACTTTCCGCCTGAATTCGAATACATTGCGTACTGTGTGGCGAAACGCCATTTCGCGCTTTGTCTTGCGACAGAGCGAAGAACTGAAATATTTTGCGAATGTGGATCAAACACACCACCAACCGCGACTGCAGTTTTTCCACTGCACCACAATAGCTTCTAGCAAACATAATAAGATTGATTTAAGCGTTTAATACCTATAAATAAAACGTACTAACCTGTCACATGGGCCAAACGGAAAGGCGCAGTTTATATTGTTGTAATCAAAAAGAAATATTCCCTTTTTTCGCGAATAAGGGTTGTGGGAGGTCTAATTTTTTTCGTTACGTGATAAAATTTTATTTGGAATTTCCGAATTACATAAAAGGTCGACAAATGGGATTTGCAGAGAACCCTATTGGTTTTTATTTTAGGTATGTTTTTCTTTTTAAAACATAAATAAGATGATAGAGAAAAAATTTTTTCGTCTTAAAAATATATCTATTTTTTGGCTATAAATACGATAAATCACTGGAAATAGATTTCTAAAATTAATATTTGTATATACCTATTCTTGGAAGTATTTGACATTATATTGACAACTATTAGACATTTGGTTAAAGATATTTTAAACATATTTAAAATTGGCTACAAAAGAAAATATATTTGCACTACTACTTACCTATGGCATCTCATTGAGCTCTGATTTATACATTTTAGCTTTAACTTTGCCAAATTTAAAACTCCTCCGTTCGAATAATTTTCTTAAAAATTCATCATTTTTTTCCTTTACGTAATAATCTATCTCTTTTTCAATTACCTTAGTATGCCAATAACACTTTAAAAAATGTTAAAAAATATATCTATCGTTATAAAGTGTCTCAATACAATCTTATACCTGTATGATTAGTGGAAGAATTTTTCTCTAAGTATATACCAAATAATTAAACCATAAAAGACCATCGTGGCGTGGTAGTACAGCTGTCTGTCTGTCTGTCTTTCATTTTTCCCACCTTGAGGAATGATAATTTTTAAATTATTAAAAATGTTAATTATTAAGAATGTTAAAAAAATGTGAAGCTAATAGATACAATAGATACTAAATAACTAGGAATATGATGATATGATTAGTTAATAAATACTAACGTTAATTTATAGTTATTACCTTTATATTTTACTTGCTTAAAGAAAGCTTTACACAACATAACCATTCTTTTGCAGTTTATCATGAATTGGATTAAAGTTACGAACAAAAGTCACGCTTAACCTAATAGGCTTCTTTATTGACTTAAGGTGGGTACAGACTAACAATAGTTGAAGAGTCCATTAGTCTTCGAACATAGCATACATTGGAAATGGTATCATACACAAAAAAATACTTACAAATTACATTGTCTCTCGTGTATTATATTCACAATTTCTATTTTATTTTTAGACATGTGGTCGAATTTTTATAACACATTTTATAATATATTTCGTAATATTTAATAACATTTTTAAAAGCGTTTTAAAAATAATACCTAACATTATTAAGTTCTATTCGTTATTTTGTTTAGTATCTGATTCCTCCTCTCCATTCCTTCAATATTTAAAAAAATATGATTTCTGTATACATATATACTATATGTAAAATTGCATCGATTAAACTATAGTAGAGACAGGTCTATTGTATGTAAAATAAGCTTTATCTTAGCAACGTGCATGTCAAACACATTGTTCAACACTTTTTTTTTTAATGCATATTTTCTAATGCATATAAAAAATATTGGCTTGTGAGAACGTAACTTTGATTGTACCAAATTTCACGCTCCTTGTTTAGCTTTTAACTCTATAACCTGGCCCCCTGCATCAAGGTGGCACTTTTATACCATCGTGCGCCTGCATACAGGAGGTCTATGACCTTACCAGGAAGCGCCAGTTTGCCAGTTGTCGTGCGTTATTCCACAAAATTCGGTGCTGGTCCGCCCCTGTGGAACATCGCATACGACTGGGTATTGTGGGGCAGCACGTAGAATAGAAGTAGAAGTCCTCTGCTACGCTGATGATACGCTGGTACTGGCGCAGCAGAAAACTTATCGCAAGGGCGCTGTGTTGCGACGGCGGTTGTGGTCCAATTCATTTCGTGGATTCAATAGCTGGGCCCTGAGGTTATCGTTAACAAGTCTAAGTCTATATACTTCCATGCTCCGCCTAAGGGCCCTCTTTCCGATGCTCACATAGTCGTCGTTGGCCTCAGAATTGACTTTTCCACAGAGCACGAAGTACCTCGGACTTGTTTTGGCCGAGAGGTTTAGTTTTGGGTGCCGTTTTACCACCTTGGCTCCGAAGCTGTTGAAGACAGCGGCGGCCTGGGCGCGTCTCTGGCCCAATGTGAGTGCATCGTAACCTTGACCAAGCTATATATATATGACGAAAAAAAAAATTACACTCCTTTCATCTGCGCAAATCTCCAACGATTTATCTTCACGTTGAATTAATATAATGTTTAAGGAAAATAAAACAAAAATATTTCACGTTCTTATCAGATAATTTAGTCCTAATAATTGTTGTATTTAAAAATACCTTACCGTTTTCGGTACTTCTGTAATTTTTGTTCTTAGTTCTGTTAGTCTATTTGCCGTCAGTTGTTACGTTTGCTCAAGGCTTTCACCGTGGCTAATTTAATAAAAACTTATCATACCCTTTAGTAATGGGCGTTGAATAGAAGTAAGAGTTATTTAAAAAAAACGGCATTGTCGTAGTTTACGTTGTGGTAGTGAATTCAAATCGTATAAGTAGGAAAATTGTATCGTATTTAAAAAATATGATTTCTGGAATGCTCACAAATGTACGTCACAAAATTTTCTGTTTTTAAGGAGTTGGAGTGCGGAGTGATGTGACACTATATTTTTTTATTCATTGGAACGTTGATAATACGCGATGATTAATCCGTTATGTCCAGGTGGTCAAATGCGCAGTCCGACAGGCATATTTTTTTAAATGAATATTTCTCCGATACTTAGCTGTTTTCGAAATGTTATTCAACTGAGTACAATGACGATTAAATATTACTAGCCCTATTTACATTTCTACTCCATTATATTCTTGTCATTACTATAAAATACACCTACCCACATACTGTTTTTCACGAGAGAAACCCCCAAATTTCAGCTTTAACGACATGTTTTTTTTTGTTTTTAAGGTTCTAAATGACAATTCGCCAAAAAAGCTCGACAAGCATAATTATTTGTATATCGCACATAACAAATAACGTCACTCAAAGAATCTTATGCTACGCACAAACCGACCCAACTCAAAATATGTCGTTGCCCTTTGCTTCAGCATCAACCGTTTAACGTAGACCCTGACGGCTATAGGCTGGTACAGGAAACGTTTTCAAAAATAGGCAGGAAAAACTGTGCAGAGATCAGGACAAAATGGTCGCTTTTTCCGCCCAGCGTCATATGACAGATGATTATCTACGGCCAACGTCAAAGTGAATAATTGGGCTTTAGAGCGCCAGGCTATATTTTAGTACGAATTTTTTTTCTATAATTTTATGCAGTACTTTGTTATCGCTTGAATAAATTATTCTGTTGTTTCATAGCAATTGACTTTTAAATAATTACTATACTATATAGATTTCAAAACTTTCCTTATAGTTTTTAATTGACCGTGATATGAAAATATGAAGAAAAGAAAAGAATCAACTACTTTAATTTATTAACAAGTACTGTTATCGAATTATCATTCAATTTTTGTTCGACTTTAAATTTAATAGAGCAACGCAAACGTTATGCAAACTTGCCGTGAATAGTACTTATTACATGAGTACGTAGGTTTTTAATTTTGAATTAATTTAATTAAGGTTATTAGGTATTCAAATAATGCTTTCTTTGATGGCGGTAAATATCTGCATTCATTCCACGCGAAACGCGATTCATTAAGAATTCGTTTGTTTTCAAAGCTAACCCTAAACATAAAACAAAATATAAAATCTCGTGTTTTATAACGAACTGCTAATACGAAATAACATAAGCAGAGGGAAAATTAAAACGCCCCGTAATTAATTCCACAAACACAAAGGACCCCAGCCTACTCGTATATAGAGCCTTAGGGTGGAATCATAAACCGCATGAAATTACTCGAATATCAAAGAGAAATGCTCAAGAAAGATGAACGGAACGGTGCCTACGAAAAAACCCCACCTCCTGTTAATGCAAAGTGGCGTTACGGCCGTCTCCCCGCGGCTCGTCGCGTAGGGCGGCCGCACGCACATGCGTATTTGAATCTCGCTAGTAATACCTAAGCCGGCCTTCCATTTTGTTTTTGCGCAGTCATTTCGATTTTTTTTTGGTCTATTTTTTTAGTTCTCTCCAGACAACTGTTTTAATAGGCTCCTGGAATTGAAAACTTAATTACTAACTTTTTATCTGAAAGTTTTCCAACCTTTGCGCGGGCTTGAATAAATTAGAAAATCTAATTTTCCTTTGTTTTCCTTTGACTTTATATACTATTTATTTAAAAATAGGGTAATTAACATACTTTTTTTATTAATGACTTCCCTAATTGATTTCACTTGTATGTTTAACATTACTTACAACCCTTGTCAATAATAATATAATAAACATTGTAAATTATTATTTTCGGTCACACATTATAACTCACATTTTGTATCTACATATAGTTTTGTCAATAATTTCATAGTGTGCAGATATGTGAACAGTGTGTTTTTTCTTATAAATACATTAAAATATATAGCCGATTCTGTAACAAAAGTATCTCGAAATTGATTAAATCATATATATTTAAATTTAACGCAAGAAATATGCCTTTAAATAAAATAATAATAATTTACATATTTCTAAATTTCAGATTTCAGCCTTCTACTACTATTGGAGAAAATAAAACGTTCGAGCCCTTGGAGAAGAGTTTATGAAAAATTTACTTCCGAATTCAATTCTTTCACATACCTATAGGTACATATAATTCATTATTAAAAAGTTTTAGATACAAAAATCTATAGGCGCATGAAATATTATTAAATAAATTATTAAAATACTACCGACCCGCTCGCAACTTTGCCGGCGTAAACTATAGCTGTTTCGTATTTTCGGCGGTTATTTCGTAAAACTCCTGGAAAAATTAAAATAATATGAGAAAAAGTATCTCTATATAAAGTTTTACAATTGAGTTTTGACGCATTTATTATAATTCAAATTAATTAATATTTTAAATTAATATACTATATAAGCATGGATTACTTCTTTACTTCCTTCAATAAACACTGCATTCAAATACATATAATATAATCTGTATACCCAATTACCCTGCGCAAATAGATCCACCCTTTTACCAAAAAAAAAAAAAATAAGCCCCATACATAGTCCTATTTACTTACTACAGATAACGTAGCCTTGCAGAAGCCGAGCCATTTTATTGCAAATTTTTAACACAAACTCAAATAAAATTGAACCTTGTTGCTTAAAAAATAAGGGATACCAAGATATTGGTTAAACGACTAAATTATAGCAGTCTTTGTTCGCCTGAAGCTGTAATCCATCATCGTGACATTTCTATTTATCTTGATGAGGCTCACACTTCCGATACTGATGACCCTTTGTTTTTACTGGGGACAGGTACTCGGTAATACCTTCCGATTTTTTGGCCCCCGCGAGTTAAATGACGATGGCTATTTATATATTCACACATTTTTTTTAAAACTGAATCAGTGCATGTATTTAGTAAAGCTTTGATATCAGAATAACCAAATAATATAGAAAATTTATATATGCGTTATATTTTATTAATATTTTTGTTAAATTTTGATATTGATATCTGGTTTATTTTATATGAACAAGATGTGAGCAATATTTTCAATTACATTTAAAATTAGCCTCTAATTGAGACAAAGTATGTAACAATATATTCCACACCAATGTAAGTAAGTAAAAGCTTTAATCCAACAACAGACTGTGTTACAGATAAAAATAATTACATACATTATACATTTAATGAGGACAAAATAAATATAGAATCATAAAAATAACACAAAAAAAAATTACATAGAATTATATTATATGTGTCAGTACACATATAATATGCAGCATTGTTAAGTGAAAAAGGCAGGCATAAATGTTGGCACATGAGATACTACACCCGATGAGGACTAACGTTGGTTTTCAGTGATTTTATTCTCGGTTAAGCATGGTTGAGAATGTATTATTAGTATGTAACGTTGGCTTTCTTTTATTTTTACCTGAGGAAATCCTTTACGGATACCAAGCCGATTAGGGAATAGGACGTGGTTATGTGGGGCTCTGGACTGGTAGGCAGTCCGTATATCCACTAAATCCTCACTGGGTTCCTAATACATAAAAAAAAAATCTATATCTACATATTATTATTATTATGTATTTATTTACTGTAAGCTTAATATATTCTTTATTGCACTTAAAAGAAACAAATTAAACAAAGAAATTAAAAGTAAACAAAGGTTCTCCAAAGGATCTCCAGAAGAGATCTTTGTCAGCCAACCTGTGGAGGTGGATAAAATCTACGAATACAATAAAAGTTGAAATTTAAATAATATATGTATATATGTTATAGTCATATCGCAGATATACCGACTTCATGAAATAATCGTGAAATTAATAAGTAATGACAATTATAATACATAGGTATTTGGCAGCCACAGCCCTCTCAATGAAAGTAATCTTATTCACAATATATGTAACAGATTTTGATAATAACTAACGAAAAAAAATGTTTTAAAGATTCTTATGGATTTTCATATTATTATTCTTTTAGCAATTAAGTATTTAGTTTTGTACTAAGGAAGCTACACGTACAGACATTAGGATTGTATTAAACTCATATTATTTTCACCGAAAATTATTTTTGAAACAATTTATTTCATTAAAAACAATTTTTAATATTTTTTCTTAAAAATTTTCATGGCTCATACTTACCATTGCCTTTTGTTGGTTGAACATAAATTCAACCTAACCCGAACATAATTCCGTGCTATAAAGCAAAACTCAACATTACGCTACTTTAAAACTATCTCAAAGATATCTATTATATACCTAATATATTATTTGGCGGAAAGCGGAAAACGGAGTGTCTTGACACTAGGGTCTCTTATTTAATGCTAATCAGGAACAAGTATGAAGTTGAAAGAACAATAATCATATATGTTTACAGTTTGCTTTCTTCAAGCAACATTTGCAGTTTTTTAACATAATTTCAAAATGTAGGTATATACCTATATATATATAATCTGCCAGTTATTAAGTTATTAACCGAAGAGTATGGTTAGTACTCTTGACTGACAGACAACACTTAGCTGTACGTAGCCGGCCCTAGAACGCTGAAACTTAGCGTATAGGTTCCTAGGGGAGTGAGACACATAATGCGAAACTCCGATGCAAACGGGTGAAAAGTTACTTTTTCAATTTACAATCTATTAAAACGAAGGTGTGAGCTAAAACTCGTCACATTAATAAGTAAAACTACCAAATGAAAAAATATAATTATTATCAGATGCTGCATCATGGACATAAAGTATTTTTTTAAAGCTATCTAAATAGCAATAAAATAATGAATATAGGTACAGTTCTTAAAATCAAATTAATAAAAAAACAGTTTTTGTTGATTTCACGTTCAATGGACATTAAATAAATCTATATACTAGTATAATAAGCAAAATAAAAAATATTTATCGTGCTTAATTTTTAATTTCAGGTATGCATGCAATGACATTAGAATGCTGTTTGAAACAAAGCGCGCCGCTCACTTGTTGGAATGTAAGAAATTGCGTGGTTCATTACTAACCGATACTTTACAACTTGCAAGAGAAGAGTTCTATGAATATGGTAAACAAAAATTATAAGTCATTATATTCATATAATTTTCCAAATAATTAACACCAGTACATTACCTTTATTTAGGTAGAATGTATCAAATAGTAAATAAATATCCATATATTTTATGAAATATTGCCAATCTCAGTACATCGATGATTTACAATTTCATCGGCTCGTAAAAGTTTAAATGAATGAAAAACAAATTGACAAAACTAATAAATCTATTCCGATTCCATTAAAAAAAGTTCAAAGAAAGTCACAAATTGACGAGAGTGAGTAAATATGAGGGTTGCCGGATCGAAACGGAAATACGGCTATATCGAAACATCGTATTACCGAACAAACAGAAGTGTCAATCTATGGTGAAAGTTTACTCTGACTGCCTGTACTGACTTCGCTTAAATGGTTTAGTATTTATGGACATCTATGTAAGGCTAACTGAGCGTGAGTTTTAAA
The DNA here is from genome assembly GCA_038994665.1 of Podotricha telesiphe. NCBI lineage: Eukaryota > Metazoa > Arthropoda > Insecta > Lepidoptera > Nymphalidae > Podotricha > Podotricha telesiphe. The sequence goes on along the minus strand of JAOYRR010000307.1, from coordinate 724,057 downwards.
AATTAATAGCCTATTTATAAACTTAAATATATGAAAACAAAACACTATTTTATATATTATTTAGTGTAAGACGAGAAATTTTACTTTAAGCAAGTTGATTAATTCACGTATACAAGAAAGCGCTTAAGATTTTGAATATTTCGCTTCAGTTCTATTTTCTATACGGCAAATTGCATCCAAAAAATATTTTGTTATTTCTCATATGAATCAGTGATATACATATCCTATCGTATGTCAATTAGTCACGCATATAAAAGAATATCAACTTGCGTGTTTATTTAAATCTGGTTATTTCGTTTCATGTTTTATATAAAAACGCTATACCGTAGTATAATAAATTTCATACATATCAAGATATGCAAATGAATCTGTTTTATTGTTCAATAGTTTCCCAAATATAGTATTTAGATCAGAATCGTTGTTTTGACATTTATACATCTGAATTCGGAATGTAAAGCTATAATATCAATCAATAAATTTTTCTAACTAGTTCAATATTTCATATCATTATAAGCATACTATTAGAGTTTACTAGAGGTCGAGATCGAGTTAGATATCCGACTTTTATTTTAAAATATATAAAGGCGTCATAATTTCATAATATCTATTTAAATCTTAAGCGTGACATTTAGTACAGCTTTCGATATAATTGCAACCTTCATCGGATACATCTGTTGACCGAAGTGGTTATTATGAGTGTTGTGGGAACATAATGTCAGGAGCAAAGTTTATAATTCCAGTCTTAATCAAAACCTTTCTATCTGGCGGTCTTTGTTTGCAACCAAGCGTTGTGCGCTATTCAAAAGCACCATAGGTTGTCTGAACAATGGATTTTATTACCGCACTATCAAGACAAATGAGAAATAGACAATATCCCTATTTACCTCTGTCTGGTACCCTCTGCCCTCCCGCAAAAGTGGCGCCTTCTTTTATGCAATCAGTTGCTTGTATACAAAAATATGTCGTATAACCAAAGTGGTAAAAGTAAATATTGCTAACGCAAATCGCTCAGGACAAAACTCCGAGCCGTTTCTTTTACATTGGGAATGTCAACACATCGGATTATGCGTTTTATTTCTTTGCAAAAAAGCGGCATTTTGTGTGGCGGTACAGTTCGCAGTGACGCCATTTTGAATTGATACTAGCGGTCAAAATTTATTGCGCATAAATGTACCTCTGGCTAACCCGGGAGTTAGAGGGGGTGGGAGTAGGCTTAAAAATCAGAGTGGGGGGCGAGGGGAACGTTTTTAGCGTTCGCAGCGTCGGCCTATTCGGGTGTTGATGGGTGGCAGGGACGAAATTAAAAAAAAAAACATTTTTTAATTTTCTTTGAAATATGTTAATGATAACAAAACAAATGTTTGGCGTGATGGTTAATCCACAGTCATATACAAACATGTAACCTCAGCTAAAAAGCTAAAAAAAAATTTAAGAGGTCTGATTTCACTGTTTACAACGCACCTGTTGAATATTTTTAGTTATGGACAGATTTGTTGAAAGCAAAAAGTATATAGTGAAATGGGTTTTGAAATATAAAATCTAGGTTAAGTTTTAAATATACCCACATATATTAATAATACATTGTAATTTTCACACTTGCACGTTAAATACAGTTAACAGTTTTTAGGAAAATTAAGGCTTTGCCCTTTTGTCTGTTTGTGGGACTAGACTTATGGCATAACAATAATTTATCGATGAATTACATAGTTTTAATTTAGTACAAAATTGTTAAGCAATATCATCATACATTTTTCTAGTGGTGGAACTCCAGACCATCAGAGCGGAGAAGTGAAAATAGTTTAAATATAAACATTCCTTTAAGTGGGAGCCCACAACCATCACGCATGCCACACTGTACTATAATGGCCTCAAGTTACACATTTTAATATTTTTTCTTATAGCAAGGCTAATATTACTAGGTTTACTATCCTATAATGTTAAAGGTAACTTATTAACATACAATACGTACAGTAATTATATTTATAGCAGTGATTTTTGCTGTAATTTGTTAGAGTTTATCATTTATTAAATTTGCTTATTATTTAAACAATTATGAAAATAAAAATCTAATTTATCAACTATCCACCAACATACCACCAACTAATTTAGAAAGTGCACATTTAATTTGCTTAATATTAATAATTTAATATCGCGTTTACTCTAAAAGAAGTGTAGAAATATCTATACTATAAAAAATACCTATAAAATCTCGTTTCATTGGAATTTAAATCTTCAATTACAATGAAATGTACACGAACTATGTTATTGTATAATACACGACAATTAATAAAATAACATGTAAGCCAATCAATTGAATATGGTCAAATGAAATAAACAAATGAAAATAAAAAAAAAACCATCTAATATTTTTAAAAACATAATCCGTCCCTGCGGCGCGTTTAACCCGCACCCTCTCGACCTCTACGCACGTCTCACTCGCACAAACTCCAAAAAGAACTTTCCATCGCTTTCCACCCTTTGCTTAAATTATTGAGCCTCCATACCTAGGAGGATTGGATATATCTGTACTAAATTCTATTATATAAAAATAATACGTATTACGTAGCGTTACGACTGCGTTTAGATCCGGCGAATGCCAATGAGCACAAATTTCTCTAAAGTCCCAAGTTCTTATCAGCTTGCCCATTAGATAAGGAACTAACTTTTATTTCGTAAAAAATGCTAAAGCCTCTAAAGTAATGGGGTAAGACTGGTTTTTCATTGTAATTCAAAACGAGGGATGGCCTTTTTAAAGTTGAATAGCAATAACAGACGAGAAGTGAGTGTAAAGGCGGCGAACATTAAAATGGCTCATGGTTTGAGTCAGGGGTGTAAGGTGGGATGGAGTAAGGAGGGGATGAGTATAGTCTGCTTACTTTGACACCGAAGACGCATAACTCGAACAGCTCTCGTTGGAGAAAGTGCCCGTTAAAAAACCCACACTAAAATAGTATTATAGCATTAAGCGTTTTTTTTATGACAGCCAATTATTTTAATCAACCCTGAAATTCATTACTTCCTAGGTTAGCATTTATAGTTATACTGAATGAAAAACTTTTTGGACAAAAGAAATCATTTAATATCTAATTTATGCTCAAATACACACATAGCACGCTATTACTAAATTAGGCATATTTTTAGACATTTCCTACAAACTCTCAATTCACATTAAATGTCAGGGCAATAAATAGATAATTGATTATGGTTTGAAAATGGCGTGTTTTATGTGAATTTTGTGCAATTATAAAATTTGCTATAAATTAGAAGCAGCTGTTTTACGGTAACTAAATTGTGCGGTCGGCATCCAACAACCCACTCATACAATGCGTAATTAAGTTGAGTACTCGCATATTTGTTAACAAGAAACTTAAAAAAATGCCTGAAAATAAACATTTTAGTAGGCCTAAAAATGGAAATAAAATAGCGCATCAAAGCCCAGTTGGCCGCACGCAATAGCTGTGGCTTGAAATCCTATAAGAAATGTTTAAATTCGACACCATCTATGAGCGTTGTATTGCTTTAAATCATAAAAAGTACGCCATTCATTTTCTAACCCAACACGCAATATATGTATTTGGGCACAACTACAAATAATAAAATATAATATATTTCTGCCAAATTAAATTTACTTTATATGTTAATAAAATTTCGGTATTCGTTAATTTCACCTATATATTATTTTTTAACGTTTTTTTCCGCATTGCATAGTGCCAAGTTCTTCGTTCTTCACTTATTTCCAGAATTCGATTCTTGTTGAGTGGAGGAACTCAACATCGCAGAGAAACGAAAATAATTGAATCCCCGAGTGGGGATCGAATTCTTAATCAATCGCTTACAATCAGGCACTGTCTTACTCACGATGGTCGCTGTTAGCCAATAACATCAAATAATAAAGTGTACTTTACCAATCTATATCCATTTCATTACACCAGCACCCTGCATTTTGGTGCATTTTAAAATAAAACTAACTATTTCAATAGAAAAACGTTAAATTCAATCACTTTAACATCCTGACTGAGTCCATTACTTAAAACCAGTAAAAAAACGTCGGTGTGAATCGACCTCGCCAATTGCTAAAAATGAATGTGTCGCGGTCCTACGTAATACCTGTGTATAATCAATTAATTTATCTATAAAAATACATGAGAGTAATTGCGAAATATCTCCATAGATTCAATGGTATGGTGACACGTTCCTGATTACACGATGGTCGGGGGATCGAATTCTAATTGGTGAAATATATTTTTTATAAACATATTTTGATTTGCTCAGTTTAATTTCGCCATTGAAAAATTCTTGTTAAGTAGATGTAAAGTGAAATAATATGTTAGCTTTTCTCTTATCAATAGATTTTGTATGGTCATCTTTATAGACTAATTGGAATGTTTGCGTAATGGTACGTCAGTTTGGTGGTTGCAGGTTCGTGGTCAAAGAAAACTAAAATAAAGTAACGTAATAAATTATTGTCTCGTAAGTAAATAAAATGTAAATAAAATGCCATCACTCATCTTGATATTTTACATAGATAGATAGAAAAACTTACTCAAGAAAACACACAAAGACAATATAAGGAATAGTCCACAAGATTTGATAAGTAGTACAGAGTGTGCAAAGGCAGTCTTAGTGCTGGTAGCAAACCCTGGCAGACAGGTTAGTACAAAAAAAAATTAAACGATTAAATGAAAAAAAAACAAATTACATTATATATATTTATCTTTTTTTTTAACTGGAAAATAATATTAAACTTTACTACATTATGTTCAGAATGTAATGTCTTGACTTTGGGCGGATAGTGGAGGGCGGAGTATCTTAACACTAGTTTCTCTCTTACTATCCTTTTATGCGGGAAGAAGCGTGACGAATTGAAATAAATTAAAAAATTATATTATATACAAATTTAAAAATATATTTTATAATGACAATTCCCATAAGTCATCTTTTATATAAATATTGCTCTTAATATGTATCAAAAGTTTTCCAAAAATGTATCAAAAACTAAAAAATAAAACAATTACCGTCACTTATTACGGAGTTATCTATTTTTTTATTCATTTGGATTTATCCTTTCAATATAGGTACCTATATTTTTAATTAATTAACGGAGTCAAATTATTCCATAAGTTAGAAAATACATAAAGAACTCCTTTTTCATCTTACATCACATTACCTAACTAATAATCTCTTTACCGCGCAATTATTCCTATGCAGTATGATTCTCAGCCTATAGTCCTTCATTCTATTAGTGCAATTCTTGATTATTACCATAAAAACTCCTTTTAAGTCGATTAAAAAGCAAAGAATGTCCGTAGCGAGGCAATTAAGTTGGCGCATCAGATTACATAATGCTGGGTATTTATAATGGAGGTAGAACAAAATGGAACAAACCTCTAACGGCGGTATCAGATGGGCGTAATTTTTCATTACATTACCATGGGATAGTCATGCGCGCGTGAAGATAAGCGGAGTCGGACCGTCCCCCGTACTATGTGACAGGGATGCTGGATAACAGTCGTTTGATACATGCTTTGCACTCGGTTTTGCATGTGAGTTTTTTTTGTATTAAACGCCATAATATAAATTTTTTTAGGCATATTTTTAAAGGTTGTATATTGAAAGAAAATATTAAATATAAATATTGAAAAAAAAAAATACTTTATATATTATATTGGTTTATATTACGATACCACTCTTTTGTTTTGCTTAAAAAATATCGTTATTTTTTTTATACTGGCTTAAAATTCTAGATTTGACACGTACATAAATTTCGCGTAATCTCAGCAAACAAATGGATTATATTAAATTATTAATTATTTGTTAGTGAGACGAGTGAGAGAGAAGGTATACAATTAAAAATAATATGGAGCCCTGTTTTACATTTTCATATTATTATAAATATGAAAATGCAAGTTTTCATTTGGATTGAATGAATGAATGAATTGAATGAATTATTTATTAAATGACATTCATATATTTTGTCTGCCCAGTACTTCGACATATATACTTATATTTACAAGAAGTTTCTGACTAAATTTTAATACAAAATAAAAAACATATAAAAATCAAAATTATATTTTTATTTTGTAAAATCGTAACTTGGTAGAGAGGATTGCGGGTGTAGAGTTCCCTTAGGAAATTAATAGTCGAGTTTCTGGACGGTTTCTGGGACCCTTCCGATGAAACGGACGGGTTCACGCCTTTTTCGTTAGGTGGCGTTGTCAACAACTTTTAAGAAAAAAAGATTGCCCGATTTTTTCTGAACTTATAATATTGTGTAGCTTCTTATATATAAATAACTTAGAATATTTCCTTGATATTATTATAATACATCATAATTAATTAATGACTAAGCGCTATGATTGTGTGTTTGTTCGCCATTCGCATGAAAATCATCATATTAGTCTAGTAAATTTACTTGCTCTGGTGAAACAAAAAGCGACAATGACTTCCGTTTCTCAAGACGCAATATCTCAAAATTGGATAAAAAGTGGAGAACAGAGTGTCTAGACACTAGGCATTAGGTTTTCTCTGCCTACCCTGCATGCTATGTGGGATGAAGTGCCAAGCAGAAAAAAAACGATTAAAAAATTATACTCATACCCGTTATTTACTAAGCAAATATCCAAAAATATATCATACAAGTATAAACTTTTCTTATATTAACAATGTAGAAACTAGCGTATCTAAATTCGAAGCACTTTATTACAGAAGTAAAATTGTTCGCTTTGGAGATTGCTATAATTGAAACTGGTAACATTCTAACAGCGGAGTATTGCAAAGTTAAATATTAATATCAAACAGCAAAATAACTAGAAGTTTAAAATTTTGAAATGTACATAATTTTGGAATATTACTTCCGACTGGAAAATTAAATTTGCGTTTGTAGTTTATACCTACTAGAAATGATTTTGGTGCCTTTTAGAGGTTACATTTAAACCGCGCTGAAAATATTAATTGCGTGCACTCAATAGAGCAATAGGTTTCTATATATGTAGCTTTTAAAATGATTTTGACTAAAATCTGTAACATGTGGAATTATTACCATTTACATAAGGTAAAAATTTAACTATTGAAATGTAACTATTCGTGTTTCTTGTTTTGTTGTCAAGTTGTAAAAACTAAAAGAAATATTAACTTTGGTATTTTAAGTTGAAAAAACCGTCATTGGATAGTCGATAGAAGTATTAAAATTTAAAAATTCGTATGTTTAAATTAAAACTATCAACAGTCTCGTTGTTATATTTACATAAAATTATATTCGATATTAGGCGTTAGATGATGATGATGTGAGTTTCATGATTTTTTTTTCACCCAAATAGTGCTAAACGTACTAAAGTTTTTTTTACTTCAAAACTTTTGTACCTAAAAAAAAGCGATCGAGAGCTCACAATGTGCGTAAATTTATTATTCATTTTTAACACTTTACTAACCGCTGCCCTCTCTACCTATCTAACCATATATAATATGGTTGGTGCTGTTAGCCATAATACAGGTTCGCTAGTACGGCGTCAGAGGCATCTAAATAAATTATTATGAGATATTTTACACCTAACTTAAGTTTAAGTGAAACATTGTTAAATTGTAATTGGCTATATAAAAATTATTAATAACTCCCAGAAAATCTTGAAACGCTATTTTGACACACTTCGAGCTATCTGTTTTGCCAAGTTCCACACGTGCCCAGATCAGATGACGATGTAATATATGAAAAATATATGAATTTGATATCATTGCTAAGATGACTAGGCAGCACGAAAGTACTTTGGTTTACATTTTAATTTATTTTAAGCTTATTTGTTTAATATTCCATACCTTATAAATTAAAATATGAATTCTTACTATATAGATAGAACTGACTCAATGTTTTTCTATCAATTTCAAACAACATCTTCAATTAATAAGATCCATAACAAATAAATATAATACGTCGAATGAAGAACATTTACCGCCCTTGTAAGACATTGAATACCGAAGTTAACATCGTAATTAACAAAATGATAGCCAATATATAAAATAAATCCTCGCCAAATGCCTAAATTCAAAATGCATGAGATATATGTCAATGGAAAATAATGTACTAATGAAAAAAATATTACAGTCGTGGAAAACTAACCATATTTCATATATACCTGTACGTATTCTATTTATAAAGTTTAAATATATACATATATATCGAGAGCCTAGATTCAAGACACTCCGTTCTCTACATTCCGCCCAAATCTGCAATATTGCGTGCTGAGTGGATCTTAACGCCGCCCCTCGGCTTATAACCAGAGTGGAGAAATGAAAATTAAATATGAATATATTTAAGTCATTTTCCCCCAAGTTGTAAATATATTAAAACCAAACATTATACGTCTGCCTACTCCATTTTCCTTTTAGTATATAAAATATCGTTACTAAGCTAAAGCACATAGAGTTCTAAACTATTAAAATATAAAGTTATTCATATAGGCTAGTAACGCACTCAATTAGAAAGTTGCGTTCGAAGTTAAAACCGCCCATATATATCCATTAGGCGCAAAATATGAGCAAAGTGCAAAGTTAGACAGCGCTATCCTTTGGTGGCTGTAATTTATATAGAGGCAACTTATGCGGTGTACTGCCCACAGAAAAGCTCAAGAGGACAGTTTAGTTGGGTAGCTTAATACGAGACTCATGTGTAGTTAGAATTATACTTATGTATTATACATACATTGCTTTAATGAGGCTGTTTTTATTATTGAACTAAATATAATGCCATACAAGTTAAAATTTGCCTATGTAATACAATTAGTAAATAAAACATTTCTTATAAGATTTTTTTTTAAATTGCTTATTTATAATATAATTATGATTGATATGATGTTGATGATGATATGATGATGATGATGATACGATATGATGATGATGATGATATGATAACCAAAGTATTTTTTAGCTTCACGCTTTATCCCTAGCGGGGCAAAGAGGGGGGACATGTCATCGGACGCTATGTTTCGGGGGGTCCTCGTGGTTTTTACGTGACATTCTTCCAGTATCATCGACATTTTGTTCTCGACCAACTCCTACCTCTCTTACAGCTTTTTAATGAAGGTTTATTGTAATATGTATTATTTCCTAGTTACAAATATTCTTCAAATTACATATTACAGGGCTTTATTTCTATAAGATAATACTTTTGCTATCGGTACACAAACATTGCTTGAGTGCGGCAAGTGGTAATTTTACGAAAGTTTCAATTCTCAGTTATATTAAATTGGTTCGTATTTCCTGTTATTTACATATAAACTGTTTTTAATATTATTTAATATTTTTAATTTATATATTTAACGCCATAACTGTAATAAATAATGCCATGTTCTGCTCTTTTCTCTTAGTGATGTTGAACTCATTGCATTGCTCATTTACAATGACGGCAGTCGCATCTACGTCAAAGTAAAGATGTACATTATGATTATTTAGGAGGGCTGTATGAGCACTCCGTGGAACTCTAATACTTGATTTTTAATTCAAAAAGTTTTTCATATGGAAGAGTCCCTCGAAGCGTCATATACGGTGGCTGTCGTCGTGATCATGTAGGGTGCAGTTTCTTGGTAAACTAATCTCCGTTAGTTTGCGGATTGCCTCTTCTTCTCTATGAGAGATAACCTATTTCAATTTTCATATAAACCATATAAATTCTATAGGCACTCTTTATTATTTTTTGAGTTTTTTTTTTTTACGAAAAATATGCGGAAGGATGTGCATTAGTATAGATACTTCAAGTTTATAAAAAGAAGTACAGAATGACACTGAAAATACTAAGATATTCTTAGTGTTTCAATTAAAAATATATGTTATACAGTACCACTTATTTAAAAAACCTACACATTTGCATAACCATTTGTATGCCAGCAAAGTAAAAATATAAATAAATATAATAATATAGTTAAAAGTGTAAATATATTTGTGAGAGTTATATGTAGGTACCTAGGTATGTGTTGATGTGCTGATTTATGTGACATGACATTTCAAAAGCAAATATCTAATAGGAACTTCAAAAAGCTTCGTCTTCCTTTAATTTTCACGAAAAACAAAAATTCTAAAACAAAGCTAGCATCCCTTAATTGTGTTAATATTTCATAAAATTTGAATTTTATGTAAAATGAAGGCAAGTATAATAAACCCAAAGGACCTCACCCGTAGTCCTTGAAATAACAAAAACAATTCCTTTCTAAAAACATGTAAAAAACCCAAAGGCTAAAAAGTTGTCCTTATTTGAATTTTCATTAAAACTTTCTCCCGTCAGGAACAAAGAACATTTATATTAAAAAAGTCGGACCGCGGCCAGATAAATATCAGTAGTCTCGAGAGCGAACCCAAAATTTAACTTCGCGCATGCATTAGGAATATAACAGAAAGGACACTTTTTAAACAGCGCAACACTTAGCTTGGTAACTAGTAAGACGTTTAAAACCAGTAAATAGTATTTTGTAAAATTTTAAGATTCTAAAAAGTTTAAAATGTCAATATCAAATAACTATAAGCCGCAAATTTAATTCAATTTATAAATATTAATGGTTGTTTGAAATAAAAAATGCTTTCTTTTTCGATATCGTTAAAAATTACGCATATACAGAAAACATTATTGATTTCGCCCACAATATATATATAACGCTCTACATGCTTAACAATTAACAGAATATAAAATGCTGACCTGTTTCTTTAAATTTTAGAATTATAACCCAAGTATGTGAATAACAATTTTAAAAAATTAAAAATTGAAAGTTAATGCCTATTGGCACATCTACAAAGTATGTAATCTGTTTAGCTACCAACTCATTACGAGCGGAACCACAAGACCGTTCCAACTTCCATCGCGCACTTTCATTCCTAGTGCCACCAATCACACCTAAGAGCACATTTCAAAATGTTACAATTACAACTTTAGTTTGCTTTTTACTAAAAAACATTTATGTATCATTTTTTACTAGACATTTTACATATCTTGCGGTCTAGTTTTAGGGAAATGAGTACTTCTGGGCCCTTCGTAGTTTGCAATACATGAGACTATATTGGTTGTCGACCTTTTTTTCACCAAGCTACGTAAATAGGTATTTTAAATAAAAACATTTTCTCTAGAGAATATTATTCAAAAATCTCATTTTTTTCTCAATTTCAATATAACTTAGTATTAATAATAATTGAATATATTATTATACTCTTTCAACTAATCTATTCAACAGCTTAACACTTTCAATCATGAGGTATTTAAGCATATAATCAATAAAGAGGAACTGTACTTTACATGTCTATGTGTATCTATTGTCTATATACAAATGTCTTTAATAGTATTCCATTCAAAAGCAATCTCCATACATTAGGGCGGTGATTGAGGATCACAATCTGCTAATCAAATTGCGCACCCCTTGTAATTTCTCAGATTTAAGATGACATTTAACGTTTCCGGTCGAAATGGAATTAGTGCTACCTGCGTCTGTTTTGACATTGTAAATGAAAGAAATTAAATTATTTTCGAATACCAAATACATGTTCCGTAAAAATTTAATTCGGGTAGAATATTTCATTTCAAATTAACTTTTATATTAGGCGGTATATGTAGATAATATATTGTTCTAACTTTCCATCCAATGCAATATATGTAAAATACCTTAAGCCCGCATCATTTTAAACTAACTAAAAAGGTCAGAAAACTTAAGCTAAACTAAGGTAAATAATACCTCGAGTCAGTTGTTAATAATATTGATCTTATAATAATATTGATTGTCTGACTGTAAAGGCAATTGGTTGTGATTTCGATTTAAAATATTTTTATTACTCCACTCTTGTATCTTAGGAAAAGTGTGGAGTTCCGCCAGTCAACACGCAATGTTTTAACTTAGGGCGGTGTCTGCAAGTGGAGAGCTGAGTGTCTTAACACTAGAACTCTTTGACAACCCTGCTCTTTTAAAAACGTAATGCTGAAAAAAACCAGTAAGATATCAATTGGTTATCATGTATGTAGGTAAATGAATCAATGATTAACAGCCAAAGCACAGCCTAAGTTATTGCGCAGAGATGAAATGTGGTAGCAAGGTTAGGTTCACTTGGAGAGTGTGGTACGGAAGATAGAAATGAAAACAGTACGACAAGAATAATACTTTAATAAACAAAGTTATAGAACAACTAATTTACTTATAATAATATATATTAACATAATCACAAAAAAGCATATAACTTTTAATAAAGGATTTTAGAATTAATTGTACTAAAGTATTTATTACATACAATTATACTAAAGTATTACATTACTTATATCACATGAAAACCTTTTACAAATACTATACGTATATAAAAGTTCGAAGGACCACAAAAGAGAACATAATTTAGTTAATTAATCAGGAGTACTACAGGCCCACTTCATTAAAATGTGTTGACGTAGACTAAATAAAGAGGGTCCTATTTGCTGAGGCTCCTCAGGCAAGTATGTAAATACCAGGAATACATCATAATCCCATTTTGTATACTTATGTTCACTGTTCATGCTATTGAATTGGGTCTCTGAAGTACCTACTTGAGGGGATGCTTGCGTAGCGTATCTTAAATTAAAAATATATATATTAAGTACTATGTCGCTGTATAGAAGTAATGAAAACACTGTATCCTCGACTTGGCGCCATTTAGATAGGTCTTGCTTAAGTCGATTAAGATTTTTTTATAATTACAAATACCGCTCGGGGGAATGTTTATAATATGCCTATGGGTTTTGAACTCCAAAGTCGTTCTTTCAATAACTGAATTCATATTTTGACCTTTTAACTACTTTATAGAAAACGATATAGATAGTTACGAGTATTCACACACTAAGGAAATTTAAAAAACATTTTTAGAAAACGTAAACAAAAATTTAACGCATCATAACCGTATAAGAATTTTGACGTAGCCGGTTGCGTAGAATGCATGGAAATTTTTATACGTTTTCTAAAAAAATATATATAGATAAACATGAATTTTATGAAAAGGTGAATATAATGTGTAAAAGAATAAATTTGAGTCTAAATCTCAATATAAATCTGAATTTGAATTTGATACATTTATTCAAATATCTAATCTTAGAAAATAGCTTATCTTTAAAATGAGAAAGTAAAAATGTAGATGAATGGAGACGACGGCAAATAGGTTTTTTTAGGTTATATGTCAAAACCTATTTGCCCAACAATCATTGTATGTAATGTGTAGTTTTATCAATTCTTTGTGTAATAATAAAATAGTCATAGGAAGGAAGCCTTATAGAAAAAATATTATAATTAAAAAAATAAGCACGTAGACTGTACCTACACATATCTTTGAACCCGTCATATCCACAATGATATATAATGATAAATATATTAAACACATTTATTATCATATGAGAATAAATACAGTATACGAAAAAAAATTATAATAACAAAACTCCAACCATAAGTTGGATTATTTTCAAAAGGCGTAACTCAACTAATGATGCTTGAGGCTAACATCTCAAATATCGCTGGTTTTCATTTCGTTGAATATTTGTGAACACCTATATATTATGGGGCACCAATGTCAACATATGAGAGGTCTGAGCAAATATAAAGATGTTCAATATTTGTAACCGCTTTCTCTTCATAAATGAAAAACAAATTTTGGTCTTTATTAAATTATCTATCAGCGGCATTATGATATACTCGAATACGCATATAATACTTTTGAGGTTGGTTGTAATCGTCTGCTTTGTTAAACACAAAGCGCGGCGTTGAGTTCCGCCATTTAACACGTATAACTTGAATTGGACCGGAGTGCCTCGGTATTAGGTTATTTATAGAGTAGCCATACCTGCTATGCGGGAAACTGACTGAAGATGTTAAAAACTTTTTTTTGTGATGTAATAAAAAAATATATACCTGCTTTCTAGGGGGATCGTGATCTATTTGCTATACGAGAAAGGACTTGGAACAACATGTTAAAGTGTGTGAAGTGAAAGCTAAAACAAAAAGTGATAAAATAAAACTAAAATAAATTATGTTGAAATACAACCCCATTGTTTAACACAAATGTGATATCGGTTGGAATTTGTGAAAATTCATAAAATTAAGTACCCCTTGAACCTTTTCACTCGCAAAATTAAAATTCTCAAACCATTTGCTCTTGGAAAGAGATATATTGGGGTGTTCTTTCATCTTCCCTCCGGGCTAGCCTTAGTCGTTTGCGGCGTACAATGAGCAACAGCAATGTGTTCCATAAAACGTATAACATAAAGGCGAAAATTTTCTATAATATATTCCATTGGGCCGCCTACTGTACGGGGTAATACGAAGCTGCGGCAGTTATTTATGGTCCTCACAGGCACGCTGAAGTACTCGGTGATCGAACTTTTATATAAGAAGAATGGTGAAACTGACTTTTTTAGAATAAAATTAAAAATGACTAATAAATTATATTATAACTTACTTATTACGTCACACCTGATATATATGTGATATTACTATTATATCAATAGCAGCGAACCGCCTGCGTGGACTGTTTCGTATTTGGCGGCCTTTACGTAAAACATTGACATTCCTGGAAATATTAATATTGAATAAGGAAATGGGACCAAAAGCCTATGTTCATTCCAAGACCTTCAATTATCTCTATATAAAATTTCATCACTACCGGTTCAGCGGTTTGACCGTGATGACGTTACAGTCAGAAAGACAGACAGACGAAGTTATTTTCGCATTTATAATATAAATAGGGATGTGAAGGAACTAAGTACCCCTTTTCACCAAAACTATGTGGACGGAGGAGTATAAAATGTTACATGATTTTTATATGGGTTTCATACTAATAAAGTGAATATAATATTTACACTACCATATTTTTGTAATACGCGGCAACGCGTCAATTCTATATGTCATGTTAATTCAATATATCACGGGGTCTATAAGTTGCTATTATAATGCTCTAAATATTTTAATAAAGTACATAATAATAAAATAACATTTAGAATTTTTTATTAATCTGTACTCAATATATAAATGGTTTCTTAATTTTCGCATCTAGGTATGCAATATCCTCATATATCATTTCTAAATGAAGCTATAATAAACGAAATAAACTATATATACTAATACGTATTACAGGTATTGTGTAAATGACTTAATTAATAATACGTAATTACTGTTTGAGATAATTGATAAACCAAATAGAAAGCCATAAGCCAGCCATTTAGAATCAATAATCCCGCTTAGAATACTAAACATTTTCACGCCTGAAATAATAAATAGTTACCTAATTTAACTAATTTAATTATATTATTATTAAGATATTTTCATGAAATTTAGTAACATTTATCGATAATGAACTATAAACTAACGATTATAATCGATGCGTCGTAATGGGGCAGAGCCTGGTTAAGTTCTCTCTTAGCTCGATGGTTGTAGGTTCAGATGCCAATCGAGGCATTCATTCTAATTGAATTATTTACATTTTCCCGTTCCGCTAAGAGAAAGTGCGGCGTTGAGCTCCGCCATTCAATACCTTGATACATGCATTCAATACCTTGAATACCTTGATATTAGGCTCTAAATACCCACTCTGTTATGTGGCAAAAATTTAAAGCTGTCCCATAATAATAGTCATTATAAATATACCTATTATGACTATATGTATAAGCTTCCGTAACTCCCTTGTATAATAGGTGAGAATCTTTCTGATCCTAGAATTAATATACTCAATTCTTCACTTTCCGGTTAATTTCTAGACATTACATATTGGTTTAGGGAATCTGGCACCACGTTTCGTCTTAACTGAACTGAACGCCGCGCTTTCGATTAGGTAACAGAGCAGAGAAATGAAAATATTTTAAAATATTCCAACTAGTAGGAATCGAGCCCACGACCAATCAAACCTCTTTGTTGATGTAAATGATAATAATAATTTAAATATTTACACTAGTGGGTATTGAATTTACGATCATTGCTTGTACAGTTAGTATCTCCAGTGCGGTGCAATGGCATCACTAACATAATCGAATTAAACAATATTTTTTTACTATGTTAAAGAAAGAATAATATTAAATTATTAAAACAAGCAGACAAAGTGAAACACTTACGAATTTGTAGGTCCTACAAAATGTGCCGCGAAATTAACGTACCAGTCTTTGTGAAAAAGTTCATATGCGACCTCAACGTTTTGACGAGCTTGACTTCAAAAATGGCACTAATTTGGTATATTTTGTAGGACATGAGCGGAATAATATGTATTATTAATATATTACATTTCTAAGAATATATATATTAGCCTACATATGAAATAAATGAAATAATTGTAACTCCAACCTCCACTTCCCGCCGTTTACCAACATGCCGTGCTGGGTGGAGGTCCCTAATACCACACTTCGTGCGCCCTGGTGCTCGTGATGGATAGAATATTGCAGCCTTACTATGTAGGACTGGCAGGGATTGCTGCAAGCAACCTTCCATCCCGTCCCCCCATCGTTACCGTTACCACATCGTTACCGTAGCGTTTGGCGTTCTGTTCTGTTAGACTACCCTGCCAAAGATAAAGAGTGAAGCTAGAAAAATATTCACTGACACTTCTAAGATATTAGAATATAATTGAAAATACTTAATCATACAAAATACATTCATTTTACAAAAAAAATATGCTGTACACAAATTTGTATTTAAGTTTTAAAGAAAAGACACAAGACATCGCCACTTTAATTCATTGGAAAGTAAAGTACTGACATAGTTTAATTATTTTATATAATATAAAGACATTTTGTTTATATTGATCAATTAAGAATATATATATTTTTTAAAACTTTCACCTAAACCAAAATCATCAATAAATATCTAAAGTCTACTTTATAAGTAATATAGAAAAAAATCATGTTAAATATAAAAAAATGAGAGACTTCATAGTACAAAAAGTTTAATCGCTACCGCCTTTGTATCAAAAAGTAGACATGAGGCATATAATACCTCAATAAACGTACACGATAGTGACAACGAATGCGAAGCCTTTTTATACAGCCTACACAACTTGCACGATCAGCCAAAATATAGCTGGTTTAATAAGATTACACTTTATGAGTTTTTACATAATTTAATACTTGTATATCAGTAGTACAAACGCTGTATAGTATAAAATTGTTATAGTATTATATCATTATGCTCCCATGCAGAGTTGATATATTATATCAACAACTTCAGATGCCTACCGCGTAAAATATGAGAGATGTGAAACAAATTATAGCCTTTAAATATAAATTAAGATTAATACTTATAAATTAAGTATATAGTTCATTTCGTCGAAAACAAAGGCTTAGGTACTTTTTGTTTATTATATATTTATTATATTTCATACTTTTCTAAGTTTTACGAGGACCCTGTACAGTTTTTTAAATTGAATTGAATGAATGAATTGAATTGAAGAAGTATTCTTAAGACCGATGAGTCCAAATTTTCGAGAGAAGGTATAACAAATTTCCTTATTTTTCACCAATGGGCTAACAATACATATCTAAAAAACTAGAAGCCTTTCCAAAGAAGAAATTCCCTCGATGTATGGGCTGGAAGCATCAGAAGAACTTTAATTGGGCCAAATTTTTTGCAGAAAATTTTAATGGAAATAATTACTTCAATTTCTACATAACAATTTAAACGAACTTATCGAGACGAGGATCAGCTACTAAATAATGTAGCATTTCAGCGCCATTGTTTTCCCGGTTGGCTGTAAGGGAACCTGGATAACTGTTTCCCCGACCGTTGGATCGGCAGAGGTGAACTAATCCCTTGGCCAGCTCGGTGACCTGACTTAACTCCTCCTAATTTCTATGTTTGGAGACGAGCTAAGGAACTGGTGTACACTGGAGAAGAAATCAAGATTGTAGAAGAATTGAGACATAAAATTAGAAGACGGGTTCGTGCTTGTATTAGAAATCGCGGGACACATTTTGAAAACGACTGATAATTCTTTTTGAAATTAACTAAACGTATAAATAAACAATTTGCTTAAATTTTATTAGTGACTAAATCCAACACCGTGCAAATAATATTAAATATAATTTTTCCTCTAATACGAACCCACAACCAAGCAGTGGTTCAACCAACATTCAGACACTACGCCACTATTGCCTTAAATGCATGAAGTGTAAACATTTATTTCATAATTTCTAATCTCAACCTTATTCAATTCAATTCTAAATTTATTTCATAAACATGTCTGACATGGATTGTGGCAACAAGGGATAATTGATAATTTCCGTTACGAAAAGCTTTTTCGTATACAAAAGGAATGGTAAATAAACAAAGGTCTGCACGACGACAGGTTACGTCAGTGTACTGCTGGTAATATGCTTATTACAACTTTGAATGGAACTTTTACAGCTTTATTTATTAAATTGAGCGCGTCTTTATTGTAATATATAAGAAAAATTTACACACATTTCCTAAGTAAGTCTATGTAAAACTAACATAATATAACTTATATAATTTACTTAATAATTTCCAAGTAGAACTCTAACACACAACTTACGTTCAAATACGTTCATGCCGACTGAACTATGATGGCGAAAATTTATTAATAACATTTTATATGTAAAATAATATCTAATTCTTATTATTTCCTTTCCATAATTTTCTGAATATGAATATAGTACCTACATATACTTATAATGGTGTCAATATTAATCACAGTTGCCTACTCATAGAATACATTAAATTGCTTTAAACCTTTGTTAAATAAACTTTCAAACTTTACAATAATACCTATCCCTGAATTCAACTTATTACCTACATAATTTTGAAAACTAGCAAAACCTATTAAGATATAGCTCTGTTCTATAAATTCTAACCACTTAAACAAGACATTAGAAATCTATTGCTACTCGTATTTTAAATATTTATATAATTAATGTACAACTATCTTAAACGGTCACATGAAATTATTGACATCATTTTCCATATAAAATCTATTAAAATGTAGTATATAAAACAAAAGGGTAAAAACGATTTATTTTCTATCTGTCTCGCATGTTCCGCGGCTCCTAATGAGTCCGGAGGACAGTTTCAATTACGCAGCTGCTTTTTGTACAGATGGACTTGTCAGGCGGGATTGCTTAGTTCACCCGCTTTGCCTGCCTTTACTTGTCTGGCTTTAAACGTATTGTTTATATACAAAAATTCTTTATGTATTTTATATGTACATATGTATTTTTAAATGTTATATTACTTTTGTTGAGAACAAAACCTTTCTAAAGGGATTTTTAGGAATTCAGATATTTTTTTTAAAAGCCAAAGGATTATTATGTTTTTTAATGAAATAAAAAAGTTATAAAATTTTGAGTAGTAACAATATCTTGTTGGAAAATATAAATAACAAATTTCCTATTGGAATCAAATTAACGTACAAAAGATTTTTCATTCCAATATTTTTCATTGAAATTTTTCATATTCATGAATCAAATTTCAAACTAACTAGCCCCAATAAGGGACAAGCAGCAAAAGTTTACAAATTTTATCAACTATATTTCGGCCTACATACAGCCTATATACTAAATAAAAACATTTAAAAAGCCACAATATGCTTGGCTAAGCAAAAGCCAGAAAAGCTCAAGATGAGTAAATACCCTTTATTTGTACTACGCCACGTCCAATTAAATCTATTCTCGTGTAATCTAGAACAGCTGAGCCCGGAGCGATAAACCTAAATTATGTATGAGGGTCCCTATGAGACATGGTAACTTTTTGCTATAAAAAAATTTTAATGCCGAGAGTTTTCTTCTTGCATTTGTCTACTAACGAAATAATTAACACTTTCATATGTTAGATTTAATTAAATTAAGTCATTTCATGGACCAAAATCTTATATAAATGAAAAATATATTAACAGGTTATCCGTCGTAATTAGTTTGCGTAAAAAGCTAGAAATTGGTTTCTTAAGAAGGACTAGGCATCTGTTAGATTTCTTTAATTAATTGTAACGAATTATTCTTAATTAAATTATTCGTTAAAATATTAATTCTGAAATTGATCCATAAATTATTAGATAAGACAATTAATGTAACTACAAATTAAAAACAAAATATTTAACACTCTGCATATTCAAAATATTTTTTTCTAACAAAAATTTCTCATCCTATATCTTTTCTCGGATGCTGCAGAGAACGTTAAGTCTTCGTTAAGACGTGAATAAATACGCTCTATTTATCCTGTAGACCATCCAATTTAATCTGTTCGTGTAATCTAGAAGCATCTGAGCTCCAGCGGTACTAAACTATTTATAGCAGCCTTTGCTACGCTTTTGTTTACGATTTTATTTTATAATGAATAATATTTTAAATATAAATTATTATAATAAAATTTAATATTTTCATATTGTGTTGTCTAAATTGTACGATTTTTCAAATATTTTGTATTTCCTTAGTTTTTAGTTTAGGTCAGCAATACACAGTTTTCAACTTTTCTAAACATTTTTTTTGTATTTATTTCACTTTACTTACCACGAAATGAATATGTATTTTTAGATATATTATAGAATTGGTTTTTAATTTTTTTTACAGCTTTAAGTTTTTCTCGCATAGTAGTCAGTCTGGAAAGTCAGAGAGACACTCCATTCCCCACTTTACGCCTAAATTCGAGACATTGTATTTAGAGTGACCTCTTCGCCGCGCTTTATCTTATTTACCAGAGCGGAAATATGAAAATTAATAAATTATCATCATTTAACTGATTGGGAATCAAACCCACAACCAATTGCGATTCGCGCTGTCCCACTGCATGTTAGTAGATTATATATAAATATATAATTAGTATAAATATGTTCCGTTCAAACTAAACTACGACCAATATTGACCAGTTAGTCCATAATAATAGATATCAATGCAACAACTATTATTAGCATTATTATATAGCATTATTCCATGGCTTAAATCCCTTAAAATTATGACGAAGGACCCAGCCAAACCACAATATCAATAAACGTCAGCCGTCTGTCCGTAAATATTTAAAGTGTCTCTCTGAGATTCATTTATATTTAGATCGATCGATCTAATATTTTATTCAACTCTATGAAACATACATTAGTGTTTGCACGTTAAATTAATAGATTTTCTTAAGTTTTACTCACTTCTTATTACACAATACACAAGAGAAACGGGATCATTTAAAATACACACACTATAATATTAATTTAACGTGGAGCACTTTACAGATATCTCATTATACTCTGTCCATCGGTACGTCAATTATTGAACATCTTAAAATCGAAAAGTAAAACTAGATAGCCTACTAGCAGATACTATAATGTGAAGATTATATAAACATTAAGACAATCAAGGCCTCGTTGGACAGGGTGTCACTGTAAACGCAATTGGTTATGGGTTCGATTTTACTAATGACTTGTCCACTCTAGTACGACAAAGCACAGTGTTGACTTCCATTACACGCCGAAACACGAAATTTCTCAAATTAGTGCAGAAAGTGGAGAACGGAGAACTTGACAAAAAGTTTTCTCTGACTGGTCTAAAAAAATACACCGTGAAGATTAAAAAAGGTATTTGGTCTATTCTAAGACTTAAAGCTCGGTTTGTATTAAACAAACCCAGCTTAATTATAAAGAGAAAAATATTCACGCTCTTTTGTTACCTGTTGTATACCACAGCCTGTCGCAGTGGTATCATAACAGTTTACTTTAAATCGTGTTTTATACCAAGCTTATCCTTAGATATTGTAAAATGTTATAAATACTGAACATATTTCATTTCAGAAGACGGAGCTTACCAAAATAGTCTAAGAAGTAGCTGTTAAATATTTAGGCTAGGTTAATATTTACACTTTCATTAAGTTACATAACTTTTATGATTATATAAAAAATGATATTTCATGTTGTGATTAAAATTGTAATATTTAAATGGCTTTAATATAAGAGCTTTCAAATATATCAAAGCTTTCAAATAACTTCTTCAATTTCAGATAACTTCTGCAATTTTATAAATTCATATACGAAGATACTATATACGAAGTGATCGAAGAAATTTGTTTCTTTGTTATCTGATATTGCCACTTGTTAAAATATAATTTAAAAGTCAGCTCTTACACTATAGGATATTCTTATAAAAGCAGAATATATTCGCAACGCTAATCCTTCTGTTTTGTTAAACTTAACATTGTTGCTAAACGGAAAATATAACTTAAACGATGCGCACATTAAAACGATAAGCCTATTATAATATCCATCTTATTATATTCTTATACGAATTATTAACATATCCTCAACGGCTATTGTCAGTAGAATTGCCTTCCGAGGCGGAAGCTTCTGGTAGGACTGACAATACTGACATTTTTTTAAATTAATTCACGATTCGAATGTGTTGGATAAAAAATATTTTAATTCTATGCACAGAAAGGGTCAAATATAACATATAATATTTATGAATTTAGATATAAATATTGATAAGAATATTAATTTTTAAAAAATAAAAATAGATCGTATTGTTGAAATTAATACAACTCTTTCGGAGCAGCACACTTATTACATTAATATATTTTATTAGTTTAACGTCTGAATTTTAAATGAGTAAACTTATAACTCCATCTATTTATGTCCTCCTCCGAGCGCACTGAGATGCAGCTTATTTAGAATTTGACAGATCGCGGAGACCCTCCCCCTACGTTGTGACGATTCCACATAGCATAGACTTTCAAATAAATACAATAGATAACAAAATATTTTTTCAATCCCTAAAAAACAAACTTTAATATGTATTCTTAAACATATTTAAAAGAAAACTATTAATGACAGGATACCCGTCGTGGCACAGTGTGACAGGATCAGTGACGCCTAGGGGAAAATACAACGCGCAATCTATATTTTACTTTATTGAAACATGTTTGTCAAAAACATTATAATGAGTGTATTAGTAATATTTAATTCATTAATTTAAATTTTTTTTTTTATATTTTAAAAAAAATATTAGGTATTTCATGCTCTTTCGTGCTTATTGTAAAAGCAATTTCCAGCACGCATTATTGTAATGCACAAATCACATTTTTTCCCATTCGCATCCCGAGATTCTTTTGTCTATGCCTACAACAAGATATCACTGACATACAAAATCTACAAAGAATAAAACGTGAAAAAACCTTATAAATACATGTTTATAATAAGCTGAACCGCTTTTATTATTACAATGTTTAAACAAACACATTGTGCAAATCATCTTACATCTGTAGGCATACAAAAATTTCACCAATTTATCATTTGCCGTATCTATTGCAACTGCGACCTGCCTCGCCTAAGCTTTTAGACTTGCACCGTTAGCTTCTAAACTTTAAGCCCGACTCATATATAATTCCGAGGCAAGCTTTTGTTCCGGTGGGAAATAGCCGAGAGTTTCGCATTAAATAATTTATCTAACAGGCGCGCTATGCTTAAATCTGTTATATTCAACTATTAGATACATATTATTCTAATTTAATTAGTTTCGATTTAGATCCTAGTTCAACTGATTACTGATTAAATGGTTTAATTGAGTGTTAAAGCTAATTTGCATGATTTGGGCGGCCAATGTCATGTGCTATTTGTGGGTAGGATTTTTAATATTGGAGATACCTTTAGGAGGTAGGTTTTGTGTAGTCACTGTTTTTTTTTGTTCATTAAAAAGTGTGTTTTTAATAATCGATTTATTGTATAATTAGATATTCAAACTTTCATATAAGAAACAAGAGCCTAGAAAGTAATATGTAATATATTTAAGGCTTATCTTTAGCAGCTTTTCGGTAACGTTGTTTTGTTAGTGTTCTGTATAGCTTTAACATTCAAAATATTATACATTTTTTTATAAATATAACTTGTCATTATCGTGGCGTTGAGTTCCGCCACTCAACACGCAATGTCTAGAAATCGTGTGGCAAACGTACTACGTAGTGTTTTGACATTTAGCTAGGTTCCCTCTGCCTATAATGTGGGAAAGTTTAAAAAAATACACATACATATAACTAAATTAGATTCTAACAAGAACTTTTAAACCAATTTACCAATTTTAAACTACTTTATATAGAAAAGCGCTCATCTTCATAATTACACTGAGTAAATTAGTTTGGACTGAGTAAATTAGTTTGGACTTAGGTAGTAGTTTGTGAGTCTGAAAGTGCTGCTAAGCAGTTTTTAGAATTATTATAGCAGAACTGAAAGATTTCATTTCGTTTATAATCTTTGATCACGGGGTTATAGAAAATACAGTAAGAGACAGTCTTCTAAGGATTATTAATATATACAAATTTGACTGTATTCAATTATAATAATTTGAATTTTTTTTTCAATAATTGTTGAAATCTCTTTAAATGGTACATTTTTTACTAAAATTAGAAGCGATCCACGTCGCTTTTAAGAAATTGCATATTTAGTAAAAGAGGGGAAACTGGACAGACGACTGTTACTTCTTAATACAAAATGTACCATATATATATATATATTGTTAATAAAACAGACTTATTACAAGATTTGCAAGGAACAACAAGTTAAATAATAAGTATATAAATCATAACTATATATTTTAAATTTTGTATTTGTAAAATCTTTTAATTTATCCAGAACATGAATGAAGTTCCTAAAACAAGAAGAACTTGTGAGCATTTACAGAGCAGTCAGCAACATTAATTAATGATTTGTACAAACAGTATCGAGTCGGCCCAATTATTCGTAGCTCGAACTTAGCCAAAAACATAAACTGCCGGAACTTCAGCTTCGATTGAATCAATTTAAACTCCCAAATTTCATCTGAGGGCCGCTGGTTCCTCCCTAATTATACCTACGAAAGGACCGACCGTAAAGAGACAAATTTATATTCACTAGAGAAAAATTAAATAGCAAAACAATTGCGAAGCTTATTACTGTAAATATAAGGTACGTTTTAGAAAAAAATATTTATTCTAAGCACTAAACTTAAATTTGTCGAGGCACAATCAACTGGCGGGCGGGTAATAAGGGTATCCAAAATGGCGTCGGTAAGATTTCCTTCGGTTATATTAATTAAATCTTCGTAATTTATGAGAGGATGCGTGGCATGTGTTTTTGATGAGATTTATGGATTTTGTAATATCATTTTGATATTAGATTGCTTAGACACGTTATGTCTATATGTGTTGGAAAGTAAAACAATTTTTTCAATACGATGATCGAAAATAAAATGTGTATCTATCTAATTACCGAATAAAACCGTTCAGAACACAAACAAAAGTTTACTGATAAATTATAATAAACCCTATAAGTAGACGCAATACTTTGAAGGAGAATTATAAAGCTTTGCCTCTTTTTCTTTATTCATATAATAAATAATAATAATAATATTTATTCATTTCTAACTGTGAACATAATTATAACATCTTGTAGCGATAGTAACTACATTAGTATAAAACTGTGTATTTATGCAGTTATTTACGCCTGCCTCATAAGCGTTGTTTCTTATAGTAATAGTATAACATATATCAAATGTAGAACAGAATATTAAAGCTAATACAAAAATGAAATTAATAAAAATTAATAAGGAAAAAATAAATAAATTGATATTATATAATAGAAAGCACGTGTTGAACATTACTAAATTCTTATTCATATTGTTTTGTTAGTATAGGGACACAAATAATGGAATTGTCGATTCGAAGAGCTTTTACTTCGCAATTCTGAATGTATGTATTATATAAGTATTAAAACGCCTAAAATAACATATTTTAAAAATATTTTAAATAAAATTTCTACTTACAACGATGCCTAGTAACATTTTATATGCTTACCCTTATAATGTGTTTACCTAACCCAACCTCTTCGGCCCGACCGGTATAAAAAATTAGGCCAACCCTCCTCCACCCCGCGATAATTCACCTCACACGTGCGACCCTTGAGAAAAATAGCTGGAAAAAGAGACAAGATTTAAATCGCCCCAGTTTAAGCGTAGTATTAGGACAAACGGAAAAAACGAAACAATATGTAAAGTGTATAAATACCACCAGCAAAAAACATGTTTTGTGCATAGCATACTATAATATAATTTATAATTATTTATTAAGTTTTTCGTATTTTATCACTTTTCAGAGAGTCATAGAGAACCGAGTGACAAAACACTCTTAGGTACTAGAGCGGGAAAATGAAATTGAATTAAATATAATCATTCCCACGAGCGAGAATCGAACCCGTAACCAATCGTGTTTACGGTTAGACCCTGTCCCACTGCGACACTATGGTCGATTATTTATTAGTATTTTGTAAATATATAATGTTTAAAAAATATTATATGTTGTTTATTAAACTATAAATTGTTTACTATTCTATAAAAGTATGTTAAATGTCAATCTTGTTAATACACTTCTTGTCTAATCACACTCAACAAGGTTTTTACACATAAATGAATATGTATGAATATCTAATTTACGTAGATTTAAAAGTAAAAATAATATATTTTCATTTCGTTTGCTTTAATATAGAAAAAAAGTAACCTCCCTTATGCGTTGTGTCGTTAATCTAGCCAAATGTAGCGATCCACCCTGGACCGTTTGATGTTTTATCTCGCAGGGTTCACAAAAACTTTGTTTATTTAATCCCAACGCGTGGATAGGCACTGGGCTTTTGAACCGTTATGTGAACCTTTTCTATAACGTTAAAGGTAAATCGTTTTGAAAAATTTAAATGATTGAACTGAATTGGCATTGATTGAGATAGCCTTGTCCTGTGGTTTGCCAAAGGTTGTGATATATGTAACAATCTAGCAACATTTTATTTGATTTATTAGCCTTTCATCCTAAAACGCAAACAAAGATAGTGAATTGAAAACTTAAAAAAAAAACAAAAAGTAATAACAATATTGGTTTATAAATAAAGGAAAATAATCAATGGCAATAGAGAAAACTACTTAGCTCAAGTTTATATACTTCATATTGATTGAAATGTTATAGTAAATTATATAAAATTTAATACGATACCTTATAATCTACGTGTACATTGATTATACCCTAAATTAACTGATCACGTGTCCCAACTCCAAGGTAAGAGGCATCGAAGATGTCAGGTGTCTAGTACACGATGCGTTGAAGCGATCCAATTTGCCCCCTTATTATCATTTGCTGTAAAGAGGCAGCCATATATGTATATACGTTCATATATAGAATACAAATATACTTTATTGTACACACATACCATATTACCCATAAAGAAATAGAACGAAAAGTACAATAAATCGGCCTTATCACGTCAAAGCGGAAGGTAGGCGGTGCATAATATGACATTTACACATATGTAATATTAATATATATTCTATTAATACATACTATAAAATTAATTATTATTAATAATATTACTTAAAAGCTAAACAGAAAACGGGATGATACAAGTTCTACTATTTTCTATGGGAGAACTAATATAATGAAACAATATCTATCTATCTATACTATAATAAAACAGGTAAAAAGTTTGTGTCTGTACGTTGAATATGTTTACGAAAAAAGTATTTGGGAGGATGTAATAACAATAATAGAATATTAATCTATAATTTTTCATATTTTTGCCTGTCTGTTTGTACGCGCACATCTTCGTAGTTACTGGACCGGTTTAATGAAACTTTTTAGTTGTATAGCTTTTAGACCTGTGCAGGACTAAGGGTATAATTGATTTCGAAAAGTTGATCACCTGATGTAGAAACATAATGGACCAGCTAAACTATAAGAAATAACTAAAAGCCGTCTATTTTGTTAGCGTGATACTCTATGTGTCATATATAAATTTAAAGTTCCGGTTGCAATTGAAGTTGAAACATAATAGTCTAGCTAAACTATAAGAAATAAGTAATATAAGTCAAAGTTGTTCAGTATGGTGGGCAGTTTTCGTTTAGAAATAAAAATTATTGCACTTTGCGGTTATTGTAGCACAATGGGATACAGCTGACAGTAAAAGCGATGGTTGTAGATTCGATTCCCGTTTCAGAGAATGATTATATTTGTATTGTTTTTAGTTTTTTTTTCTATTCTGACAAAGATGAGCGTGGAAGCTAAAAAAGAGAAATTTCGCATTCAATATGCAACGTCTCGAATTTCTCGTCTTGACGAGAGAGAAAAGCGTGAGGCTGAAAAAAATTATATTCATCTAATGTGGAAGACTTAGAGACAAAAAAATCACCACTATAAAGATAATGATTATAATTTTGGTTCAGTTTCAATGCCATACTAATATTATAAATGCGAAAGTAACTCATTCTGCCTGAATGTCTGTGCTGAACCGCTAAACCGATTGTGATGAAGTTCTATATAGAGATACTTGATGGGCTAAGGATGGTTATAGGCTACTCTCCCATATTTTTTTAGTTTTCCCAGAAATTTTATTGTTGTATGAAAAGGCCATCGAAAATACGAAACAGTTCATAAATAAGTACCTATAGCAGTAAGTGTCTATCAATCAACAACATATCACACTGCTTACACAAAACTAGTGGCGTCTTTGACGTGTAAAATAATGCGTCTAATTTTTTGTTTACTAACTTAATACTTTTACAGTGCATTTTTATGAAAAATATTGCTTTTCTGTATTTCTTTTTTTTATGAACGTGAAGTTTATGTCTATGTCTAATTTTTATAGTCATAATTATATTAAATGTCGAAAAAAAATATGTATATCCCTCGGATATACATATATGGGTATATACTGTATATTTACTTATAGTAATCAAAAACATAAATTTGTTGTCTCAATACTGAAGCATTAATTGTAATCATGATGTCAATAAAATATTCATTCTAAATAAATAAAAAAGTAAATAAACTATTTAATTTTAATCTCAAGTATTGCGTAAGAAAGAGAACTAAAGCTGTAAATCTAACAAATAGATACAACAATAGCATTGCAAGTAAATAAATAAAAGCGCAAATGCAGTTAAAGTGCACGGAGAGTGCAGAGTCCACGGAAGGCGCTCCTCTACTGCCATTTTGTCCCATAACACTCAGCCGTTTGATTGTCTATGTGACCAATCCGTCGTTTTTACGATCATAACATAAACAATCAACATAAATAGTGTTATAAAATAACATCAATAATAATATAAAATCTTTTAAAATTTCATGTAAAGTTTCTAAGAAAAATATACTATACTTAAGTATCTTGAATAAAATACCTATATACTTAATTAAATATATATATATATATTGAATTATCTAGTTGTATATATATACTGAATTATCTAGTTGACAGTGGCGAAGTGTAAGACGATTCCCACCGGCTTACCTTTTGTAAATTATAACAAATTAATAAGTTAGTAATCAATAAATAATTTAATAATCTATCAAAACCACTACAAATATCTATAAGACAATTTCGACGTAAAACTAAACGGAATATTTAATTATCATCCAGGGCGAACCTAGATTTTTAATATTTATTTTTAACGCTGGCTTACCTCTGCAAACTTTTCACACTTTGCCACTGTCAAGGTATGACGTGTATAATTTCTTTTAAATAATACTTTATTATCTATCGTTTTTCGAACACATGTTTTATTCTTTATATAGAAAAAAAAGGAATTTATTGTATATTTAAGGTATAAAAAAGGTTGGCGCTTTTCCCGCATACCCGCACCCGGCAGAGAGAACTTGGCGCCAAAGCACTCCGTTTGCCTCTTTCCACATGAAATCGATACATTGCGTGTTGAGTCACTCAACGCTGTGCTTTCTCTTAGCTAAGGAATATAAGTTAAAATGTTGATACACGCAAATTAGACACTAAATATGATCATATATTTTTAAATATTATGCAGTATTTGGAAATTCAAATAATGGCAATTTTATGATAAAAATACAAAATGAAACAAAAATACAATTTTTTTTCTCAATGCTACCGCAGCGTACCGTATAAACATGACAAATAATATCCACAAAGAAATATTACAGTACTTTCAAATAATATATACCAACAATCATGTTTATCTCTCAATCTAGCCCGTCGTAACATCATTCCATATTTGTTAGACTTTGTATGATATTGCAAATTATACCTTTTTCCTTTCATTCCAACCAACCTTGATTATCATGGCGCGCAATTCCCCGAACGGAAGCCCTTTTGTTATTGTCAAATTAGCCAATCCTCAAGATAACAAAAACATCCCTTTATTTCAAGGGACAAAGCCCTTTATTGACGAGCGAAATTTATACAGGGTTGTTAAGGCCCGGTTTAACTATCTTCTCCCTTATATAATCCAGGGAGTAGGGGGTAGGTGCGTTTGTAGGACGGTAATTGTGGTCTTCACCCTTTACAGAATTTAGAGTTTCATACGAAAGATAGCTCTTGTACAAATTAAACTTTTTTGTGTTAGAATTTTGTATAACGCTTTAAGGGTTTTTTGTGAAACGAATGTTTTACAATATAGTACCTATACTTTAAAGTTATATATACTTAAAAAATTAAATAATAAAAATTAAATACCTAAATATATCATCGTAGCGCAGTGGCGTCTGATTGTTAACGCAACAGGTTGTGGGTTCGATTCCCACGCAGGAGAATGATTATATTTAAAAAAAAACATTTCTCCTCTCTAGTACATAAGACAAAACGCGATGTTGAATTTCTCCAATAAACACGTGGTATCTCGATTACACTCGGAAAGTGGATAACGGAGTATCTTGACACTCTAACTACCCTGCTATGCGGGCAAAAGCGTGAAACTGTAAAAAAAGATATCTAGTGCGCAAGTAGTAAGATATTGAGCTTTAATCACCTTTCTTTCTAAAAAAATATGAATTAATTATGAGGACATGTCCGTTTCAAGAGTTAAACATTATTTTCTTAGAGTAACATTTATTTTAATATATACATATTATAAACTCGGATGAAATACATATGTCTTTGTTATGACATTGTTATTATTAAAAACAAACATATATATATAGCATGGCATAGCTAATATAAGCTAATATATATATTAGCTATGCCATTAACATAATACCTAACCATTTTCTGAGAAGGATATAAATCCAGAATCATTATATATAGTACTAACACGTTGCTACTGCACCATACGAGGTTAATAAAAATATATGAATTATCTGTACTGATAAACTACAGATTTGTGACACCAAATCCCTAAAATGATAATTAAAAAAAACCGAAAATGATACACAAGTGTAACAAAGTAAACAGATATTGTAGGCTTAAAAATATAAAACGGAGTTTTTATGGAAGACATAAAACACACTTGAAACCGTTGCTAGGGGTAGGATATTTTACTATCTGTATGTAATGAGGGTGGGATTAGAAGGGTGCGTCTTGCGTGCCAACCCGCGGGCTGCGGCGATTTGTCCCTCGCTTCCCCCGCAATACCCAAGCCGGGGATTGTCAAACTTTTTGCACTGTGGAGTATACAAGGGAATATTTGTTAGGTTTAATAAATGTATATATTTATGACTTATAAAATGTGAACAATTTAACCTAAAATGTACGGTTTATATAAAAAAAGCAACAATATAAACGTTTATTTAATAAAATTATTTATATTTATATTAATTTAATTATACCTTTATTAATAAATAAAACTACTACTAAATAATAAATTCTTAAATTATTTTTGGTTTCATACATATAAACTTAATTAAGTATCTAAACTTTGAAAACCCCAATAAAAACGCATGTTTACGTCGTAAAAGGTGGTCGAGGGAGGACGGCCCTTATGACGGCGCCGTGTACAGCACAATCTAAATAGAAATTTCCATTTTACATTCATCTGCCTATATTCTCGTATACGTTGTTTAGTAAGACCATCATAGCGCAGTGGGACATCTTCTAACTGTTTTCATAATCGGTTGTAAGTTCAAATCCCTACTCATGGAAATAACTATATTTCAATTATTTAATTTATTTCGGCAAAAATTGGAGGACAGAGTGTCTTGACAGTACTATCTATCTCTCTGGCTACGTTATGCGGGAAAAGACGTCAAATTAATGTTTATGGAAAATGTATAAAAAATTTAATGCAGCGGTATTCGAACCCGCGTCTCGTGGAAACCGTCCTAGCGATCTGACCGCTAAGCCACACGTTCTACATCCGGCTGCGTCGTAATTCTTTAACTCTTATTTTTGTTGTTAGCATGTATGTAGAGATTTTTACAAATTTCTGCTACCCAAAGATTATTCTACGAACAATCGTTTTGAAAGAAAGAATAACATTTATTAAATATTTATTTAACATTTTTAAATATTATTCACACACTTTGGAAATTGAAAAAAAATTTTAGTATGCGTTTTTTAATTTTTATATTTTTTAAAAACATATTTTTCAATTTTCTAAGTAGTGTGTGAATAACACTTTAAAAGTTTAAGAAAGACGTGAAAGTGTTTGCTTTTATCATAATTTTCTAAGCTTTAGTAAAAAATTTGTCCACGTTTGATAGATAGTACATATAGAAAAACGTTTACGTTACGAAATTTAGTTTCAACAGTTATAGGCAGCATGGTATTTATCGTTTTTTTTTTGCATTCAGTTGGATCAGCTAACAACATCACTGATGTTTTAACATATGTTTTAAAAAAAGTTATAATATATTTTGATACTTTTTTATTATCTTATAGGTATAAATTAAATTATCTAATTATAATTTATCAACTAAAATCCATATAATTTTTTCGTGTGGTTGTGTACGCGTCTCGAATTTAGAAAACAGATTGTCGTGACACTAGGTTGTTTTTTTGCCTACCCTACTTTACAAAAAGAAGCGTGATATTGACAAAATATTTACTCTCATTGTAAACAGAACAGAATTATTCATTTATTATTTTAAATTACAAATTTATTGAGATAATTAAATGATATCGAACTTGTTCTTACTTTTGTAAGTGGAGAAAGGAATGTCTTGCCACTAACTTCGCTCTGACTAGCAGGTAAAACCGTGAAGCTAAAAAAAATATATATTTATTTAAGTAACTTACATTATTCTAATGCCAAGTCTATAATATATCACCATGCTAACTAAGAGACCGCTCGAAATAAATTAAACTAAGCCACAGGCGAGCAGTATTTCTTCTCGGGAAAATAAGGAAAATCTAAATAAACTACTTGCATCCAACAATCCCCTAGAGTTCTTTACTGGGTATACGATCTCCATGCACTTGGAAAAGGCTAGATTCAACAAGAAAGATAAAATATAAAAAATAATATATCTACATGTGTATCTATAAAAGTATATAGGTACTATCTATAAAAGTAACGCTTCTAGTTTCTGTTAAGATGAATATTTGCATGTAGGTAAATAAATATAAGAAATTGTAATTGAGAGCAACTCGGATAGTGGAAGCGAGCGTTCGTGCATTTTAAGGGACCCCTTAAGCGCACACTTGGGACGCAAGACCCAGGCACTGCCTCGAGCTCCTCTGTCTGTAACGCGATGGGTTCAGCACTTGCACGGTGAATCTATGGAATGCTAACGAGTTCCTTCTCTTCTATTCATTTTTTTTTTTTCGTAATACGCTTTTATTTGCTTTATATGTATTATAAATCTACCAATGTAATAAAATTTTACAACGCTATTTGATCCACTGTAAAAATTGCACACGTGTCCGGATCAGATGACAATATTTTGATATTCATGAACTTTATACTATCTGAATGTCGAGAAAATAGTTTTAAAACTATTGTTACTTTTTTTACTCTCACATTTGTTTTTATATAAACGTTTTGTTTTTATATAACTCTAAAAAACCCAAGCAACTTACAAGACAATACTTCAAAATAAGTAATGCTTATAATACATTATTTTCTAATTAGTCTTTTCAAGTAGTCGTTAAAAATCACGCATAATTTATTATACAAGTAACATCGAATACGTTTTGTTACTGGAAATAAAACAGAGGCAATTCTAATCACGCATTTTTGACTAAATAAGGGATTCTGCCGAATACCTAAGACAAAAATATATTGAAATACGCCATATTTACTAATAATTTTATATATACAGCTTTATGCTTTTAAGTGGTAGTCAGAGACATCGAGTTTCAAGATATTCCCTCCATTTTCCGCCCGAAATCGAACATTGCGTCTTGAGTGACGGAACTGAACACCGCGCTTTGTTTTAGTTACCATGGCGTAGAAATTAAAATAATCGAACTCACAACCAATCGCGTTTGCTGTCGCACTATTCTAATAATTATATAATATGATTCAAAATTAATTTCAATCTTTATTCTACAATTCTTTTAAAATTTCAACTTTGAAAGTATATTCACCGACAAGGACTTTAGTCGCTCCGTACGTACAGCTGTCCCTCGAGCTTACTAAATATAAAACGACATTGCCACTGTTTTGTACCAGTACAAAACTTACAATATACTTTAATGTCGATAGATAAATAAATACAGATTTTTCAAATATACCTATATTGGCAGATATTATGATGACCTAAACATTTTTAAAAATGTCAAAAATGATGACCAAGTTATTTTAATAGTAGTATTTATAATTTATTTTAGTAGTTCTCAAGCTTGTCTTTGGTTTATAGCTGAGTAAGGAGAGAGAACCTAGTGCCATGACGATCCGCTTTCTGTCCAAATTACAGATATTGCGTGTCGAGTGATGGATCCCAGAGCAGGTAAATGAAAATAATTTAAATACAATCATTCCCCAGACAGGGAATTGAACCCACGGTTGTGGTTGATTATCGCGCTATGGTTATCGCGCTTACCGTCCAACGCTGTCTCTCTCACAGCGCCAAAATGGTATTTTTTCTAAATCTGGAAATTAATATCGTTAATAATTTTACTGTTACCACTCAAAAAATGATTATAAATGAATATAATGTTTTCCTACCTTAACTGCATTTGAAATATATATTACAAAAACGTTACATAATCTTTTAATATTTTTTATTGTTATATCTAAATCACAAACTCATAATGTAACGCGTGCCTGATAAAGGTCAAAAGCTTTGTAAAAAGCAGGTCAAACTCGTCCCTATTATTCGGCCCTTATTCCAATTTAGCCAGTATTCGTACTGAATAGAACTAGTCTTAGCCAAAAAAAGCAAAGGCCAATAACTATTAGCAACGTAATCTATACAACTCTTCATGTGTATTATGCAAATACTATTCCATAGTTCGCAGTTAAGCATTTTAAAAGCTCGTGCGTGCATTTAAAATTTAACACAAAAACATCCGATAGCCGCAATGGCTATAAAAAAACTGTTTAAAGTTTCCACAATTTTATATGCGAACATATTTAAAATCATGAGCTCTCATTGTGAAAGTGATAATGACATTGAGAATTAAAGCGCGATGCATTCGTCCCATTGACCGGCGAGCGCTCGTAACACGAAAAAAACCAACAACACGCTGTCCAATAAAAACGTAAAATTGCCGACACTGACATTATCCTATTACGTCATCATTCCATTCATGAAAACGATTCGTGAAAAAACAATCGCATCGGAACACGTGTTAAACGGCGCCATTAAATTGCGGCCGGCAAAAAATATTAATTATTAATTAACAGGCCGGTGGCGAATTAAAATATTTTTATTGACGCCAAAAGGCGGAAAGCTGCGAGTTAATTCGTGGCCACGATCGCATTGTTTGCGGGCCGCGTGCATAAAAAACAGAAACGAGCCAGTGGAAAAAAATACAGACAAACGGGTGGGGAAATAAAAAAGCGGCTCGCGTGAAGCACGCCGTGATTTAAAAATAAAAAATGGCGGACGTCCGTAATGAAATCGAAAGGCGGTTCGTCGATAGCCATTGGAAAAAGGTAAAAGAAGAGCGACACTTTCACGCGTGAGAATTTTGGCTTTTTTGGCATCGTACACGGCTAGGACGCGCCCGCATAGGGGTTTGTGTTTTATAGGGTTAATAAGAAACACGATCGACCCAGTGTTATACAAAAAACCAAACTACCACTGAACAAAACAATTAGGGCAACGTCCCGCTTTAAAATCTCTATCCATCCAACTAACCTTCCGCGGTTCTTGTAACGCTCACAAAAATAAAGACTACAAATGTCACGTAAAAGTTTTTTTGCAGCTTGATGCTTTGTCACGTATAGCAAAGTAGTCAGAGAGAACCTAGTGTCAAGGCACTCCGTTCTCCACTTCAAGACACTGTGTGTTGAGTGGCGGAACTCAACGTCACCAGTACCACATACTAGTGCAGAGAAACGAAATATTTTAAATTTAATTATTCCACCGAGTGGGAATCGAACCCATAACCAATCACATTTACAGTCAAACGCTGTCCCACTGCAGCACGATGGCCTGTTTGAACTATGGTATTATAGAATAACACGATAAAGGTTATATAACAAAAATCCATTAGAATTTCTCCTTTTAAACTCACCAAGTAATCGGCTATTAATTTTTATTAAAATACTAATTAACAGCCGACGACGGGTCGCTCTAAATTACCCGCTTTACTCAGTTTAAAAGCTTAGGCCGCTCGCCAAAAAATATTCTTCCAAAACACTCCATTAATAATCATTTCTCCCACTCTTCACTCTTAATTCTTTGTAACGTGAAAATTTCAGTTGATTATGTAAACGGCTAATCCGAAAACCTTTGTTGAATGCCGACATTTGTTTTAAAATATATTTCAGTAAATTGCAAAATTGAACGGTAAATATATCTAAAACAAGTAATTTCAAATGTAATAACTAATATCAATTAGTAGTTATTTCAAAAACGGCTTGCGTAAGTATTAAATGTTAAGTTAAGTTAAGTCATATCAATTAGTAGGTATTTCACTGTAAAGAGCACATAATGTTGTTTTTCTAGTAAGTTATGAAAAAGTCACTCCGGCACGTATTCATTTCTAATGGTAACCGACTAAATTGGTAATATATAATCTTGGAAATAGTTTTCAACGAATATACGTCTAGAAGTGTTTTTGAGTATAATTTTCACCACTTATGTGTTTTGAACACAAAATTGAATTATTTGATACTTATCAATGTTCTACAAGGTAGGACAGTATAGAAATATTGATAAGCATTAATAAGACGCGAGGTTAACTGCAATTGTACACAATTCAATAATATAATATCAAAAACAAATACATCAGATAAACGAATCACCTTATTAACATAGAAATAAACAAAAACTAAAACGCTTCAGTAATTTTGTGTGTTCAACGAACGAGCAAACAGAGATCGCTTCATAATTATAAAGTAATAGGATTTAGAGGCATATAATATACAACGCACACAGTGAAAACCTGTCCGAAATTTCAGCTATTATGGCATAATGAAAATACGAATTTGAAGGAAAATTTGAAAAGGGACTCATTATACTTCAGCACCCTCTACGTAATATAATAACCCTCCCACGCCTGCCGGAGTCATAACGGCCGTCCCTTCGAAATATTCTTTCAACAAATTCACCTCCGTCCCTTTGGAACAAAAAAGAAAACGCTGCATCACGATCGTTTTTAATTTTAACCCTAACGACGCCATTGGAGGTATTTAACGGCGGCCATTAAGCTTTCACTATCTGGAGCGTGCATCTTGCGTTAAATGGGCGGGAAAGGACCTTAAATGTTTCAACTTGAAACTGTTTTAGCGTTTAATATCCGTCCATTTTATTTAAAAGGAATTTTATGTGCAGTTTTTAAATACAGCAGTGTAGTATGTAATAAATACATTGGTATTACTATTAAAAGTCATTTGAAAGTATACTGTTACACTTAAAAGTTAGTATTAAAGTATACTATGAATATTATTTATTTCATTTTTTGACCGTAAACATATTTTTTAATGTTAAATTTATTCACTAGCATCACAATATTTCTCACGAAAGCTACATTAGGCAGTTTATTTGTCGGCATCTACATATTAATATTAATACCTCGATTTGCATGTCCGTTCATTATCTCCCCTTTGAATACAGTCTCGTACGAAAAGCCTCCGAAATGACGGACATGCGAGTAATGGCGCGAGAAAAATTACGAGTAAGCTTTCTCCCGTGAAAATTAAGCGGCATGACTTTGCGAAGATTCGTGCTTAATTAGTGCAAGTTGGAAAAAATGACCGACGAAACGTCCTCTCTCCGTTCCCAGTGCCTAGTGCCTTCCTCCATTAAAATTCCTTTCAATGTTAAAGTTTCAAATTAAATATTTTTAAGAAAGGGTGAGTAACGGAACCCAACGCCACGGTTTTAATATACTATTAAAAAAATATATGAATATTTATACGAAAAATGGCTTTTTGAAATCTCATAAAAAAATATCGAATTATTTCCAAAGATATGCCCAACGGTAGGTACTATGTCACTCTGTATAATTTGGGCGTAAAATTTACATGTGTCGACTTAACTCGTCCCTCGAGTGATTGATGACGATCGGGAAATTATATTAGCAGGGCCGGTGGAAAACGACCGTTTTCACACCCATCCTCATATATTGGGTGAAATCCTATATATTCAGTTAGATTATGTAACCGTATAGACGTATATAGATGGAAGGAATAATGGTATTGTTTTTAAACTAGCTGCGCCCGCGACTTTGTCCGCATGGAATTTTGAAATAAAAGATGCCTAAGATATACTCCTTATTACATTAGCTGTATGCTAGTGAAAGTCCTGTCAAAATCAGTCCAGTCGTTCCAGAGATTAGCCGGAACAAAAAGACAGACAAAATATTGTACAAAAAATTATTTTGTATATATACATATACAAAACAAAATTGTATGTACATTCATAAACATTTAGTAAAAAGCGGCTATGTTAATATTACAAATAGACACTACTATTTTATTTATTTGCTTGTAGATATACTATTTTTATTTTTAAACTTGGCAACTGATCTGAAAGCTAGTAATTGCTCAACCATGGCCATAGATTCAAAACTTACACATATTTCTGTAACCGCTTAAAACTAAGCTATGCCTATTATGACTTGGGCCTTTTGTAGGTTTATTATATTATTATTTTAATTTCTTCGCTCTGGTACCTAAGACAAAACGCGACCTTGTGTTCTGCCACTCAACACGCATTATCCCGATTTCGGGCAGCAAGTGAAGAACGGAGTGTCTGACAACCTTGCTATGCGATAAAAGGTTAAAAAAAAGTTCTTATTAGTAATAACTAAAGCAAATACATATTGACATATTTATCATTATTTGTTTGTACTTAACTTCTAAGAATCATCAATCAATCAGGAAGAGAGTATAATATGAAAATCGTTCAAGAGGCGCCTCTTCAAATGGTTCAAATCCCGCTGCGTTCAAATTTTTAATCAATTTCCTAAGTGTGAATAACACTTTAAAAAAAAATGTTAAAAGTCATTTACCCATTTGGAATAGGGAATCAATTTAGTTATGTGGGTTTCCTCAATTATTGAGCTTAATTTAATCTAAGATCTCACAAGAAACCGCTGTGGACACTTAATCTTATATAATATGTATGTACGTATGCAATTTCACCCTCCGTTCTCCGCTTGCCATCCAAATTCGAGACATTTTAAGTTTAATAGCGAAACTCAACGCTGCGCTTAGTGTTACTAGAGTGGAGAAATGAAAATAATGTAGTAATAAAAAATATACGTATTTACGTACGTAAAACACTAACTGTTTTCTTTCTTATTTTGCTCCAAGATATTGTTACGAACCCTTTATAAAGCTTTAGGCAGAACGGAACTTGTAACTTAGTGTCTATAACTGTAAAGAATCGACGATTACGAGTATATATAATAATTCAAATTATTTAATTAAAACTACAAACACATTTTTAAAGATAAACTTATGTTTTAAACACGTATGCGAATATTTAGGTTAACATTTTGCCATTTACTGTAACAAATTTCATAAAATCTAGTATTATTTCATACCGGATCTTCTAATTAATAACTTTCAAAGCATAATATGACAGCAATTAGCTCCAGGAAATTGGTCAATGAAGCTCACCGTTATATTGTGACCTTATATTACCCGCACGCCGTTTAGATACGACAAATACTTGAAGTTTATGTTACATTGCTTGTTTTGTTGGGGAAATTTTCAGCATTGTTATAAATGAGCAGTAATGTATTTTGACTGGAATAATATTGTTTTTGTTTAGAAATGCACCTATTCTACGATTTAGGTGATTATTAATACGTATTGGTCGGGCCTAGAATTCCTATGTTGTAGCGATAGCCTGACAATTTTTAATAAACTTTGATATATTTTATTTGGAAGAAAGAAGTAAATTTAATGTTATAATTCAAGATGATTCAAGATTTTAAAGAGTATTAACAATAAAACTATAAGTGACATGATTGATTACAATTGTCTTAACAAAATGTTAAAAAAAACAGTAGTTGACAATAATTTGTAATAAGTATTTAATGTAGCTAAGCGGTGCGAAAGAAGTAAGCTCACATACGTATATTTTGCGTTCTGTCGCATTTTCCGCACTTTACATTAATTATTAGTAAAAATATGTTAGATTCCGTTGATGAATCGCTACAATCACTTTTTTGGTAATTAATAAAAACTATAAAATTAACTTCAATAAGTATTTTAAAATGTATAGAAATATTTTTCAGTATTAAAATATATAACTTTTACTGTGACAAGCTAAATAATTAAATAGCTTAGTGTCCAAAGATTTTTCTGCGACTAGTACAGACTGTCAAATTGCTAATTCCCTGGACTTCGACACATTGTCACACATAAAGGTCACTTTCACTAGATAGCTACATCGCTTACAATACACGTTGCAAAGTATATTGTTTGCGGTAGCGCATGCATTATAATAAGGAAACAAGAACGTGGAAGCACTTAGGACTGGTCTTTTAAAAAGTATTTTATCAGGTGTATTATTGGTTTATTTATAAAATGAAAGTCGTTGCGAAGTGTTTTTTTTTTTTTTTTTTTTTTTTTTTTTTTTTTTTTTTTTTTTTTTTTTTTTTTTTTTTTTTTTTTTTTTTTTTTTTTTTTTTTTTTTTTTTTTTTTTTTGAGATTGGTTGTGGGTTCGATCCCCACTCGGAGGAATGACTGAATGATATTTAAATTATTTTCGTTTAAAAATTCTCTTAAATAACATATATTTTTACTAGACAAAGCGCGGCGTTGAGTTCACTCAATACGCAATGTTTCGAAACAAGAACGTGGAAGCACTTAGGACTGGTCTTTTAAAAAGTATTTTATCAGGTGTATTATTGGTTTATTTATAAAATGAAAGTCGTTGCGAAGTGTGACAGCATCTGAATGCAACTGAGATTGGTTGTGGGTTCGATCCCCACTCGGAGGAATGACTGAATGAATATTTAAATTATTTTCGTTTAAAAATTCTCTTAAATAACATATATTTTTACTAGACAAAGCGCGGCGTTTTGAGTTCACTCAATACGCAATGTTTCGTATTAGGGCAGAAAGTGTAGAACGAAGTGTTTCGACACTAGGTTCTCTCTGGCTATCCCGCTACGCGGGAAAAAACGTGCAGCTGCTATTTTTTATTTACAAAATATAGGACAAGGGTGTTAATTGCGCCCAGTATAGCTACCTCCGATTGTACAAGCTGTAAGTTTGATTTTTGACATAGGTAGATTTAGATATTGTTTAGGGAAATTAAAGAAAAAAGAAATTATCATTTACTCCAAACACAAACAAAAACGCGTATTAATTCGGTAAACATGGTGCATAAAGAACTCTATACAACTCACTATCTCGCTATCATTTCCCCGTCCCTTTTTTTAATATTTAAAACATAGTCGTGTACATTTCTAGTATAACTTTTTACGTATTCATTTTCTTATCACACTGTATTTCAAGGTCGGTAATAGGCATTCCATTTCGACCCAGATATGTAGTAGCAACAATTTCTTAGGCACACCACCTGTTGCGTCCTTATAGTAGCTTATGTAATAGTGTACTAGGCTATGTGTTAAATGCATTCACTCAACCGACACGATGTACTCTCTCTGACCTAGCCTTGCCTGTGCCTTCGACCGCGAACCTACAGCTTAGGGCTTGTTACATAGAATTGAAGTAATCTTGTAAG
The DNA here is from genome assembly GCA_038994665.1 of Podotricha telesiphe. NCBI lineage: Eukaryota > Metazoa > Arthropoda > Insecta > Lepidoptera > Nymphalidae > Podotricha > Podotricha telesiphe. The sequence continues at coordinate 682,114 of JAOYRR010000307.1, read as the reverse complement.
TTATAATAACTTGTGATGTAATTATATAGAAGAAGTTAATTTAATTTTTAGTCATCAATAGAATATATTTGTCTTTTACAGTGATTCTTGCTGTGATACTCTTTTATCATATAAGTAGAATCAAGATATTGCGTGTTGAATGGTGGATTTAAACGCCGGGAGAAATTAAAATAGTTTAAATATAATCATTCCCCCTATTACCTATGGAACCTTCAACAAATCGCGTTTATATTCAGAAGTAATTACAGTTTTTAATTCAAGATATATATTTAAATAATTATATTTTTTAATTCATTTAATGAATAAATAAAAGCTAGTTCAAAGTTTTCTTAAATGTTGCGCATTTACTGTTATTTAAACGAAATTTACTAGCAAAAAAAATTCAGTTAGTAGCGCAAGTATCGTTACACTCATATTTTACCAATTTTTGTTAAAACTAGCTAAAAGCCATTTTAGAGGAAAAAATAGGCTTAAGATTAGGCATTGACAGTAACAGCTAAATAGGCTTTTAACAACTTTTATTTTATGCACTGATTCTCTATATTAGTAAAGGTTTCAAAATTTCATATTAATTTTAGAACATTGCGTGTTTTACAGTTAGGGAATATATCTAGTATATCTCTATTGATGTATAGGTGGAAAGTGTGTGGAGGGGGGGGGGTGTACGTGTGTGTGTGTTTGTGTGTACAGACCGTGACAAAGCTCGAAGCTAGCTAAAAAAGAATCTTGTAGATATGTATAAACTAGTTCCCAACTTCTCTTCTTCTTATTCTAATTATTATTTATTTTATAACTTTGACGGAAGTACCTACTGTCTTACAAGATATAACTATACCTAAGTGTTGCTTAATAAATGCAAACGTGTAATAAAATTTATTTGTATATAGATACTGTATGACAAATATTGAGTAATTAAGCGTATGTATAATAATAGTGATGATGATATATAATCACAATTATTAAAATGATATTTTATTTTATAAATAAAAAAACAAATTTTGATTCTAGAATGTTCCAATTACAGTTATCTATCTATCTCTTATTAAATTTTTCCTTTCAATTCACACTCACGGTATCAACATCACACAGACTAATTTCAAATAACTTTTCCAATGAACGATTATACCAATATAACTATTTGATACAATTCGAAATAATAGTGGCAAAATAGCCTACATTATGTACATGCCTAAACACTGTGCATTGCGGTAACGTCTAAGCCCGCAACACAAGCATAATATTATATAACGGCATCGGGTCAAACAGCACTCTCGCTATCGGTCTAGGTATTTGTATTAGCTAGGTCAAGGACACGCTTAGTTTATATGTCTTGATAATATTTAATAGTATTTTCTTTTTATTTCTTTTGCACGTGACATTGGTAGAGTGGAAAATTAACATATTAGGAACGCTTTTGATAGATTATGGTGTGTGGTGTATTCTTTGTAATTATATAGAGACCATCGTGCCAAAATGAGACAGTGTCTGGCTGTAATCTCGATTGGTTGTGGGTTCGAATCCCAGTAGGTCGAATGATAATAAACAAGTATAACAAGTTACCTCTGACTACACTGCTATGCTGCAAAAAACTTAAAGCTGTGTGTGTAATGAAAAAGGTAGTAAGTTTTATCAATACATAAATATATTATATATTAAAAAATACATTTATCCAGTTACATTTTGATGCCAAATTCACCATACTGATACACGGTACCAAATTGCATATTTATATGCGTCCACGCAACAATTACAAATAGAACCTATAGCACTGTTAAGATACTCCTTTCTCCGCTTACGGCTGTTGCAGCAATAGCTTTCAAAATATTTTTTTATTGAGTTATATTGTATTTCAATAAAACAAAACAAAAGGAACGTTATTTTAAGTTAAGTAAGTAAGTACTTAATGTTTCATTTCTAAATTATTCTTGTCATATAATATTTAGGTATAGGTATATAAAACATACCTAAATGTATAAAAAAATCATGCTCTCATTAAACACACCCAAAACCCAACAAAGACGCCAAAGGGCTGTAGTAGTATTTCAATAAAACAAAACAAAAGGAACGTTATTTTAAGTTAAGTAAGTAAGTACTTAATATTTCATTTCTAAATTATTCTTGTCATATAATATTTAGGTATAGGTATATAAAACATACCTAAATGTATAAAAAAATCATGTTCTCATTAAACACACCCAAAACCCAACAAAGACGCCAAAGGGCTGGCCCATTAAAGAAAATTATATCGCGGGGCATTATCGAGCGTTGCAAAGTTTCGGTAGCCTAGCAACGGCTAACCCTTCAGAAGCCGCGAGCCGCTTACTTTGCGGCGTGGGACGCCACGGGGGACAGGACCCCCGTTTTTCGGCATTGATCCAGACCCTACCGCGCCTGCGTAAACGAAAACCGTACCGTCGAAAAGCAAGGTCACGTCACTACAAGTCCTTTTTTCAAATCCGAAAATTGAATGGAGAATCATAGCATTCGGAAAGTGTTGCTTCATTTTGTATCTGAGTTCAGTGGGACACGGTACCGATTGAGGTCGTTGATATCGGACATAGCCATTGTTTATTAACCAATATATTTGTTTTTTATATCTTCACTAACCTACCTTGTATAAGCTAGGACATCGGAAAGATCTAGTCGAAAGTCTAACTAAAATATTTTACAATGATTAAGGATACTTAATGCTTAATTATGTGTAACCTGGTCTTACGACTAAAGTTTATGTGTATTAAATAGGACAACACTAATACGATGCTTATTTAATTTAAAAGCTGCAAACACTAGAAATGTATTTTTTTTATATATTTACAAAAAGGCGTTACGAGAGACGGCACATTTAGAACGACCTGACGTTTTAATTAAGAACTAATATATACACCTATACACAAAACAGGATTAATGACGTGATAGTAACTTTAAAAAAGCGCATACCTAATACAATAATAGAAAAAAAAATTTAAAATGAGTTAATATACCTACTTAAAAAGAAACAATTAATGAAATAAAAATATAGAGGTACTTCGCTTCACATCTCGATCTCCTCGTTCTGACGATATTCTAGAATTATCTTATCTTTTTATTAATAATATATTCTTATTGTAGATGTATTAGACCTCTCTCGTATGTAATTTAAATTTTGTTATTTGATTTTAGAACTCTAACTTTGCAATTTCGAAGGTTATTTCAAAGGAAATTAAATTAAAGCTTCGTTTAATTAAACTTTTAAAAGTAATCCTAACTATCCTTCTTTTTTTTTAATTGAATTCGTATTTTGATAATATCTATACAAGTAAGGACATTTTGTCAAAGTTGGAACATTCGCAAACAAAAGTAAAGCAAATTATATGCGTGCTAGCTAACTATAATAATTAAAAAAGAAATACCTGTCGTTTATAATATAACAAATACAAAATGTACATTTTTATTATTAATAACATTTGAATAATAGATATGTATTAACAAAACGTAACCAATTTGAACAATACGATATCGATGGTTCTGCTCAATCCAATTCAAAAACAAATTATCTAATAAATTAACTTACGTCAGTGTGAAACAAGTGGAAAGGAATCGCAAACTAATCGTTTTGCCGATCCAATTTATTAACACAAACTAGCGGTTTTCCCTAACTGTGCCCAAGTAAATACGATATTTTAATTGAAAATTATGAAAATTATATAAATAATAATTTAGTTAAATATATTTCTGAGATGGTAATTGTAAATATTAAAAAAAAAATTGTAGGTTAATACAGTCGTAGCCCAATGCTTTTCAATTTTATATCAATCCAGAAATTATTATTAAATTTGCTCCAGCCATTTCAAATATCGGAACAAACTGACAGAACGGCAAAGGAAAAAACTATTATTTTGTTTAATATTATATAACCATACAAATGTCACAATATAAAAATAGGGAAAATATCAGAAAATTTTGAAATTACAGAATATTTTTTTCAAGCAGCAGCTGTTTATTCAAATACCTACTACTCAAAATAATACCTATACTATTGGTACAATAGACCTACCCAAGAAAACACAATCCGCCGTGAAATTTTCCGCAGTTTTTTAGTGCAGAATGAAAATTATGTACTTTACAGCTTTTTGGTCTAAAATCCTCCTAATATTCAAATAACATTCAAAATACATTGCAGCACGCGTCCTGGAACGTTCAAAAAACTTGTCCAATCACTATCATCATGTAAGTAAAAACTCTAAAACTTGTCCAGCCGATTATTTATTTATGTCTACAGTAAATTGTGGTAAACGGTATTGGTATTACTTTCATTATTCTGTTGGACTGTATGTCTAATACAATACATACTGTAATACTGTTTGTTTACCCAAATAAAATAATAAAAAAAACAACATTTGTTAGTAAAAATAAATCGATACATTGCGTGTTAAGTAGCGGAACCCAACACCAAACACAAAATTAAAATATATTAAATATAATCACTCCTCCAAATGGAAAGCCAGCCCACAACCAATCGCATTTAAAAACAGAAGCCTATCTCACTGCGCCGCGATGTCACTACATTTAATTAAAATATAAAATTTAAAAGTTACTAGAACACGGATAACGTTTAACCGTCACCTTTACATAACCTTTACTTGCAGAGAGTATCATTTGAAAAGAGATCAAAAGCATCTCCAACAACAATACACATTACTTTTTTCTCATCGCTCGCAACCGCCAAAAATTCACGTTACAACGTTTCGCGGACGAAAATCCAAAACAAATACGTATTTCAGGGTGAAGCTATTTTATGATGCAAATTATATAATTTATAAGTAAACTGGACCTTCTCTAATATGTTAATTTGATAATTAAATATGCTAAGAACAGGTGAGGTCAAAAGGGTTAAGAAAGTCGAGCTAATTATAATTGCAAATGCTTTTTTCTTCTCACGGACTTTTAAGAGATTGTTAAATATGCAAGACTAAGCAAAGGGGACGATGCCGATTGCGATGTTATGATGCATATACAGAATTTATTAGGAATAGCGTACATTTTTGTACTAATTATTCATTATTTAATACTGCGTATTTTTTTAATGTAAATTAAATGTGATAGTAATATTTTTTTTATTTTGGTGGAACAAAGGCGAAGCTTTATGTTTCTTAGCCTAGTATGTGATCTAAATAGCCTTGCATACTCCACAAAGTTTAAAACTGAAAAATGTATAATAATAAACAAAAATAATAAATAAATTATCTAAGTAACTATCACAAAAAAAGACGAAAGTATATTTTTAGAGTTTATCCACTATAATAACTAAAAAAAAAATACTTCCGTCATTTTAGATTAGATATTAGTGTAGACTCTTCAAAAGCTTAAGCACTCTATAAGAATAAACAATTTCCATGCCTTATTATAACGTCTATAAAATATCTTACTTTCTAGAGGAACAATGTCTGAGTTTGTTCTTCCATTTACATCAATGACACATTAATTATTAATTTCTAATTGGCAAATTATAAAATATATTATCCGATTTACATTAATTTATATTTATTTTGAATTCAATTCTGTTATTTTGAACAATTTTAAAATGCAAATAAGAAACATTTGCGGGCGCAAAGCGGAGAACGGAGGGTCTTGACACTAGGTGCTCCCTGACTACCCTGCTATGAAGGAAAAAGAGTTTTAAGATTCAAAGCAAATTCACATCATTTCCCCCATAGCAGGGTAAGCAGAGTGTTGAGCCGAATAAAAACATACGATGCGGCCATATCGCTAAAGTAGCGATTTCTTCTAGGCAACCTTAAGGCATTGGAAATAGCAAATTAAGAATGGGATAGTGTGAAAAAAAACATCAAGACCTTTACCCGAGTAATTACGAGTTAATTGACGACACTTCATTTATTATAAAAATCGACATTTAAAAATGTAACTAGAAATAATCTCAATAACTAACACAATACTTGCTCTTATTTATGTAAAGTTATTCAAAAATCTTTTCTCATGTCGCATTGAGGTCAAAAATCTTGCCCTCGTCTTGTAAGGGTCGCTAAATATGAATATTCGTTGAACAGGTCTCGCTGACCCCTGACCCCTCATTCTCACGGTTGACTCCCAAAGGTTAAAGGTGCGCATCTTGATACATCGATTGTCAGAGATTAAAAGACCCTTTTCTATATTTGTCTCGAAGACTTTAAATGTAACAAGGGATGGTGAATTTGGCGTTCCTTGTTTGGGATATTTTGAATTTGTAATTGAAATATATCTTTTAAAGAGAATCCGAGAATTGTGCCGAATGTATTTCTTTAGTATTATTAGTAGAAACGATAATAAATAATAAAAATAAATCGTTGTAAATAATAATAATAATAGTGAGGCCATAGTGCTCAGTGGGATAGCATGATTGCAAAACGCCTTATTATTTCTCGGCTCTGGTACCTAAGACAAAGCGCGGCGTACAGTTCCTATAAAAACGTGTATGCTTCATAAAAGTTCAGTAAATTCAACTTAAAATAACGTATCTTCATTAAAATAATAAGAAAGTGAGTATATCAGCGGTAACCTGGCGTTTATCCGGCATTCAAATTCCACATATACCTATGTACCTAAAAGACTGATTGCGAAAATGGCGAAAGGATTTAATTGTCATTTTTTGATTTACGAATAAAACAAATTAGATTAACACCTTGAATGAAGTTGTCTTTAATATTTTCAATAGAAACTTTTCATTATAGCAACTTGCTGTTCATGTGTCTATAAAAGCCTAACTCTATTTCTGATCTGATTATCTTTATTTCCAAAATGTAAAGAGCTATTAAAATAAATTTCCTTAAAATGTATTCTGTAACAAGAGATAACCTAGAGTCCGTTCCCAAAATTCCGCCCAAATTCGAGACAGAGAGAGACGGAATCGACGACACGCTATCTAGCATCAGAGTGAAGAAATGAAAATAATTTAAATATTCAGCCGAGTGGGGATCGAACATATTTAAAACCTAGTGTTGTTAATGTTTTCATCTGTTTTGTATTTAAATAAAAATCGCATCAGGAGCCAAAATAAAAGCCTTTTTTTTATTTAAAATTTTACTGTTTATTCGCTATTAAGCTAAAAATGTTATGCGAGCCAGAGCACATTACGTCTAAATGTACTGTTACCATTGATCTATACTCCATTGATTTAAAATTACTTATAATACCCAGATACAATTTTACGTATTGTACGTTTTGCTTAAAGTATATCTATCAATTTCTTTTATAATATTTTAAATTCTGGTCTAAATTCATATCTCTTCATATCATAATTTTTTGAATACATCTTGTTACATTTTTTAAATAGATTTTTATGTTGATAGTAAAATATGCATGCGGTAAAATAAAGATTTCTTATAAAACGTTTTAAAATAATAATAATATAATATCAAAATCTATCTAAAGAAAACTAATAAACGCATAAAACACGAGATGCCTGAGCAACGTGTATGTCAATTCAAAAGTTTATGTCAAACACAAGCTACTAATATTTATTTTATTAATTTAATGTGTTTCTAATGTATTATATACCTAAACAATACCGACTTCATCTCCTGGATATGGAGAGAGAATGGAACTTTGACTTGAATTTTGAATCTACTTTCCGCAATATGTATAAAAAATAGCTCCAATTTTTTTCTGTCACTCATGAATATTGCGTTGTTAAGAACTAATCGTACTTTCTAATATTGCAGAAAGAATCAGATTATACCTGAAAATTGTTCATGTAATTCCCTTTTACAGATATAATTCAAGTTTTACTAAGTTTTGATCCAATTCATATTATCGGCATTTTTTTTCTGTGAACTTAATTTCACAAACAACTAAAATTGAAATATATTTCTGTCTTAAGTATTTTTTTTTATTCTTTTTTTTTTACTATATTCCATATTTTGTATATCTCTATATTTTAACATTTTAAAAATGCCATTCAAACACTTGTGATATAAAAAAACATGTTTATAGAAAACGTAACGTAACGTAAAAATTAAAATAGCGGGACATAACGGAGTTTAGACTTGGGTTCCCAAGAGACGCGGGTTCATTCGGGTTATTATATCTACATATGTATTTTACCTATAAAAAAACCATTTTAATTTTTTTTATCAAAATTCTTGGTAGTGTCCCCGATTTTTATGAAACGTCAGAGCAGATTTACCTACCTATAATACCTTTGCCTATAAATCTTTTTGAACCTTAGTCCATACAACTTAAGTATTTATTTAATATATGAAATACTTCTATATTAACATGATATAAACTCTATTCAACTGAGCGTGTACTAGAAACATCAATATACCTGTACCTTATACCTGTACCTTATAATTGTACCTATTACGATTACATGTTGCCTCATTATTTAAATCCCTATACAAAATACGTATAAAATTTACAAGCCGGTACATAAAAGTTAATCATCAAGTATTATATATATCCTATTCAAAACACAAAATTGTAATTAACTTAGCATATTTTTAGTTGTTATTGCGGTCTACAACACAATTTAAAATGCAGCGAAAATTTTCAATTAATACCAAACTCATTATAATCATTAGCAAAACTATCGGGTTTTCATTAAAAATTTCAATTCATAATTTCCAACGACAAAATAGGAAATGATTTTTGGCCATAATTATCTCATATTTCGTTGGGGCTAAGTACTCCAAAAACCGTGATTAAACATTCTACGCCACTATTCATTATGTATACTATAACCGCGTATGTATAATAACACCCCCTAAAACATTACACGCAACGGTCGTTGCCTCCCCAAACGCACCATTTTTCTCCCCACAAGATAAAGACCAAATAAAAAAAGAAAACGCGAAAAACATCTCTGTCCTTTTTGCGTTTGAACAAAACGCGTACGTGCGAGTGGAGCGACGCCTAAGCCACGAACGAGTCACGACAACTTGGGGCCCCGCCCGAGACGGTAGCCTCTATCCGTCTCTTTCGCTTTTTCACACTTTTCATCTGTCTAATGCAAGTTTTAAACGTCGTATCTTTACATGATTTGAGAAGCCAATTTCAACTTTATTCCATTATGTTAAGGTTGATAATGTATTGTTAGAAGGTATTGGCGGAAAATATTTTAGAACGAAAGCATTCCAGAGTGGAAGTCCCTCTCGCTCGCAAAAAAGCAAGCTGTATGGACGGGGGTGGGGGTCGGGGGTCGGGGTGCGATAGTGGCGGCCATGTTGCTTCCGACGGCGGGCGAAGACTGGTATTAATTTCGGCTTAATACACTCGTCAATTTTAACATTTTTTTTGTATAGAAATTGATTTGAAATTAGAGATATTTAATAAAAATACTAAATAGTCTTTTTTATGCTCTATTTCTGGTAGCAAATTTTTTTTGGGGCTATAAAATTTATTTTTCAACGTTACTAATAGCCAAATGATTATTTAAAAAAAGTAGAGTATAAGAATAAATTTTAAAAACTACACAAGTAGGTGTTTTAAATAACAGAATTGAAATAAATAAAATATTCAAAAGATGAAAATAAATAATATCTGTACCTATACAAGAAACACTGTCGCTTACCTCATATTCATATCTTTTATTTCTTTTGGACTTCACGCATCATGTTGAATATGCAGTACCAATAAAGTCACCTAAAGTCAATAATCACCCTTTGCCCCCAGAATTGTATAGACATTGTCTGTTTAATAATAATTCAATATGGTTTTTTTATATAAAATTTGCCCCAAGTTTGAATAGAACTTACAATACAAAAACATGTCAAAAATATTTGTTCAAAATTAAATAGATATATTCGTATGTATATATAATATACATTTTTTTTTAATAGACAATTTTTGCAACTTTTCCGTAGACTTTTGCAATCAAGGGAAGTGGAAGAAATGAGATGTATTAGGAAAGGACGCAGGAGAGAAATAGAGTCAATTTTTGTTCAGCCTAAACTTTAAAATATTTAATAATATCAGTCTAGAATAACAAATGTTTTAGCTAAACTCAATTTGCTCTGTAACTGTAATATCATGTCGTGTATTTAGATAATATCGATGTATCCATTAAAATTACAATAAACAGGAGGATCATTTTTATTAAACGTAACTGAAATTTGATTCTATGATTTGTAATTTATTTATAGAGTAAAATTATTAACTAATACTGCAAATTATATAAAGATTCAAATGACTTTAATATTTTAATAATGTTTTTATTAATATAAGTTCTAAAATAACTAATATAACGTGTTTGATTTCTTATTTAACTCATAATATATAGTAAATGATAAAACAGTAAAATAGTACTGTGCTTAAATAAAATATATTTGAAGAATCTTAGTAAGATAAACATATGTCAATTTGTATACAATTTCATTGGCATTAGGGCTTAAGCGCCATCTATTATCGAGTAGATAAAATAAAAGTTTTAATAGAAATAAAACAAAGTCTAAAAGTAGTTTTATTGGACTAATTTACGTTTAAAAAATGTGCAAGGAACTATAAAATAATTCTCATTTTTTTTAAGAACTAAAAAGAAAATGTTAATGAAAATAACAATGTAATAAGTTTTATGGTATATTTAACGCATCATTTGTATATCAATGTGATTATTTATATTGTTAAGATTTATAAAATTATAAAAATATACATATTTCGTTATTTTTTATAAAACTTTACATATTTATTTAATATTTCATATTTATTTAATATTTCATTTGTATAATATTTTTTCTACTGTCCGAAAGATGGCGTTAGATACTCGTTAATCTATTTAGGAAATTCTTATAAGAAAATAAAATATGGAATCATCAATCATAAGTAAAATGTAAATTATATGTAGTAATTAAAAATTGAAGCTGAATCCATACCATATATTAATACTTGCATTGACTTTGTATTTATATTCTTTTAATATATTTATCCATTAAATAACTGAAACCCTACTGATACCTACTGTAGTAAGCCGTATTTCAATATTACTGTTAAAAACAAAGCTCAGGGCCAAATGTTTTACTTTACATAAGTAAATGTAACATACAAGTCAAGTACATATAGTTTTTATTACAATGATATAATTAATTTTATTCTATTCATAATCTTTGTGAGTAGCAAATTGACTCTACTCGATTACACTATTCGTTTAAGCCACAGCCACAAGAAAAACTTAAAAACAACCATATTTCTTGAAACATAGAGTACAAAATTAATTCATTAAAATTTAGACTACTTTGCATATTGCGAACGAAATTCACATTAAAACGAACAAAACGGGTAATTCGGACCCAATCGAATTATCTTCAACGAATGTCACCGAAGTGGTGTGAAGACGCTCTTGAAGCAATTAGAGGGGGTGGCCTCCCCCAACCCCTTATATTTGACTGAATCATCTTCACCCTTTTCTGATGAAGATATGCAAATGAGATGCCCGAAGCTCAGTGTGTACTGTTATCAAATTTTAGTTAAATAAGAAATGTGTTTTGTCTGCGAGTATATGTTTATTTATAACACATATAAAATTTTTTGTAGTCTTTGATTAATTGACATATTAAAGTCTCAATTCGTATAAAATATTATTATGTAAGTGTTGCCATCGAGGTGCAGTGGGACAGCATATGACTACAAACACGATTGGTTGTGGGTTCGATCCCCACTCAGAGGTATGATTATATTTAAATTATTTTCATTTCTTCGCTAGAGCCACAATCAAGGCAAGCGTCGAGTAAGAGATCGGAAATTGGAGAATGGAGTGTCTTGACATAAGGTGCTGAGCGGGAAAAAGGATGAAGCTAAAAAAAATAACATTAGTACTATGAATTGTAAATTTGTTATGAGTAAAATGATATAATAATTTAATTATGAACATTATTAGTTTTTCATCAAGATTTTATTAGTTTAAACATTGAAACATTCATGATTGTTTAAAAATCTAAATTTTATAATAACTAACAAAAAAAATACTAGTTTTTAAATGACTAATGAGCAAGTAGTGACTTAAATGTAAAATAAACTTCTAAGCACTGAGTTGTGGTGCAGTTGGTAGATGACTGGTTGTGCGCTTTAGTTCCGAGGTCAAAACATAGACAAATTGTTACTTGTCGTTCTTTTGTTTTTAAGTTACCTATGATGAGAGTGATCTCGATTTTCGTCAGTTTTGCTTGAACAAAAAAACGACAAAATGGGCACTAGCATTTTCACTTTCATTCTTTGTTACAAATAATCCGCCTTTAAGTGATATTATTTACGATGCTAAATCTATATTAAGACAAAATTAACAAAAATACAATATATTACAAATGTGGTAATTTACGAGATTCACTAATCGATCTATAAACGTATGAGTTTCAATAATCGATCAACATATTTTTGCAAAAACGACTAAACAGCTATTGAATTCATTTTCGACACTGAAGTAAAACTTATAATTATTATAAGGTATAACTAACAACATTTTGGTATACAGCGTCTGGCTGTAATCGCGTTTGGTCGTGGGTTCGATTCCCACTGGGAAGAATAATCATAATTTTCATTTTCTGGCTTTGTTGGACAACGTCACAAAGTGAACAATCGTACCTCACTACAGCAGTACGGCGCTACAGGTAATGTCTCGGATTCGAGCAGAAACTGTACAGCGAAGTGTCTGGAATCTAGGTACTCTCTGACCCTGTGAAGGTGTAAATAAATTACAGCCTACATTTTTTTTCTCGTTAGGCTCAATTATGCAGTTAAAGCAGACAAAATCTTGGTTTTATCATTAACTACGTTTTAACATTTATATTCAAACATAAAAATAATTTAATACAAAATGGTATTTATAACTTAAATACTAAAATACTAAAAATTACTGTCGATGAATAAGTTACAATGAAATAGTATATTTTATCCACCCAATGTAAAATTACTTATTTTCTCATACTCTGAATAAGCTTTCAAAAAAGCATATTTCAAACCGTTATTATTTTCTATATTATTTCATATTATTATTTATTCATATGATTCCCCAGTGGTAACTACATCATTAGTACAATAGTAATTATATATTTTTCCTTACATTTAAATTCATTATCTTTTAAGGCGAATACCGCGCAACAATATTACTCAAGATATAAATAGCATTATTTTAAAAAAGGTTACAGTGGATTTATGTAAAATTATTAACAGGTTACAAAAAAAAACCAAACAAAAAATAATTAAATAAAAAAAAAAATTAGAAACGTTTTATGGCATTCATATTTAGGTAGAGCGTCCCCGAATGTATCCAAAACGCTTTATTTGTTTATAATTTAGCAAAAACGTGTATGAATCACAATATACAAAAACAATATTACGTAAGTCAAATAAAAAAATTCCCTACAAATCTTGTCTACGTCTTTCCATCTCAACGTATTGACTGTCCTCAGGGCACAGACTACAGTACATAACATCGGCATAAGCAAGCCCATCACAAAGTATTAGATAAGCGCTCAATTAATCACTTGCAGGCGGATGCCCATCGCCGCCCCCTCTATAGCTGTGCCTATAAAGTTACAGCGAAAAAAATACTACCGTCAATAGGCCTAGACTATATACACGTACAGGTGCAGGTTGTTACGAGACAGTATCATCGAGCAAAAAGAGAATAGAGCTCTATTAGAAAATAACTTTTTTATTTTCCTTGCACTATTATATTATAATAATAAATTATGAATGCTTTGATGTTTATTTATTATATAATAAACCATTAATATGCTTGGGGGTTAAAGTGTTACACATCCTATATTATTAGAAACTAGACCAAGCTTTTGCAGCTACTGGTCTAGTCAGAAAAAAGAAAGGATAATATTGTGGGGAATTATTTCATTATTTCCTTACAATGGATATTGTCTATTAATTACGAGTATAATGTAAGTGTCGGATAGCTACACTCCAGCATTTCTATTTCTAGATATTCGATCACTTGCTTTAATACAAAACTTCCGAAACAAAACAATCCGAAACGATTCCAAAACGTGCTTTGTCTTACCGGATTTATTTTCCGAATAGAATTATTCCCCTGAGCGGAAATAAAATCCACGACCAATAGGAGTAACAGACGCTGGCACACTGCGCCACGATGGCATGTAATGTAATATTCAAAAATTTTATACTTATTTATTTTATTTTTATTTCAAAAAGGGGGCAAGCGAGCAGAAGCACCTGATGGTACTCCATGGGCATCTACAACATCAGAGGAGTTGTAGACGCGTTGCCAGCCTTTAGGGTAAAGGTGTCTGTACACTGAACGTTCATTATTAAAATAGGTTATTTCCGTTGTTACATTATATACCAATTGACGAAAACATTGAACTTAAGATTTAAACTGGTTATATTTTAAGCCGGCAGACCTGCAGAGAAAGTGCATTAGTGCAAATTGTTCTTAGTGTAAACGCAACTTCCCGTCTAAATTTGATTTATTGCATGTTGAGTTTCGAAACTCAATGGGGGAAATAAAAATAACTTAAATATAATGATTCCCTCGTGTGGAATCGAACCTACAACCGTCGCCTTTACAATCAGACCCTGTCTTGCGCAACAATAGTATCATAAAAAATTGGCGCAGTGAATTGCTTAAGTCACTGATAAGATAACTACTAAGTATTAAGAATGTCATAAAATAAAATAACTCATATTTTATTTAATGATATACTTAAAACTTAGTAGTTATCTTATCTCACATATATTTAGAAAATAAACAATATAATTGAATTCAAATATACAATAAGCTGTTTTTTTTTTAATTTACACTAATTAGAGAAAAGGTCTATAATTTTCATTGGTCCATTTCAATGTGGGACTTAATAAATAAACAATTAATAAGCATATAACATCCTTAAATAGTTTATACACGTCTATCTGGCCTCAAACTTAACACAGCTTGTTCGATGGAGACCAGAATTTAAGCGCCTTACAGAAGTAATAGCAGCTTCAAGCTGTTTTCCGCATAGCAGATTAGGCACATAAAACCTAGAGTCAATACACGGGTGTTGCGCGTTGAATGTCAGAATTCGACTGCCTAATAAAAGTAGATGGATTTTATATTGCTTACATTTTTAAAGTGTTATTCACACACTTAGGAAATTGAAAAATATTTTTAGAAAACGCATAATAATTCGAACGCATCGGGATTCGAACCCGCGTAGCCGAAAACGTCCAAGCACTCTGACCGCTAAGCCATGCGTTCGAACGCACGGCATAGCCATAATAATAAAAAAATCAAAAAATATTTTTTCTATATGGATTTTAATTCAATATAGGTGTGTATAGATAGATAGATAAGAAATTATGATTTAAATATTACAGATTTTAAATCCATTAAATACAGTCGAAAGATATCATCTTTTTTATCCTTGCATATCTCCACAGCAGGCACAGAGAGCTTAGTGGTATATCGTAACGCTCTCTGTTTTTACATTCATACTAATACTATTGCACGAACTAATACAATTTCAACATATATAATTGGGTATTATAACTTTATTACTTTATAGAAACGTTTACGTCAAACACATATATGTGTTATAATTATTATATTGATTTAATGTATTTTAACTGCAATACTTAACATTTATTGGTTTTCTGTACTTGTTCTTTATGTTTTCAGTCAGTAGAATTTTCGTAAAAAAGGATAAAATTATTTTCCTTCACATCTGTCCGGGCGTAAACATATATGTACTTATAAGATTACGTCCGGGCAGATAGCTGAACGTTACACGCGGAGTAATTGTTATATAAAGATACCTATTAAGACAACTATAAAAATAAAAATCATGTGAGTCGACTTCCTGGCAAGAATTTGTCCTAACCGCTGGGCTTTTGGGCATTTTATCCAAGGCAGTATGTAACACTTAAGCCGGCAACCCGCCCATCCATCCACCCTCAGGCACCCACGTAGCGAAGATCATTATCTAGCAGGAGAAAGTTAGGAGGAATCCAGTTAGCCGCCCCCTCCCCCGGGCCTTAACTTGTTATAACCAGTTTAGACCAGTTCGGCTTAATTGCGCACCTGCGATACAAGACAAACTCCTGGTTAGACTTACAGCGCGGTGGACGTTGTTTTATGTTATAATTAAAAAACTTCTCGATACAGGTTAATAAACTATTAATTGACAGATTAAATAAAATATGTCGCATCGTGTATGGCGTCTTTATATTTATATTCTACCAAAATTATACTGTGCTGCCTAAATAGCAACAAATATCATTAACATTTTTTAAAGTGTTATTCACACACTTTTTCGAATTCCGATGAGTTTTGATAAGTTTTTTTAGAAATAATTATTTTTAAATATGCCATATATGATAAGGTTACATAGCTTGGCAAAATGGCAAGTAATGTGTAAGATAAAAATGTGGCGTTAGAGGAGCAGAAATAGCTAAGACCCCTCTCACGCTTAAGCTGGCAACGAGGTCGCCTACGCACCGCTCCACGCAACACGCACCCTGGTCCCTGTGTCATTCAACTTAATACTAAGAAACCTACGCTGTATCTATAAAGCTACGTACAAAGATGGGAGATGTCTTAAAAAGCAACGGTCGAGGGATCAAACAGCCGCAAGCGATCCTTATTTCAGGTATACGAGTACATTTTAGAAATTACTATTTATAGATTAACAACATGGGCACATTAATTATCAAGTAATCGACCCTATACCCGAACTACGCTTAAAACGCGGGTACGCCCATATTGTGTTTATTTGAATACGCCTTAGGCATGGGATAAGTAGCGCTTGGTCTAAGCGCGGTTGAAGCGATCCTATAACCGCTTAATCAATTTCTTTTTTTTCAGCTTCATGCTTTTTCCTATATAGCAGAGAAGTCATAGAGAACCTTGTGTCAAGATAGTTCCCGTTATGGTCGGGAACTATCTATCGCATACATTCAGACGCTGTCAGATCGTGTCTAATTTACTGATGATGACGATGACTTTTGATATTCCTAAGTAAATTAGAGAAAATCAATAAGAATTAGAAAGAAACGCATTCAGTCTATGAATTGTAAATCAAGACGTAATTTGCACGACGCGATAGTAAAGTACCGTTATGGTAATTACATCGTAGGTTTAATTGGCTAGCTAAGGCAGATTTCAGTTAGGCCCAAGGCGTATCATATTAACCCTTAGAGGCTGCTATCTAAAATGCATTAAAATATTAATATTTAGAATTTCCGAAGCTTAGTTCCATATATTTTTTTTTCAAGCAGAAACATGTACTAGATTTTTAGAAGTTTTTATGAACGCTGTGGAATTCTAACCCGCGTCTTTTGTAAATCGTCTAAGGAAGGTTTCGAATCCGCTACGTTCAATAAAATTTATACGTTTTCTAAAAATGTTATTCAATTACCGTATGTAGGAAAGAGTGCAAATAACACTTTAAAACTGTTATAAACTGTACTAGTGTTAGAATAAATTTCTTAAAAACTAAACTAATAAGGTTACAAATTATAACATAGAGTCTTCATGATTCTTCATGATATCAGATATAGCGATAAAACACTCCGTTTTACACAATAAGCTTTACTTTTTAATATTGTTTCATAGCGGCTTTAAATTCCTACAGTTGCAAACCTAATATAGGTTGAGGAATCTTATTATATATGCGTATACCTACTCAAACCCATAAAAGACTTACTTACTTTTTGGAGGCGATCTCTTGCTGTTACAAGCTTGTCTTTATTTTTCGTCCTTATCCGTATATTAATCATCGTTTTTAACACTGGATATGTTGTCGGACAAATATTATAATATATATACTGGGAAGCAACTGTAAGTATACCTGTGTTTAAAAACATCTAGCAAAGAATCTCGAGCTATAAGATTATAAATCGATCTCACTGCTCTATTTTGAAGCATAATTATCGAGTTTATGTCTGCGGCACTGTCCCATTATAGCATTCCATAAAATAAAATGCTATGAAAATAGCTATAATAAACTAGACGGGCAGTATCAATGTCAGTTATTTGCCTTACTTTTTTAATTGTGAACGCGGCAGAGCTGTTTTTGTGCTTCAAGGTTCGAGTTCCACTGGAGCTTATGATCAATGCTTATACCTAAGTAATCTGTGGCGTCTGTCATGTGGAGAGTTTCTCCTTTAATTATTAGACTCAAATTCCACCTTCTTACATTAAGTACAGTCAATTCAATACATTTAGCTTTTTTGACATTGAGCATAAGATTATTAACGTCAAACCAAAGAAGAAATCGCGCAACGCACTATTCACTTCGTCATAGTATTTTTATATCTGTCAACTTTAAATATTAAGGAGGTATCATCTGCGAAAACTACAATATCACTTAAGTTCTTCGCATAAAATGGTAAATCGTTAATATAAAGCAAAATATAAATAAAATGGTAAATCTTTAATATAAAGTTAATATAAAAAAGAACAGGTCATGTATAAAATAAATATGTTAATTTACTTTTTTTTTAATTTACAGATATACATTCGTTTAGTTTCTCATTAAGTCTCCACGGTCCCGCCACTCTACATACAGTATCGATCGATACGCGGAAGATGAATTGATGATGAATGATAAGTTAAGATTACATTTCTCTTCAAAAAATCGTAGAAATTATGATAGAAAATAATACATAATATGAATGAAAATTTAAAACTAATCACTAGCATACTCGTAACACGGTTTTCACAATTAAATATTTTGTGCGTTTGCGTTTGTGAATGTAGTAATAATATATTCGAACATTTGAAATCTGAACAGATCAATTAAGCATAGTTGCAGGTGGCATAACCAGGTATTATTAAAAATATTGTATATTTAATCAAAATAACACTTTCAAAAGAGTGAGTATATAAAAGACCTAGGTATATCCATTATTAAACTACTATAGGTGTTACTAACACTTAGATACATGATATATTCACGCCTCTATCTCTCTATAGAGGTAATAGAAGGTACCTCTATACAGATATGCAACTTCACAGTTTTCAAATTAGATCAGATAAACAAAAATATTTTCAAAGTTTAGTGGTTTTTTTTAATCATTTCACAATTACATCAACCTATATAAAACATATTTTTTTATCAATAACTTTAAAATATTCACTGCGTCCTATAAATATTTGTATGTAAAGATGCAATATAAGACCGTCATGGAAGACGATTTACAAGCGGAAATTAAGTGAACAGTGGGGGATGGACTGCAAGTGGTTTGCTTTCAATTCGCCTGTAACATGTATTAATAAAATTGTTATATGTATGTATTGTGTACAGGTACCTAAAAATAAAGCTTTACATAAATACAATTTTTTAAAGCTTTTAAGAGCTACAAAAGCATTTGGTTGAGCTTTTATTAGTTTACGTAAATATATAATTACATATGGATAGACACACGTGTTCTTAAAGCTTGAAACTTACATGTCAGTTTAGTGGACTATATAAACAGCAATACAATATAAGTATTATTAATTTCGATTATGTCATTTATGTCAAACTAATAAATATTACTCGTCTATTCGTAGTTAACTAGAATATAGAGCTACAAGCAAAAAATAACTGAACGTACATACAAATCACATTAATAGCTAAAAAATATTTTTCACATTACACATCTCCAGTATTTTAGTTTGTATATACAGTAAGCGCTATGGCAGCATTCGCGTTGTTTGTGATAAACTAATTTTACAGTAAATAATTAGAAAATATATAATTATCAAGACATATTAAATTATCAAGAACGAGTATATTCATCAACAAGCAATATGTTAACCCTTAAATTCCGTTACGTTCTCACAGAATCAGATCTCAGTGTCAATCCCACGGCACTAGTTCAATGTTAAAGTGACCAGGTCAACCAAGAGTTCATATTAAGAGTACAAGGGATGCTGCAGGATCGTATTTTGATTGCACGCACCTTTTAAAAAACAAGTTACTTATAACAGTATAAAAACTAAATGTATGTATTTTAGACTTTATTACAAGGGCATAGAGATTAATAAGGATGTTCAAAGAGTCATTTCAATTTTACTCACCCTTAATTTGAAGCGTAAGAACCGGTATGTACAATAAAAATTGACATTAGCATAGCTCCTTGACCGGAATAAAACTGGCCACCTATCAATATTTATGAAATCTTTACCGGTAATTTGTTGAAAATGTAGTCAGTTAGTTTATATAGAAATGTGGTGGTGACAAGACGGGTCGAAAAGACCTAAGAGCTGTGTAGAAGGAACCATGTGAAGGTTAGTGATTTTTCTTTTATAAATATATAAATATTATAATTTTTTTGTAAAAAAGCTTTGGTACAAACTTAATATTCTAACACATAATCGTAAGTACCTAATATATATTTTTATAATATAGAGTTTATATCTTCAAAACAAACCGGCGTAATTTAGTGAACTCGTTTTAAATAATACTATCCAAATATTCACATATTGTGATATCATGGCGATACTTTAATTGATTTATATGAAAAATGAAAAAAAAATTATTTCCTATACAACTCAACACAATTATTTCCAAATATTATAAAATTATAATACAATATCCAAAAAATCAATAACTAAAATTCTGTTCGTTGTTTAAAAATGTAATAAGAAAGAACATATCATATAGTATCATAAATAAACATGACTTCAGCCAGGCTGAGAGTAGTTTCGAGTTTCGAACTCATCAAATACTAGATGAAGGGTTGAACTAAAACTATCAATAAATCGATAAGCGTCGCGCAGGCCAGCCGGCTCATCACTAATTTACAATTTTATGGCTTGTGGGAACGGAACGCCACTCCATTAGACCCGCCCGACCCATGGGAGGATGGGGAAAAAAGTCGAGGAAAACTTCTTTCTTTATTTATTTCAGTATTTTCACCAAGCTTATAAAACTAAACGCAGAAAACTGTAAATATTTTCTTTTTAAATAGGTAATAACTAAATAATTATGTAAAATGCATCATCATTATAACAAACTTGTAACGGTTTTTAAAAAGTATAAATAAAATATATGCAATCGCACATAGTGGATATTTTAATATGAAATAAATAGTAATTCATATTTTAAATAAAGATATTAATTTTTTTGCCATTTAATGTTATAAAGTAACAACTGCTGGTAATGTTAGATCGTATTATGAAATAAAATGGTCCAGGCAAATGACTATAAATTCAAAATTAATGTATCTAGTTTTAAGTGCAACACTGTTTCAATATAAAATAATTTTAGAATTAGATTATAGAAATACCCTTAGACAGTATATTTGGATTGGTGAAGTTCCGTAGTGGTGTGTTTTTTATCTTTCCATATCTTTGGCATAATGTCATATATATCTTGGCCTTTGCTTAAAGTTAAAATGATCTGAAATGATGTCTTTGATAAAATAATACGAACATATTATAACAAATAAAAAAAATACAATAAAAAATAACATGGGTATAGAAATAATATTTTAAATATATTCCAAATATTTAACTATTTTGTAAACGGTACTCGTCCACGCCTCCCGACAAGAAACGCGTGCAAAGGAGAAAGGCGAAAACTGAGACGGGGAGGGGGCGATCTTTAAGATACGTCACCATGGCAACCCTTACTTTCATCCCACACATATATATTACTCAGTTGGGACTACATGACGTTAAAATTCGTTATTTAATATAAACTTTATAGAATAGAAGTGACATTTTACAGTAAGAGACATTCGAAACGCTAGAGTAGTTTTAATAAAAAGCTCAATTATTATTATATTTTATATATTTATGCATATCTGCCTAAATACATAAGAACGATACTTAGTAATGAAATATATTTATATTATTTACATCTTTATTATTTTTCAATTTCGTTCTCCAACTGTGAACAAGGCTAAGCTGAAAGTCTACAACGATCGCTTCTTCCTTCGATTCCTTCCAAAGATTGCATAGTGTCATTTGTACGACCATTTTATACCTGTTCAGGGTATTAGTGGCTTACCTTCTTCTACCCACAATGATAACTTCTCTTAGGCTTCTCTCTGGTATTACTCCATTTTTATTCAGATTTACTCCTTTTCCCGCATAGCAGGGTAGTGAGATCGGTAGTGTTAAGACACTCTGTTCTCCACTTTCCACCCGAATCCAAGACATTGTTTATTGAGTGGCGCATGTCAACGCCGCGTTTTGTCTTGTCACCAGAGCCAAGATGTGAAAATAATTTAAACGTTCCTCCGGGCGGTAATATAAACGACAACCATCGCGTATACAGCTACACAGTGGGCTTAAATACACATATCAATAGCAAAAATATACTTGTATACGAGAATAATTAATGCCAAAGAATTTACTACTGTGGCAAAGGAGGGTAAAAGGAATATGGGACAGCCAATAAAGTGAACCGATGATCTGATCAGAACGATGGGCCGTCAATACATAAGGAGGGCCAACAACATTGACCTATCAATATCGATTTTATTTTATAATTTTAAACATTTTTTAAATTATTTCATTATTATAGTAATTATTGTAGAATAATTAAGCCATGTAGCCGTGCCTTTAAAGCGGTATCACGCACACAAGTATAGCGTGTATCAACACGCGGTATTAGGAGAATTCAACCCAACCCCGAAGTTTCTGTTATTAAGCAAATGCTTTGTAAACATTTTGGGTACACCTTTAGTTTGAATAGCCGGGTGATAAGTTTTAAGCTTAGATTTGGGCGTTTACGGTACACATTTTGCTAAGGGAAGCAAGTAAATATATATACAAAGTCTTATATACACTTTAAAACTATTAACGTCGACGCCACCGTTGTGTAGTTATGACATACTTTATAAAATACCTTATAACTATATAAGGTCAAATTAATTAATATTGTATGCGTATTTCTTCAGACTAGATAGAAAAACTATGATGTTTTACATTTTACATTAAAGAAAACGTATCAAAATTTTTACCCGCGGCACTTGAAAATCGTCTAACGAAACTTACCAAGAGGTGCGGGTTCGAATCCGGCTAAGTTTCAATTTTATTTATTTTATACGTATTCTAAAAAAGTTTTTCATATACAAAGTGTTTGTAACACTGTGTGTGTGTGGGCAAGTGTGAATAACAGTTTAAAAATACCAAACATGTGACGTTTAGTTCCACTAGTCGTCTGTACAGTAAATCTTTATACATTCTAACATGAGGCTTGTAAATTGAAATAAAAATACAAATAATATGAGAAACTTTTCTAAAAATAGATACTATTTAAATAGTTTCAGTAAAACTTATCTACTCATAAAAGTTAGCTTCAAAACAGGATAGCCTGTATCTATTCATTTCACTTATGTCACACGTGAAAGCTGTAAATTTCAATTCATACAAAATATTATTATTGTAATAGGTCAACAATAATCTAATAAGTAAGTAACCTATTTTCTCAGTATGATTTTAAAAAGTGCACAGTTTGAAATTATTGGTTTCTATTTGTAGAGAAAAGTTTTATTTAATATATTCAACTATATTCATTCTACTTCACGCCTTTTCCCGCAAAGCAGGGTACTCAGAGAGAACCTAGTGTTAAGACACTCCGTTTTCCACTTTCCGTCCGAGTCGCCCGAATACATTGCTTGTTGAGTGGTGCACCTTTAAGCCGCTTTGTCTTGTTCACATGAGCGAAGATATGAAAATAAATAAATAATGGTCATTACTCCGAATGCGAATCGAACCGATCACCAAACGTGATTGCAGTCACACGCTTTTCCACTGCGCCACACTTGCGCTTTTAAATATACAGATATCATATAAAATATGTATGCGAATAACACTTCAGAATACTATAAAACCTTTATATTAATAATTGAAGGAAAGAACTTAATACTTTTTACGAAAATATGCGGAATGAGGAGTATGAAATATACCACAGTTAAAGTTTATATTTTGTAATGATGATGCAATAGAAATATGTAAAATAAATATATATATATATGTGTTTGACAGACATTTTGTGTAAAATAACATCCACGTTGATAAGGCAGCGTTTTACGTAAAATAAATGTTCAAATTTTAAATTAAATACAATATTTATTACTTTATTCGCAAACATGTGAAGTTACTGTTTCCCTATGATCAGCACAGTTATCGACTTTATGATTCGATATTAGTCTGCTCATAACAATATTCTCCCAATTCACATTACCATTATAGAACAGTTTGTATGACAAAATGTGGTTTTAAATTAGGTAGGAATATTTTTATTAGCTTCACGTATTCAAATATCAAAATGCACCAATAAGTTTTCCTTCAATTTTAACTATAAAGGATGTAGAAATTTGGAATTGTTTTGCAGATTATCGTTTATTTTTATGTTACGTAAAATCACAGAGATAATATATAGTTGTCTTTCCGTGTGTCTTAAACTTATGCATTGGCTTACCTAGACTTTATTTATATATATTTTAAACATAAACATTTTTACGAATGTGAAAGAGATAAATTCACTCTCACACACGAAGGTATCGAGAGTCACACACTGGCTCATTGCACCACAATGGCGTCAAATATTCTTTAAAATAATAAGTTGATGAGTATATTGTAAAGGACACTTTAGTCGTAATCTAAATGAGCAAACGTCTAAAGTCTGATAAATCAATAATTGTTAAATTTATAAAATTCAAAGTAATATTAATACAAAAACACATAAAACCAACACTTTAAAAAATCACTGTAAATATTTGTAATACAAGTATGAGAGAGAATCTTGGTCAACTATTAGCTACAGTTCATACTTTTTCCTAAATAGTAGGATGATCAGAGGGAAGGGAGTGTCAATACCCTCCGTTCTCCAATTGTCACCCGAAATCCAGACAATGCGTGTAGAGTGGCCTTTGTGTTAGGTACCGGAGGAGACGTGACAATATTTAAAATTTTCCGTGAGTGGGCGTTGAACCCACAACCAGAAACGTTTATAGTCAGACTCACGATGACTTCCGCTACTGAATGGTTAAAATATTAAAGTCGACTTATGTTCTAGAATTGAATAGTATTTTTTTGGGAAATCTAGCCAAATAGCCGTAATTTCTTTTTATTGTTGCAAGATAGTGATATACTATAATAATATATGTATATATTTGGCTACATTATTATCCGCTTTTATTAGGACTTTTATTTGAACCCTCAAGGCTGACATGATTATATATAATTCGGTGCCACGATATTTTCAAATTATATATTTTACATTACACTTTACCCGCAAAAACGAACGATTTAAGTATCCTACGAGTAATGAAGTGAACCAGAGCTGCATTCGAGAGAAGCGTGCGTGCTATGCGGCTTGCCGGCTAGAAGTTCGCGACAAATTGCTCAACCGCTAACGACTTCGGCTAACTACCATAGCTGATAATGTAGCCGGCTATTTATAAACTTGCCCTTAATTTTAAGCTTTGACTGTCAAATTTGTATAATTTAATACAAGTAACTTACACCTAAATGAAATAGAAGTTGCAGCGAAAGCTACAAACGTGATAACAAATTTACGCAATCGACTTTAGATTTTTGCAATATCTTACATACTCTCAACCATAGTATATTTAAATTTGCAAAAAAATACCTTTTTCCGTGAAAAGTTATGTACCTAATTAGAGAAAGTATATTTCTAAACACGTAAAAAGTAAAATTAATACCTCGATCTTGAACTTTCAAAATATAGATACAATTTTGACAATAACATTAATATCTTAATTCATAGTTGTTTATAAATAATATAGCAAATTTAACTAAAATGAGTATATTAATTCCACTATCCACCCCTTAATAATAAGTTTCTCATCGACCTACACCCGAGCTTAAGGCTCCTTATTTTAACCCCCCTCCCTCCCTTGACCCCCGAAGACATATTTCATCAGCAAACTCCTCCTTAACTACCGTCCGCCCAACTTCGAGTAATATTTCACATGTAAATAATATACAAGATACGTGACCGTAACTACTGTTTTGCTTCACGATGCCCCGCAATTTGTGAATATTTGCCAATAACACAGTTTTATGGAGTTTGCCAAATTGATCACTTAAATGTACCTAGTTTAAGATTGATGGCACTAAAAAGTTAAACTAAATGTATAATTATTCTATTCTAGAAGAAAATGAGGTAATATTTCTTTTATATTTTTTGTGTGTAAAAAAAATCGTTGTTTAAAATTACCTTATAAGTAGATAATATAGTTTAGCTTGAGTTCGATTCTTGTTTGAAAGCAATAATGAAAATCTTTGAGTCTGTGAAAGTTTGCTGACATATCATATTTAGATTTATATTAAAACACAAAACCAGTGTAATTCTTACACTATAATGGGATATAAAGATGATAGTACATTACAACTAATGTAATATCATATTTATATCCCATTATTATATGTCTAAACACAATATTAATTCCAATGAATTAATATTGTGTTTAGACATACTATTTAAGACGATAAAATCTGCCGCTGCATATAGTTTTCATGTCCAAATTTATATTATAAAAATTTAAATTATCTTTTAAAATTTCAATTTCGACTTTTAAACTTCAAATTCATTGAGGTCGAAGGAGGAGGAGAATTGAGGAAATAATCAGAGAGAACCTAGTGCCAATTCAAGACATTTCGTGTTGATTAAAATAATTAACATGTAATCATTCCCGCGAGTGTCCCACAGCGCCACGATGGCCTAAAATAAATAACGAGAAACTTATTCATATAGGTACACTTAGAAAATCTTCGAAAATAAAAAATTATCAGTGAAACAAAACATTAAAATTACCATTATAATTTGACTAGTGTAATCATAAAATATAATTTAAGTTTACAAAATAGATATAACACAAATGAAGCCAGGTTAGATTGACGTAGGAGCTAATAAGCGGGGGGCGGGTTAGAAGGCGGTCGAAAAGACCCCCAGTTTTGAGAAGCGGGCAGGGGAGAACTGATAAGAGGGCGAGGGGGTAAGACCTATATTGTTTAGCAAGTAATATTCAGATCATTTGAATTTGTATAAACTAAATATTCTATATAATATTTTGGACGTGTTGATTTTTGGACGAAACGTTATTGACATTAAGTTACATTTTTCAATTGTTATAACGGCTTACATTATCTTGTTATTTTTTTAATATTTTTATTAAATTATGTAATCTTATTTAAAATACGTTTATTTTTAACATCGGCCATATTTTTATAGAGTACCATATAAATAATATAGTTAAGCTTAGCCTATTTAATTATATTATGTACTCAGCGGAGAAACTTAGCACCTATAGCGCATTAGATGGGAGAAAATAAAATAATCAAAATATAAGCATTGCTACAATATTGATTCCAATTTCCAATAGATTTATGACGATTCATAGACTCACTCACTAAATGTAATTTTCTATAAGACATATCCCAAATGCGCCAATTCGACCTTATAAAGGTAAAAAAAATCTTATGATAACTTATTCATTATATATTTCTACGACAATTGTATGATTTATCAATGTAATTGATTTCTTAATCCATAACCGTACCCTGAATATCATTTAGGGATAAAAACTATTTCAAAATGTAATATATAATTTTATATACTAAAGAAAATTAATATACTAAAGAAGCCTCTTCTTAAAATGAATTTTTAAAAAATCATATATCAAAATGTCCACTGTAAGTTAACAAAAAGGCCTAAAAAAGACCTTGGCACTAAATAATGGGTAAAAATCAATACGCTGAAAACACATCTTGTGCAAGTAGGAACTAAAGGGACAAATGACCTAATTTCCTTGAGAGTGCTGCGGCCCTCCGGCAACCTTCACTCGCCTGAATGGCGACTGCCCTAGCGCGTAAACAGACAGATGATACTATTATTTATTTCTTTACTCTTCATTTGTTAGATACCATGTACCTAAATTACTTGAAAACAATATTTTTTTAGAGATTCACGCTTTTTCTCACACAACAGGTGTTATCACCCTGCTAAAGAAAACGGAGTGTCTCGACACTAGGTTCTCACTTATCAAGAGAGAACCTGGTGTCAAGACACTCCGTTTTCTTTCCACCTGAAATTGAGATATTGTGTGTTGAGTGGCGAAACTCAACGCGGCTCTTTTTCTTAAGTACCAGAGCGGAGAAATCGAATCCACAACCAATCACGTTTACAGTCAGGCGCAGTTCTTATGTTCCACGATAGCCACACAACTATAATTTAAAAAAAGATAGATTGTTTCCAACCGAAACCAACTAAACTAACTGGAGGGTTAAGTTTTTCCCAAATCTTCCTGAGTCACTTACTTATTTGTTAGTCACTTACTTATTCTATACAGGTATTGTATAGAATACTGTTTTGCAGACTAAATAATTTATATTAAATACATACACAAAAGTATTAGCACTACGGTGTTATTTTCAAGTATGAAGAATTGTATATTATTTTCTTTAATATTACTTAAATTCAAAACTATTGTCATGAATTTCAAACACTTAACATTTGCAGGTTCTGTGTAAGAGCAGACGTAATACGACTTAACTTTTATATGAGTCGAATTCACGTTCCCTTCCAGCGAGACCCTAAAGAATGACAGCAATCTTGCGGTAATCGTGTCCAGGCATCCCATAGTATAGCCTCATTTCTCGCTCAGTTACGTACATACATATCTACGTACGTATATAATAGATATTGTATATATACATATAAATGTGTAAGTCCGTCGGGTGTTTTCATTAAAACTTGCATACGATACGCCATGTAGCTCGGTTATCGGCGCATCCGTATAGTTTCGGCTTGTTTTGTTGTTAATGTACTATTGCGTGTTTAAATAGAAATATTTAAGCTGCGGCAATAAAATCGATATTGGCGCGGTTCACTTGAATATACCTAGATTTATAGAATATATGTAGGAAGGCTGTATTGTTCGACTAATCCTATTATATGAATGAAGTAGTTTTAATTTGTTTGTTAATAAGCTAAAATATTGTATGTCAATAGTAAATTTTGCTGGGTTTTTCATAATAAGTAAATTGCTAAATATAACAATACAAATACAGGTCCAAGATAGGAGACGGTCAAGGCATAGGTAGATATAATTTATATTTGTAAAGCGGTTTCTAACACAAGAGTAATGTTCTCAACTTGCACGCCATTATGGTTCTCGCGGTTGATGTATCGCCAACTATTACTTTCCAACTTTGTGAAAAGCTCATCTCACAGCTGCCTCCAGTTTGTAGCTGCTTAAGTATGTCTGGAGGCATATATTACGCTATTTACTAGAAAGCACTAGTGTAAGTACAAAACATAAGAATGGATAAAATAATTTAGGTTAGATTTTATTTCTAGACAATTGTATAATAACTATAGTAGCTTACAGATTCTTTTTATATCTATTTTGTAAAGTGTTATTTGCATAAGAATAATCTGAAAATATATTTAAATTATGAACGTCGCGGGATTCTTGGAAACCATCCAAGAGGCGCAGGTTCGAGTCCCGTTATGTTCACAAAATGTTATACGTTTTCTCAAAAAGGCACAAGTCACTGAACAGCCATTTTGGTTCAATAGCGATTAATATCTAACATAAACTTTAAATACTCACATTTGCCACATTATGGACCAGACGTTTGTCAAAGTATCATATAAATAAACAAAAATAATTATTATTATGAATATTGTAAAGAAAGATTGCTAATATTTGTCCAAGCTTTTAAGGATTCTCAATCATATACATTACATAAGCATCAGAAACCAAGTACGTTTTGTAATGAGACTCTCTTTTAGACTAAGCCAACGTTAAATTCAAAACAATTTACGGAGCACTTCAGTTTAATGTAAAGAGGCTCCTCATCAAGCAACTGAGAAGGACATTTAGGACAAAGAGCGGTGCGAAATTTAAATCCGACCCGCAGTGGCGACCTTAGCGGCGTGCAAATAACCCACCCACAAGGCCCGCCTTGAGACCACATCTTACAGGCCCCGAACCTACTTCCTTTCCATTACATTGCCAACGCTGACTAAACAAAATCGTCGAACTTCCTTACGACTCAACCCTTCCGGCGAATTGCTGCGTCCACCGCTGAAACAAAACAAACTCTATAATAATCCCCATAAAGTCCTATTCACTTTAGTCTTAAAAAATATAATCATAGAAAAATGTCATTCAAATATAAGCCATATTCTTAAAACGGCAGAGTTTAGAATAGGTTAGTAAGAGAAAATTTTCCAATTTTCTAGAGCCACCGTCAGAGCGAGCGAGTTAAGAACGACGCCGTACAAGTTGCGATGTTAGCCACGAGTGTTTGAATAGTTTTCGTTGTCAGAAGTTGTATGGGTGAACGCAGCGGGTTCTTACACAAAGACGGGTGGGTATGATAAATGTTGGTATTAATACTCGGGTCGGTAATACGGTATAGTTTTATGATCTTAGTTGGGTCGTAATATAAATCTGCTTTTCCGCCCGAAGACCCTTATATGTAAAAGGTTTTGGTCGACTTCAATTTCAGCTACTTACGTAATCAGGTTTAGATTATTTTTAATTAAACCGAAAGCGATATTATAAAATTATCGCCATATGAATTATATTTTTTCAGCGTTACACTTTTTCTACATAGCAGGGTAGTCAGAGAGAAACCTAGTGTCAAAGCAATCCGTTCTCCGCTTTCCGCCCAAACTCAAAATACTGCGTTTTGAATGACGGAACTCAAATGCTTAATATTATCATTAAAGCAGAGAAATGAAACTATTTAAATGTAAACATTCCTCCAAGTGTGTATAGAACCCACCTACCGTGCGACGATGGCCATGGTGATTTCAATGATACCGTAATACGACCGAAGGTAGATAATGGCCAAGTTTTTTGACCACTTTTTTGAATCAAAAAAAATCTTGCAAATGCTATTTTGATGAAAATTTGTAATATTTAAAATATTTAAACCGGATATCCTCACCACTTTCTTGTCAAACTAATTAATTATTACGTTAACACACGTTCAATCAAAAAATATGTACATGTAAAAAAAGAAGCATCCAAGTATTTCAAGATAGTTAAAACAGCGCTAAAATATACTTAGGCAATATAAAGCGTCTTATCTTTTATAGCGACAAAACAATATTCATAAAGCGTCCGTCGACGGTAAGATTTTATTACACGTTGCCTCCAGCCGAGAGTGTACAGCGCCCATCTCATAAACTACCAGGGGTCGCAAACCACTGACTTTATTATATGTATAATAAGATATGATTTCCTTGAAATAGTTAAACAATGTGAGAAATTAAATTTTGTAATATATATACTCGTATTTAATATTGAAGTTACGTTTACATTAGATACTTTTTATTACATGTGTTTTTAACATATCTTAAAATTATTAATCAATATGTTTACATAATAATATTATAAATGCAATCGTTCTTAGTAAAAATAACGTAAATATTAGTTAGTTACGTAAATATTAGTAAAGTAGAATTTGAAGGATCCTAAGGTCTAAAGGAAATGATTCAGTATCTGCAATATTAAATTATTTAAATTGTAGTAGAAAAAATTACAACATTAGGAACTTTCACATCAAACGATTACATAAGTGCAAAAACACTACTTTATGTATAAAACATACATACATACAACCCTTTCTAATTAAGTATTTGTGTAATAGAGAAAATTCCTTATTTTGCGATGACACCGTTTAAAAAATAATTTTCTAGCCTAGCAAAACCGTATATATAAATACTATATCATAACATCCTAAGGTTGACTCACATTAACCATTTTTATCTCTTTAGAAATATTATTTTTTGCTAAAGCTGAATTATCCTAATTATTATTAATCCTTAATTCTATAATAGTTGAGCTTGATAATTTAATGTACATCAAA
Organism: Podotricha telesiphe; assembly: GCA_038994665.1. Lineage (NCBI taxonomy): Eukaryota > Metazoa > Arthropoda > Insecta > Lepidoptera > Nymphalidae > Podotricha > Podotricha telesiphe. The sequence continues at coordinate 650,349 of JAOYRR010000307.1, read as the reverse complement.
ATGATAGTGCCCCGTGCCCCGTACTTGATAAAATATATAATTCAATAAAATTATAAATTTGAGCAGTTTGTGACTTAAGCGAGAATACAGGCAGGTGAAAATACGAAATAGCTATAGTCGTGTAATTCACGGCGACGACGCCGCGAGCGGGTTGCTGGCATATTATATAATACGGGCCCTAGCAATAAATACCGGGATCAAGACCAGATAAAACAAAAAGCTAATAAGACTAGTAATCAATGAAATAATTAATTTTATACTTATAAATTATCAAGTAATATAATTTTTTTCATTATCATTAAAATGAGAAAACATCACTACTTCGTATACGACCATTATCCAAAGTCTACATTTATGTCACAGTAGTTAAGCTCTAAATTTCTTATTTACTGTGGCGGCTGCCGTCTGAGCTAACAAACCGTCTAACTTCTATCTTTGGACGCTGCGATAATTACATGCATTCTAGGCACAAGATCCGGCTTCATTAGTAACAAAAGAAGTATATGTTCATATAAATAATGTACGTAATTAAATATTTTTTTAATAAATAAAGTTGAGACATAATAATACTGTAGTTCATTCATTTGTAATTTTTAAAACGATAATAAACTTACTTTAGAAATATGTATAAAACTTTTAACGTAGCGGGATTCGAACCTCTTTCCGTGTTATTTCTTTAATCGCGCGCCTCTTAGAAATAAATTACTCTAGCCAATTAAGATATGCGTTCTATATGCAATAATGTATACTGTAACTATACTATGTTAACAACAGTTTAACAACAGTTTAATGGCGCTGGTTCAAATACCGCTGCGTAAAATTTTTCGTTTTCTCAATATATGTTTTTCTATTTCCTAAGTGTTCAAACACTTTTTCTTGTTCAAACATTGTTTTTGAAAACAATGTTAAAAGTTTAAAAATATAACAATGTTTCCTTACTTGATATTGCTAAGTACATCAATAAATTGAAGTTGAGAAAGATGACTAAACCCCTTTCCTGTCTAACCAGGTACACACGACCCTGCGGTCACACACTGACCCTGTGACCTACACGGTCATTCGTTTTTATTGTGAAGTGTCAGTTCTCATGATCCCAAAATCTGTCAATATTTTTATTCATAGATTACTGTTAAAATAATAAAAATCGTTATACTTTACTAATATAATAAAAGGTTGTGGGTCCGATTCCCATTCGGGGAAATGATTACATTTTAAATTATTTTCTATGGGAGAAGTTCTTAAAAAAACGGGTATCCTTACGGTTGTGTCGCAATATACCTACAATAATATTTTTTTTGTTCGCAAAAATATACACGTTAGTTTAAAAAACAGTGATAGACGCAGTTTAAATACAACAAGTAAACATAATCTGATTACTCCTAGATTTTGCCTTCAAAAGGTGAATAAACCAGTTGTATCTCAAGGTATACGAATGTATAATAAAATTACAATTAAAATCAAGATTAAAAACATATTACTGAGAAAAGTATATTATTCTGTCCAGGAATACTATTCTGATGTTAATGTGTGGAATTAAATGCTGTTGATGCTCACACGGGAGGCTAGTGATAACTATGAACTTATTGTAAAACTATATATATATTTGAACGGAACTACTGTTGAGTTTCTCCCCGGCTCTTGGCGATGGTGATGGTAGCTTCCGTTAGGACTGACAATACTGACATTTTATGTGAATTCAAAAGTGCTTGTAATGGCTTATTTGAATATATAATGTTTTGATTTTGATTTGTTTGCTTTGGGGATAAGGCAAAAGGGGGCGTTGAGTTCCGACACTCAACACACAATGTTTGGTTTTACGGCGGAAAGTGGAAAACAGAATGTCTTGACACTAGTTTATTTCTGCCTACCTAGCTATGAAGGAAAAAACGTTAAGCTGTAAAAAAATATAACAGCTAAGCCGATTTAAGTACGAAGACGAATTGATTATAAAATACACCTTACTAATCCACAAAACTGGAAAAAATATTGTCGATTTAATAATTAAAAACTTACCTACTTAGGAACACGTATTATACCGGTGAATTGTTTATTTCTTTTATCAAACAAGTTTTTCAAAAAAAGCGTTGTAGATACATTCTTTGTCCGAAACAAAGTCTCATCTCTAACGGTCCGGTGACCTAAGGTCATAGGAACCCTTTACTCTGATCTCTCTCACGGATCGCCTCAGCATCTTTTAGGGTTAAATCTAAATAAATAAAAGGATGAGACTTTAGTATATTAATAGTTCTATTATTATTCAAATTTTGTAATGTAAGCATACTTGTAAGAAACGATGGACTTTATATTATATTTTTTTAGGTTTACGATTTATCCCATATAACAGGGCAGTTAGATAGAACCTAGTGTAGTGTGTAAGATACTCCGTATACATTTCCCTCTTAAAATCGAGACATTGCGCGTTGAGTGGCGGTACTCAACGAAGCGCTTTGTCTGGCAAGAGCGGGAAAATGAAAATGATTTAATATAATCAATCATTACAATCAGACTTCATTTTAAATTTATTACATACAAAAATCTTTAGTTCATGTTCTTTCTTTCTAAACTTACCCATATAATGTTAAAACTCAATTTAATATTATACAAAATAAGGGTACTCTTTATAATTTACATAGCTACCAGTCCACATAGGTCTTAATGAAATTATACAGTACATAGCCGATAAGACACGGCCGAGGGGGAACACAAATGTCCGCGCGTGTGGGTGGGTTGAGGCGTACGTGAAGACGGCGGACGAAGACGTGGGTATATCGGTTGAAGCTGCTTTTACCACCTTTTTAATTATATAAATAAATCCTCTATGATTTTTTTGTTATATAAAATCTAAAATGTATACATACCATTGCTCTGTGTATGTGTTCTACTATAAGTATGAAAGAAGTATTATTATTAGTCAGATTAGTGAGAATATGATAATGAGGATTATTTAATATATCTCATACACACCTTGAGAAACGATTATATGCATTTTTTCTTTTAGTTACTCGACACGCAATGTCTGGATTTCTTATGGAAAATGAAAAACAAAGTGTTTTTATACTCGGTTCTCTCTGGCTCAATATAGTACAATAGTCAGGAAAAAGCGTACATATAAAAAAAATACTAGATTCTTTCTAATTTCCCTGTAAAGTCCGATATAATATATGATAATAAAACACACACACTAAATTATGTCTCCTTCTCTTGTTACAGATTAATAGTCGAATTGGTTATGGAGCTACTACTCACCGACACCATTGTGGTGTATAAGCGGTGCACCGAATTTGACAATCGTGAGAAGTTAAATTTAAATTGATATAGAATCGATTTACATGTACAAAACTCTGTACTTTCCATTTCCTCAATTCAATATTAATATTTTAAATGAAAATTATAAATATTAATATCATAATAACTTTATATATACATGCAAAGAAGATGGATAGCTATATACAAATAAACATATAAATGCTTTATTATCAAGTTATTTTAAAAAGTAATAGCAGCTAATATGAGATTCATCTGAGTCCATTTGGGTAGAGTGCGGGCGACTTTCGTGAGGGTGAAAGCAGTTTGAAAGTCGGGTCGGTATTGATCGAGTGTCTTGCCCCGCGCCCCGCTCGGCGCCCAATTCTAAGGATACTTATCTTATACCCCATTTTACAGCAGCTCTACATTGTGTTATATAAGTTATATGTAGAGTACTTTAAGACTTTGTTATATAATTTGGTTGCTGACTTCTCATAATTTTAATGAATTTGTCTTTAAATCTTTGTTTAAAGTTTGATATTATTTTTGTAATAGTATTATAAAATACCTAAAGGTTTTACCAAATTCTATGGGTAGCATTTTATGAATTTAAGACTTCTTTGAACCTAAAAATTTATTATATTACTGGGATTCAAATAGTTTTAATATGTTTTTTAACGTAAAAACATTGGGTCATAATGTTTTTTAAGATTAATAAAAAGTGGACATAATATTTAAAAAAAACTAACAAACGCTTTTAAACTGCTACAACTATCGATCAAAGTTAATGAAATATAATTAAAAGGGATTTCACATATGAAATAACACCTATTTGATGAATATTATAAATATAATTCAACCCCTGAACAACGAATGCCATAAAAATCAAAACCTATATAAAAAGTAAGTAGTAGACAACTATATAACGCCTAGTGGGAATATCGAGGTCATTACTTCGATAAATAGTACTAACTAACGCGAGACCAACCCTACCGTCGAAGAGCTGACACCTGAGGCCAGCCCTACTAAAATTGAGTGCCTCGTGTTGTATTGGCTTATTCTGGTTATACCTAACTCACACGTGTATGGTATAATCCTAATAAATTATAAATAAAAATGAATAGTTTAAGGTTTTCTTGTTAGTACCAACAAAATATGATTCAAACTCGACAATATGTATTTAGTGTATTTGGTATTTGATAGTATTTATTAAATTTAATTAAAATAAAAACTTTTAATTTATAATACTTTTTTTTTAAAGAATAACTAACATTTGTTTTTTTTAAATTGCACGAATATAAATAAATTCAATTTTCCATTTTGCAAACAATAAAAGAAATTTAATGTTTTATGTATCTTATAAAAAATGAAAGATTTTAATCAGAATAAGCGCTCGTAACGCGACACTTTCGTGCGCGCTCGTCTTACTGCCACTTGATTAATGTGTGTACTCTCCAGGCTAATCACCACTTCAGAAGACATAGATAGCTGTTATGATTATTTCATATTACACAATTACTTAAAATCTCATATATATAGTATATTTTTGAAATTATTACATATATATTTTTATGTAATTATGTTATATGAAAAAATATAAATTGTAAATTCATTAATATCTTTACAATTTCAGTAAATTATACTTAACATAGGAAAAAAATAAATGAGATTCATCGTTCTAAGTTATCGTGCTCTGGATTTTGCAAATCTACTTATAAAATGGTGTTAAGTGATTTATTATTTAAAAACATTATGATTTCAAGTAACACCAGCTGATGTGTAATATAAGAAATTATCATTATCTGATAGATATTGAAATAAAAAAAGCAAGAAAGAAATAAAACTGAAGTTAAGAAATAAAACGAATAGAATAAAAAAATTAATAAACTTTAAAATCTCATCGCTCAATTGCACAGTACAACAAACTAATTTCCTTAAAACGTTTTCAAATTTCCCAGCGTCCAATCGTCGAAAGGTTCCATTTCACGCCGTCCGGCATAATTAATGGACATCCTACAAAGTGGGTATTAAGAAGTGGAAGGGAGTAGATCGATACGGTCTCCACACTTTAGGTTCCTTGCGGGGGCGTACTGTCCGGTTTTCGTTGCGGTTCCCACAGGGGTGTTTCTTGTTTCTTTCCTTGGCGCCCCCTCGCCCCCGCCTCCACGAGAACACGGCCAGTTATTAAAGAACTTCGAGAGCACATTGCGTGAGGCTCCCTCGCCCTATTTATTATAACGGGCGCGCGGCGGGGGAGGTCATTTAACGCTGGCACAGTTTATATCTTCTTCCATTCCTTAGGGGTTGGGGTTAGGGTGTGTTTTCTATGTGTGTGTGGGGTTCCTAAACTTTAAGATTGTTAGAGGGGTCGCAATCAGAACTAGCTAGTGCTTTTCATTAGAAGAGATGGTTATCGCTGTTGTACGTGTTTTGTTTGACAAAAACGTTCGTTTGTTTCGTTAGTTCTCTTTGTGTAAGTTTCCTAGAGCATCACGTTAATAATAAGTTGCTACAATCGTCTTCATTGTAGGCATTTCGTTTCAAATAATAATTCAGCTCTACGTATTACATATTAAATTTTACTTAAATATTGAATTACATCAAATTTGAGATAAAAAATGGATAAGCTTTGTAAATTTTGTAGAGAGCAGAACCTAATTTCACTTATTTTTGATATTTTAAATTGTTATTCACACACTTAGGAAATTGAAAAACATTTTGAGAAAACGTATAAAAATTTTAACGCGTTGAAAGAATGACGTAAAATTTTTAATGGGTTTAATGATTTTCTAATTTAACTTTTTTTTTTTTTTTTTTTTTTTTTTTTTTATATATATATATATATATATATATATATGTATGTTTGCTTGTTTAATAAAGTATCTCAAGTTCACACGGCCGCGATTGAGAAAATTTCGTTTTAGTAAGAAAAGTGGTAAGTCTTTTCAACTGTTTAGTTACGTTTAGGTAGAATGTAATATTGCAACCTGCCGTACCAAACTAGTAATATATGATTATATTATAATCATTCCCCCAAATGGGAATCGAATCCCATTGCGCCAGAAACGGTCCCACTGCGACACGTTGTGCTCAAATAAAGATATTTGATATGTAAATTTCGAATACAAAATATTTTAAATACTTTGTGTGCAAATATCATTGTATGTTGCTGGAATTATGAAACGCACGAAAGCGTAAATAGATTTTTGGATTTAATTGTAACATAAAAACATAAATATAAACTATATAGAAATGTAAATTTAAAAGTAACAATTTGATTTTGATACAAATAAAATTAATATCCGTTGTGTTGCGTGTTTCAACTTAAGCAAAGCAATAGTCTTTAAAAATCCAATTCAAATAAAAAAACAATTTCATATGTGTTAACTTTAGAATTAGATAGAATTTTTAATTTGTTTTATGAAATAAATATATTAATTTTAAAGTACGCGATAACTCTGGTTTTCTCTTACGCCGAAGCCAAAAAAAACAATAAATATAGTATTGGTACGATAATTATTCCAAACATTTATGTAGAAATTTATAATAATATAAGCCTTTTTTTAAATTACTTTTCATAAATATTTTTTTGACACAAACTGTTGCCCCACAAATTTCGTTTAAGTGGATTTTAAGACTATATAAATTCATTTCGCTTCTCTGTAATTTTTTTAAACGTTTCTCCTATTAGAAACTACACTCCCCAAGAAACTTACATACATGCCAATGTCTGCTCTCTACGCCCACTTCAGCTATCTCTGTCAGTCACCAAGTGAATAGCAGAAAAGTTTTTTGTATATTGATTGATATATTTATTCACTTACCTTCGGCGTTGAGTGCCGCCACTTAACACGCAATGTCTCGATTTCGGAAAACGGAGTATCGTGACACTAGGTTCATTCTGACTACCGATGTGGAAAGAAAGATGAAGCAGAAAAAATACTGCTCTATTTCGTAAGTGTATATAATCTAAGGCGACTTCGTCCTTCACATAGCCGAAAATTATATTTTTCATATTTATAAAATCCATAAAGTCTTTCAAGTCATTTATTATTTTTCCCATAAGGATATTCTAAGACAATATATATAGCGAATATCCTTATAAATCGGACTGGTCTAGACTTTATAGAACTACATTATTATGCTAAATTTATTTTAAATAGGGGACAGATTTTATTTATTATTTTTTCTTCGTGCAGATGTTAAAGCGGTATTACAAACATTTATCTACAAACTATTATTGTTCTAATATAATTTAGTAAACATCGAAGTAAAGTTCTATTCTAAAGCCTACAAACCTACTCAACTAACTAATGAAATAAAGTAAACGATTAAATTATTCTATAAAAAATATGCCAATACTAATAAACACAATCAGGAGCTATTTGTTATATAATTATGTTACAAAATAATAATTTAGTTTTATATCAGGAATAAGCTTAAATACATTTGTACGAATCGAAATAGATTATTTTCCAGCAGTTTATATATTGGATATGGAAAATGTTAATAACTACATTTTTGAATAAAATTTTAGCGTAGTAGCAGTATGTTTACAGATATGTAGTAATTTTTTTTATTTAAAAGTTTTAAATGTATTATAGAGAATCAAAGAAAAGTATAATCATTTTATCAAGTTATAGAGAGAATCTTGATTGACACGGTAACTAAACCTTTGTCTCAAAAGAATACCCTTTGTGTAAAACTTACCTATAATATATAAATAAATCATAAAATTGCGACAAAAGAGCCAAAAAACGACACAAAATTAAGAATGGTAGCAAAATATAACCTATAATAGCCGCTGTATTTTAAATTAAATGTACGTGTTTCAATAGAAACCATTCACTAAAATGCGATTTTTTAATAATTTATATGAATAAAGAAATCTTCCATCCCTAAACTTGCCAGCTTCATTTGCTAAAGAAAAGAAAAGTCCACGCTCGTAAGTAAAACTGCAGAGGAAAATAATTTTAACACATCCGACTTAAGTAGGGCTGTATGTGCCTATGTTTTGAAATATGTTTGTAAAACAGATTATATATGACACTTTCTTTGTCTGACACTTCCTTTTGTATTATGCTTTATGAACACACTACGGGCATATGGTGCGTGCCTTAGGTTTAAATATTAATATCTTATTTATAAATTAATTTAATTTTGTAATATTTTCAGTGCTTAAAGCTGGGCTTATAAGAAACATAGAGAGCTATATATACCCTAAATCAATAAAATTAAGTTCTAATCATAAAACAAAAACAAACGAAGGACAACATTGGTATGATATTAGATTTTTTAAGAACAAAATATTAGTTATTGTCATATTTTTAATATTATTCAGTATTAAGATATAAATGTAAATCTCTTGAGGTATAAGTTAGGGGACATAGACTATATGCAGCGATGTAATTCATCATTATTATTATTATTAAGTTAGGAAAACTTTAATTTATGATTTTGCAGCAACACATAAAATATACTTGTTTCATCTTAAATATTTTTAATATTTAAAGGAGATAGCCCTACGGTCATTTTGTTGGTCGAATGCTAAAGCGGCGGAAAGAGATTTGCATTAAATTGTCTTCTTGTAAGGCTCCGTTCTGTGTCTAACGTTTTTTTGCTTTCGCCACTTTTCAGCTCGCGGGAAATTATGTAAATTATTATTCAATTTCATTTAAGACTTTTTTTTCTTATTAATATTATAAAAACCTGCTCCATTTTCAATAACATTCTAATATTTTCTTCAAATCAAAAGTACATATGATCATCATTTATGGATAATAAATTTAACCGTACGAAAATTCTCATCGACAGGATCAAAGTGCGATCTCAGACGAGCGATCTCTACTTAATACTCTCACGTAAATCGAATAGCCCGAAGTCCACCAATAAAGCCGTCCTCTAATAAAGAAATTCCGGGTCGTCACAAACATTACGACGTACCGCCACGGCCATGGAAATCTACAAGTATCCCGCGCGAAATCGTAAACGACCGAGCGGGCTGAATACAAAACAGCGGCCGCCCCCATCCCCTACCCGTCTTTATGCCCTTCTTCCTTAATGGGTAACAAAGACACCCCTCTTACGCTCCAATGTGTTTGTGTTTGAAGAGTGTGTGCGTTTAGTTTCGTTTCGTTCGTGCTCGTATCTCTGTGTGCGTTGAAATATCTGATATTAAATTTCGGGCCTATATCAATATTCACTGGCTGTTTATAATGAATCGTTAGTTTCATGAATCATCACTTTGAAAGTCGGTTCTTGAAAATTAGCACAGTTTTATGCATATTACGTAGAAGCTTTCGGCGCAAAATTGTTAAAACTTAGTAGCTGTATCTTATTTAATGATGCCTAAAACAGTTACGACTTAACTCTATTTTGAGGCCTTGCTGAAGTATATTATTTAAGTGTAAAACAGGAACGATTTTATTAAAACTCATATTCAAATGCTAGAAATATTTTGAATACTAAATTATTTTTGAATTCAAATAATTAAAAGATAAACGCAAAACAAAATTAATTGTTCAAATAACATCGAAGTAAAAGAAAAATACGAACTGTCAAAAGTCATTGTCACACGAATTATTGTAAAGCAAAAATTGCTCTAAATTAAAAATGTCTATTAAACCCTTCAAATGCAAATAAAACTTGCCTATAAGTAATTGATAACAGTACATTTTAAAATGGTTTTGTTATTTTTCCGTTCTGGGTACTTGACATGCCAATACCATTTACAATATAAAATACAATAGGTATTGTATTCAGTGTAATAGGTATATTTTGGAGTGCTTTAGTTATTATATTGACTTACAGGTCTAGTCGATAATAACTGTAACTACTAAGCTGAAGGTCGTAGATTCGTATCCATTAGTTATATATAGAAACAACATGAGTATAATAAGCGTATCTATCTATATAAATGCATATTGGTTTTTCAATTCAAAAATAAAAATAATTTATCATTAATTCAAAAGTAAAGACAATTTTGATACAAATCGTTTTATACAATACTTTCCTTTTAGCTTTCCTCGAACACTAATAAAGATAAACAGAAAAATAACAAATTCCGAACGCTTAATGGCAGCAAGAAAAACCAGCAATGGCGTCGCGGCGCCACTTTGTGGTGTGCGCTAGAGAGTGTGAAAAGTTGTCTTCTTTGCTTTTTTAACTTTATAGAAATTCTCTATTACTTCATCCTTTGTAGGCAAATATTAAAAAGAATAAAGGTACATAACTATCATTCAATAAGGTAACTATTTTAAGGTTTATTAAAATGATCCATATTTATTTATAGCAAATTACTTTTTATTAATACATTGATACTATTTGTATTAAAACATAAAAATAGGTCTGTTTGCCCACATAATAAGCAAATTCAGTTTTGTATTATAATAAACGTGTGGACAGGTTATGTTACAAATTACTAATTTATTTGTCAAAAGCGAACTTAATAAAATGAAAAGCAGTTGAGATATAAACAAGTACAATAATATTTTTTACATTATCTGTTCCGTGTCACACACAATGTAAGATTATATTGAACTTTTATTTGTACAAATAGTTTTTTCCCCTCAAGCTTAATTAAACTCAAATTTTCTGTTCTGTTATTAGTTTATGGCTGTAGGTGTGCCAGTAGACCGCTTTACCAGCTTGTAATTTTAATAAAGTACAATATTAAAAAAGAATATTTATCCACCAAACTTACCTTATTCGGATACTTTTCCTGAACATTTTCAAAGTAATATTCAATTAGATTTTTAGCAAAAAAAGGTTCCTATTATTTTCAGTAATGCATTCAATAGGTATTTGTTATCAAATTACTAAATTTGAAATAAACATCAAATTGTACAATTAAAATTAAGTAAAAAAATAGCGATTGGCGAAATGACTTGATATTTTAACACGCACCAATATATCGTATGAATGAAAAATTAACCTAACCCTTTTAACGCCGCCATATTAGCATAATGATGCCGGACGTCGGAAGAGACGGAAATAAATCAGAAGCCCCGCGAATTCGCAAAACCTTATATAAGGACAATGCAATTTTTTATTAATGCTAATTTATTGCTGGGTACAACAAAATAATTGTTTAATTGAAACCTCTCGAGTTTATATGACAAAGATTCAAAATATACACATGCGTATGTAATGCTCACGATTCTTATATCTAAAATTAAATTAAGTTATTATTTATTGTTTTAAATATTAAAAAATATTATACAGAGTTTATGAGTGTTTAACAAGAAAAATCCAAGCTCTAACCGAACTATAGGCTCACTAAGCGAAAATTAACCTTAATAGGGATCGGTAACCGCATTAGTGTTTAGCAGGTCATGGCTGCACAGATAATGCCTAATATTCTGCAAAAATAAAACATAACCACGAAGTAATATTTAACACTAAATTAGACCTTATTACAAGTAAATAAATGCTACGAAATTAAAAAATGTAAAGCGTGTATTTAGGACAGGTCCGTTCAGTAATTTTCTTTCGAACGCTTCATTGGCGCGAAAAATTGCGTTTTTCAAAGGAGTGTTGCCTAGTCTGTGGAAGATTGACCGCCATTTCGTACAATCGACACAATTAGAAACGGGAAGCTAAAGTGAATAATTTCTATATATCTTTACATGTCCTAAAAGTTTTCTAACGCAACGTCATGAGAAAATTTATAACTTTCAAGTTAAAAATTATTAATGAATTTGATAAAATGTAAACGATTAGTTATGATACAACTTAGAATGTAACAGGTAAAAATATTTTAAGGCCTTTGATTGATTGATGATAAAACTTTTGTTTATCTAGTTGAATAATTAGAATAATGAATTAAAACTGTGAAAAATATCACACTTTTTCCCTTTACTTCACTTAAAATACTTTTTGTTTTTCGAATGTGTTATTATTTTAGGTGTTTGACTACTTATTCGCATTTATAGACTTAGATTTTATAAACCGTACAACTTATTCATAGAACATTAAAATTAATTAATTTAATAACGATAAGTAAAATTTACAAATAATGCGGAATTAAGAATGAGTCTTAGTAGCGCCATCTAGGGTCGAATAGCTTTATAAAAGTATATTTGTTTTCATTAATAGATGGCAGCATATATATAAGTTCCACTTTTACCCACAATGTCGCTGCTGACGCACTTTGTAACGCTGTCTGGTGTGGAGTAGAATACTCGTATCTAAAAAATAGGTTTTGATTATACGATTTATCAGTTATGTATTTCTTAATATAGAAGTAACATTCACTGATATGAATATACAAACAAAAAAAATTTACATTTTGTTGTTACATTTTTAAAGAATAAAAAAATAATTAAGAATTAAACATTATACAGTAATTTTTGCTTTTATTATCACTTTAAACATTAAAGTACCTAATGGACATAAACAATACTGTGTAATTGAGCTAAAAATTATAAAAAAATATATATTCTAGCTTCAGTAACGACTCATGTTAGAACAATACACTCTTGAATCATTTAATCATTTACCACAAATTAAATGATTTTTTTGTGTGAATAGTATCAAGGATGACTTTGTTAAAAGTGAATATTTCTCTAACAAACTTTATAATTTTAATAATTACTATAGGTAACTGTTAGACACGTTTGTATTTCAGTTTAAACTTTTTAACTAGATTTTTTAATAATCTTAAATAAGAACCATTGTTTTTAATATTTTAATGTATTTAGCAAATAATTTTAAACGAACTGTCCCCATAGCGTTTCATAAAACCAAGCAGCACTCTGCCTTGCTCATAACTTAAAAATAATTGTATGAAATTTAAAATATCCCATAAATAAAAGCTTAAAAATGTAAAAATAAATGTTATACCTCATTAGAATGACAAACCGACACACAGCTGCTGGACCGGTCCTCACCCTCATGGACGGTCCACGTATTCTATTTCACGGAATAGTTTCAAATAATAGTTTTCTTCCTCTCATATGCTTATTTAATTTTTTACGATTTTACTTACAAATTCATGTTGTACATTTGTTGAAATGAAATTGATTTTTTTTCTTGTTACATGATATGTGAGAATTAGAAAACTATATTTTAATGTTAAATTACTTTAAATTGATGTGTGTATGTTTTTTGTTTCATTTCCGTTGCTAAATAAAATTATGTGCTTAAGAAAATATGCCTATAAAGCTTTATCATTTAGTTTTGCTTAAGATAATTAGTATTCATTGTAATAATTTAAAATACCCCTGTTTTTTTATGAACTGCTAATTTGTTACGTTTTTTATATTTTTTCCATATAAAAAGCAAATGGCAGTAATATAAGTAAACTTAAGTATATAATATGTAAATTTAATTACTAACAATGTGCAGAATAAGAAAAAAATGATGTAAAGTATTGCACGTGCAAAATCCTTTATTCAGAAATATATTCGTTTAGCGGTTTAACGCAGAACAAACATCGAAAGTGACACTCGAGAATAAAAAGATCGCTGAATACAGCCAACAAAAAAAGTTGTATTCAGGTTCTAGACGAGTTTTAATTTAAGAAATTATGTTTCTACTTAATTAATTTATTAAAAGTCAATTTGTAATTTTTATTTTATGTGAATTGTGATTTAAATAAATGTTTAGTGTACAAAAGCATTTTATTTCTATTCTTACTGAATAAATGAGCCTACAGTTATTTATCTTATAACACCTATTTTATATAATTAATTAAGATTAGCTCAATTAAAATTCATAAATACTTAGCAAAACTAGCAAAATATAAAAAAAAAAGCTTTAATCAAGAAAAGAAAACAAAGTTTCTTTTATATTTCTTACATAAAAGTATAGCTATATAGTATTTCAAACTTTAAAAATGATCGAGACCGAATTCCAGCTAACTTTTTATATCGACGGTACCTGTTGAGCGCGTCTCTTCTTTTTTCGAGCGCTCGTACTAAAAATCAAATAAATCAAAACATAGCCGATCACAAAGGTACAAAGCTATAAACCAGTTCCAAACGCAGCATCCGCGGCATCTGGACTCACTTCACAAAGCTTTGAAAAGACAAAGTCTAGTTAAGGCAACCGGTTCTTTTGATATTCCGCTATTTGGGTCATCAACGGTCAGATCCTTCATATTGGGATAGCTTTGGTTAGTATCGTGGAGTTTTCATTGAGAGATGTTTGTATAATTTGGATTTTTTTCAATGATAAGTTTTTAGTTTAAAAGTTAAAATTTGACAGTTTCTGTTCAGCACTGAATAGCACTGTCATAAAGAAGACATAGCTGCTTTTATGTCATTGATCTGTGTATCCAGAAGAAACATTTGTGAAGGTAAGGATTATTAATTTATACCTATATAATATTTTAATATACATTAGTATAGTTTTATAATGCATTCACAAGACCATTTTGCTCTTCGTCAGCTCTCTTTTTTAAATATATGAAATAAGCGCAGTTTCTGTTTCTTAATATGGATTATTTCTATGTATAATTAGTAATGTGTAAAATATAATTATGTATTAATATATAAAGAAAGATAAATTTGTATTGTTGCAAGAACTAAAACGTTTTCGTATGATAGAAAATGTAGCCCGTCCACAATCCCTCATACACTTATATAACATTAAGCCAAAAAAAATTTGCAAAGTTTACCAATCGTAAGCACAGCAATTCGAGTATCGATTTTGGGATCCCCTTTCTCCTATTATTATTTTTTTACATAAAGAAAATATAAGGAGGAGTTTTGCAAGGGCCACGCGCCCCTCGCGGCGCGCGGTGTGCGTGCGTACTGAGAATAGTGCGATGCGACTGTGTGCAACTTTGAGACGATCGACGGACCCGCGCGAAATAAGGGGTGATTTGTAGAGGGAATATTTGTTCTTAATAATTGCATATATTCTGTGCGTTTTTACTCAACAAAACAGATAGAAAATTATTTCTATTCGTATAATTATAGAAATCATTTTAAATTTACAATTAATTGACGCATTATTTTTCTGAATTAAATATAGTGTTATGTTAACTGAATTAATAATATTTAGCAAATATAAAGATGCACACTTTTCTTTTTTTTTTGTTCACTTTAATACAAAAATAAATTATTACTTATTATCGATATGGTAGTAATTATGTACCTTCGAAATATTCTTTAGCAGCACTTATATGAAATATAAAAATATATGATAAAAGTGTACAATTTAATAGTACCTACAAAATATTTAGAACTTTTTCATTCTTATTAGGATATATTTTGAGATATAAACAATTTTAGATAATTAATACAAATGTATCTACACAAAATAAATCCACATATGTATTGGTTAGTGCATATGAAAATTAAAAATATTAATTTTAAATGAACTTTATTCTTTCATTTTCATTTAATTTAGTTAATTAGTTAACTCACAAAGTTACACTTAGTTACAACCAAACACACTATTGTTACCAAATGTACCTAGAAATCTAGTTCGTTGAGACCATCGAGGCGCAGTGGGACAGTATTTGGCTGGAAACTCGATTAGTTGTATGATTGAATTATTTTCATTTGTCCGCTCTGGTGAAAAAGACAAAGCGGGTCGTTGAGTTCCAGTCAACACTCAATGTATCGAATTCGAGTATAAAGTGAAGGACGGAGTGTCAGAGAACTAGTTTCTCTCTACCAACCCTGCTATTCGGGAAAAAGCGTGAAGCTGGAAAAGAAATGAAAAAACTATTTGAAAAATGAAAAACTATTTTGCTACAAAATTTAAACCGTCAAGAAGCTTCGTTTACTGTATAAGAAACGAGGGGCCGAAGAAAGCATCTCTTAGCGTCTCCCCTTCTTGCACGCACACGCACACTGCTGTTTATATTTCAAAAAATACTATACACACATAGGCGCAGCTATCAATAGATTCATTAGACGCATTTCTTTGATACGGCCGTGCTTTTAGCGAACTCTGAACAAGCTTCTGGCTAAGTTCACTTAAAATATCCACAGACGACTGTGAGCTCTATCACTATATAATATGGTATCATGTAATTTAAGTGAAAGCAAAGTTGTTTTGGCTGAGGAGTAATTGCGTCTTTACTTTCTAGTTTTTTTTTTCTTTACCCTTTAGCAAGGGCTCGAAATGGAAACCCTGTCGAGATCCGTTTGATGTACGTCTTGTAAGAATAAACGATGGGGTTCGGTTTTTTAGGAATATTAATATACATGTATTATATACTTTTGTTTTTTTAATATTTCGGTGTAAGTGCTATAGCGTAGAGGATTTTAAAATGAGTTTCCTAACAACGTTTAAGACTGGCAAGTAAATCGCAATAGAAAAAAAGCAACCGCTATTCCACAAATGGTTTGTCGTGTTATAATATAGAATTAAAATGAGAAAATAATCATTACTGCAACACTCAAAAAAGTCATTTCAGTTAACTATTTACTTAATTTTATACCTAGCTACTAGCAAAAGAAAGGGCTACAACTGTACGTGCTAACCACATTGATAAGAAGCTTAAATCCTCCCTTAATGTTTAGCTTAATGAGACTATGGCGAAAGTTTAATATCGTAAAGCAGTCTATTATCTTTTAATGCAATTTTCTGTTGTAAGAAGCTGTACCTACTGTTATATATTATTGTTAAATAGACAAAAATGTGTACAAGGAACTTTAAACATATTTTTAATAGAGCTTTACGATTTCCCCTCATAACAGGGTAGGCAGAGAGAAGCTAGTGTTAAGACACTCCGTTCAACGATTTTTTTAACTATAAATATAATTAAATTATAAAAATCACGGTTATAGATAACAGAAATGTCTAAATTATTGACATAAGTTACTTGATCTATTATTTACGTACAAATATTTACTCTACTTACAAATATTTGTACAAATTATAGGCAAAATTTTTTTTAATTAGTTACCTATATTATAATTAGTATGTTTTAGAACTACATGCCTTTGTATGTTTGTAATTCACGCTCTAAATGTTCGTAGAGCCATAATTAAAGAACTGAACTAGATCAATTATAATAGTATTATAGTAGAACGACGAGCTCTGAGTTACAATTAAAGAAAACATAAATATGATATATATATATATATTTTAAACAAATCACTTTCCTTTATACTTTATTTTAAAGAAATAAAAAGTAAAGACTAAACTAAATTTGAAATATAAAAGCATACTTTTGTTAGATTAGTGACTATACATCTTAAAATAAGCCAGTAATTTTTTTTTTAAATCTTATGCCTGATATAAGTATACTTATACTATCATAAAAATCGATATACTAAATTAGTATTATGTAACTTTATACATAAAGCATAGTATATGAAAACTTTACATATTAAAAAAAGATGTCTTAGTTTTCATACGACTTAAGTGTTGCGCTCACAAGAACTCACCAAATGGCAAAAGTAATAACCTATAATGCCGAAATTAATAAAATAAAGTTCTATATCAAAAATACATATTAACAAGATAACAAACAAATTTAACCTTTTAACCAAAACCAAAGACGTTTTTAAAGGGATAGGTATGCTAACTGTAAACATGGCTGATCGATTTCAATATTAGAATTTGATAAACCACTGCTCGCCGGGAATTTGAGGGAGAAACCGCCAGTAGGCACATTAATATAAATCATCGTTATTTACGAGAAACTGAAATATTTTGTTTATGATGATATTATACCCATTACGTTAATATTCTTTGGATACAAAGTTAGAATAACTCAAAAAATTGCATAAAACTATATATTTTATGTATATCTCTCAAATACTACAGTTAGCTCTTTTAGTGAAGCTTAGGATTTTATTATTATTTATTAGTTAAATATACTTTTAGGACGATTGGTAAACAAAGTTGGACATGTGGCATGAGATTTCGCCATCTTTGTTTCTAAAATAAATAAATCTGGAAAATTATTTGAAACTAAATTGGTTTCGGTATCGTACCAAATACAGATGACGCCGGACTTTTTCAATAATATTAAAATTTAACAGATAATTTAAACATAAATTATTCATAATATGTCATAAATAGGTAGTTATCTGTTACAGTATACAGATTATACTTATACTTACAATTTAATTATCTGTCCCCTCATCACGGTATAGTGAATACATCGGAGCCAGTCTCCATTGAACCGGCGGCGACCTGCTGAGACGATTTACTTACGTGGACGTTTTCGTGTGGGACAAACAAAACGTTTAATAAAAATAATCTTATTCATATAGGCACATTAAATAATATTTTCTTAATAAACAAATCAATTTTCACATATGCTAAGTGTAAGAATAACGCTTTAACATTGTGAAAATATTTAATAACCGGCATTATGTTTTGTCAAATTTGTGAAGCTAACAACACTAATAAGTTGTAACAAGCTTATAAGCACTTTGACGTAACTAGATAGAACGTATCTCTGGTTTAGTGGTCAGAGGCTGTTTCCGAAAACCGCGGTTACGAGTCAAAATTTTCATACTTTTTCTGAAAATGTTTTTCTTAAGTGTCTGAATTAATCTTTATAAATATAAAAAAAAATCATACACATCAAATATGATTAATATTTTGCTGGCTGCTTTTTTGCACGACACGAAGCCATAAGAATAAGCTAAGAATAAACAAATTATAATATGAATTTTAATCCAATCCTTACTCCTTACTTAATACAGAATCTGTCTAACAAATGCTACTTTTTTTTAAATTGTATTTCCAATGAATATTTTTAACGAAATTACATGCGTTATATTATAGTTATTAATTAAAAAATGCGTTTAGCAATGCAGTTTGCATCTTATAACTTACGACATAAACTTATTTATATCACTGAAATAGTAAAATATAGATTCTGTCCCAGCCATGTCTGTTTATGCAGCTACAGAATACTAGATAATATATATGTCCTATGGGAGACGCCTATGAAGGAGGCCAGTGGACGTCTTCCGGCTGATGATGATGATATGCATATATTTTTCATCGTATCTATATGAAACGAATCTTTATCTATATGAAAATATTTTTTATTATTTCTACTTACAGATTTTGCGCTATACTTAAATTTATCTAAATACTTCCTGTTAGTATTTTGATTAAGAAGCAACTGACTCTCGGCGGCTTCATTGTCATAATTGCAATACTTGTGCTTATTTTAATATTTTTACTCCGTAAACGAGATATAGTATCTCTATGTGTTCCATAAGAGTATATTAAACAGTATAGTGTATAGCGGAAGAATTAACTGCTTTGTGCCTAATGCTGTTATAATAGATGGTACATACCTGTACCTAATTTACAGTAATGTCGGCTACTTTTGACGTTCTGCGATTTACTATTGAATAGTACTACTAATACCACAAGTTGCTCATTTTCAGAAGCTAGAGCTAAACAAATAATTTTAAGGCCATAAATAAAACTGAGTAAATCATTAACTTCATACAGCTTTAACGAATTTTTCAAATCTTATATATATAATATATCAATGAATTTAGCATATATAATAAGTATAAGGAACAAAAATAACCATATTGGGTATGTACACTCGAGACAAACGAGAAACTCTAACTTAGAGCTAATTCCGACAGTTTATATTTATTTAACATAAATAAAGTATTTGCAATTAGGTGAGTATATTAGTTAATTAAGATATGATTTAACGTATAGAGTCCTTTAAAGTAATCAATCTCGACAAATTTCCGCGTCTTGATGGTGGTGAATGTGATTAGGGGCGCAATCACAGCACGGTGAAGTGTTTCCTGCGGAAGCGCCGCCCCCCGCCCCTTGGTCGCGTACGTCACGTGTGATACTTATTATATGATTGGGAATACTATAACATATTAATCTGCTTCAAAAATAAATATCTTAGGTATATCATAATTATTAAACGATTAAAACCTGCAATAACTATTTAAGTTATATCTATTTTTGTATTTAAGGTAAGTTTTTGCATTGTACGGTAATAATAATAAAAGTTGTTATTAATAATTTGCATTTTTTATTATTTTTAACTTAAACTGGTTTTAAAATTCACACTTTTCCCCGCATAGTAGAATAGTGAAAGCGAACCGAAAAGACACTCCGACTTTCCGCGTGCCATAGAGATATTGAGTTAAGTGGCTCAATGACGCGCTTTGTCTTAGGTACCAGGGCAGAGAACTGAAAAAAATTGAAATATAATCATTCCTGTGAGTGGGAATCGAACTCACAACCTATAGCGTTTAAAGCCACCGTTTGGCTGTAGGCTGTGGGCTCAGTGACAGCTCCCAATGCGCCACGATGGCCACACGAAGGTAAATTATGTATAAAATTAATTACTAACATAAATCACAAATCACCAATTTACCAACTGTTACCAACACGTCTGTGCTACGCCATGACTGTCTTTATTCTCTTGTTTATATATTTATTCTTTAATGAACACAGTAATAATAAAACAAAAAAAAACATATTAAGAAAACGTTTCAAAATTTTGAAAGCAGCGGGATTTCAAACCGCGCCTCTTGGAAAGCCGAATCCCGCTTCATCCAAAATTTTTGTACGTTTTCTAACTATATTTTTCAATTTCCTAATAAGTATGTGATTAACACTTTAAAATGTTAAAAAATAAAAAAAGCAAATACGATAAGGTGGATTTTTTAAACGGCGATTTTTTCCAGACAACCTTAGTGTTAGAAGAGATTATATTAAATTTACATTGAGTTTCTTTTATCTTAACGGCATATATTAAATGTAATTTTTTAAGCGTAGGTATAACTAAAGCAGTAAAGTCGTTTTTAATATTTATTTATATTTCATCACACTCTTAGGATATAAAAAATCTTTTTAGAAAACGTACGAAAATTTTAATGTATTGGGATTCGAACCCACGCTTTTTGGAAACCATCTACCGCTAGGCCATGTGGTCAGAACGCTTGGATGACAAATTGTTAAACGTTTTCTAAAAATGTTTTAGTAATAATGTTATTTTATGTCGATTTTAGTATCGTTAAAAATAATAATAACGAAGTTTATTATGAAGCCATTACAAAAGACTTTTTGATATGTCAAATTACAATACTAGAGAAATATATCTACTTACCATAAGCATAATTTTATGACTGTAATGTTATTAATCTAAGTAAATTAAATATTTACATCAAGAACTTAAAAAAATTAAATAGTGAGTAGCAATACAGAAAAAATTAAAACAAAGGCTAAAAATCCACCGCCTTACGTGGGGCTCGAACCCAGGACCCTGAGATCAGTCTCATGCTCTACAGACTAGAGCTAGTCGGACCAGTAGAAACCTCTAAAATAATATCAACAAATATCTACAGCAATCCCAAGATATTATTTTTAATGTGCTCTTGTTAGCTTGACTTTTATTTACCTAAATCATCTACCTCATTTATCTGAACATCTATCAATATGAGAAAATCTTGCAATATAATATTTTTTATATATTTGAATATACTTATATTCGGTAGAATATTTAAATATACTTTAGTATGAGTCCATCCTGATTTAGCTTGACAGCGACTGCAAACGCGATTCGTTGGATTGTTTGAATTGGATTCGATTTTGGGTTGACTAAGGGGAATGATTATATTTAAATAATTTTCATTTCTCCACTCTGGTGACAAGACAGAACGCTACCTCTTGAAACTTAAAAAAGAAATAAATGGACTCGACTAGCATAATTTAACACCACGCTTTGTCTAATCATACATAAAAATGCATAAAATACAAAAACATATATAAACAAAGCTACCTAATATTATTTCAAACGTTACGTGAATTTTTTTACAGTTTAGTTATAGGGATATCTCCATTGGTATAATTCCAGTCCACATCGTTCTAAAGTGCTTAAACGTCCATCCAGAGAGCTTGTAAAACAAATTAGTTCGTCTGCTACGACTACGAGACACAAGACGTTCGACATATTCGTAGCTACAAATATAACTGTACCATCACGCATTTATGAATAGAGGGGTCCTCTCTCAGAATAGAGGGTTCACTTGCAAGAAGCTTTTGTGGTATATACTTTACAAGTAAATATAAAACAAAGTTAAAAGCTTAGTAATTTAAAAAAAAGAGTAATACTTTTTGACTAAAAAAACACTCTTCAAAGTATGTTCTCGTTATTAGTATTTTCGGATCTGATCCTAACACTTGTCTAAATAATCGGATAAATTGGATCACTGCAAGATTTTGATGGTTGTAAATAGTGACGTAGGTTTTAGAATTTCATTGCTTAGCGAGAATTTTATAGAAAATACCTTAATTCCCTCTATTCGCTTCAGGGCATATAAGGAACAATACAGAAACCAACAAACATGTGATTACTTATACACTATTCAAGTCCAAATGTGATCAACAAAGAAAGATTGTACAATGTCATTCATTGTTCTACATTGTTAAAATGTCATATTTATCTTTATTTGTTTAAAAAGAAATTGACTTATTTGCCATCATTTAATTCAAATATGAAAATTTTAAGTATTTTTTTAATCATCGCATATGGTATTTCAGAGTATATTATTGTTAACCAAAGCTGTAAATGGTATTGCACTTGTTTACGTATACGTTAAAAACTATTTATTTGATGTGTTATTGTGTATGAATGAAAAATATATATATATATATATATATATCAATTTTACTTATAAGTATAATTTATTTAAGAGTATTTATATAAGTATACACAATAACAAGTGAAAGTGATACACTCTTGAGGCCATCGTGGCCCAGTGGGACAGCGTTGGACAAGTATATATATATAGATATACTTGATTGATTGTAGGTTCGATTTTCGCTCGGAGGAATAATTTTATTTAAATTATTGTCATTTCTCCGCTATGGAAACGACGCGCGGCGATGAGTTTTGCTACTCAACACGCAATGTCTTGATTTTGTGTAAAAGTGGAGAACGGAGTGTCTTGGCCCTAAGTTCTGTCTACCCTGTTATGCGAGAAAAGGCGTAAAGCTACAAGATCAGATTAAATATTAAATTTTAATTATGAAAAATGATCTCTTTTAAATCTTCATTTTCAATTTTAACAAAAAGTAGGAACAAATGTTTTTAAGGAATAAATTACTAGCTATATTTTCGGTGTTCTGGTACCTCCCTTTAGGGCGACTCACATTGTCCCATGCTAAGTAAATGAACGTCCTTTCATCAAGAGCTTGTAAGACAAATTAGTTTATGTTCGATAGACGGATGACATCTTAGTCGAGGGTAACTTATATACATAAAAAGAGATTTTTATTTTACTATCATGTTATACAGTATTTGTATTAGATTTGATAACGTTTTTACTAAATAACTAGTAGCCCGCTACTTGGTTTGCATGGAGTTAATGACCCACCAAAAGACCTATCGAGCTGGACAACTTTTGTTAAGGCAACATTTTCTTATATCTTATTGTATAGCTGGTCTATAATGGTTCTACATCAGGTGTTTCACTTTGCAAAATCACTTGTAGCCTTAGACCTGCCTAAAAAAGGTTTCGTAGATGTGCGCATCCAACATTATTTTTTTACCGTTTTGTTATAATATAGATATCCTTAGAGTAAAATAACTAATTGATATATTATTCCGTCACTCACTGAGTGCCTCACGGATAACGCACAACCGAGGCTACTGGACGTATAAAGCTGATATTCGGCATGTGACTTCCTCGAGGACCACTAAGACATGATTTCTAAAAATTTATAAATTTGAAACTGAAAAATCTAATTTATTTAACATTTATTCTACACAAACAAAATGGCACTTACAAACAACTTGCTTAAATATAAAAGTTATTTCCACTCACAATAATTGATATTTTCTAAATGCACCACGAAGTTGTAGATTATTATATAACAATCAGTCATACAATAGTCGTTTTTTAAATTATACCCAAAGACAACAACTCATTACTTCGCCTAGTCAATTATAAATTATGTAAAACACAAGGTATCTATCCCTTGTCGATGTCCGAGCTAATTATTATCAGTGTCGCTCGGGTGGTGACCACGTGACCGGATTTATAAAATTAATTATTTATAGAGAACTGTCAACCACCAGCAAACGTGCACCAAGTGACATCTGTTTGTTATACAATAAAAATATAAACGCCATTTTGATGTAGGTGTAAACAATGTAAGACGTCACTTCGGCTATATATGACACATAAACATCTATTTAATGTGCGAAAAGTTATTATAGTATTATAATAACTTTTCGCACATTATTATAGTATTATAATGGAACTAGACTTAATCTAGTTAACTTAACAGTCTTCTGTTAAGTCAAAATAGATTTAAAAAATACAATTTACTTAATAAACATAACTAGCATAGTCAGAGAGAACCTAGTGTTGAGTTCTCAACTTTACTCCCGAAATAAAAACATTCCTTGTTGAGCGAACTCAACGCCCCGCTTTATCTTAACTACTAGAATGGAGAATTGGAAATATTATAAATATAATCATTTCTCTGAGCGGGAATCGAACCAACCACCATTCGAATTACAGTCAGACGCTGCACCATGATGGCTTACTTAACTTCATTTACTTTACTATACTTAACTTTTCACCCGACCCACGAAGGCTTATAAATAAATAAATTTATCTATACATAACATTCTTCTCTAACTTACTTACCTAAAAACCAAAATATACATTAAAAAATACTTTGAAAATGTCACAAATATGACTACGTTATAATTAAAAAAAAAGTACTTTTGTAGAGTTCTGTGTGTTCACATACTTAACTTAAGGACAAATAAAACTCACAAATAAGACTCTTGGGAACTGTTCAAGTACTCTGATCACTAAACCATACGTTCTTGTAACCAGTAACATCGAAATTCTTAAACGCTTGTTACAACTTATTTAAGTTGTTAACATCTCTGTAGAGAGATTTTTACAAATTTCTGCTACCCAAAGTTTTTTTTTTTGGAAACCGTCCAAGTAAAACGTACGGCTTAGTCGTCAGAGCGCCTGGACGCTTGAGCACTACTTTCAAATTTTTATACGTTTTCTAAAAATTTCTAAGATTTTCTTATCCTAAGTATACAATTAATTTCACATTAGAAATAGAAATTAATTCTATTGCATTTTTTCATACTTGATTTAGAAACAGTGTATTCTATTATATCTATGTATAGAAATTTAGCTAGTTTCCAAACAAATATATAAGCGCATATTAATTTTGAAAATTATATATTTGCTAAATTTATTAAGGATGAGGAAACTTAATACATTCTATTCTCAAGTGTACGCCGGAAACGGATCCAGGAGCCATTGTGGTAGCGGAAGTAGCGAAGACATCCTCTGTGCTATAAATTTAAGGATTTGGCATTGCACCACCTTTTTGATATGATAACTTGTAGAAGAAAAATGAAAAGAATAAACGCGGTCATTAATTTTTAATATATAACTTTTTTATTTTTCTAATTTTATTAAGTAATTAAATTTTATATTGTGTATTACTATTATGTTACATAAGCATATCCTAATATTTTTTTATCAACATTTATTATTAGTCGGCTAATGAAATTAATTTATAAAGTTATAATTCATAAATAATTTTTTTTACGTTTTATGTTTTATCCCGTATAGCGGTGTAGGCAGAGCGAACCAAGTGTCAATCTAGTATATAAATAACAATAAGAATAAATTACAAATACCTAGCTAAGTTAATAATAACATTCATAAAAATAAATAATTGAAAAGACCGCCCGAAGCTATTGGCGCCGACGATGGCGGGAAAGTTCTTAACTTCATGGAATTTCTAATAATTCACCACCATTTACATAAGGAAAAGATAAAGACAAGACGCCGTTGCCATTTTATATTTTTGCTTTAGAATTTCGAGGGGTAGACGGTAGGGGAGTACAGGATACAGATTATAGGCGGACCGTGTCGTGTACGAATTTATAGCCCGTTCAGTTTTCAAATCATTGAGCGAATTCGGGTTAGGGTTTTTCTTCCCCTTAATAAAAATATAACAATAAGATGGTGTTGTTTTTGAAAGGCAATATTTATTTTGGTAACTTGTAATAATCACGTCATCGTGGGCAAACGTTGCGAAGTGTGACAGCGTCTGTAAGTGCGATTAATTGTGGGTTCGATGCTTGCACTTCAAGGATTATATTTTAATTATTTTTATTTCTCCGTTCTTGTACGTCAAAATTCAGCGTTGAGTTCCGCCTATTAACAGGTAATGTCCTGATTTAGAGTGCATTGACACTAGTTCTCTCTCGAAGTTGTATGTTATCAAATACATTATAATTATGATTAAATCTTTATTTTGTTTTTAAACATATTAAAATTTCATTTAATTACTTCATCGAGCTTGTATTTCTTACATAAGACGGTCAATTAAGCTTAGCGCTCTAACCAATTAAGTTATACCTTTACATCCCGTTACGAGGAAACTTCTACGCTGCGTGCAACTTTTGTTGTTGGTTGTCCAATAAACTCGATTTTAAATTTTGCTGCATTTTACATTTTAAGAGGAAAATATAAATTAAAAATCAAATTTTAAACTTTCAAGCTTTCAAGGTAATATGTCCTTTATCGGTATATTATATATATAATACATATATAATAGACAGAGATTGAGAGTATTTTTGCAATATAGTGAGCAGTGACAGCAGTGACATTATCATCATTTTAGGGAGTCATCATTGAATCATTTTTTTTATTTTAATTTCTCGGCTCTGGTGACAACGAGCGGCATATTTTTAATTGCGGCCATTCCATTCAACACGCAATGTCTAGGATTCGGATAGTGTGTTTTCTCTTGGCTCTAGCTTCTCTAGGACTCTAGGTTCTATCTGGCAGCAATCCAGCTTCGGGATAGAAAAAAAATATATAGTGAGCTGCGTCATTATCATTGTCATATTTACGAGTGTGTATTTTTCATATTTTTTGTTTTTTGTCATATTTTTAAGTGTGTGTATTCGAGTTATTAAATTCATTTACTTATCGTGTCTACTAAACTTATTTTAATTAATTTAAGCTATATGATATGAGTTAGCGAAAGATTTTGATATGTATCTCACAAGGTAGACCGAAAATCCTCGTATATGCTTATAATTATATGTATGCGTAAGCCCTAACTATAATAAATTTTACTTACTTTGGAGAAAACTAATTCCTTAAGTTGTCAACAATTATACCGGCAAAGTTATCGATATAAACTTAGTTCGTAATATTGCTTGAAGCGCATTGAATTGAAGACAAACTATAAATCACTGATGTAAATTGTGCAAACTATTTGTCCAATAAATCGAGAAGTTGCCAACTTGCCAAGACCGGACTTACGTTCCAAGAAAGTATTTAACTTCTACGGACGCTTATTGACCGTCTAGTGTTGGGATGGTCGACTAAACGAAATAATATTTTACTGATCATCGCGATGGCGTTGAGTTCATGATTTCGGGCGGAAAGTGGAGAGCGAAGTATCTTTAGACTAGGTTCTCTCCGATTACCCTGCTGTGTGGGAAAGACGTTAAGCTGTAAAAAAAATACAAATACAGTGTTGCATATTTAATAAAATAATTATATTTTACATGAAAAATATATCATTTATCTATTAGTGTTAAATATTTACTTTTATTATTGTCGTTATTATATTAAGTGTATCAGGAAGTATCAGAAAACCAAAACATCCATTAAAAATTAATTAATAATTATGAAAATTACTTTTCAGGTGGTGTCCCAACACTAGCACAATAGAGGCGCTGTTGTTGATGAAGTTAAAGCGTTTAAGCTGAAACAGTGGCTCACTTACTACCTGAGACGGCAAAACTTACCCTGCTGTATCGGATACAACGAAATACTCTATACTGCTATAAGTATAAAATATTTTAACAATAAATAAAATAATAATTTGATGGCCTTTTATTTGTTTTATTTATTTTTACTCGCATAGTCAGAGATAGCCTAGTGTCATAACACTCCGTACTCCACTTTTCACCCGCATTCCAGATATTGTGTGTTGCGTGGCGGAACTCACAGCTGCGTCTTGTCTTGTCACCAGAGCAGAGAAATTAAAATAAATAAACGATCATCTCACTGAGTGGAAATCAAACCCACAACCAATCGTGATGACAGTCAGCCCTTAATTGGTGTAAACATTCCTCAATATAATTATATTTAAATGAATTATTTTTTATTTAAGTTAATCTTATATTAAAATTAATCTCCATTTCTTGATAAACATTCGTTTTGAAGCATATCTATCTATACAACTCTAATTTCATATTTAATTTTTTTATATAAACCATATTAGATTTTGTCATAGGAGCTGGTAAATAAATAAAAATGATATAACATTCTAATTAAAATCATAGATTCATTAACTTACCTACAGAACTTAAAAGAAACTCTGAATTGCTATGGAATCGGGATCCTTTTATAATCCATGGAAACATGGAGTTACTGGCTGCAAATTATAAAAATAATTAATATATTCACAAAATAACTTGTTTACAAAATATTATTTAGTCTTATATCAGGTAATAGTTAAAAACTTTATCCAACTACTAAGCTAGGCTTGTACGATGTGAACAACATGTCGAAGTATTAATAACTTAAGACTTTGCAACTCTTAGCAATTCTGGTACGGCCCGGTATATGTAGTTCCCGCATAAGCTACGGTGTCATGTATCATGAAAGTAAGAAACTAATTACTGACTAATATATAATAAAGATATATTATTTGAAACAATATATTTTATAATTTTTTAAGAAGATGAGCGAAATTTAGTTAGGCATCTTCACATGTTAAAATTGAGGCATTACGTTTTGAGTGGCGAAATTCAACGTGCTTTTTGCGTTAAGTACCAGAACCCAGATATAAAAATATTTTGAATATAATCACTCCCCTTAGTGGTAATCGAACCCACAACCAATCGCGTTTACAGTAAAATGCTGTCCCATTGCGCCTTAGATATGTTATGGTTATTAATAACAATTTCAAAATTGTTCAAGTAAGTAAATGCGCAGTGCGTCCCGCCCGATATAGATTCCTAATCAAAGATGCGGGCTGCAGGAATCTTAACAAATTAGTAGGGGAGCCTTTACTTAGGGTTGACTCTGTGGAAATTGATAAAAAGCCACTTTTCTTAACAAATAATAATATTTATGAAAATAATATTTACTGAAATTACATACATACTACACCATTTTTTTTTAAATGTAATGAATTTGCTGTAAATACAGAACGATTTACATATGATACCAACAAAAAAAATGCTTGTGGAGGTTACAGATGAAAAAAGTTATGTTGAATTTAAATTTATGTAATATATTGCGACCTCAGGATAATAAACTGGCCTAACACTCAATTTCTGTAACTTTCGATTTTATTAAAATCTAACAATAAAAAGCCTATTCTAAGATACTATTGTGATTTTCCACATAAACAATATTTGAGTCGTCTAACTTATATTCAGAGAATGTAGTATAGATATCTATAGATTTTATTTATGGTATTATATATAAGACAAAATTTAATAATCGCCACAAACGCATTTGTACCCACAAACGCATTTTAATTTTTTGCAATTGTTTGTTCATAAAAATATTTGTTTAAGTTTTATGTAATGAATAGTTTGCTAATATATAAGTATTGATATACCATATTATAACACATATACCATATTAAATTTTTTTTTCATTATTTAACTAACTTGCTTTAATTTAGCTTGTCTGTAGCGGTTTTAAATAAAATTTTATCAAATAATAACCATAAACAAATAGTATAATATATATATTATATAAATATATTTTTTAAATATGATTGTTTCGAAAATAATGGTAACCCTACAAGAGGAGAATAAGAAGGTCACATAGGGCTGTCTTGAGTGGACACCACTAATGTCCCGCACAAAGAGCTTTGCATCTTGTACTTAAATGAGACTGACTGCTATTATATTATAATTATCGAGCGCCATTTCTATGTAATGTAGCTTTCGTTAAATGCAATATATATACTATATTTTTTTATTAAATCATAGTTTGTAGTTTATTAACATAATTTAAATAATCAAATATGCTCGTATATAAACAAAGTATTTTATTTTTTATCAAGTATTTTTATTATGAGGCTATAGTATATTTTGGAAAGGTATAATGTGTGTAAGTATAATGACTAATTCTCAACACTTTTAAATATTACAATAAGCTTTGCCTTGACTGTAAGAATATTTTTTCATCTACACAATTTTAGCTGCATGGCAAGTTAGCAGAGAAAATCTGGTGTCATAACTCCACTTCTCCACTTTCCGCCCGAAATCAAGTAATAATAGTTGAAAAAGACATATTTAGAAAACGTATAAAAATTTGAACGCAGCGGGAGGTGGGACGCATGCGCTTAGCGTGTCAGACCGCTTGAAGCGGTTTTCAAGAGGCGCGGGTTCAAATCCCGCTGCGTTCAAATTTTTATACGTTTTCTAAATATGTCTTTTTCAATTTCCTTAGTGTGGGAATAACACTTTAAAAAATGTTAACAAAATAAATAATAGTTACTTTGAAAACATGAACTAACGTATCACGCCTTTATTATCTGAAACCTGTGAACTAACTTCTAGCGATCTGAAACCGAATCCGAACGTTAAGTAAAAAAAAAATTCCTGTAAGGCATAAGTTAGCAACTAAATTCTACATTTTCATTTAAAAATCACCATGAAAAAGAGAACCATAACGATATATTGTTATGAGTATTACCTAAATATTGCTCCTATTATTGCGCTATTGTCTAATATTACACTAGCCCTAAATTATTAAGGACCGTGATACTGAAAAAGAACTTAAATTATTATTTGTATTTTAATTTAACTCTGTCCGATAAATTGGGTTAGTGCAATGTAAGATTTATAACACTATAAAATATGAGGTTTTAAACGGACATCTAATGAGTAATAGTAACACTAATGATACATAGAGAGTCATCTATTCGCGAGTAGTGTAATGCGCACTAATGCCATCTAGGTGCGAGTAGAAAGTACTATAAATAACCGGTTTTTAGGTTCGAACAGACAGAAGTTCACAGTAAACAATTTTTTTTGTATTTTTTTGTAACGTACTTAAGTCTAAATTTTACATTTTTTTATATTCCTAAAATTATAAATATGTTCTACACGGGTAAACGCACAATAAGTAATCACTTGGGCGACAAAACAATGCGCGGCGTTGAATCCTGCTACTCAACATGCAGTCTCAATTTTGGACAGAAAGAAAACAGAGTGTCTTGACACTAAATTCTCTCTGCCTGCTATGAGGGGAAAGCGTAAAGGTAAAAATAAGTTCTTTTATTAATGCCTCAAGATGAGTAAATTGAAAATATCCTTAATTTAAGGCCAAATTATTCTAAGCAAAAATTAATAAGTAAGTACATTTATTGACCTGCGTTACATTCTACATTGTACCTCTTTTGTTAAGAAAAATAAAACAATTTTCTTTGTCAGATCTTGACGTTTCTTCTTAAATGTCGTGTAATTAAATAAGAAATTGTGCAGTTAGGCATTGTACATATAATATGATTAGATGTAGATTTATGCGATTTGTAAGTAAACTTCTTTTAATAAAATTAATTAATTTAATATTCTTTCTTAAAATAAATTAATTATATGACTATTTCATCGCTGTTATTTAGATTTCAGAATGTAAGATGCTACGGAGATCTTCACATTATAGTAGTACATTACAAAGCTATCAAGTTGGGACTCATCATTTAAAAGCTAGGTAGTAACTGATTTATTGAATCTAGGGCAGATTTAGACTTTTCTATCTAACGACTTTATTTTTATTTTAAATAAACATATTTTAATTACCTTTTACAAAGGACTACTTTAAAGTATTCGAAACGTCAAGTTTTCTAAAAGGTACTGATGAATTTACGAGGTGAATTATGTTAAAATATTTGACTTTATTTTCATACAACTATACCAATAGCATTGGTATTAGTATAGAAACTGTCTATATTGGTATAGACAGTTTCAAGACACTCTGTTCTCCACTTTCCGCCCAAATTCCAGACATTGCGTGTTAAGTGGTGGAACTGAACACCGTGCTTTGTCTTATCAGAAGAGTGGAGAAATGACAATAGTGTAATCATTTCTTCCGAGTGGGGAACGAGCCTCTAAACGTGTTTGCAGTCAGATGCTGTCCCACTGCACCAAGATAATCTCAATACTTTTTAATTATCTGTGTCTATTAAATAAGATTAAACGAAATCTTTTATTGTTTATTATGCCAAAATTGTTATAAAAAATATAAATTTTTTTAGATATAAACGCAACAATCACCTTTTAGTTTTAAGATGTGACATTGTGTGTTTAAGAAGGCAAAAAATTAATACTAGTGCGACTAACTTCGCTGTTGAAGACGTCAAAGCTCCTACGTTTCCCGATTCCATTAGCAGTGGTGACATTAAGTAAATAAATAATTCCTAAGATTCTTAATTTTTCTATATTAATGAAACACAATTATTTTCTAAAACTAATAACTAATTTGCTAAAACGATCAAAAATCCAATTGTATAAATAACACATAGCATAGGTACTACTATATAGTAAGTATATATATATATATATATATATAATGGTATAGGTAATGCTTACAAAATAATATAAGCGTTTCATAAAGACATCGTAAAGGGACATCAATTTTTATTTTATAATTTCTTCATGGTTTCACTTGAAGTTTACAAAATATGATTTTCTTTAGATACTTATAAAATAATCAATTTTTAGATTAATAAAAAAAGAAGGCGACGCTGTTGCAACAGATGAAGTCGTATTAGAAATAGAAACTGACAAGACAGCCTTGCCCGTCATGTCACCAGGCAATGGCAAAATTGTCAAATTATTTGTAAAGGACGGCCAAGCTGTCAAATCTCAGCAAGTGCTTTTTCAGGTTATTTAAAAAAACACAATTCTTTTTTAAATTTATAATCTAAACTACGAAACGAACTAGAAAAGCTGTAAACTGTAGTGAAGAGGTTCGCACATATGCATTAATCTATTCCGTAACTTTCGTAACAACGTCTCAATTTCGAACGGGCTGTAAAAAACGCAGTGCAAAATTGATATTTGGTTCCCCATGGCTATCCAGCTATGCGGCAAAAACCACGAAGCTGCAAAAGAAGCTCAGTTTAGTTATCTTTGAATGTCCCTTAACTTAGTGCCTAAATTTGAAAATGCCGATCGTAATGATGGTCATCACTTTATTTATTTATGTAGGACATGAAATTTTATTTGAATGATTATTATTTATTTGAATGATTAATATTTGATTATTAATTCACGTTCCTGATCACTTCGATACTAGTTTTTTTTTTATGTTTATAAATGAATTATTTTTAATAAAATTTAGGTTGATGTAACGGGAGTAGTCCCTACCAAAGCTCCAGCACCTGCAGCACCTGCAGCGCCTACACCCTCACCCGCTGTCGCACCAGCTCAGCCGGCTGCTGCGGTAAAAGAAGCTGCACCTGTCAAAGCCACAGCTGTGCAAAGTGTCGTCAAAAAAGCCGCTCCAGCTCCTCTAGTAAGGACGTTACGTTTGACTTACATAATCTAATATAGAAGCATTTAGAAAGTATAATATTTAACGTTTTCTTTTAATATTTTATTCTTTTTATTATTAACTAGTTTTTTCCCGCAACTTCTTTTGCGTAAACTTTATGACATAGGGTACTTACTTCTATCTTTCACCTGTTCACATTGAAACTATGGCGAAATTTATAAGAATTTACATAAAATTACATTAAGGTGGTAATTTTCATGTCTACGAGACTTCTATATCAGATGTACCATACAATTGTTATTTTGTTGCAGCTTCACGATTTTCTATCTCGGCAGACAAAAAGGACCTAGCCACCCTTTTCCCAAACAAAAATAAATAAAAGCAATTTAAATACAACCATTCTCTCGAGTAAGATTCGAACCTACAATCATTGTGTTTACAGTCAGACGCTCTTGATGCAGCAATGTTCAATGATTTTAAATTTCTAATAAATAGTGTCCGCCATACTAAAAAACTTTGCGGCATTTACTAATTTCTTATAGTTTAGCTAGTCAATTAAGGCTTTTCATAAAATAATCTAGATTTGTCAATGTTATCTGTCAATGGAAATTGCTAATCACGTTAAACAATTTTTGTTAAGATGGCATTTCCTTCATATAATTTAGCTGGACTTATATGTACCTGTTTCAAAGCTTTACTTTTATATTATGTCAAGAGAGGCTCATCGCGATGGACAACATCTGTTGGTGCCAATTCCTTATTTCTTATAGCTTAGCTGGTCTATTATTGTTCTATAACAGATGTTCCACTCTCCGAACTCATTCTACCCGAATCATTATACCCGAAGTCTTGCCCAGAGTTAAAAGCTATACCTAGAGCAAAACAAGTTACATTCGAATCCGTTCAGTAACTACGAACATGTGCTCCGGTACAAACAGATATACAAACATTCTAGACAGACAAAGATTCTATTCTATTACTGTTTTTTACCCCCCTAAATTATTTTTTCGAAAACTTTTTACTGCTTTACTATAGGATAAGTAAATTTATAAAGATCTTTTTTATTTATATTACTTTGATTATTTCCTTACATAAGCTGTTAAACATATGTCCTTGTATATCTTGAAAAATAAACAAAAATTTAAAAAAATATATATTATTTAAATTATGAATTGTATTTATTGTTGGATTATTGAAATAAACATAATTGTTACCTAATTGTTTTTATACATTTTTATTATTTATTAATTGCTTGTTACAATGTTTAATGGCTTTTTGTATTAACAGGCTGCGCAAAGACTTAGCGATCCAACAAAAACGATAAGCGGCAGTCGTACGGAATTAGCTGTTCCTATGAATAGAATGCGGAAACGCATTGCCGAAAGACTGAAAGAAGCACAAAATACAACAGCTATGTTGACAACATTTAACGAATGTGATATGAGGTTTGCATTTTATTTTTAATTATCACCCTTCTCTTGTTTTACAAGACCTTGCTAATTCTTTCTATTTATTATTTTTACTAGTTTAAGTAAAATGATATGCTGAATGTCTAAACCCAATGACTACATTCAAGACTATATTAAAAAAGTTATGGGTCACACGACAGTTTCAAGTTCAGTTTCGCATTCATCATACACATTCTTTGTGCGATTAATCAAAGCGTAATATTAATTTCTATCATCTACCTAGTTTACCCAGCTCATAAGTTCAAGAAATTAAGAACGACATCTAACAGAATATACCACAAATTTAGTCTGCCTCAACTGCAAAGTGCTAAAACCTATTTTTCTGGGATAACCAAGTTCAAGTTACCCGAGTGGAGAACGAGCCCACGACCATAGCATTCAAAGTGTCTCATTGCGCCGTGAAAGCCTTAATACATGTTTAATACAAGTCTTTTGCAGCAAGTTGATGGCTTTCCGTAAAGCGAACTTAGAAACATTTACCAAGAAATATGGTGTGAAACTATCGTTTATGTCGCCATTTTTAAAAGCGTCCGCTAACGCACTTATGGACCAGCCGGTCGTCAACGGTGTTATAGTGGATGATAATATTATGTACAGGTAATCTTATTTTAATGAAAGTAAACTTTCGTGCACGTACACTAAAAATTCTCCCAATTAGAGTAATGTCCCGGCTCTGGTAAGATTAGTCGCGGAGTTTGGTTACGCAAACGTTGGATTACGTAACCAAACTCTGCAAACGCAATGTCTAGAATTGGGACCGGAGAATGGTAGGTTGACTTGACTTGACTTTACTATCTTTGGTTCTCTCTTTTTACCCAGTTATGAGGGAGAATCGTGAAGCTTTAAAAAAATCTTTGCTTGTTGAAGCACACACATATAAAAAATATTATATGCGTGTTAACTCATACCCATCTGGCCATCGCTATATTTACAAGAGTAATTTAGAATTTTTGTTAGTAGGAAATTTAAAAAGAGACAGTTACACATTAACTAACTACACATCACGTAAAACATTAACTAACTACACATGAACATATATGATGGACGAATAGGCTTTATATTAAGATATAAATAATTGGTTAATTTAATTAGTGTTTTAAAGAAATGAATACATACAAAAATATTATTACAAGCTTCATTCCATGACCTTTTAAATATTTTAAAAGTAAACCCTGAAAAGTCAACAACAATAACAAAGCCAACATTGGCTTTAGACAACCTTAGAATAAGACCAGAGTATTGCTACGGAAGATTTTTGATTGAATGGAACGAAATTCAGTCTTTTATACTTTTTAATCAAGTGTTTTTATCAGAAATCTTGATTTTTTTTTTGTTTTTTTTTTTGTATTATAATCACCATACAAAAGTTAGTTGAATTTACCAGACAATACGTTTTAAAGTTATCTTTCACGTCATGGTTTTATATATCGCTCGGCCAATGCTCTCACGGATCAGGCGATCAACAGCGTTAGAACGTACCATTGTTTACAGGTAATGGGCGCGTAATGCCATTACTTCTAGGACAGAGCTTTTACACGGCGGTTTATCTCTCCCTGCCCGAGCATCCCCCTACCACTCCCCTCTGTGTTCGGTTATTTCGTATTAAGAAAAAAAATTTTATTTTCGTTGCTAAGAATGCAATTTTGGCATTAATCGTTTGTTTTAAAAGTTTACGCCATAGATCTAAATTAGAATCTTTCTTTCCTTTTCTAAGTTTAAGTATATAATTATAGAGTACCTTTTAAAACTTAGACATAAACTACGTTATTTTTAAAAAATATGAACGCGTCGGGTTATGAACCCGCGCTTCTCGGAAACCGTCCAAGCGCTCTGACTGCTAAGCTATGCGTTCTATATCCGACTGTGTCGAAATTCTTGTACGCTTATTACAACATATTTTTGTTCTTAGCATCTCTGTAGAGAGATTTTTACAAATTTCTGCTACCCAAATATTATTCTACGAACAATCGTTTGGCAAGAGAGAATCCTATTTATTCAATACTTTTTACATTTTTAAAATCTTATTCAAACACTTAGGAAATGTCGAAATTTGGACAGATTTCAACATTTCGCGCGGGTTCAAATCCCGCTGCGTTCAAATTTTTATACGTCACATTCAAACATTCTGTTTTCAATTTCCTACATAAATAAATATAATAAACTATGCTCTTTACGTATGAGGGATACCTCATTCATTCAATCATTCACACATTCAGAATAGGGTAGCGACTTAATGGGGAATAAGACGAGGAAATCCCTTAGGTATTTTTGAAATATAATCAATTTCTTTTAATGTGGATTAAACTCACTACTACAACCAATTGTATCCTACTTCAAAATTTCGTTAATATCTTTTAATATTAACAAAATATTCATCAAGCTTGTCTTATCAGAAAATGTATAAAGATTCCTTTAAAATACCATGTATTTTGTATAACCATCTTGAGATAATAATTAAAGCCGGTTATAGACGGTTATATTTCATTTATTTAGTACAATTACCAACAGAGACTATGTAGACATTGCAGTGGCAGTGGCCACTCCTAAAGGCTTGGTGACACCAATCTTGCGCAATGTCGAAGCCATGGACTTCCCGCAAATCGAGCTATCGATATCAGCACTCGCGGATAAAGCTAGAAAAGGTATGCAATTCTTACACATTTTAAATGAAAGTATTTTAACCGGATTAATCGCTTTTCGAATAATTAACATGGTGTGCGTTCGATCTCGACTTAAAGGAATGTTTATTGTAAAAAGTTTTTCATTTGTCAGCAGTCTGGTTTGACAAATAGCGTCATTAGTTTCCGCAGCTAAAATTCTTTATGATGATAACATAATAGAGACTTAATGCTACAAGATAGTCTCAGTTTACTTTTTTTAAAAAAAACAGCCAATTCTAAACGCACGACTTCCGGCTTTTTGGCTAAAATAAAATATAATAATATTTATACTTAATCTGTAAAAATAACATGTAACAGGCGTATCGTAAGCCTAAAAACAATACATCAGGATCATAGGAACAGTGTCTGGCGAAATAAAATGTGGCTCACGGCACAAAATACCGATATGCAGATTCTATTACATTCTTTATATTTAGTATAACAATTTAAAAAGGATTACCTTGATTTTAAATGAGTGAAGATAACATTTCGTCTTTTGTATCTACAAAATTAAAATGCAATCATTTTTACCCGCGACGTTACGGAGACGGATGACATATATGTATACGAGTATACGTATGCATAAGGATTCTAATCCGTCTGTGCGTTTAGGATCATCGATTTTTGAAGCCAATTCAGCTTTGCTCTCCAAATGACCCCTCAACTGAACTCAAACAGTACAAAGGAAAATGCCGTGGAA
The DNA here is from genome assembly GCA_038994665.1 of Podotricha telesiphe. Taxonomy (NCBI): domain Eukaryota; kingdom Metazoa; phylum Arthropoda; class Insecta; order Lepidoptera; family Nymphalidae; genus Podotricha; species Podotricha telesiphe. The sequence continues at coordinate 611,819 of JAOYRR010000307.1, read as the reverse complement.
TTCAGGCGGAGTTTGTATTATACGGATGGCCGCTATCTGCCAGTCCGGAGTCCCATATAACCAACCACGTCCGAGGTCCTAATCGGATGGATACCCGTAACGAATTTCTTTAAGAAAAAAAATGTGGACCACTGTCCACCACAGCGTGAGAGATATTAGCCCGGCTAAGGCAAACAGCATCACCCGCGTTGTCATCTACATAGCAATGAATGAATGAATGCCCGTGGAATGCAACATGTCATGTTAACTTTACAATGGAGCTTTGTGCCAGATCCTATTAAAGACCTTTGTGATGTCAAGACTAACTACCATAGCTTCCCCCTTAGCTCAACAGCGACTGCCCAGTGGTGAGTTAGGAACACTAAAGGGTACTGCCGATTGCTAATAAGCTGGTTTTCCTCAAAATAACCAAACAGCTGGGTGTTAATCACGCGCTCCATGACCTTATATATTAAGGAGGTAATCGCAATAAGTCGGTCATTGGATGGATCCGAGTGTCACTTTTCTTGAAGAATAGGTTGAATCATAGCTACTTTCCCCAAAGATGGGATACCGATAGTATAGAAGAGTGAAAATAAGCGCGTTAGCGTCAAAGTAACTTGGGAGCAGGTATACCATCAGGATCACTGGACTTCTTTACGTCAATGTAGGAAAGAGCACGTGCTTGCACCTAGTGATGGATGGTGGTGCTTTTCCATGTAGCCAAGAATACGATGCAAAAAGACTGCATAAGATATCTGCCTTTTCCTTTGCAGAATGTGCCAGAGATCCATCCGGTTTGCGAAATTGTGGTGATGAAGACTTACAAAAATATCCTGCAGCAGATTTGGCAAGGGACTAAAATGCACGAATTCCAGATGGAAAACCTAACAATCTCTTGCCAATGTTCGAACTTAATTCGGATTCCATTCCCTGTCGAATGGTGTCCGTGACGGCGTCTGCACAAATCGAAGGATCACTGGAAAAAGCAAAGCTATCCCCTTGGGTAAGATGCAAAAAACTCTTGCAATCCATCCCAATCTCCAGTAATGCCATACCAACCGCGTTTTAGAATGAGCGGGGGTAACCGAGTTGGGGTAAAGGTGCCTCGAGAGAGCACCGGGCTGTAATCAGATATACCAAGAGATGCGTTGACGGATACGCAGTTACCCTCCGGATATGTATTCAACAGAAAATCCATTATGGTGATATCAGACAAAAATTGGAAGAGACAATATGCCTTGTCATCATTCCTGCGCGGTCGGTTTTGTGTGATTCATGCCACTCTGTGTGGTGGGCATTAAAATCGTCAAGAAAAATAAGTTTCACACTAGTATAGCGTTCGAGCAGTAATCTGCAGCCTTTCAATGTGGTCAAAGAGGCGTCGACTTCGGTGTATTCGCTATGGAACCTATAAAGACACGCGTATATGTGAGTTAAGCCACTAAAGTCTACGCGTGCCCACAACATTGATAGGTCACGAGTCTCTATGCTGTCGAGTCGCTGCCATCCCTGATGTACACACACAGACGCCAGCCTAGTTAATAAGGGCGTGTTAAAGTGTGTATTCTGGGTACAGACATGAAATTATCAGTGTAGGACCAGGAACTGTCGAGACCACCACAATCCAAGGAAAAAGGAAGTGTGGGACTAAAGGGAGAGCTAGCTTTCTTGCCATCAAACCGGAGCACATCATAAGATATTTGGCGGTTCGCTTATGACATAGTAGTTGCGAGCCAGTCGGAGTATGAATCTTCTACCACCAAATACTCTTAGATATGTGTAACGGTGGCAAGTCACCTGGGGGCGCTGCAATAAACATTTGTTTATGCAAAAGCAAACTGCAAGTCCGATTTAGATGTGGTTTATATGTTAATATATTTAAATATATTATATAGATTTTTAAAGCTTACATTTCAAATTGTTTTGTAAATTTCTTATTTGTTACACTAACTTTCGTTGCACATTCGTTACGGATTAGACACAATAACTTCAAAAGTCATGACTTACTTATATCGTTATTGAAGGATATTGAAGGAGAAGCTAAAACTGCAGTTTTCCAGGTAGGCTAACGCCCGGCGACATGCAAGGCGGCACGTTCACGATCAGCAACGGCGGCGTGTTCGGCTCGCTGCTCTCCATGCCGATCATCAACATGCCGCAGTCCGCGATACTGGGCATGCACGCCATTGTGCAACGACCCGTCGCGGTACAGGGGAAGGTGATGTTATAACTGTTATGTTATTTAAATAGTTGATTTTCTAGCGAGTATTAAATTGTATTTTTTTTATATGTGTGTAAATAAATTCTAATGGTACACTCCGTACACAATTTTGAAGATTATAATATATACGCTAAATATGAAAACTCAATGTCTTTAAGTGATCAGATTAGTTAAATTCAATGCTATATGCAACCAAATATCTTATAAAAGTATACTTTGATAAAGTAAATATCACAGCAGGTGTATTGTTTACCATTTAAATTTACTACAACGGATGATTGTCATCGAAAATTGGGCCCAAATTTTTACCGCCTGTTGCCATGTGGCCCTGGTGGTCCTGGTGCTCCCAGCTTATGTTGCTAAGACGCTATTTCGATAGGTAAATTTTCGTAAGCCAGATTTTTGTTTTATATAAGCCATTCGTGTCTAATTATTTATATAAAATCTTATCGATATACAACTATACTCACTTATATACATTTTTAAGTAAGTCATATAACTTTCAGCCTCACTTCACACTTTTAGCGCTTTGACGAGTCCCAAGATTTTTTTTTCCTATTTTTTAGAATTTAATTCCTAAAATATATTTCATATCCTCAGTGTATGATTAACACTTTAAAGCTTCACTTGCCAAGTGATTATTCTTAGTAGTAATCTCTGGGTAGAAGAAATTAGTAAAATTCTCTGTACAGTGATGCTAACAAAACTAATTTGTAACAAGCATGTGAGAATTTCGATGTAGCGCATAGAACGTATAGCAGTCAGATCGCTTATTAGTCTTACATTAAAAATTTCATACGTTTTCTAAAAATGTTTTTTGTATCATTAGTGTGTGAATAACCATTTATAAGGTTAAAACTTCTTAAAAATGTTACAATAATCATATATTCTACCCATTATACAGCGAAAACCAACTTTCTTTAAATAACTATACACGGGCTGTCTCCTTCCATTCTTATTTTATACACACTAATGCACTAAGCACGCCCTCGCAATAGTTTTCTAACCTATCCGTTGAATCCCATTTGATTTCCGAGTTCACCTGACTGCACCCGCCCCTTACATTTATATGCAAGCTGCGCTACGAGGTGTGCTTTTAAATATATCTATTATAATATTATAATATCATCATATTAATTATATATAACACATATGTATATTTTTAAATTTGTTATTGATATTTTAAATATCATGCAAAGTTTTATTCTGCCACTGTCTTACTTAGGTGGGAATTGCAGAACAGAGTGTCTATAAAATTATATGCGTAAGAAAAAAGCCGATACCTGCGTCTTATACGTAGGGGGAGACCTCGGTTGACCTTCGAGAACACAGTATCAATTGATACTGGAGGAAGGTCACGTAAAAAGTATGAGGATTTATGAAGAGGTTGATGAAAGTGCATGAGGTAAAAGAACTATGCAAGGACTATAGCGTTCGACGCTCCGTTCTCTCTGAATACCCCGTGAAGGTTAAAGCGTGAAGCCAAAAAAAAGTATAAGGTAGACACAGAGAGTACAGTGACGTACGTCGTTATGTTCAGAGTTGAGAGTTTAGGTGCTTGATAATAAATTATCTTAGTAAGTATCTAAATATCTAAAAGTAGTTCCACACCATAGATCCAACCCTCAAAAAGGTGGTCACATCGGCTCTAAATCGGCCAAATGCGAGCCAATGCGAATTTATATTAAACCAAAATAAAAAATTCGGATTAATAAAAATTAAACGTGTTTTTATTGTGTCGATAAGTTATTTTATATCACATGTGAGTTAAAATAATTTCTAAGCTATATTTTGCTTCTCTAAGCTATTCATTGCAATCAATTAGGAAAATAACAAGAATGAATAACAACAGATTTTTTATTGAAACTAACCTTTCATATTAAGTATCTTTAAACACTGCCCCATCGCTCCATGTTTCCAGTATCATTACATTAATATTTTATGAATTCAAGTTGTATTTTTACAAAAGTTACACGGGCGCATGAGTAGGTATGTACTACTCCTCTTAATACTCCGTGGAATACCTAAACTTTGTATAAAGAAGGTTTGCAGAAAGTCAATATTTTTGAAAATAATGCACTAGACAAAATATACCATACGTTTGACATACAAACTAAAGATACTATTGTACAAGTACGTTTACGTTTACGTTATGTAATGCTAGAAGTATTTTATGCTAGAAATGATTTGTCTCTATACTTTAAATGTCAAAAGAGGGAAAACTATTGCGGCGACACAGATCACTTTTGACTCCAAATAAATAGTCTATTCATCACTGAAGTGTAAATCTTTAAAATCCTTAATACTACGTAAATGATGCTACAACAACGTGTTTACAATGAACGGGTATGTCATAGTTTGTTTTAACCGGGTGATACTGATATTTATTTATGTAAATTGCAGGTGGAAATAAGGCCAATGATGTATTTAGCTCTGTCGTACGACCACAGACTCGTAGATGGTCGTGAAGCTGTTTTGTTCCTACGGAAAGTAAAGTCAGGCGTTGAAGACCCAACATCTATTCTTGCTGGAATCTAATTACAATATATTATAATTTTATTTAATAAATAATGTTACTTGAATAGCAGGTCTGTTATTATCAATTAAACATTGAATTATATTTTTTTTTTTTTTAATTAACAAATAGTGTCGAATGACAAAGAATAACTTTAAAACATTTTTATAAAATTACCATCTTAATGGTAACCTTATCCTAACCTTAGTCAGTAAGCAATTGAATTATTGACAATGATGCCGTACGATTTACAAAAAAAATGTAAAAATGCTTTTCGTGTTGATAAAAAGTTGTAACGTAGAAATAACACTATTCATAACACATCATAACTATAAATCTATAAAAACAAGATATATTTTTTTCTTTTCATAATATGTTGTATGTTTTCAGTAGCATTGATATTTTCACGAGCCACGCTTGATTCATTCAGAATTTCAAATTTCCCGCGAATAACAAAGCAGATAAAAAAACATGCAAATAAATTTTAAAATTATTTTTTTAAAAAAATTATTAATATTTGTAATAAATTAGTCAATTTAATAATTATTATAATTTTAAGTCTTGGTAACACATGGTACTTCTTGTAGGAATAAAAATAATATTATTTTTGACATCGGCTCATTCTGTAGTATATCTGTTTGTTTTTAAACATCTTGACAGAGTACGAAACTAAATTGATCCAATTTGTTTGTTTTGTTCTGATAAAAATTGATGTTATTATTAAGGAATATTATAGAAATATTTAATAAGTGTAAAGACATTTACGTAAAATTTACACAAGTGTTATAATATGAAGTGAACTTGACATGATGCGGCGAGGTCATACAGGAATTGGCGGATGGCGCAATGAAAATCCGAGACATTTTAAGTCTCGGAACAGCAACAATTCACACTTTAGAAGCTCTAGGAACTATAGATTACTAGATTCACCTAGGTAAGTCTTACTGATTTAATTAAATGGGCTACAAAGCAATCGGCCACATCCATTTATGCCAAAGAGCAGTTTTGCTTACCTACAGATTTATGTTATTTTCCCAATTGATTGTAATGAATAGCTTAGAGAAGCATAATATAGTTTAGGAAAAGCTTTGAATTCTTTATTAATAACTTACATTGATATTAAATAAGCAGAATCGGTTATATATTATTTTCAGATTCCCGCCACCCATTTCAAGGTCACTACGACCACCGTATCATCCTCATTCCGAAAATCAAGATCAAAATTTATCAGAAAATGCAGAAAGAAATAGATATAGAATTAATAGACACAACAGATATAATGATCGTCATGAACCATACCAGAAACCTCACCAACAAGGCGACAGACAAATGTTACCAATGCTACAACAATCAAGGTTTATTAATGACCACAGAAATACTTTTTCAGACTCTACAAGCAATCATCAATTTTATGATGATAGCTCTATACATATAAATAGCATGGGTGATGTAGACCATCGCCATTTTAATAATCATCAAAGGGACAGTTACAGACATCCGCCTTTCTCAAATCCATGGGCTCCAGAAACTGACATACCACAATCAATTGAAAGACCTCACAACAAGCCAGATAGTTTGGATAGAGAAAGTTCAGGGGAAATATATAAAGCATCAGCAAATTATACAGGGCATAGACCACCTGCTTCTGATCATTATGGCTGTAATCCTACGCACTCATTTTCTACAACTGATAATTCCCGCACCTTTAGTCGATCTGTAGATGACACTGTTGATATAGTGAGAAGAAGATTGCAAAACCGCAATGAACCTCAAATCACATCAGAAAATTATATTGATAATCAAAGCAGTACTAATGTGGATAGTCAAATGTTATCAGAAACTGGTGATTGTTTAGCAAATAGTCAGCAAGAGACACCCACCAAGAAAAGATATCATAAACAAAAGCACATTGCCAAATCAAATTGTGCTAAAATAAAAAATAAAATTGTACACCAACTATTTAAAATGGATAAAGAAAAAATTCACAAACTCATGGATAATCCAAATTCTTCACATAAATTTGAATATGCTATTAGTAGTCTAATAACAGAGTCTCAGAATAGCTTTAATAGACATTTAAGGTCAGCAGCGGAAAAATCTCTCTCTAGTACAAGTGCAGAGTTTATGGAAAACGATAATAACACAATATATGAAGATACTTTTTTAAAACAAATGCAATGCATTCTTGATCCGCAAGATACAGTTTTCCTTGAAGATATAAAGCCAATTGTAATGGCAGAGTTAACTAAAGTTTTGCAAATTGATGAATTTGATCAAAAGCTGAGTATAAGTGAGGATGATACTTCTTATAAACATCAAGACGAACCTCACAACTATAACCAATATGCGAAACACAAACAAAGTAGCTATGTAGAATATACTCAAAGCCATACAGTTTCGCACAATTTGTCTCATACACAAAATACAAGACGTAAGAGTTCTGATGGTATTTCCAGAAATTATATTTCTTATTTAAATAGTGATCCAAACTATAATGAATCTGATAAACCATATTTTTATAGACGGACAAGAAGTAAAAGTTATAATTATAATGCTGAAGTTAGTACTTCATCAGAAAATGAGTTTTACAGAGCCATTGAAAATGAAGCTACTGAGAATGTGAACAAAACCTCCACACAAGAACAGTATTTTAACACTAACACGGAGCAAATATCTGAAGAAGATGATCCATTTGCAGAATTAGATCAACAATATCATGTGGCCGTTGACCATGATTTTATAGAGAATGATGACATTTCCCTTCCTAATCAAAGTAATATAAGTAACACTACATCAAATGTTATTAACAAAGACTTAAAAGTAGAACCACAGTCACCTGATAAAAATTCTAGAATTATGGTTGATATTATAGACAGTCAATTACAAGACACAGCTAAGTCACCTGTTAAATCATATGCTTCAGTAAGTACGACAAGTCCTCCTGAAAAATCAAAATATAATAATAATTTACGATGTAGTCAAGGAATATCCAGCCCTGTTATGTTAGTACAAGATAAAGATATCAATAGTGTACATGAAGATACTAATGAAACAAGTAGCTCAGACCCTAAAGATATAACTAAAAAAAATGAAAATGACAACCCAACTACTGCACTAAAGTCTGCAACAACAACCAACTCTCGTAAGAGATCTATTGAACAAAGACCTTCACATCGAAAGGAAAAAAGGAAAAAAATTGAATCATGTCAAACCGAATCTAGTATGCAAGATTGTGCTCCAAAAACCTCGGAGAAATGCGAAGAACCCAAAAGCATATTGAATGTTTTTATCCATAGAGAAGAGAATAAAAATGTATGTAAAGATAATAAGAAAGTCACCACCTCCAATGATAAAAATTTTACAGAGAAACATGTTAAGAGAAAAGAAACCCCTAAAAAGGCAACTGATACTAAAAAGCGAAAAGATTCCACGTCCAGTCAACCCACTAGTCCTATTGACTATAGTTCTAATATTAATAATCTAACTCCTACAAAATCAGATATTAAAACCACACTTAAAACAATAGATATGTTTACTGAACAACCACGAAAAGTTAATATACATCATGCTCATAGAAATACCGCACCGACACCAAGTGTCACCCCAATACCTAAAGCTTCTTTAGACAAGACGACTAAAGCAAAATCGCCATTCTCTAAGCAAATCGTGAAAAGACATGTCGCTGTACAAGTTTTAAGAAAATGCCCTACAAAAGAGACACAGACTGACAAGAAGAAAGTAATTCACAAAGCAATACAAACGGATGTAATAGTTTCTGACAAACCAGTTAGGCAGTCAAATGATGTATTTGAGAGAATGAAAGAAATCGATTTGGAGATACAAGTTTTACTGCAAGAGAAATTCAAATTATATAATTCAATTGAAAGTAAGGAGTCTAGTAACAATTCAATGCAAACATTAGGAATGACAGTATTAAATGTTGATACATTTGATGAAGAAAATGAAATTGCTGAAGATTCGTTAAATGAAGATACTATAGTTGATGATTTTACAAATATACCAGTAGAAGAACTAGAGAAAATAGCACTAGAAAGCGTCAGTCAAGATGAAATCAGTGAATCACCTAAAATACAAAAAAGAGGTCGTCGTCGAAAAATTTCGAGAAATGATTCTGTTAAATCAGGAAGTCCAGCATCTATTGGGAGAAGAAAAAGCAAGAAACCAAAATCGCCAAATATATCTTTGATAGAACAAATAATTACAGATGATAGGCCTCTAGAAGATATAATATCGCTAGATGACTTAGAAGTACCTCAAACAAAAGCTAAAACCCAAAAAAAACAAGTGGCGAGGAAAAAGGCTCCTTGCAAAGATAGCTTTGAAAAATCGACTCCCAGTACTAATATTGAAATGAAAGATTGTTCCGTCGTTTTATTAAGGCTTGATCACAATGATTTACTAAAACATATACAAACTATTGAATTCGAGAGAAATGATAATGAAATAATTCTAGAACAGAAAATGTATGAAAGTAATATAAATACAATAGAAATCTCTGAACATTCACCAAGAACAAACGAAGCTGTTTTTGTGGAAGAGGTTGTAAATGACTTACATCTCGATATGCTAGATGTATCAGAAGACATAGTAGTGGGAGACAGCTGCGAAGTTAAATGTATGGAGGATAAGGAGGTTGTTGTGTCTGTGCCTGTAGCAATAAGTGAAGAAATTATCTTAAATAACAGTCAATCGTCAATAGAAGAGGTCTTGCCGGTTCTCAGTCAAGGTGAAGAATGCAAAGTGTATGACTATTCTGCAGATGAAAACTTGCGTCGTGATTCTTTTGTGGTGTCTGGAAATGCTGACGCCGTTCTCGCTATAGAGGTAAGTTTTATTTAAATATAAGCTCACATTCGAAACAAGCAATAAATATGAGTTAACTTAAAAGTTCACTTAAGATTTAAATTTAAATTTAACTTAAATATGACTTAAGTTTAAGTGCTTAGGCTACCATGGCGCAGTGGGAGAGCGTGCCGTCCCGGACAGCGAAAATTATTAGTAGTATTACAATAATTTAAGTGAATTATTTTCTTTTCACTCATCTGGTAATGTTGAGTTCTGTGCTCAAAAATACAGTTAAGAAAATTTGGGCGGAGAATGGAGAATGGGATGTCCTGAAAATAGGTCTAATCGGATTACTGCTATGCGGGAAAAAGCGTGAAGAAAAACATACAAAATTTTACGTAATTTATAATCATTTGTTTCATTTCAGTGTGTCGATACAAACTTCCTAGCGGCGTGTGTCGACGGTAACGTCTATTACTTTAGTAACGAGGGGCAACTCATCACGACGCTGCGAGGTTCGAATCTCGCGGTGACATGTTTAACCATTGTCAAAGACAAACATGAAACTACTGTGTATACCGGATCTTTGGATTCTCGAATACGTTACTATGACTTGGAGGTGATTTTTTTTATTACAGACTTTTTTCCTTCTAAATTTTAGACATTCAGTGGTACCCAATCCAGTATGGAAGAATATTATATTATTAGGATAAGATTTTTTAGACCATTGCTAGGCAGTGTCTGACTGTAATCGCGATTAGTTGTGGGTTCGATTCCCACTCAACGGAATTATCATAATTTGATTAAATTCATTTCTCCGCTCTGGTGAACAAAACAAGGCGCGGCGTTGAGGTCCTCCACTAAACACGCTATGTCTCGACACTTGACAGAAGAGAAAAACTTATATCATTAAATTAAACATTTATGCATTTATTTTTCAGACTGGCTTAGAAAAGGGACCTGAGTGTAATGTATTGAGTCCAATACAAACAATGGATAGAGCATGGGATACAGTGTTTGTTGGTACAAGGACAGGATTTGTACTACAGTTTGAATGCAAGGTATATTTTGTTTTAAGTTTTTAATTATTACTATACGTATTCATATTGTGATATAGATTTGAAGAATAGACACTTTTTAAGTTTTTTAAGTGTATCAGAATTTAATTACTTAATACAAAAGTAAGTTATTTGTTCACAAATTTATTAAAATAATTTTCATGGCCTATTAAATGCCTTATATAATAAAGGATGTCACTTAGTAATATGATTTTTTACATCATATATTTGTATTTGTTTAACAGTAATTTTCAATTAAAAATATTTTTATAAAAAAATGTATTGTATCCATTTTTTTATAATTTCTTTGATCTATTGTTACAGAACAACATGTTAATACCTGTTAGTTCGGTCAAATTCTCAGATCAGAACATTCTAGCACTGAGGGCCATGAAAGAAGGTCCCCGGAAAGTGCTTTTGGTTGCCGCTAGATCTGAAAATGTGACAATAAAGGATGCACAAACTGGTCTTTTGCTAAGGACACTTGCGGGCCCCAACATGACAGTGTATACACTGCTTTATGAAGATGGCAAAGTGTATTGTGGTACAAGCAGCCATCAAATACATGTGTTTGATTATACTGTAAGTTTATGAAAGTGGGAAAATTTTACTAGATATAATGAAATATATTAATTTGATAAAATGTGTTGAGAAAAATTCCAATAAATTAAATATATAACATTTTTTAACATTTTAAAAAGTGTTTTTCACACACACAGAAATTGATAAATATTTTTAGAAAACGTATAAAAATTTGAACACAGTGGGATTCCAAACGCGTGTCTTGGAAAATGTTTTCTAAAAATGAGTTTTTTAAATATAAAGATTAGGCTTATGGGTCAAACAATATTAGTTGTTAGTAGTAGTGATAATTACACAAAATTAAATTATGTATTATGCTATAATATGTACGTTTTTCTTCGTACATTACATACCATTATCCGGATTTTTGATCATCTGAATGCCTAATGACAAGAGTTAGTCTGGTTAATCAAGCCTTAATTTTGTATCAATTGTTTATAATATACCTATATTTAATGTTATCTTACTAAGTTTTAGATAAACCTGCGCAAGAAACTGTAAATTTTTTAAATAAATATATTTTTTAATTTTATTCTCAGAGTGGCAGCCACGTTGGCACTCATGAGGGCGGTAAGGGCGCAGTGTGCTTGCGCGCTAGCGGAGGCCTGCTGTTCGCCGGCTGCTACGACGGATGCGTCTATGTGTACAAAGAAGGGGAGGGCCAGCCCTTCGCTCAAATAAGAGGGCCTAGCCTTATGTTACTCTCACTAGCTGTTGTTGGCAGCAAGGTAAAAATCTGAACCAGCATATACAATTTTAAAAATATAGGGATTGGGATGTTTTATTTATATGGGGAATAAGTCATTCATACAAAAATATCAAGCAAATGAAACAATTTTTGGTGAAACAGTATTTTATTATTCAATGAGTAGCTAGCATTTTTTTTGTGCAGTCTACAGCTATTGCTGGTATGCTACTAGCCATTTTCTTTTGAGCCTTCTTAACATGGTTTCTGTACTTAAGAGGTGTTTGGCAAGCATATTAGGGTGTCAGTCTATTCTTGATTTATAAGATTCGAGTCCGTCTTTTATCTCCTTCTTAATGGTTTTTATATTGAGTTCTTGGTGTAGCCTGTCATTGGTTATTTTTTTTTAACATTTTATAGTGTTACACATTTGGGAAATTGAAAATTTTAAGAAAACGTAAAAAAAATTGAACACAGCAGTATTCGAACTTGCGCCTCTTGGAAACCGTCCAAGCGCTCTGACCGCTAAGCCGTGCGTTCTACATCTGGCTACGTCGAAATTTTATACGCTTTTTTTTACAACTTATTTTTGTCAGCAATCTCTATAGAGAGATTTTTGCTAATTTCTGCTACCTTAAGATTATTTATTCTACGAAAATTCGTTTGGCAAGAAAGAATGCTATATATTAAAATTAACATTTTGAATTGTTACTCACACACTTAGGGAATTGAATGAATTGAAATTGGAAACATTTTTAAAAAACTCAAAAAAAAAAACAAGATTACGCTCCGTCAGTTTCTCTCGATGGGATACTAATTAATGTGTCATTTGTTGCAGATCATCGCTGGCTACAAGGACAGGAGTTTGTATATATGGAAGATACCACTATGTATTTTACAAGAAATGATACTTTAAATTTTTACAAAATTATATAGATTGCACTATGATGTTTTGGTTATGTTTTGTCTCTTAAGTATTTAGATTTTACTTATACCATGTATATATAACTAATAAATTAATATAAATGGGTTAACCACTTGATTTAATTTAAAATAAATTTGACTCGATTATTTTGATTTTATATATATTGACAGGACCTTTTTATCTATGTATATAATTTATTTACCTAATAACCTCGCCCACTGGTTGCTTCGCTCGGCAAACGCCGCAGGCAACATTCAGCAGGCGTGGCATGTTATTATCGACCGATAAGCAGTGTTGCCAGAACTTTTGAAACATTTTATGGTACTTTTGTCTCTCGTGCTACTTTTATGTTACAATACAACTCAAATGGTGCTTTGAATTTATTTTTGCTCCTTACATGCTACTTATAAGTTACATGTTACGAGATTGAAATCTTACAATGACATCTATATCACAAACAATAAATATGAAAGTATTTGTTTTCCGTGTTGTGAAATCGATTTATAGGGAAAACCGTTGTTGTTAAAAGGTTTAAAGTCAAAATAAATATTGCCAAAACAATGATGCAAATGAACAAAATATGTCAATAAAAAAAACGAATGCCTACATAACTCGTGGTCGTTGCAAAAAAAAAGAAGCATATAATGTTGTCAAAATATGTCGATGATGATGCTAGTGAAATAGTGTGATGATACCTTTGTCGTCCAAATGTTACGTTTTGAACCGTCTCGTGTTATATTTGACTACTGGCAATAATGCAAAATTTTACCACTGATATAAAAATATCAGCCGGCGTAGCGGCAAAAAGATATTTACGTATGTTACAGTTAAAACCCGTTCTTAATAAGAACTTATTTTTACTACATGCCTATGTTGGAACCAGAATAAACTTGTGCTCAAAATGAAGTATCAATTAAATACTGTTATTAATTTAATATTAGATTTTATAATCGAACAAGTTTTTCTGTAGTACAATAGACAGATGTATTATTATTCAGCTACTTCTTTCCTAAATTTGGGACATTGGGTGTTGAGTGGTTGACCTCAACGCCGCGCTTTGTCGTGTCCACCAGACCAGAGAAATTATATATATGATTTATGATCATTCCACCAAGTGGAAATGGAACCCACAACCAATCGCGATTAGAGTCAGATACTGTCCCACTGTGTACATTTATAATATCAATATTTTTAAACAAAAATAGATAAAAAATTACCAGTGAATTAACTAAAGAAGATTTTAATATAAAGGTATACCTTTTTTATGAATTTATTTTTTAAACTAAAAAATAGCAAATATCATAAGAAAGTCCCTTCCAGATATCGAACGACAAACAGCTCGGTTTTGTATGCCCCATCACCCTATATCACCTCACAAGGCAACACGCAACAAATAGACTCAACTCATAACAACTATTTCAACAATATGCAACTTTAGGTTATCGAATACCCAACATACATTATAACTGTAATGGCTGCAGCCATTTCCAATCTCATTTACAATGTGAAACTTATGATGTCATACATGAGATTATGAAATCTAAAATATATTCTACAAATTACAATTGCAATTAGCTTTGTAAAATAATAAGCTAATCTGTATTATCGAAAAATAAAATCTATTTGCGACCAAACTGATAAGTTATGAACAGCAGTTAATACTTAAAATCATTATATTACAAAACGCTTTTCAATATAATTTCTTTTAAAACAGTGACATATATTAGAAAACTAAATTTACACAATATCTATCTAATATTTAATTTTTATTCACGTTACATCATAGGTATATAATAAATAGTACAAGTGTTGGATAATAAATATATTATTTAAAGGATTTCAGGTTATTAATTTTCAAGCATTGCAATTTCGGAACGTAATTCATTTTTGCCAAGTGGCACTCCTGCCATATAGTGAGTTTCTGACTTACGTCAGTGTGGGTGTCTCAGTGTCGGCGGCCATTATTCTACGTATAATATTATAATTTTTTTGTGTTTTGCGCTGTACTATATTTGAAACAAAGAACTATAGTATATTATACAAACTCTTCTTTAACATTATTGTGATTATATAACTATTATAGTACAAAATGAATCCAGAATAGTAAGTATTTTTTACTATGTTATGTGAAACAAGGATGGGCAGAATTTCTTTTCAATTTTAGCATGTTCATTTAGTGAGAAACTATTTACATATATCTTAGTAATAATAAAAACGATACGCTATATACCTATTTAGACATATTGTAAATTACGTTACTATAATATCGAACGGTGACTCATTACGATTTTAGTACCAACAAAATCGAAACGTAATCATGAAAATCTGTGTGAAGGGTGTTCTTAACTTCTTACGTTTTTGCTTTTCACTTCCGCCAGAGTAAAAAAACAAATACCACGCATAATGTATAACTTTTTGTTAATTTTATTGTGCATTTTGTCTCCTTTGTTTAATAAGACAAGGATACGCCTCCCAACGAGGTCGAAGATTTATGCGTGTTTATCGTTTCGTACTTTATTGAAGTTAATTGTGCACTAGCATCAGATGTAAGTTACTGTAATGTCATTGTTTTTAGCGATTACCTCTTTAAGCTGCTTTTGATTGGCGACTCTGGTGTGGGAAAGTCGTGTCTTCTACTCAGATTTGCTGATGATACATACACAGAGAGTTATATCAGCACAATTGGGGTTGACTTTAAGATTAGGACTTTAGATTTAGATGGCAAAACAATTAAATTACAAATATGGGACACAGCAGGGCAAGAGAGATTTAGGACGATAACATCATCTTACTACAGAGGCGCACATGGAATCATTATTGTTTATGATTGCACAGATCAGGTAATTACAATTGTTTACATTTGTATATAGTTCATGGTTTGTTTATATGGTTTATTGTTTTATTCCATTATTTGTTTTAGAAGATATTCTACCTACCTCTACGATACTTTGTAATGGCTTCAATGTCATAAGTGATAAAACATGATGCTATAATAACTAAAGTATAACTCACATAAAAGTATACCTTCCAAAAAAATAAATTTGTTCGGTGCTGAAAATTGTAAATTTTAAAAGTACATATACTTCACATTCTTAGATAGCCATAATTCTTTTTACCCATATTTTAATATTGAATGTTGATATTTAAAGTAAATTTGCATATTAATAGCTGGAATTTTGTCCTTATAAAATTATTATGGCACGACAGGTTTTATAAAGATATGATAATTACAAAAAATATAGTTAATATTCATGTCATGTAATATTGAGGACCTGACAAATAAATTGCAATAAATAAAATTAAGTTGTTAGACAAAGTACTCTACAAAGTAAATGTCATATACTTTAAATAGATTATAACATTAACAAATACTATTAAACCTTATTTTTTGTGAATTCCATAAAGTATCTTAAAATTATTCAAAGGAATGACAGACAAAGGTCAGACATGATTAACTTCCCCTTAACTTAAGGTTGTGAAATTTAGAACTTTATAATTGTAACATGGCAACATCTTATTTATTAAAATTAAAAAATTAACTTATTTCAATTATTATGATTATTTGTCCTAATATAAAATTCTTTTATAGTGTTGTACTTTGTTATAATGCTAACAAACAAATCATAATGTTACTGTCTTTATTGGTCATATTGAAATGGTAGTGATATGGCTCTTATTCTTAACTTACTTTATGTTCTTGTTTGTTAAACCTAAAATATATTTTAATTACATTATAAATATTAATATTACTGTGCTTTTCTCCCAGGACTCATTCAGCAATGTGAAACAGTGGCTGGAAGAGATTGACCGCTATGCATGTGACAATGTCAACAAGCTGCTTGTAGGCAACAAGTGTGATCTTACCACAAAGAAAGTTGTTGACTACACTACTGCTAAGGTATGACAATATATATATATATATATATACATATATATATGTATATACATGGCAATCAAATTAGAGTTATTGTGTGTTAAGAGGTGTAATTCAATGCCACACTTTTTTATCAGAGCATTCAAATTATTGAAACATGATCTTTTCTATGGGTGTATATGTATAAGAGTATACAAACTCCAATTTTATTTATTTGTAAGATGTTTCAGAGTTTAACACCACTTATATTACTATAATTTTATTTTATGGTAATTACTGTTATTAAGGCATTATCATATACATTTGTTCAATCTAGTGTAACTTAATATAATTTTTTAAAATGCTTTTAGAATCTACAAATACTTTTATTTTATTTTATTATTCTGGTTTATTTGTTTCTTAGATAAGAAAGTGCAATGATCTCCCTCTTTGTTTACTATGTGTGTAAATTCTTTCAATGCATCATCTTTTATTTTATCTTGGGTTTTAGCTTGGGTCTTCGCCAAGTTTGCAGAATATTTCAAATATGATAGATAGTATTTACAGTAAGAATATGGTATTTGTTATATCAAGTTCTGTGTATTAGTATCATGGTAGGTTTTTATTTAACTAGGTTGAACTTTTATATTTCAGTTTAGTTAGTCAAGAACATGGATGGTAATTCATTAAGAAAAAAAATAAAGTAAAAAAAAAATACATTTAAAATATATTTATTATCCTATTCTGGTTAGAAAAAGTGTGGCATAGAAATCTACTCCCTGACAATAGTGTAGAACCTGAGTAAATTATTAGTAGTCCCCTGTGGAAGCGCAGGAGATGGAAATTATATAATACATAAAAAAAAATTATAATTATTATTCTGGCCACCGTGGCGCAGTGGAAGCCTAACTGTAAATGCAATAGGTTGTGGTTTCGATTCCCATTAGGGATAATGATTACATTTGAAAAATTTTTATTTCTCTGCTCTGATGGCAAACAAGTACTCCGCTGCTAAACACGCAATGTCTCAATTGGACGGAAAATGGAGAACAGAGTGTCTCGATACTTGGTTCTCTCTGATTGACCTGCTATGCGGGAAAAAGCGTGAGGCTGGAAAAACATAACTAACTATTAACTGGGCAATCTTGTGTCACTCTAAAATTTCTTTAAATATTTATAAAATTGCTATAATCTTTTTTTATGACTGTTTATATATACATATAAACAGTATACATATAAACAGTATATATAACATATATACATATAAACAGTATATATACTAATAAATAAATATATATATATATTTATTAATTGTATTGTGGCGCAGTCGTGAATGTTGGATTGTACGCAATATGTATAGGTTCGTATTTCAATAGTTATATTTCTTTGCCCGCGTTGTTTATTAAATGACATTAAATAACTGCTATAAAATATCTGATACGTATTTTTTCATCAAATAAAACAATGTACACTCCCAACAGCAATACGCGGAACAGCTTGCGATACCATTCCTGGAGACGTCAGCCAAGAACTCTACGAATGTGGAGCAGGCGTTCATGACGATGGCGGCTGAGATCAAGGCGCGGGTGGGACCGCCCTCTGCCGGCGCCGCGCCCGCAGGCGCCGCCGTCAAGATTGACCAGGGACGCCCCATCGACACCGGCAAGTCCTCGTGCTGCTGAACACGCCACACGGTACGCATACATTATATGTTTCATATGATCAATTGTACTAATTGGTTTACTATATGTGTTACTGTACTAGTGGTACAACCCTATTTTTCATATTGAATTCATCGTAATACCTGTGGTTCGTTCGTTGTACAACCCTATTACATACGTACTTGTTGTACACTATATTGTATGTCTATTTATGCATGGTTGGTGCAAGTTTGATATTATATTTTGTAGAAGGAAACTTAGTGATTTACCAATATTAATTATATTTTTTTTTGATTTTGATTTTTATGTATAGTACAGGTGCATGTGCTTGTTGCAGGGTGGCGGTGTGCAGCAGCCGTGTCGGGAAGCCGCACCCAGCTGTTAAAATGCAATTACCACAAATCGCATCCTTATTATATTATAAATAAATAAATGATATATATATAGTGCCGTGTGGCGAATGTTAAGCTAACTCCCTTAAGTTGCTATCGTCGAGGTGAAATGGATGGATGTTTGTTTATACGTGTTTATATATAATGAATATTGTAGATTAATTTTGTGCTGTACTCCAAAAGAACATCTAAGTTTGGACAGGCGAGTTTCTATTTTGTATTAAATGTATGGCGGTCCGTTTTGTAAATTCTTAAACTAATATGTCACTATACTATTAATATATTTTTTTGAGATTATCTTTTCACATCTATACAAATCACTTTGGGAAATATTTATTTTATTTTCAACTCTTTAACTAGCGCTGCTTACAATATTCGATATACGGGCTGCCATTTTGTATTACGACTGTTAACTCACATTTTGAGTCCATTTCAAGTAGGCTAATTTCTCTATTGGTTTGCTTTTAGAGTTTTACTTTCAAAAGTCACCGAGGTACTAATTCGTGTTAATATTTGTCTGCACTGGGTGTTATTCCATATTATATTGATATATTATTATTATTTTTTTAATTTTAACTCTTACTGGGGTTGTGCTGTTCGAAATTTTGTGTTGAAACTTCTCACAATTGAAACTCGTAGTTTTTAACACAAAATTGTAGATATAGCAACTTGGCCTTAGTGTTTAGACAGATGTATAGAGTAATGTAGTCGGTTGAGATCAAGCGGGAAGCATAGAGTATTAAAATATTGTGTGGTTTGACATCGGATTGTCACTGTCACTTTGACATAAGCACAAGATGTAGGCTGTAGCTTTCATATTTTCAGCCTATATAATGATAACATCAATGTTTTGTTAAAACTAACTTCCTAAGCGTTTTAATATTCCTTCAAATACAATTTTACGCAATCCGATGTCATATAATATTTTAAATGTATAGTTCAGTGTTTTAAGTATCACTCACGTCTAGCTGATAAATAATGCAAAAATAAAACGCTAGTAATATTTTAATTAATATTATGGTTCATACTAAATCTTGTAATGTTGACCATTTAAATTATATTTTCTATATATATATATTATTATAGTGTTTAAAATTAAGCAATAATAAAACTAATACAATTATAGGAGCTCAAGTTTTAAACAAAAGACTAGTGTGTTTCATCCTTCATATTGGAATGTTAAGTTGGAGTTGGTATTTAAAACATTGGACCTGTTATGATTTTATTGTTTTCATTGTATAAAACTTACTCAAGTATGTCGTTATTTTTATACTATTACTGAAGTTAAGTTTACTTAATCGATCCGCTAACCCACTGTAATTCTGTATTGAGGGTTTCTTAGAAATTAAAACAGTATGCTATTTAATGATGTTTCATTTTAAAACATTTCCTTTCTTCACGTATACGTTTTTGGTATATATTAAATATTTCGCAAAGCGAGACAATGCAAGTCATTGTCTCGCTGTGATATGTGATGCTTGGACGTATTTTAAAAGGCGTGGGTTTGAGCCCTCTGCGTTTAAAGTTTTTATACGTGCCTCAAAAAAATTGTAATGATTCTAAATAAAAATCATATAAGTAGAATGTTTTATTTAATAAAAAAAAGACGCTTGAGAACAACGACCAGTAGTCGTTATGTGCAGCGTTTATGTCACACTTGTTGTTGACTTTCTAAAGTGTAGAAAGTATCGGAAAATAATTACGATTTAGTTAAATTTACGCTACGCAAATGGTTATTTTAGTTTAATAGCAGCTTTTTTCCATATAACAAGCAGAGAACCTAGTATCAATAACACTTCTTTATACCCACATATCAGACATTGCCTATTGAGTGGCAGAAATTGTCTGGTAGTTGAAGTTCTGCCACTCAATAGACAAAACCTTGAATCTCGCCTCGTCTTGTTTTACCAGAGCGGGTATATGCTAATAAATTTAATATAATCACCGACTCGAGCAGATGAATGAAACAATTCGTTAATCAAAATCTCCCGTGAAACCATCTTGGCGAACTGGGACACAGTCTAACTGTAAACGCAATAGCTGTGGGGTTATTTTGTGGGCTTGAAGGAATTATGTATTTTTATTTCCTCGCTCTGATGAGGCAAAGCGAGACGTTGTGCACCGCGGCTTAACTCGCATTGTCTTGATTTACTCGACGAAGAACAGTATCTTGACACTAAGTTTCTCTGCCTGCTATGCTGGAAAAGTGTGACGCGAAAATGTCACGCTTATTTCTCTTGTGTATGTATGTTCATTAACAGCAGCATCTCATCATATATTCGTAGTCATGACAAAGGCCGTGCAAGTTAAGCGGACATTGAAGAAACTCTGGACACTGTACTGGAAGACTATCTGAAAATAGAGATTTTGTTCCTTAATATCAACCATCGATTTTAATAAAATTAATTGCAACTAATTACTCAGAACCGCTACTTAATCATACCTACTTCAATTTAGATATGCATTGCATTACCTCTGACATATATTATTCTAATTACTTTATAAACGTGCATTAACTAAATTCTCATTCTCAGCATTTTTCACGATTAATGGGATATGGCAACGAGAGCCATTTCGTAAGGCATTCCGCGTTTCACTTTTTTAAAGACACAGCGTGTCGAGTAGCTGGACCCAACCGCCTGGCCGGGCAATTAAAAAATATTTTCCTATAAATTGAAACATAGTACCTAGCCCATAAGCGCAGCCGCAACAATAGCCGTGAATTATTGCCTCATCGTCGTCACAGCCGAGCGGCGGACAGCCGTTGCACCATAGCCCTATACCAATCCAAGGTATATTCCCTTAAAAAAATAATAAGTCTCAATATTGGTATATTTACATACTTAGGTACATAAGAAACTCCTTGGCATTCCATGGATTCACGTTGCAGAGAGAGTAGCATGGGGAAGTGCCAAAGACTTGCGACTCAAGTGTGGGTTTAACCCATGTTGAACTTAAGCTCGTCTTCACTGTCTGAGCTTACTCTCTATACTTAACTTAAGTTCTAAAAATTTTCCTTATTACTAAGAAAAATATATTAAATTCGTATAAAAGTTGAACGTAGCAGGATACGAACCAGCTCTTGTTGGTTAATGTCCAAACGTCCAATCCTTAAGGGTAAAAGTAAACTGAACATCATACGTCTCTGTCAAATTGTGTCACTTGAGCTCTTCAACTATTATTGGGTGATTGATCAAATCAATTAATCACAATTATAAAAATAAGTTATAATAAGTGTCATCTGCTTATATAGGTATTAAATTCTTAAGTACGTTGGAATTACGTTGGAAAGTACGTTGAAATCTAAATTATATTAATACTTACATCTTGGTGCCTTTTTAACTGCATTTGCTCCAGTATCGGAAGATGGAAAGAACAAACCTTGAGATTTACTTACAAAAGCTATAATTAAAAACAGTAATAATACTCTTTTCAAAATCAACATTGTGACAAATGTGTTTAAACGTGTGCTTTGCCTATTTATACATACTATTTGTTAGCCAAAGGCGGCATAAGTAACATTTTGTAAAAAAAATGTTGAACAGCGTTTTTTTTGTTTTAATAAAGAATAAAAGGATTATATAACAGCTTCACAAAGCGTGAAGCTTACCCGCAAAGTACAGTAATTAGCGAGATCTTAATGTCCAACCACTCCGTTCTCCACTTTCCGTCAGAATTCGAGACATTGCTTGTCAGTAGCGGGACTCAATAAAGCAATAAACTGATTATATTATTTTTTGTCCTCGTTTGACTATTTATTTCTTATATATATATATATATATATATATATCATATAATATATTTCAAAATAATTCAATAGTAATATATTGGGTTACACATCATTTTCTATTTTAAGTTAGTACAGTAAATAGTAAACCAATTAGTTGTGGGTCAATGCCATGAGGTAATTATTGGATGATTCTGGAATGAGATAATTTACTATATTTGTATAAATTTGACTAAGAAATTCTATTGTTATTTTAAGATTAAAAAAAAAAATTATTTTATAAAAAAGTATTTGGAATTTTTACGCCGTCGTGGCGCAGTGGGACAGCGTCTTACTGTAAACACCCTTGATTGTGGGTTCAATTCCCATTGATTATATTTGAATTGTTTCCTTGCTCTGTTAAGACCAAGCACGGCGTTGAGTTTCACAACACACATTGTGTCGTATAGGGGCGGAATAAAGAAAAACGGAGATTCTTGACATTGACCATGCTAGTAATAGTTTCGCCAAAAGTACTTATCGAACGATGTATCTATTTAGATCTTAGATATACTTATCATTTTTCGTCGTTATTTTCAGGTACAATTTAAGTTAGCGTCGATGCACCAAGTGTCATCTGTTACACAAATTATTTTTATATTATTTGTAAATAAACTGTATGAAAAAAAATCTTTTAATCTTACAAAGTATAACAACAGAGTGTAGATGTCGATGTAAAAAGAAACGTCATACAGTTCAAACTTAAATTTAAAAAAAAACAAAACAACAATTGGTAAAAACATTTATCATATATTCTCAATAATAATTTTGGCAACGAAGAAATTATAAATAATGTGAATAATACAGTTTCAAAAAAATAAATGAGATCAAAAACAATATCACAGATATAACTGCAAGTGCATCGCTACTCTTAATATATTAATAATAATTGAAGTGCGTTTATAACTTACTACAATTCCATTTTAAATGATTATTAAAAAACACTACATATAATGACTAGTTTTGTTACAATTTTACAACCCTCTTAGAACAAAAGTGATGCAACTTAGAATTCCTTACACCACTTTAATTCATTCATTAGGGAGCATATATAGTCTTAAGCGTTTACTCGTTAATTTGGCAAATTAGCTACTAAGTGCTTAAATGTTATGTTAAATATTAAAAATGTATAAAAATTTGGCAATACGTATTATTTTAATGGAACTAGGTATCTAGTATCAGTAATATATTTTCACTAGAACAGTTACTGTCAATTTGGCTCCGTTCATTTGTATTGTAAATACAACAAAATACTCGCATAAAAGTTTGAATGAAACTTTAAAAAGAAGGCACACAAATAACTTTTAAAATTAAAATAGTGAAACAATAAACAGTACTTAAATACAATTCTACCTAAACGTTTTTCCCGCATAGCAGGCTTGACAGACAGTATTTAGTTTCAAGACATTCCCACTTTCTGTCCGAATCTGAGCCATTAGTTTTGATTTTCTATCAGTGTCACCAGAGCGGAGAAATGAGAATAATTTAAATATAATCATTCCTCCGAGTGGAAATCGAACCCACAAGCACCGCCTATTAATAATTCATAATGGATATTTAACCCAAATTGTATAAATTACTGGTACTAAATAATACATACTAACTTAAAAATGCGTACAAGTTTAATTATTATTTTGAACAATATCAAATGCTAACGTTAGAAATAGAGGAGGTAGTGTACACAATACTTTGGCACTTATTTCACATATCACATTTTTGTTTAAATGTGACATTTAAAAATTCGTTATTCATGTTTTAATGTTTAGAACTTAAAATATTTGCTTTTTGTATAAATAAAAAATATCTCAAATAAAATATACTATAGCTGCTAGCAGTGCCTATGTCTAGACATAGGCCTCTTCCAAAGCATGCCACTGAGCTCGATCCAAGATCGACACCAAACCATACAATACCATGGCTACCGTATATAAGTAACAAATTACAATTTAATAACGTTTTAAGAACAAACTAAATGAGATTCAAAATACTTATAATAGAATAAATAAAAGTATAATTATGTTCAGATTTACGCTTCCCACCACTTTCAATTTAAAATAGAGACAGAGCGATATATAAATATAAGCGTCGAAATAAAAAATAAACTAATCATTCCTCCAAATGAGAATCGAAACCAAAGCTAATAGCGATTAGTAATGTTTAAAAGATACCAGAAAGATTAAGTCATTTTTAGCATTACATATCAACTTTGCTACAGCCAATTTTTTTAACAATATCTTGTCTTTTATAATTTTATCAACTTATGGGTTACTAATTAAGTATCATTGTGATGAAAATATAATTGTGCAATGAACTTATATTACATATTTAAAAAAAACATTTAATGGTTTAAAGAATACCACATTTCATTCAATTCCTAGAAAAATCTAACTAATAAGTTACTAACAAAAAAAAATATGGCATTTTTTAATTAACAACTTTTCCTTTCAAGCAAAGGATATATTGCATTGTGCCTGTCATTCGACCTAATACATGATTCTTATATATAAATAAGATATATAAATATACGAATACCATTCTTATACAGGTAAGACATATATTATATTGTAATAATATAATATTATACAGATGCTCTCTCAGCAAGTTCAGGGGCGAGCGACACGCGGTTGTTAACAGTGCGAAGAGGCCTCGTGGGCGCCGGCAGCAAGACTCCTTCACACTGCTTGTTGCCGAGACAATTACACGAACAGACCTGTAAAATAGAGATATATATATATATATATAGGCTTAAATAACGCTCGTTGGATTCCCGGTTGAACAGGTGACGGTGACGGTACGCCTTGTCCGTGTGTCACTTGAAACGTAAGGGTATTGTTTTTTGGTACAGAGAGGAACTAAAGGGATCCTCTAAAACTACAAACCAATGGGTCCAATGCTGACACGTACCGATCTTACCTACAATGTCATTCCCGCAACTATGGATATACGTTTGTGGGTCTGGTTTGTGGTCAAGGGGTTTGCCGATATCAGAAGTGCGATTATGATGATTATTATTATTAGTGTTGTCGTCTTATATATATAAATAAATATATATACATTTCTGAATTCGAGATATAGCGTGTTGAGTGGCCGAACTCAACGTCGCTCTTTGTCTTGTTCACCAGAGCGGAGAAATGAAAATATATAATAATTCCTCCGAGCGGAGCCGAACCCATAACCAGTCGCGAATACATAATCGGGATGTCAAAAAAACTTGTATAGTCTTTGAAATCGTGAAACTGTTATTATTGAAGAAAAGAAAAGCATTTCAAATTCCACACAAACAAATTAACATTCTAATATAATTTATCAATATTTAACAGGTTTCTCACTTATCCAGTTACCACTTAATCAAGTGGTGTCACTAATACATTTCTTCTTGGACTCCAAAGTCCAATTCGTATTATATACCAAAATATTAAAATAACTTATAAACATTTACATTTAGAGTCCAACGTGGTGGAATGGTACATCGTCCGACTGTAAACATGATTGGTAGTAGATTCGATTCCTACTCAATCGAATGATCACAATTTAATAATTTTCATTACTCCCCCGTGTACAAGACAAAATGAATTCGGACGGGAAGCGGAGAATGCTATGGGAGAAAAGTGAAGCTATTTAGTTTTTTTGTAATATAAATAAAAACCGAAGCTTGGTCGTCGTGCGAGCGCTGGCGGCCGGCCAGCGGGTGCGCTTCGATGGGCAGAACTGTTCTAGAACCGTCTTTGTCTTCGTCTCGAGCGTTCTCCTCAGCTTGCCTGTCATTTTAAATATCGTCTATATAATACAGCTTCACCCGAAAACATATAACGGAATCTTGCATATTAAACCATTTTTTTTCAATAAATTCTGCATTTTGCCACAAAATTTCATTTAAATATGCTTTTTTTATTTTTAGTTAAAAACTATTAGTCGACGAAAAAAGAAAGGTTCTCAATTTGACACGTATTTTTTATAGTAAATCACGCATAAATATTTACAGAGTAGACCAAGTTTGATAATTCTTTTTATAATGGAATAGGAAGTTGAACCAAAAATTTTGTACAAAAAAAATGGGGAATGTTTGCTTATTCACTTACTCGTCGGTTTCATTTTTTTGTTAAAACTTATTATAACCATATTAATCTCAAGCTCCTCAAGGTTTTTAAAATAATAACATTAATTATCGTCCATCATTTTATTTTTATACATGCTAAGAATTACTTTGTACTAAATAGTTTGGTTATTTATAAAGGCGTGGTTTTTTACCATCATATCTCACAAATAACAGGTTGATTATGTCTTAATATACCACTAATATTGACCTTTGTTTGTTTTCATTATTTACGTAGCAGGATTCTAGGAAACAGTCCGCCGGCTGCCAAGAGGCGCGGGTTCGAGATCTGCTATTCAAATAGCTTCACATGCATTTAAATTTTTATACGTTTCTAAATATGTTTCGTAGTGTATAAATAAGTAGTAGTTTAGCTAGTTTTTTCATTGTAATATCAAATGTTAATAGTTTTATATCACAAAAATATATGATTTACTTACATAGTCATAAATCTTAAAACCAGTAAGTTAATACTAGCAGCAACTACCGCGAGGCCAAACAAAATGAACACAAGACTCAAGGCGACATAGCCCGGTTTACTTGTCAAGGCTTGATCATTCTGAAACGGAGAAAAATATATTAGTAATGATTATATTAAATGCGCGTTGAGTGGTTTAACGCCGCCCTTGCTCTCCTCGCCTCGTTCACCAGAGAGGACAAATGAAAGTAATTTAAATATGCTGCGAACTGCGTCGCAAGTGTCCATTCTCCATTTTCCGCCCGAATTCGAGACATTGCTTATTAAGTGACGGATCTCTCGGAGCGGAGAAATTAGGAAAAAACTCAAGCTATTATATTTTACTTATACTACTATATTATAACAATATTTGAGCATTTTAGACAATTTCATTCGTTTGAAAAAAAACAATAAAATGTGTAAAATTATAATATAGTAAATTTATTAAAAATATATTTAATTTTTTAGAATAAAATACCTGCAAGGCTACATAGTCTCCAAAACCAATAGTTGTAAGTGTCACAAAGCAGTAGTAGAAGCTGTCAAAGTAACTCCACCCCTCATAACGAGAAAATACTGCAGCACCTTTGAAATTTAATTGTAGGCAATTAAGTAATAAATAAATAAAAACTCCACGCTGTGTTCCGCATTGCAGGGTAGTGTGAGTAGCGGAACTCAAAGTCGCGCTTGTCTTGATCAACAGAGCGAGAAAGAATACTTGTGGGAGTGGGAATCGAAGCTGCAGTGATTACAGTCAGATGCTGCCCCATGGGCCACAATGGTCTCAGTCACAGGTCCCATTCTTTATAACACATTCACACATGACATGCCTACCTCAATTCTCAGATAATTTAACCATTGCTACTTACTCTGATGACTTTGCCTATCTTTCCTGTCACGGGGTCTGTTCTTCAGCTATAATGGCTAGTGAAAGATGGACAATGTCCAAGGGAAGGAAAACTATGCCAATGGCCATCATAAAGGAAGAAATTAAAAAGCATAAGACACATAATGTCCAACATCTAGCAAGCCATCCAGATCCATTGGCTACTAAATTGTCCCAGACCCTGGTTGTGGCATGTGTTAAAATAAAGCACATTGTGTTAGGCTAAATACTAAATACAAACAACCGCAAATAAATATTTGCTATTGACTGATAGCAGTTAAGAAAACAATAAAAATAAAATCATGAAATATATAAAAACTTACCAGTTGTAATTATAATAGATGATAGCATCCCCGTGGCAAACATAAGGTTCATCTCAGTAGCATCTGTTGTACTGCAGCGTAGGTAACATTTAGCTCGCCTTATAACAACTGATGCAAACTTATTCAATCTCTCTCCAATACTTTGAAACATAACTAGGCCGAGAGGGATGCCTACCTAGAAACCAGATATAAATGTATGAAATATTAATTGATTTGTTTGTTTATCTAATTATTCTTTGGGTTTTATTATATCTCATAATTATTTACAGACAAATATTTGTATTGTCTATGCATATTTGAAATGTCTTAACATTTTACTTTTGTTACAGTGTTTTAGTGGAAGTTTTTTTTAAAACTAGTTAGAATATAAGTTTGTGTATGAAATAATATAAACATATAAAATGTTGAGAAAAGCTTACCATAGCATATGCCATACAAAATGCTTTACCACCCACAGTGACTGGTGTAGAATGACCATATCCTATCATAGCTAAAACAACAGTGGCAAAGTAAAAAGCACCAGCAAACTTCCACTGAGGCCCAGCTTTGTGGGGCTTATTCTCAATTATAACTATTTCAATCATATGGTAATCTTCTGCTGTTATATTATATTTACGGACTAGACCATTTTTCATGTCTGAAAAAAGGATAATATATAAATTAATATAAAGCATTAATATTAGAAACTAACACATTGATAGTCTGCAGATGTTATTAAAATTAATTATATCCTTATAAATTTATTTTAATAAATAATGGGGAACATAATTTTATTATGAAGAGAAAATGAGTATAGTAAAGTAAGAATTTAAGAATGGAAATAATTTCTATGTTTATTATAAATAATTAGCAAAAAAACAAGTGGTTAAGATTTGTGGTATAGATGAAATATTCTATTATATTTAAAAAGTTAAGTTAAGATATGATACAGTATTACTCACCCGACAAGACTTCCCATCTTTTACTTTCTGTATCAGATTCCAAAGCATCAAATACTGCAGCTCCAATTAATAAATATGTAAAAGTACAAACAACAAGTGATAAAGTACGAACATTTTGCCTTTTCATAATAACGTTAACGTTTAGATTTCCCTTATAAATAAGTATAAGTGTATATCAGTATTCAGTATGTTGTTTTTTTATCGCAACTCTATGCGATGTTATTAATATAATTTGAATTTATAACATTGTTTAATAATGTGAAACGTCCACTATTTTTATTTAACTCAACTATTCATATTAAAAAGACGTAATAATGTTTAAAAAATCATTTTGTAATTTTATTTAAAAAAATAATATAAATTCAGGTAATTTGGCACAACAATTTAAATAATATGCTAATAACTAAAATCTAAATAAACACAGTTGCATACTCCATCGCGGGTAATCACAGACTAACTAGTAACTAGTTGCTTAAGATAGCAGTATACAGATAATTATTAGTTGAATAAGAAGTAGTAGTAGATAATTTTATAATTTGCTACATATTGTAACCAAAAAAAAAATACATATTTTTTTAATTTTACGCACTATTTGATTTGATGAACTAGCAAATTATGCCTCAAAGAGCTTAACTTCATCTTTTTCAGAATATGTAAATAGTTTCTTCAAGCAGCAAAATATATCAGCTTTTGGTAATAAATAACAAATAAAACAAAATGCATATTATTTAAGCAATTTAAATTATTAATCAACGATGGTAATATCAAAGAGAAATGTCAATACACATTTATACAAGTGATGCAATTCAAACTAAAAAATGCAAACTCATGTTGGAAAGTCCCGTAGTATCTTTTAATAGCTATACTACTATACTATACTATACTCAGTATATCGGCCATCCAAATTCGAAACTCCAATTCATAATGTTATTTTAAATTTGCATTGGTCTTAACTCCTATGCATTAACTGGTAATTAACTGATAACCGGTAAATCTCTTAGCAATTACCTAGTTAATCATAGATCAATCCTGGCTGATGCGTCACATTAAGACATTTTTGTATTTGCTAAGGGGCTCTATATATATGTGTTGGAACGGGTGTCCATGCAAACCTTTCAAACGACTGGGATCCTTTGTAATCGAGAATTTTAGAGTAAAGAGAAAAATAATAATATTATCTTGAATTATATCATATATATAATTGCATATAGTACTTCGATCCATCTCTTCGTAAAACTTAATATTTAATATTATACGGTGCGGTAAAGTGCGCTACCTCTGCTAGGATATCATAATATTTTATTTATTACCCTCTTCAAACATAGGCGCAAACGCAAATGTTGTTTAACAAAACTACTTTTTGATTCAAGTACATTTAGTAAAATCTTGTTATACTGAAATTAAACAGAAATTGTCCAGGAGCACTAGTATTTCTCTTAACAGGTTAACAAAAAGAACAGGAAGGACAGACAGAGCGTCGACCTAACAGGCTATGTTTGCATTATTTTTTTGGGAATCCGACAACAGTGGGGGATTTACCGATAGACTGAGTAGGATAAAGTCTAGGGCGGCAGATTTTTAGGGGCAACAGTTTGTGGACCCATTTTCTACTTTAGAACCATTATACAAATTGTTTTTTATATGATGGTTTTCTGATGTCATAAAAATAGTCTCTCAGTCTTACTGTGTTTGCAACACATTTTCCCCCTCTGACTTGTCTTTTGTACAATCAACTATCAAGCAAAATTTCATATTCTACATTAAAACTAAGTACACTCGGAAAGTAACGGTTACTTATATTGCGGGCCCGGTTTGGTATTCAGTCTATTGGAGAATAGAACTCAGTTTAAGATCGAAGAATTAATGACTGGAAAAATGGAGAATACCGAGTAGCTCTCCATGAAAACTCTACGTATCAAAAATCCCGTATCCATAATCAGAAAGCTAGAAAAGCTATTGAAGGGCAACTTAGCTGGATAGCTGAGTTCAATACTTTCTTAGTTAGTCCGAATGTAGGACATGCAGACCAGATAGAGTTGACCAGTGACCGAGAAATTCAGGATTATATCAAAATCTTGAGTGTTGTCTCATAATTTCACTTTGCTGTACCGGAATTCAAAAATATTAGTTTTTTTCCGATGTTACGATACCACGATGACTACAGCCGCCAAATTCAAGCCAAATATATTAAGCACACTCGCACTGCTTGAGTTGAAGGAAGGGATGAGTAGGTAGGACCTTCTTTTGGCCAGAAATGTCCAGTAAAAGATAAGGCTGGCAACTAGCTAGCTAAATCTAGCAACCCTAAAACCAGCTTACCCTCGTAAATTGTAACGTTTTAGACACAGGAAAATGATTTAACATAACATTTAATGAGTATTTAAATTAAAGCCATCAGTGGGACAAAAAGTTGGCATTATGTTTGCTTCTATTACTGCAGAACTAAAAAGCTTTAATAATGCCATAAATAAGTCTGGCGTAAGCAATGGCTTATGTGTCGATTGTATTGATATTGATATTGCTCCAAGAAATATAATTTGATTTTGTGAGCTTGACATGCAGGAAAAATTGATGACTGTAGTCGGAAAAGATAAAACACTAAAGAGAGTATACCTCATACGTTGATCAGCTAGAGAGGAAACATATACAAGTTTCAGAATTTAGCATGATTCAAAATTATCTAACAATTAAAATCTAATTTAATTATTAACTAGTAGTTAGTTAAATAGTTTGGTAAATATTGGTATTATAGTTCATTTTGTAATATTTATGAAATATTTTAATAGAAATATATTTAAAACCAATTACAAAACTCATATTCGTTTTATCTTTTTTTATATAATATGAAGTGTAACAGAAACAGAAAATGAATAAAGTGCTTTCTTTGCATATTAACAGTTTCGTGTTTTGATTACGACTTCTTAAAACTGAATCTTGTAACGTTTTTTGTGTGGTTATTTCATATCGATTATGAAAATTTAGTTATCGATATGATATGATATAAATGTCAAAACCGTTGGTACATTTAAATATATCGATCTAATTCCTAGATAAGTAGATATTACGCACGGTTAGTCCATGGAATGCCAAGGAGATTCTTCTTGTTCATTATTTCTTTTTATCGAAGTCGACTTAGATAGTATTCAACTCGATTTAATACAACGAGCTAAACTCAACTCGGGTAAACTTGAGTTAAATGAACTCGGTGGGACTATCAATAATTTGACACAGTTGACAGTTCTCATCATCGTGTGCGATTTCTGGCGAGCATTGAAACTGCTCTAAGACAATAATTATTTATAAAACATCTAAATCCTTATTACACTATGAAAATAATTTGTAATAACACAAACCCGCCACTAGGTGAAATAAGTTTCTCATATAAATTCATCTATTAATAGTTTTATGAAATAGGTTTTTGAAAAATCCTAATATAGCATTTTCTATCATATTCCAGGCGGGTTACTTGCTGCTGAACTCTACAGAGCAGAAACAAAAGCTATTGAAATTGTGTGGGGTGGAGAACCTTCCATAACTCTTCCAAACTCTAAGAAATTAGTGCCATATGTAACTAGCAATGATTTGATAAGAATTGTGGAAAATTTCTTTAATAAATCTGTCAGTCCTCTGCAAAGAGTTACAATGAACCACTGGCTATCTTTTAGTCTTATTTTGGATGAAGAAATTCCTAAGTCTCTCGATTATTTGGAGAAGATATTAGGACCATTAACATATTTAGTTGGTGATACTTTATCTGTGTCTGATTTAGCTGTCTTCACCATTCTTCATGGTAAATATATTCTAATGTTTGTAAATAAAATATTACATTTTTAATGTCTTATGATATGTTTGAGCAAAGGTCAATACCATGCAATAATTACAATGAATACATCAATAACTAATAAATATAAAATTATTTTCAGCATCTAGTAAATTTAAGGATATTTCTAAAACAAGTTCCTTTACAAACATTTCTCGCTGGATGAAACTTGTACAAGCACAGGAACCAGTTGCTAAAGTACTTAAGGATTTGCCTGCTGAAGTACTTGAAAATATATCAAAAGCTTCATCAAGGTATTTAGTGTATAGTATATTTTATCAAAGTACATAAAGTTTAATATCTTTTAGACTTGAATTTAGATTTTTCATATTTGGTGTATTTGATATCAAAAATTTAAAAACATAATTTTTTATATATTTTTGTATTAAAGCAGCTATTTTTATGAATTAAGAATGACTAATAGGTTCAATGTGGTACTTTTAGGAGGTCTCCATCAGCAAATAAAGCAACAGGGGTCCGTCTCCAAGAGGGAAAGTTTGTTGAGTTACCTCATGCTGAACATGGTAAGGTGGTTGTGCGCTTTCCACCAGAAGCTTCTGGGTAAGTAACCATTTAAATATATAGTGATAGAATAAATAACAGTTTTTACTATATATTTTATGTATAATCCAATGCAAAATTATTATATTACTAATAATGTGCAAAGCAAAAGAGAATAAATATAAATAAAAATTGTAGGTACCTACATATTGGTCATGCTAAAGCAGCTCTTCTCAATCAATATTATCAGCAAGCTTTCGATGGAAAATTAATTATGAGATTTGATGATACTAATCCAGCCAAGGAGAATGCTGAATTTGAAAAGGTATTTAATATAAAATAAACCAACATTATACTTAAAAATAAATTAAGATAAATTAAAGTTATTTTTTAAGTTACAGTATTGATGATGCCATTAGTGCCAGTAGTGGTGCAAAGTCATAGTGTCTGACTTTATATGCAATGATTATGGGATTGATTCCCACTAAGGGGAACAATAATATTAAATTAGTGTTCATTTCTACATTAGTGACAAGACAACACATAGCATTGAGTTTTGCCACCCAACATATAATGTCTCACATTCAGGTGGAAACTGCAGAACAGAGTGTCTTGACACCATGTTCTTTCTGCTCACCCTGATATGGGAAAAAAAAGTGTGAAGCTTTAAAAGAATTAAATTGTCATTTTAATATTAAATATTTAAAATTAATATAATAGTAATCTTATTTTATAATAGGTGATTCTAGAAGATGTAAAAATGTTAGAAATCAAGCCTGATATGTTTACACATACTTCACAATATTTTGACCTGATGCTTGAACTTTGTGAGAAGCTCATTAAAGAAGGCAAGGCCTTTGTTGACGATACACCTGCTGAGCAGATGAAAACGGAAAGAGAGCAAAAGGAAGAAAGCAAAAATAGAAACAATGGTGTGTATTATTTGAAGACATGCAAGGTGATATAAAATTTCAAAAAAATCCAAAAAATTTTTTTTGAGATAATATGGCGTAATGTTTCGTGTCCAATTATTTAAATCCGAGATCTTGTTCTAACACACTTATCTTAGAATAAGATAGATGTTAAATGCCCAGAAGAGACTGCAAGTTAACTAGATCATCACATATATCCATGCTGGTCTTAATTTTAAAAAAAATATTAGTTATAGTACTACTATAATATGTTTCTATAAATTTTCTTTGTTTAATATATACACAAAATTATTAATATTACAGCCGTTGTAAAGAATCTTCAGTTATGGGAAGAGATGAAGAAAGGCAGTAATGTCGGTATTCAAAATTGTGTTAGAGCTAAAATTGATATGCAATCACCTAATGGATGTCTGAGAGATCCCACTATATACAGGTGCAAGCCCGAGTCTCATCCGAGAACTGGCAATCAATACAAGTAAGTATTTCTTTACAATATGTTATATATTATTAATTATAAATAATATGTTGTGACACTTTAGGTTTTCTTTATGGTCTTAGTACAGTTTGGGTTTTTTCACATTTTTAAAAGTGTTATTTGCACACTTAGGAAATCGAAAAAGACATATTTAGAAAACGTATAAAAATTTGATTGCATAATTTTTTCAATTTTGTACGTGTGCAAATAACACTTTAAAATATATATAAAATATTTAATAAGTTGCATTCTCTCTTGCCAAACAATTGTTTGTAGAATAATCATTGGGTAGCAGAAATTTGTAAAAACCTCTACAGAGGTGCTTACAACAAATGTAAGTTGTAATAAGCATATAAGAATTTTGACGTGGCTGGATGTAGAACGCATGGTTTAGCGGTCACAGTGCTTGAACGGTTTTCAAGAGGCGCAGGTTCAAATCCTGCTGCGTAAAAAAAATGATACGTTTTCCAAATAAGTAATTTGACATAATTTTTTAAAATGCTTATTTTTAAAATACTAATATTTTAAATGTGAAAAACTTAACTAGTCTTTAACAATTAATCATTATTTTTGATCCATTGAAATTTATCTTCGAATTCAACGCGCTTTGTCTTGATCATCACGCCGAAGAAATAGAAATAATTAAATTATGATTGTTGCAGCAAGACCGATACAAACTCACAACCAATGCACCACAATGTCCTCATCGAAATTCCGTTGAAATTAGTATTAATTAATTATTAATAAATGATTAAAAACCACCACTTTGTAATAAAACATTTACTGTATTACCATGATATACATAATATTTGCTTATTCATATAATATTCACTTCCAGAGTATATCCAACTTATGATTTTGCCTGTCCTATTGTTGACTCAATTGAAGGTGTGACCCATGTACTGCGAACTATGGAGTACCATGACAGGGACCCTCAGTTTTACTGGTTCATAGATGCTTTGGGACTTAGGAAACCATACATTTGGGAGTATAGCAGGTACTTATGTTATACAATGTGTTGATTAATTAGATCATTAAAGAAATTCACAAATTTAAAGTTGTATACAATTTTATTATTTAAACTAGGCCACATTCTTACATAAATGATAGTACAGATTTAATACTTCACTCAATGGATATTTTAACATATGTACTATGCTAAAGCACAGTATTATGAGTACTACTCTGAATAAACTATTAAATTTAGTCAAGTATTAAAATTTAAAAAACATATATAACACAAAATATCAGACAATATATATAAAAAAAATGCACATACAGCAATAGTAAAACATAAACAGTATTGACATTTTTTTGTATTATTATTGTTAATACACTATGCCATATGCCCATATAGACTGTACCTTTTGTTTAATAATATAATTTTTATTTACAATATCTTTATTATAACATTTTCAATACCCTAAAACTAAGCTTATAAATTCTTATATATATAGGTACATACATAGAGAGCTAAGGGTCCCTATGTATTTCCTAAGAGAGTTCTGTTTATATATTGAGACCTGTATATACTTATATGAAATTAAATAACTAATACTAACATCATAGAATTCATGTTGAAACTATTCATAACACATAGTTGTTCACTACTTCAATATGGCTATTATTAATTGTTATATATATAATTGGCTATTCATAATTGTTATAAGTATGTTTTTTTCTCATAATTTATGTCTTTCTCTGTATTTCTAAATTGTAATAAATCTGCTATTTACTTTTTAGGTTGAGTATGACTAACACAGTGCTGTCGAAGAGGAAGCTTACTTGGTTTGTGGAGCAAGGTCATGTTGATGGATGGTGAGTATTGTACTTTTTATTGGCCAGAATATATCAAGCTTCTTATCTTCAGACTTCAAAATTATATTATATGGTTGTTAAAATTTTCAATCAGTTACTCACTTTATATAAATGTGTATGTCAAACACATGGTAATATTTATTGTAATAATTTAATGTATTTCTGATGAATTAGTATAAATATAAAAGTAAAACATCCTCCTTGGTCCACACGATTCCGCACAATTCCGCACTCCTTTGGCACATAAAACAGTCAAAGTTTTATCTTTATGTGTTAACATAATGATTGTATAGCTTTTAAAGACAAATAATTTTTTACTGATCATTTCTATTTATACCTAAATTGCGCTTAATACTTTAAAATTGAGCTTTATCTCTTGTCAACAACAATACTATAAATACAAAAAAAAAATCTGATCATTCCTTGTACAAGTTTGAACCCGTGATCTACATTTATTGTTACATACACCCTTTTAGCAGGATAGTAATATTACTTATATATTTAAAAATGCAAAACTTTTCAGGGACGACCCCCGTATGCCCACAGTGCGTGGGGTGCTTCGACGCGGCATGACAGTTGAGGGGCTTCGCCAGTTCATTCAGGCACAGGGCTCCAGCCGTTCTGTCGTGTTCATGGAATGGGACAAAATATGGGCTATTAATAAGAAGGTTTGATTGATTTTTTTTTAAATCTACACAGTAAAAACAGAATGATTGTAGCGCACATCGAAACTACAGACGGATTTAAAGGATACCTTT
The DNA here is from genome assembly GCA_038994665.1 of Podotricha telesiphe. NCBI lineage: Eukaryota > Metazoa > Arthropoda > Insecta > Lepidoptera > Nymphalidae > Podotricha > Podotricha telesiphe. Next base: position 574,369 of record JAOYRR010000307.1, on the reverse strand, counting down.
TTTGCTGTATAGCTTTTGAAAAGTAAAACATCTGATGAAGAACTGTAATAGTCTAGGTAAACTAACACAAATAAAAAATTGTTGATCTAACAAAAGTTTATCAGAGTGATGGGATGGGTTGGGAATGGTATTATTAATTTCATGCAAACGACAGCAGCTGCAGGCTGTTAATAGTATATAGTATATGTATTGGAAATTTTAAAAATGACATCAAATAATTCTACACTTCTCAAAATGGTTAAATTTTACCAATATTGAGGGCTGTGCTAAAATAGTGTATTCAGTTAGGGGAAAAATTTTGTAGTCAACATTGTTTAAACTTACAAAGCATCTAAATCTAAATACTAAGCAATTCATATAAGGTTATCGTGGCGCAGTTTGAATTGCGATTGGTATAGAGTTCGATTCCTACTCGGTGAAATGATCATAATTTAATTATGTTCATTTCTGCGCTCTGGTGAACAAGACAAAATTGCGGCATTGAGTCCGCCACTCTCAACACGCAATGTCTCGAATTCGGGCTGAAAGCGGAGAATGGAGCATCTTGCCCTTAGGTTCTCCTTGAATACCCGACTATGCAGGATAATGCGAGATCGAAAAGTATATGAAAATGGAAAAACATTTTTAGAAAACGTATAGAAACTTGAACGCTGCTGGATTTGAACCCACGCCTCTTGGATGGTGGTTTTACATCCGAATATCCGATAGAGATACTAACAACAAAAATAAATTGTCATAAGCTTATTAGAACTTTGAGGTTGCCGGATGTAGACCATGGCTTCAAATTTCTATACGTTTAAACAAGAAGAAATTTGATTGCTTTGTGGAGATTAGCTACATAAGTGTTGTTTTAAGTCTATTGTAATCCAATTTTTTTATTTTACTTTATAGAACTCAAATTATATTTCAGGTTATTGACCCTATTGCACCAAGATACACAGCTTTGGAACCAAAACCAGTGCCAGTCAATCTAAAAGGCGTGAACTCCGACAGCTCCTTACAAGTTGCATTGCATCCAAAGAACGCAGATGTGGGACACAAAACAGTGTGGGTCTCTAAGAGGCTGTTCATAGATCAAAATGACGCGAAAATTTTAAAGGAAGGAGAGAATGCCACTTTCATTAACTACGGAAATATTTTGATTGATAAAATTCACAAGTATGTCTGTTTTTAATTAATATGGTTATTTCTTTGCGATATCATGGCGCAGTGGGACCGCGTGTAGCAGTAAACGCGATTTGCTTTGGGTTCGATTTCTACTCGGGGGAATGATTAAATTTAAATTATTTTCATTTCTCCGCTCTGTCACCTAAGATATAGCGCGGCGTTGAATTCTGCCACTCAACACACAATGTCTCTATTTCGGGCGAAAAGTGGAAAACGGTGTGTTTTGACTTGACTCTTTGACTCTTTAATTTTTAGTATATATCATTTTAACATTATTTAAAATATGATTCACCCCCTTAGGATATTATAAACATTTTTAGAAAACGTATAAAAATTTGAATGCAGCGGAAATCGAACCCGCACCTCTTGGATAACGACCAAGCGCTCTGATCGTTCAGATCAGATCTTATTACAACTGTTTTGTTAATTTCATTAAAATTTGAAACATTTTCTATAAATGCCAAACCAGTAATTGTAAACTGGCCGATTTTACGAAAATTGTGCGGACAAAGGAGGATTTGGATTTGGCATAGTTAAAGTTTGTAAGGAGATGAAGTGCAAAAAGTTATTTTTATATTAATTTATTACAAATACAATAATTAAATAAAATAAATATTACCCACACTACTATACGTTTACGCATCAATGGGACATGGGGATTGGAATTATATTATATTATATTATATAAAGGGACATTATTTATTTTGTTATATAGTATGTATTTTTATTCTATTACAGGGACTCAAATGGAATAGTAACAAGTATAGATGCTGTACCTAAACTAGATAACAAAGATTACAAGAAAACATTAAAACTAACTTGGCTCGCTGACTCGCCACAATCACCTATGGTGGAGACATATTGTGTTTACTTCAACCATATCATATCTAAGCCACTGCTAGGAAAAGATGAGGATTTCAAAAAATATATCGCACATAAGACTAGAGTAAGTACATTGTTTTAGTATCGTAAATAAATTAATATTATTTTAAACAAAATTTTGTACAAAATTAAAAATATAACTAGAAAATGATAAATTTAAAAATTAACATAAACCAATGAACAATCAATAAACATAAATATGGGTTTACAGTGGGAAGTTGCCATGTTGGGTGAGCCAGAACTTAGAAATGTGAAGGTTGGAGATATAATCCAGTTGCAAAGGAGAGGTTTCTTCAGAGTGGACGTAGCGCCCGCTCCACCTTCGACCCACACCTCAAAAGCGACACCCCTCATACTTTTCCATGTGCCAGATGGGCATACAAAAGAAATGCCAGGACAGGTGAGTTATTTACTTATGTTGGATTCATCTTCACGCTTTTTAGTGTATTTTCCTAACCAGAGCGAAGGATTTAAAAAGAAACTAATATAATTATTCCCCCGAGTGGAAAGCGCGTCTACAGCCGGACGCGCCTCCACTGCGCCACGTTGGCCTCGATTTTATAACGCATTTCTTTAACTGGGGCAGTCAGAGAGAAAGTATTTAGTATTAAGATACCCCTGTATCTGTATAGATGTCTTCATGTTCCAGTTATTGCAATACCTATGTCATTTTTACGTTGCGTTATGCAACGCTGCGGAATGTGGAGTGTCATTTTATTTTAAGTATAAACTAAGCATATACTCTATAGTTTATTTGTAAAGAAGCTTTCACATTTACATTCACTATATCATCTAAAAACACATACAAAGTAGGTTACTTCTACGATATTTCTTTTAATTTATGCGTCGATTTATTTAAAGAAGTGTAATTAATAAAAGCAAATAAAACAGTTTAAAACAAAAAAAAACATGTTTTTATTAGAAATTCAAAGATAACTTATAAAAACGACTGTATCTCATGACAGTGGATGCTTATCAACAACAGTATATATAATTTTTATTGATTTTTAATCCTATCTATATGAACCATGAACATAAAAATATGAACCATGGCTGTCATATGCCTATTAGTCGAACATATTATAAAGAAAAGGATTAGCATATACAAATTCTATAGTCAGCCTATTCTTGGGGTGGAGAACAATCATTTTTTGAACTAAACTGACAAATAAATTCATTTTTTGCATGTCATATTTCTGTTGATTGTTTGCTCTTGATGGCGCCCAGTGCTCAAAATAAGCACCATAAATTGTTCTTTTTATTTTATCGGTTTTGTTAAAATGATATATCATCTTAGTTCTCTGAAACAACATTATATTATTATAAATAATATACTTATTTTTTATTCAATTAATTATAATTATATTAATCCGTGTAGGAACATGTTTGGACCCTTTTTTGCAAAAATTATATCGACTGAGGAGTATGATATTTCTCTTAACTAAAGTTTGTATGGAGATGAAGTGCAGAAAACTATTAATTTTTATAGTAATCCATCAGAAATACACTACATTAAGAAAATAATTATTAACCTCACTATCATGTGTTTGACCTACATTTTGCTTTATTATTTATGCGTCAATGGGGCATCTACTAGACAATAAATATATCATATAGTTATAGAGAGTAGAGAAAGGAAATACACATAAAAAAAAATGCATAGGGAAAAAATTAAAAGCATACAAATGTGGCTTGGTAGAATTAGAAGTAAACTATGACAGATAACTACACTATAGTGGGGAACTCTTAATGATTATACTTAAATTATTTACATTTTTTCGCTTTGGTAAGACAAAGCGCGGCGTTGAGCTCCGCCGCTTAATTCGGGCGGAAAATGGAAAACAGTGACACTAGGTTCTTTATGCTTACCAGTCACATGGGAAAGAGCGTAAAGCTGAAAAACATAAATCGAAAATAAACTACTTTAGTCAGAGTATTATTGCTGTGTAATGTAAAAATTATTTAAGATAATTAAATAATATGGGCACCTTTATAATAAGTCCAAAGTTTTGGTTAAACTTGTCTCCCATAAAATAATCGGCTCCGAAACACGACATGGTTATCATTTCATGTGGCATATTGCCCAAAGTTGACATTTGCTTGTATAACATATCCTCGTTGTTATAACCAAGGAAAAGTTTTCTTCCTGTAGCCATTTCGTGTAAAACCAAGCCAGTGGTCCACACGTCAATGCCGAATCCTGCTGAGTACCCCAATATCACTTCCGGTGCGCGGTAACTCAATGTACCAATATATGGTGACAAAACAGCAGTGTCTTCATAATAAGCATTGTCAAAGCCACACAATTTCAATTTATCATTTGAACAGTTTAACAAAATATGACTTGGTTTTATATCTGAAATAAATTAGAAGTTAATAAAAAAAGTAAAGTAAATAAAAAGTTAGTTTTTAGCTTCACATTTCCTGCATTATAAGGTAGTTAGAGAGAACTTAGTATATCTAGACACTTCATCTTAGCTCGAATTCAAGATATGGCGTGTTAAATGGCGGATCACGACGCCGCACTATGTCTTGTTCACCAGAGCGGAGCAATGAAAATAAATAAAACATGATAAAAAAAATTGCGAGTATAGTCAGGACGATGTGCTCTTTTGCACTCACTACTTTTGTAAAAAATCATTGAATAACAATTTTAACTTTTAGAATTATACATATTACTAATATATTATAGTAAATATTGTACAATACCTGAATGAACTATATTATTGTTTCTCAACAACATAACAGCTGTTACTAGCTGTCTTGCAAGATCTTGGACTATGTGAATATTTAAAGGTATATTTGAATCAATTACTTCTCTCAAATTCTTCGGATAAAACTCCATTACGAAACACCAATTTCCTTTCATTGCAAAACTGCCATACAGAAATGTACAGAATAAATTTTCTTTAGGAATGTCACATTGAATTTGTGTTAGCATTTTTTCTTTTTGGATTCCTCTCGCATATTTATTTCTGTTGCTGGTAAAAAAAAAAATATTTAGCATAAAAAAATATTTATAAATAAAAGTATGTATTTATTCAATTATTTACTTTAGAATTTTGACCGCATATTCTCCAGCTGAATTTTTACACTTAATAATTTTAGAATTCGAACCGTAGTGTAGGATTGATAGGACAGAGTATTTCATGTGCAAAAATTTGAACAGATACTTTTCTAACATATTTGACAAGAATATATCATTATTGTTTACTATGCTTTTAATAATGGAAACATTCTTGGTTTCATTCACATTTATGGATTCAGTTTTATCATTGTCTCTTTCAGTATTTAATTCACAGAACTTATTTTTCATGGAAGATGTACTATTTTTTGGACTACATACTTCTTTATAGTCAGCTTTTATAAAATTATTGTCTACTTTCTCCAACATACTTTTATTTGTTTTTGAATTATCATTGGGAACTAAATCCACATTTATTTTAATCCGTATATAGTTTTCTAAATCATTATTTGAATTATAATTGGATTTTTTAATTTCTGCTGCTGTATATTCAATAAATTTAAAAGATAGTGAAGCATTTAAATCTCCTTTTAGTGTCAACACTTTTGATTGAACATTATCCATAGATTTTTCTAAAGCTGTATTTCTTTTATTTTTGTCATTATTTTTAACTTCTGTTTCCCTTTTTTCTTTATTCAATTTTGGAAAAGGCAATTTATCACTTGCTTTCAATTTCACATCTTTTTTAATCATATTTATTTCTTTTAATTCATTGTAGTTTTCCTTACTATTTTGGTGCAGGTTGTCAGTCTTTTGCAAATATGACACTATTTCATCAATATTGAAATCATCAAGAAAACTTATATCACCATGTTGTGGTGATGATTGTCTTATCTGTCAAAAGTATTAATAGAAAAATGTTAATAAATTTGTTTTGTTTCACAGATATTATGTTTACATTATCTAAAACAAACTGAGTCTTAAGTTTTTTTGCTCACATCAAGGTATGCATGTTAAATGGTGGAAATTGGAATTGAATGTTAGACTTTGCCTTTTACAAGATTGGAAAAGCACCTGTGTATTTGTTATAAATATACATTTAAATACTAGAGGGCTACAAAAATCCTGTTTATAAATATATTTACTGTTTATAATTATATGTGCAGCCTGCAGCATGTATATGATATTGTAAATTTCACCATTCCAGATAATTATGGAATCCAAAGTATGTTTAAATGATTTTCATAAACCAATTGATTTTATTGAACATGTTAGTTACTATGTAATTAAGTGCTACTTACTGGTGAACTGGCAATTTTAGGCCTTTTAGGAGATGGTGGGTGGCATGTAATGACAGATGGATCTATTATTATATTAGGATTTTTACATTGGGAGAAATAATCCTGCAATCACACCAAGAATTAACCAAAAAAAATCATAAATTCTTATTATTATATTAGGTTCTGCACATGGTTTCCTTTGATAATAGAATTAGGAAACAAAATAAAAATATATTTTAAAACATCCAAATTTGTCCAGTTTGTATACATAACTTTCTACCAAATGTTTAAACATACAATGTTATGTGATTTATCAACTTCCAATAATAAAACTTTTTAAACCAGTCAATGAAGAATATTAGTAGTTATGGCTTTAAAGGTGATTGTCTATAAAAGTTATGTAAATTTTTTTAATACTATTGAAAAACCTATATTTTAAAAAGTATTATATAGTTTATAGATATAATACATATATCTAATAACAAGTTTAATTATATGTATCTAATGACGGGTTTTCGTCCGAACTTAGTTAGCGTAAACCAAGAAATCTCGTAATTTTACCGTTCCCATGGATTCTTTTTAAAATCCTCTCGTAGTGCCCCCTGACACTCGACGACTCCTCAATCCCCATGGAAAGTAAATGCCAAATTCTAGCTTAGTTAAGACATTGCGTTGTCTGTCAGTCGGTCAGTAACTGAAATTTGATATTTATATATAATATTGATGTGGTATACCTTACCTTTGACATTTTTTGTGCTATTTTCCCACAATGCTTTATGTTTGAGTAAAATATTTAAAGCGTTCCGCTTATGACGTGCACTAAATATAGCATGTGTCTACAAATGCCACAAATATTGTTTTAGTTAAAGTTGCATCTATTATATTTAATTCTTGTAAAAAACTATAATACATAATTTATATTTTCTTACTAAGTTAACAGTTTTTAATTACTTTCGGACTGATTTGCTTATAGGTTATTTGGCAATTTTATTTTTACACTTGCATTTGACATTTAAGTATAAATACCTACAAATTGTTTTTTTATCATAGTTTTAGTAAGCTATGCAAGTAGGTACACGTATATTTTTATAATTATTATAGTAGATAATTGTTTAAAAAGAAATACACAATACAAAATAATAATGAAAAAGAAAATTATATTCTTAAGACACACGAGACAGTAATCGCTGCATGGTATTCGATTATAAAAGATAAAATACTATCCAATGCTACCTTATTTAAAACGGTTTTTTAAATGCTTTTATTTAAACTCAAGTCAGTCAGTCAAATTTAGTCATTGAAATTTAACCCTCTTCCCGTTAACCGATTGATCTGAAATTTGGTATACGCCTTTGATTCTGGTGACAATACAATTATCCATATTCAATATTATTGTGCATCCAAGATGGCCGCCGCTACAAGATGGCGGACAACTTAATTTTTTTTTAATCCCATAAATATGGGTATCAAATGCAAGGGCTTCAAGTAGAATTCAGTGCACTATACAAAATGAAAATCAAAGATGGCCACTGCTACAAAATGGCGGATAATGTAGTTTTCAATACCATCAATATGGGAATAAAAATAAAGGGCTTGGTTAGTATAATACAGTATACTATACAAAATTACAATATGAATCTCCCACCCAAGTCAAGATCTGGTATCCTGTCGAGGACTGTGTGGCGTTAGGGTGGCTAAAAATGATACATGGCTAGGGTACACCACCCAAGTTAAGGTAAAAAGGTAAAAGCGCGCCAAGAACTGTATGGCATTAGGGTGGATAAAAATGATATGTCGTTAGCCTTTTCCCCTCAAGATTCAGGCACATCTTGTTGTACATAGCCTTGCCCCTCTATTGGACCTCTGGGGGGGTCGACCGTAAAAATGTCCAGTACTCGTGGGAACAAAATGGTAACAACAAATTCTACAAAAAACAAAAAAACTAAAAACTTAAAAATAAAAAGGTATAAAAAAAAATTTGTTAAACGGTTTTATATTGCAGATAAATGTACTAAAAGCTAAAAAATCATTTCATGGATACAGTCATGGGTACCAATATGTATACATTGTTATATTTTCAAAATAAAGTAAATTTGTAACCTACTCACTTTCTGGAAATATCTATGATCACATAAATTCCTAAAAATGCAATATACATTTATGTAAAAATGTCATGATAAAAGATGTCATTTTTGAAATATACAAATTTTAAACATATGCATTGATTAAACTAAAATAAAATCGTGGGGTTAATCGCATCGTCATCCAAAATTCAATTAAAGTGGACGTGCCCCACGAACGTGGCCTTTAAACTTTGAGACCTGTTGTCAATAGAAGCACGCTCTATTTTTATAGGAAAATTCTTCTCTGCCAATCATAAGGATTGTTTTAGGGACTCCAAATTATCATGGCGGTTAGAGCAAGTCTTACTCTCTAAAACTGACCATAAATCATAATCGGACAAGACTAAGTATATTTCTGGCGTTAAGATAAAAGAAAATTCAATGAACAATCATATAAAAATTACAGATTCCAAATTCATAAGTAATAATTTATTTATTTTTAATTATTACAGTATTTATGTCCAGGCGATATATATTATCTAGTTTTAGATAATTCAATTATATATAATAAAAGAGTAGAAAAGTCAATTCTGTACATGAAAGATCTTATAAAATTTCAATTAGAAATCTTATAAAAATTTTAATGTTCAGTTAATATATCGATAACAAAATCGAAAAAACCAATCAGTAGAATGTTTATCTGTCTGTCTGTTACTTTAGGCGTCAATAACGCAAGAATACTGAACAGAAATGAATTAATTTTGGTATGGTAGTAGGTTATAGTCAGAAAGTACATACAGGATACATTTTTATCCTGACATTCAATGTAATAATAATAATAATTATTATATGCTTGATGGTAAACCACAAACTGACAAATAACAACAGAAAAAATAATTATAAATAAAAATAAAATGTACAGCACACGGCCTTGTCGCTATGAGCGATGCCTGCCTTAAGGTATAGGACTAGTTAAATCGGTAAGCGGGTTGCACTTGCTTTATATGTATATGTAGTTTTCGTAGAAAATGTTAAAAAAACTTAAATATTCCAATTTGCTATAAAAAACTGATAACTACTGGATAGAAATGAATGATTTTTTGCATATTGCGGCAGCTTACGGTTTGGAGCAACATATAGGATAATTCTATCCTGAAGTTTAATGTGGGTCCCATAAGAAAACTTAAAAACCCACACCGTCAAATTACGTCTATTGTCTATTTCTTTCCAATCTGACTAAGTAATGTATTTATTAGAAAATGAAAACAGTAAAGAAGATATATGTACAATTATTTTATAAGAATTTTATTATAATCGATTTTAAAATTTAGATATATTTTATCGATCCACAAAGTAAGAACACACCGCGATATCATGTTATCGAATAGGTAGGTGACATTTGTGTTTCTACAGAAGTTTTATAAGAGACTTATAGTCGTTTTTTAAAACGATCGATTTTCGATTCGAAACGTCGATTTTATTTGCTTCTCCTGGAACTAAATATGCATCTATGAATTAATTTATGACAGAAGTCTTGCACCGCCATTTTGCTATTAGGTTTGCATACATATTCGGTTTTATTAACAATGCCAACAATAAATTTCAGGCTTGTTTTTTTTTATTTTTTACCTAACCTAATTTGGTTATTAGATGTTTATAGGAGAGTATTCGTAAAGTAAGATACAACACGACATCTGGTATCGTAAACTAACTCGCCGGCATGAATTACACGTCTATAATAGATACTTCGTATTTTCGCCGGCTTGCGGCTTAAATCACAAACTGCTTACATTTATAATTTTATCGAATTGTATACATTACTAGCGATCTGCTCGCGGCTGATCTGAACTACAGTTTTTTACAATTTATAATTTGAATGGTTGAAACTTTTTTATTTATGAACTGATTGAAATGAAATAAAAACGTAATGTTAAAGGAAGTTTGCCTTAATACCATAGTCGGTTATGCCGTTTCAGAGATTAGCATGCAAAAACGCACAGACAAACAAGAAAATTAAAAATAATTGTTGTAGGGGTTTTTCTTTTCAAATATCTCAGTAACATTTTTATTATATGACTTCCGACTTAAATATTACGACGACTAAGTTGCATATACATTTAGAAGGGCCATAGTTAGTTATTTGTTGAGGATGTCACTAGGATTTGCTACCTTTCAAAGATAATCAGTATAATTTAGTTACAAAATACGTAAATATTATAATTATATACTCGTAATCGGAACGTTTACTCGAACAGATTACTTTTATATAGACTTTTATATAATTTAGTTTAAGTATACAGCTTTTATGGAAAAAATTTAAGAGAATGTAATAGTAAAATACGCAAGTGCTATTTTGAATTACGTTGGATTGAAATATTGTAATTCAGTGTATTTGTGGCATTTTATATAAATAATTTATTAAAATTAGTAAATCTACTAAAGATTTATGGGAACGGGACTTTGACAGGTGTTTTTGAATTTCTTGAGTAGTTTTATTTGTATACAATATGTTATGGCAAAAAGTGAAAGTAATGTAGAGTGGACCACGTAGCGAATCGCGCCATCTCAAATCAGTCCACGAGTTATTGTTTTGGTTAACACGTGTGTGGTGTGTGTGTTTTTTAAATATTTTTTTGCCATTTGGCGATATTTCATTATTTTATTATAATTTTAAATAAATCTAGCTGAAATTGAATTAGTATAAGTATTTAATATATATTGTTTTGACAACGCAACACTTTTGCAAAGTAAAACGTGATATATATAGTATATTAAAAAAATACATATGTTATTCATGCCGAATAATTTGTTAAACGCCATCGTGGCTCAATTTTAATATGTCTGTATGTAGTTGTGTTTTAATCCTGTATGGATATTCTTATTTACCTCAGTGCCTTTTAATTTACGAAATGTAAAGAACGGAGTATAGATATTACAAAATGTAGGAAGATAAACATCGATAAAAACATAGTTTTAAAGAACCTTACCATAATTTTTTTTTTGCAGTTTCACGTTATTTTCCTCATTACATTGCGCACGAGACATTGTGTGTTGAGTGGTAGAATTCAACGCCGCGCTTTGTCTTAGATACCAGAGCGGAGAAATTAAGAAATTTGCTAAATATAATCATTCCCGGGTGGGAATCGAACCCATAACCAATCACGGTTTCAGTCAGACGCTGCCACATTGCGCCACGATAGCCCCAACTTTGCCATTATAGAAGTTTAAAAGAAATATCTTATACTTACTTATTAAGATATGTAGATGTCTTTGCTTTATATAAATTTTATCAAATAATATAATTTTAACAGGCAAAATAACATAATATTGGAATGAAATTTAAAAATAAAATTGATTGTTCGTTATTTTGAGGATATTACATTTGTTGTAACTTTTTTTATTTTTTAGCCAAAAACAGTAACTGTAACGCAAGACAAAGCGGCTGTTTCTCCACCACCAAAGAAAGATATAACTAAATTGGTAGAAGACATTACTAACCAAGGTGGGATAGTTCGGTCATTAAAATCTGCGAAGGCTGATAACAACATTGTTGACGACGCTGTTAAAGTGTTATTGGCTCTAAAAGCCGAATATAAGGCTGTTACTGGCAAAGTAAGTATTATTCATCTTAACCATTAACAACAGATTTTTGACGATGTCGTAGCTTTAAATTCCCATCGAGGGTATGTTTTATTGAAAATATTGTCGTTTTCTCTGGATCTACTACACAATATTGGACTTTGAGTACTGAGTTTCAAATACAAAACTCGAGTGGGATATGAATCATCAAGTATTTCTTGTAAATGTGCTAGTTATTATTTGTGTATTAAACAGTTCTTCAATCATATTACTAATAACATAATTATAGTATTGGGTTAAATCTCGAATACCATCTCCTGAGAAATCTCCTACACTGTACAAAGTTTGTTAGCGAACAAGGAACCAACTTAAAGCCACCAAAACTAAACAATTAATCAATTATTGATTGTTCAATAGTGTGAAATGTGAGAAGCAATAAAAGTCTTATTCGATTTGAAAACCAAATATAAGATTATTACTGGAAAGGTATTTTATTATTAAAGGAAACGTTGCTTCTGTAAAAGTATATATTTGTTATAGAATCTCCACATTATACGTAATTGTTTAATAGTTACCTTTTTTTGTGACTAAGTTGGCCTTTATTTCTTTTTAATTTTTGGTTTAATTAGTGGCGAAAGTAGTATAATTTTCTTTTGCATAAATTGACAAATAATTATAATAGGTACATACATATTACATGAGTATATTAATTAATATGTGTTATTCGTACATATTAGTAAGAAAAATATAAAAACAAAAGAAAGAATAATATATAAATTTGTGTAAAAAGTTGGAAAGCCCCCAAATTTCAACTTGTGCTTCTTAGTATTTGTCGTAAGGTCTTTGAGATCTATGATATTTTTTGTATACGCCGTTAATATACACACACAAAAAAAACAAAAATAAAACAACGAGAAATTGTTCAACATTTTGCTTCACTAATTAAACGATTTTTCAGGATTGGAAACCGCCTGCTGCAGCGCCTAAATTGTTACAAGCAGATATTACAACATTAACTGGGGAGATCATTAAACAAGACGATGTGCTCAAAGCTCTGAAAGCTGCCAACGCAACGAAAGATAAGATAGAATTCGCTATAAAATTTATGTCCGATTTGAAAGTGAAATATAAAAACGCTACTGGAAAGGTAATGTTATGAGTTATTTTGTGTATATACTTTCTAATTAAAAAAAGAGTTATTATACTTACTTTAACCTTTTAAAGTGTTAATCACACGCTTAGAAGATTGAAAAACATATATTATAAAAATTTTAATGCAATGTTATGTGCTAAAAACATTTTAAAAAAATAACGCTGCGTTAAAAAATTATACGTTTTCTAAATATGTATATGTTTTTCAATTTCCTAAGTGTGTGCATAACACTTTAAAAAAATGTTAAAAATATTTAATAAATAGAATTCTGAAGCAGGTGGATGTAGAACGCATGGCTTAGCGGTCGGAACGCTTGGATGGTTTCCAAGAGGCGCGGGTTCGAATCCTGCTGCCTTCAAATTTTTATACGTTTTCTAAAAATATATTATTATATATGTCTTTTCGTTTTATATTAAATAATGAACATTTTTTTCATCAATTTTGTTGCACACTTTTTCATTTGTACATGAGGCATGCAGGCATTGTCTGAGGCAGAGAGAACTTAAGTGTCAAAACACTCCATTCTCCGTATTCCACACAAATTGTTTGCTTGTTTAATGGTGAAACTCATCACCGCGCTTCCTTACGAGCTAACCGAAAACCATTTTAATATAATCATTCCCCCGCGTTGGGATCGAAATCCAGCGATTAAATTTACAGTCAGACGCTCTCTCATTGAGACCGAGACTGTCTCATTGCCATTGTGGTCACTGCCACCGGCCAAGTTACCCTCCGCCATTTATTAATATTGAAAATGTATATTCCGAAATGGTTGAACTGAAAAGAAATATATTAATAGCATTATTATATAACTACAGTACCTATATATTTAATATTACCGCCACTAAGTAGTAATTAAATATGACAGAGTAAATATTTCGTCATTTTTTTATAGACAGCTGTGTAAATATTATAATCGATTATTTCGTGAATTATCTCATTCGTAACTCAATACTTAAATTGAAGTTGCATGATAATATTAGGTTGTTTTTTTTTAATGTTAAATTTGTGTAATAATATATTCAAATATAATATATAAAGTATAAATAAGATTTTTTTCGGTTTCTATAGGATTGGAAAACCCATGCAAACCAAAAAATCCAATCAGTCCCGTCAACGTCGTCTTCACAAAAGACTGACGAAGCCAAGATAGCTGAGCTTCTAAACCAAATTGCCGCTCAAGGGGATAAAGTAAGACAGATAAAAACTGCTAAAGCGGACAAAAGTATTATTGATGTTGAGGTTAGTGCTTTTTACTTACGTATATATATATATATATATATAACTCTTCCGTTTTACTGAGTAGCGGATTGACTTATTTTTAAACATTAAATTTTTACAGTTTTATTATAGTTTGCGTTCGTAAAACAATGAAATTCCTGAAATAATATAGTAAGTAAAATAAATGATAGTAGACCTTGAAGTATATAAAATTTAATCACAATCGGCTAGCAGTTTGGCCGTACTTACGTCACAGACAGACCTACAGAGCAACTTTCTAATATTAGTATGGATTATTATAATTATAGAATAGAAAAAGATATTCCTAGAGTAAAGAACCTAAAATTATAAATATATGTGTAAATGTAATTTTATAAATGAGTATATAATAGAAATAACTCTCTTAGCATAATTTAAACATCCCTTAGCATTAGTACTGAGTAACAATAAGTATTAATGTAGTTAACGGTAAAGACCAGGTGTCTACATTGTATGTATATTCAAATAGGTAATATACCTATCATAATATCGGTAATCCTATCATTGTTGCCGTTACTCACTGACAGCCTGACAGCCGAAACTACTAGGCGTAGAAAGCTGATATATGGCATGTAGATTTCTTGGGAAGCACTAAGAGACAATTTCTCGAAATTTCTATAAAAACATAACCAAAGGAGTTTTTTATTTTATAGTAAAAAATTGCGGGACATCTCGTTTTGTACACACTTTTTCCTGGAATCCGGGGGGGGTAATCCGATATTTTGATTACATTTGAATTGCGTTAAGTGGCGAAACTGTATGAGATTACAGAAATAAAAATATTTTAAATATGATTCCATTGATCATCCCCGACTAGTAATCGATCCCACAATTATTTAATATATATTATAAAAAAATATTATTCTAGCCATATTGAGTGAAATTATTTTTAACCGGATTAATCGCGTATATTATTAGTATTCGAAAATACATTTTAGAAAACCCAACGTTCCGAACACTTTATAGTAACAGTCCCTTCAGGTAAAAATCTCGAAAACCAAAGATTATATTATTTTTTATGGTTTTTTTATTTAAGGTTAAAAACTTATTGAATCTGAAAGCCCAATATAAATCTATTGCCGGAACGGACTGGACTCCAAAAGCTGCACCCCCAAAAGCTCCTGCGGCAGCTATAGAGGTATGTATGCTTTTGGTTTTATTTGTTTATCGGTCCACAAAATAGAATAAATAACGATCAAAATACATGTAAATAATGAACAAAATCACGAAAATCTACATATTAATGCTTTTTTAGATGCAGACATAGCATTCGCCATATAAGTTATTATAAACATATCACCTATGGTGACAATGACAAACATTAAGTAAAATTGTTTATTTAAAAATTTAACGTTTATTTAACAATGACTAATAAAGGAAACTACACAATAAACTAGACAGTTACAAATTAACTAAACAGTTTCCTTTTTTTGCGTTGCAGAGAAGCATTAGTGATATAAGTGAAAATATCTAATTTAAGTTTAACATAGAATTAACAAAACGAGTGCTTCGTAATATGATCTAAATAATAATTATTCATAAAAGTATATAAAACAGGTTTTAAAGAATTTTTCACTAGCCTGTTCGTCTTGGTCCTTACCAGGCATTGTCGTCAGATTCGGAAACGTGTGACTGCGTTGCATGATGTTCTTATATTGAGAGTTAGATACAGATGAAGTTAATAATAGCGTGTTGAATAAATAAAAGATTATAATAATGTATGTATGTATGTATATACGATTATATATGTATTTATGTATGTGAGCTTTTATGATTCTAGGTAAGTATATTTCTTCTGTCTGTCTGCTAATGTCAATTTATTATATTTGTGTAAGTATAATACTTTATGCACCTCCTTGCATTCTCTTGTGGTTAATCCTTTAGTTATTGGTTGCCTGGAATTTATTGAAGGTCGCCATTGCACATATAATTTAAGTTTAACTATGTTATTAAGTCTAAGTTGTAATTTTTTTGTGCAATAAAGTGTTTTAACTCTTTACGAGTAGTTATTATACAGGAAATTCATACTGTTTTATCCAGGATAACTTATACGAATACGAAAGTATTCGTATAAGTTATTCTTTTTAGAATAAAATATTAAAAGCTTGTTATGTTATGTTAAAATTATTCTTTATGTGGATCAAAAACAGCTTTATGCTTTTTTCCTCGTAGCAAGGTAGTCAGAGAAAACTTAGTGTCACGACACTCTATTCTCCACTTTCCGCCCGAAATCTAAACATTGCGTGTTGAGTGGCAGAACTGAATGCCGTGTTTTTCTTAGGCATCAGAGTGGAGTAAATGATAATATTAATTTAAATATAATTATTCCCGGAGTGGGAATCGAACCCACAATCGATCGCTTTTACTGTAAGACGCTGTCCACATTGCACCACAATGGTATTAACTAAACATATATACTGAATATATAACATGTATACTGAATATATTATAATGAAATTATTGGTAGTGGAAAGATTTTTGAGATACTTATTAGAATTAGTTGAGTCGATGACGCGTAAACTACGCGTTGCCTTAGTAACCAGTAATTATATTTTAACTATGAACATTTTCATACTTCTCTGTACTTTAGTTTTATGTATTAATATAATATTTTTGTTTTTTTAGGTACAACCAACAATGAGTGGCAAAGGTGATGCTATAGGGGCTGAGGTGGCCAAGCAAGGGGACGTCGTTAGAGACCTCAAAACTAAAAAGGCGGATAAGGTATTTTATATTATTTACTTTAGAGATGGCACGACATCTTGGTCTTGGTCTCGGCTGTACGACACTAATTTGTGGTATTTGTGTCAGTACGAGTTGTTAAATTCATGTATTTTATATATGTAGCTTCACGCTTTTTCCAGCATAGCAGGGTATGTAGTGAGCACTTGGTGTCAAGACACGTTCACCACTTTCCGCCTGAATCCGAGACATGGTGCGTTGGGTGGCAGAACTCAACGCCGCGCTTTGTCTCGTGATATGAGCGGAGCATTGAAAATAATTTTAATGTAATCGTTCCCCCGAGTGGGAGCCGAACCCAAAACTATTACGTACACACAATCAGTTCGCTATCACACTGCGCCACAGGGGCCTCTATTTATTTACATATATACATAGATTTATATTTACTAGATGTAAAAAACGCGTTACCTTAGCAATGAATACAAAAGTGTATGTCAAATATATGGTAGATTGTGTAAAATTTAATGTAGTAATTATATATTTTTCTAATGTGTAATTTCAAAAATAAATGAATATATTGGCTTTCTGCACTTCTTCTCTATATAAAGTTGAAGCAAGATCATTTTCATACTTCGCGGTCCGCATAATTTACGAAAAAAGTGCAAGATAATTTATTTATTTATAATAAATTTACTAAAGGCGACGATTGAAATAGAAGTGAAGAAACTGCTAGAATTGAAAGTTAAATATCAAGCGGAGACTGGAACTCCTTATGCAGCGCCATCCCAACCTAGAGAGAGCAAGCCCAAGGAGAAGAAAGAGAAACCAAAGGAGGCTAAGAAGGAGAGCAAGCCCAAAGAGCAGGTACGAAGGTTTTTATATTCAATTTCCAGCTACATGCTTTTTAGCAATGGAGGTATAGAGAGAAGCTAGTGCTAAGACACTCAATTCTCCGATTTCCGCTCAACTCAGGACATAATGTGTTTTGCTTGGTGGAATTAAACCTCGCGTTTTGTCTTACCTATGAAAACAATTTCTACGAGTGGGCATAGAATCCACAACCATCGCGTTGATTTGCGTCCACCACTGCGCCACTATGGCCTAACATTAATGCAGTTCTAGCATTTGGCAGAAAAGGTTGACAACACACTAGTTACTGCATTTGTCTTGCATATTGAATATTAGGTTGCGGAACACAGCGCCGCAATTTATGTACCAGAATGGGGAAATTAATGTAATATCAGTGTAATGTTACAGCGAGTAGTGGTTGAATCCACATACATAGGGTTTACAGCCAGACACAAATTTAAGAATAATTTATTGCATTGAAATATTCCAGTCACCGAAGCCGTCTAAAGAGGAGGCTTCATCGGGTGTAAAAAAAGTGACGCGTTTGGGACTTGAGGCGTGTAAGGAGACTGATCTGTCAGAATGGTACTCTCAAGTTATTACTAAATGTAAGTTTTTTTTTATTTTATTATTTTCATAGTTGAAAAAAAGGTCCACACCTTTTTTTCATTCATTCATATCATTCAATGATATAATATGACTTCAAGATTCTTCTTTGTTTCTCGGCTTCAAGCTTTTTCCCGCATAGCAGAGAACTTAGTGTCTAGACACTCGCCCGAAATTTTAGACATTGTGGGTTAAGTGAAGGAACTCAAGCCCGCGCTTTGTTTTACCATAGCGGGTAAATGAAAATAATGTGAATACAATCATTCACACAAGTGGGAATAGAATCCATAACTATTGCGTTTACAGGCAGTACCACTGCCACAATGGCCACAGTCACTTTTAGGTAATTCGTATATATTATTATTTCGTTCGTATATATAACATTATCAAAGTGTTATTCACAGAGAACAATAAAAAAAGTAGTAATAAACGTATAAGAATTTCGACATAGCCGGATTTAGAACGCATGTACGCTTAGCGGTTTTCAAGGGATGCGGGCTCGAATTCCGCAGTGTTTCAATTTTTATACGTCGTCTTACAGCAGTTATTTTTTGTTTACAGCGGAAATGATAGACTACTACGATATATCTGGGTGTTACATTTTGCGTCCGTGGTCGTACAGCATCTGGGACGTCATTAGGAAGTACCTCAGTAAAAACTTTAGGAAGCTGGGTGTCAAAGATGGATACTTCCCTATATTTGTATCGAAGGTATTTAATTTTTTTTGGTGTTTTTTTGTCTTTTTTTGTCATTGGAGCAATTTGCTTTTTTATAGGTAATTCTAAGTAATATAGTACAAAGTCGTTAATTAATATTTATTCAAAATTTTTATTACATTAATCTATTTTAATATGTAATCAACTATTTCAAAAATAAATAAACTGAAAATTATGCTGACACTAGGTTCTCACAGCTTGAAGTTGCTCTTTAGAATTACTTATTCATTTTCCATAGCGATTACTAAACTTTAATCGACAAGGTTGTTTTTTATTGGTTAAAAATATTTTTATCAGCTATTTCACGCACAGCAGGCCAGATAATCCATATTGAATGACGGACGCCGCGCTTTGTCTTAGGTCCTGAAGCGGAGCAATGAAAATATATATAATATTGAAAACACTACAGACGCTGTCGCACTGCGCCATTACGGCCTTATGTTGAAAGTATAAAATGTACCTAATAGTAATTTCCAATAACAGGCGGCCCTAGAACGCGAAAAGGATCACATAGCGGACTTCGCGCCGGAGGTGGCGTGGGTGACGCACTCGGGCTCCTCCGAGCTGGCGGAGCACATCGCCATCCGCCCCACCTCCGAGACGGTCATGTACCCCGCGTACGCCAAGTGGATTCAGAGCCACCGCGACCTGCCCTATAAGTTGAACCAGTGGAATAATATTGTGGTCAGTACACACCTACCTAAATTGTACCATTTTACTAACCTAAAATATTTTTTAAAGCCTCAATGAGTAACAGTTAACATGTAAATAAGTATTGTTTGAAAATGTAATAATCTTGGGGTACAATAATACTAAGTTGTAATAAGCATATAAGAATTTCGATGCACTGGACTTGGGCCTAGATAGAACTTATGGCTTAGCGGTCAGAGAGAACGTAGGGTATCCAAGAAGCGCGGGTTTAATTCTTGTTCATATTATTATGCATACAAAATGTTTTTTTTTTACCTATCTAGAATTTCACTATGCATATTACCTACCTATTGTATTGCATACATGAAAATGTCTAAAAATTCGAAACCATCCATTTGGAAACTGAATATAACATATTTTTGTTTCAAACTATATATTATGCTTTGTTTAGTATAAGAGATATAAATGTTGACATCTAAATATTTTTTCTTAAACATCGAGTTATATGACATTGTGCTTTTAATTAAATCTACCTTGCTGGTCAAAAAGCGTGAACCTAAAAAAAGTGTTTTTCTTTTGTTATTTTGTAGCAAATTAATTATCAAATAAAATGAACAAGATGTTGTAAGAAAGAACCGAAATGTATTATTTATTGATTATTTAATTACTTATGTTGTTTTTTTTTTTTATTTTTAATGCACAATTCACACACTTAAGAAAAACATTTTTAGAATACGTATACAAATTTAAACCTAGCTTGACTCGAACCTGCGCCTCTAGTTTGCCATTCAACAACTGACCCATACGTTCTTATTCAGCTACATCAAAATGCTTATACGATTTTTACAATTAATTAATTAAATTTGATTTTTAATTTGGTTTTATATTTATCATATATATATATTCTAGAGGTGGGAGTTCAAGCAGCCGCAGCCGTTCCTGCGCACGCGCGAGTTCCTGTGGCAAGAGGGACACACCGCCTTCCGCACCAAGGAGGAGGCCGATGAGGAAGTTCTTCAGATATTAGGTGACTTATACTCTTAAATAGTACGAACTTTTTGGGTTTTATATTTAGAAAAATCTTTCGTGTTTTATAAATTAATTAGTCCAAATATAAAAAGCCTTATAAATATAATAAAGCCTTCTGCGTAGTTTCCATAACAAAAAAAGAGTCAACCGATTTACTTCATTTTTGGATCCTTATATTTTAAATAAAATATAATTATGTAATTGTACTTTGAATAATGTATTGCTTAAATAAGTGTAAAAAAGAAGTTAAAAACCATGGCAGCGTCGGGTGATGACGACGTAAAATTTGCGAGTTTAATAAGTGTAGTACTTCTATTAAACGTACACGTGAATTACTTATTAAGAAAATATTTTTTATGAAAACATAAATTTCAACGCAGCGAAATTAATCCTGCGCCTCTTGGAATCCTTCCAAGCAACTCTCTGACTCTGACAGCAAAGCCGCGCGTTAGCGGTACCGGAAAGAACTCTGCTGTGTTCAAATTGTAATAATAACACATTAAAAATGTAAAAGAAAAATACTTAAAATTTACCGTGTACTTATGTAGATCTGTACGCACGCGTGTACGAGGAGCTGCTGGCGGTGCCCGTCATCAGAGGGCGCAAGACGGAGAAGGAGAAGTTCGCGGGCGGCGACTACACCACCACCGTGGAGGCCTACATCCCCGCCAGTGGGAGAGGCATACAGGTAAGCTGATGATAGTAACCTCCCTCTATCATCATCAGGGAGATCCCAGAGCTCGTAGAACGGGGTACCTCTGCTCACGATCTGGTGTCTTCTGGATTATGATAAAATATCATATGTATATATAGATGAATAATAAAAAAAGCGATTTGATGTTTGTAAAACATTAAACCTACGGAAGACAAAATTATGAGGGTATGATAAGTAGTGAAGAAATTACACAACGGGGGAATGGTTATATTTAAATTGTTTTTGTTTCTCTGCTCTGTTGACCAACCAGCGCGGCGTTGTATTCTCCACACAACGCGCAAAGTTCCAATTTCGAACAGAAAGTGGAGAACGGAGTGTTTTGACACTAGGTTCTCTTAGCTAAAGAAAATATATGTTATGTTTAGGGTGCAACCAGTCATCATCTCGGATTGAACTTCTCGAAAATGTTCGAGATAGTGTACGACGATCCCGACACACAGGAAAAGAAGTACGTTTTCCAGAACTCTTGGGGTCTTACCACTAGAACTATAGGTAACTACTTTTTTTGTTAGTACTTAAATTGTTGAGTTTAAACAGATTTTTCTTTCTTTTATCCCTTGATTGTGTATTTTGTGGTTAAACTGTTTGATACACTCGTCTGAGCAAATCATAGAAACATTTAAATCATAATCATCACTATTGTCGCCACTATCATAACCACCGAGGGCACTATCATTATCATCATCAATGTTAGCATCGCTGAATTCGATCTTTAGCTCTTTAACAATAATCAATCGTTGTAGTGTACTTGAATAATTTTATTTGCTTATAACAGGGGTGAGCAACCCGCGGTCCGCCTAATAATTTTATGCCGCCGCCATGCGTTTATTTATATCATTACAGATATGATGTTCAACCAAATTAATGCGACTTGTTCCAACTTCATTGCGATGTACATATTTGTGTTCTATTCTTTTCTTAATTTATGAATGTATCTTTTATTTCATATTTCGTAAATTACAAATTTAATGCTTATAATATGAACATAATTTTAAGTACTAGCTGATCCGGTCGACTTCGTACGCCTCAGATAAATAATGTGACAAAATTCTATAAAACTTTAGATAAAATAAAAATCACGCAGGAACTCTACGAAAATTCTGCTGATTTCTGATAGTGAAACTGTGTCAACTTATAACAAAAAAACTATCCCGGACCCCCGGTGTCATTTCCCTAATCATTGTAGATTTGTTGAAAATGAATGATACATTTGGTGTCAAATATTTATAGCGCGTTTAGAAAAATCATAAATATTATTTTGTTAACATTTTTTAAAGTGTTATTCCCACACTTAGGAAATTGAAAAAGACATATTTAGGAAACGTATAAAAATTTGAACGCAGCGGGATTTGAACCCGCGCCTCTTGAAAACCGTTCAAGCGCTCTGACCGCTAAGCCATGCGTCCCACCTCCAGCTACGTTGAAATTCTTATACGCTTATTACAACTTATAGAAATCATAAATATTAATTTAAATATTTATCTAAAAATGTACTGACCGGCCAGAATTTTTAGTTATGCTAGGTCTTTTAATATTTCATGGTTTAAGCTATTTTCCTTGATTAATATATAAATTCCGAACACATCTTGTTGGACAGGTTAGCATGGCTTGTATGGTAAAATATAATGTTCTTTTTACAACTTTCCGTGCAATTTCTTTATGTTTTCTGACTTTTTCAACCTCCCTTGGACTTTTACAAATATTTTGAAATAAATATTAGCCAAATCCGCCTAGTTAGTTTAGAGTTTTAGCGAGACTACCAGACGTCATTTCATTTTTATATATAATTAAATTAGTGTTATTTAAGACCGGCAAAAAATCCAAAATTTGCATAGGGTAAACTGAGGGTGAAATAAACATATTTTTTTATATTATTAATATATTAATAACCAGGTGTAATGGTCCTCGTGCACGGCGACAACCGTGGCCTTGTCCTGCCCCCAAGAGTAGCAGATATCCAAGCTATAGTGGTCCCTTGCGGCATCACAGCCTCCAGCAGTCCTGAGGAGCGCAAGAGCCTCATAGAGTCTTGTAAACTGCTGGTTGAGGAGATGGAGGCGGCCGGGATAAGAGCTGATGGTGATTACCGGGATAATTACTCGCCAGGATGGAAGTTTAACCATTGGGAGCTTAAGGCTAGTTATTCTTTTTATTTTTTATCTCGCTATTTTCGAGAATTATATTAACTTATTCTAGCATAGTATAAACTGAAATAACTGAATTGAACGAAAGTTCTAAGTGAAATGAATAAGTGTGTTGTAATGTTTTTGATATTTGAGATATGCTCTATGGCTTTCGTGGCACAATGAGATAGCGTGTAACTGTAGTCGAGGAGATTGGTTGTGGATTCGATTCCTACCTGGTGAAATGATCATAATTTACCTATTTTCATTTCTTCGCATTGGTGAATAAGACTAAACGCGGCGGCAGAAAGTGGAGAACGGAGTGTCTTAACATTAGGTTCTCTCCGACTACCCTGCTATGTAACCTAAAGCTGCTCTATGTGTCCTTTATAGATATAATTTATTTTAATTATAGAAAATTACAAATAGTAATAAATAAAATAAATTAACCACAATTCACAATTAAATTTTAATTTACTTAGACAGTTCATTGAACAGGTATAACTAATACCTAAAATGTTTTATTTACTTTTTTTTAGTAATACATAATTTTTACGACTACAAACTTATATAAAAATACACATTTGTTTTAAAAAACTTTATTTGTGAACTAAAATATTTAATATTAATACAGGGTGTGCCAATTCGTGTAGAGCTTGGCCCTAAAGATATGGCTAAGGGTGAAGTGGTGGCGGTGAGACGCCTCACTGGAGAGAAGGTCACTCTCAAGCGACAGGACGCGCCCGCGCAGCTGCTGGCCTCGCTGGAGAAGACGCACCAGGACATGTTGGAAAAGTATATATTAGCTTTTTTGAAATCTTGTGTTAATGTGTAACATTGGTTTTGGAAAATATTTTTTTAATACAAACTACTTTCTAGGTCCTTTGGTGCATAAAATACTCTTTGCCTTACCAATGTATATGTCTAATATAGACAAAAGTGTATGTCAAACACACTGTAGTGTGTGTAATGCTTATTAATTTAATATATTTTTACTTTTTTGCCATGTAAAATATTATTAATATTTTTAATGTTTCTGTTCATGTAATTTTCGTAAAAACAGTACAGTTTTTTCTTTACATATTAATGTATAGATAGGTATTGATACCATAAATATGTGTGTGTAGAGCAACACTTCACCACCACCCTTATGGCTTTAATATTTGTTGTTTTAATAAATTATATTTATTTCGAAGCTGGTGGGCAAATTAAAATCTATTGGCAGGCCACATTTTGAGGGCCTGGGTCCAAGCCTTGATTTAAAGTATAAATTACTTATAACGTAACTAATACATTTTTAAACAGTTTAATTTTAAACTATATACTTTTTTAGAGCAACTAAAGAAAGAGACGAACGTCTATCGTCCGTGACCAAGTGGGATGACTTCATTGATGCGTTGGAACGGCGACACATACTACTAGCGCCTTTCTGCGGGGAAATACCTTGCGAGGATAACATTAAGAACGATAGTGCAAGGTACTTTATAATTAATTTTGTTTTACGGATTTTTCAGCAGAAACACGCTTATTTACGCATTGCAGGGAAGTCAGAGAGAACCTAGTGTCAAGACACTCTGTTCTCCACTTTCCGCCCGAATTCGTGGCGTTGCATGTTTAGTGGCGGAACTCTACGCCGCGCATTATTTTACGAAGTAGAGCGGAGAAATGACAATATTTTAAGTATAATTAAATTCAATTTTGAAATATCAACTAATCAAATAGACTTTTGGAATTGTAGAAGGAACATAAAGCTACCACCGGCTCTGAAGGCAGTTCCGCTGAGAAGAGCCGGCGAGAAGCTTTTCAAATACAAAAGTTACAATTATATAATTTAGTACAGTGGTAGCTGCTAACCTGCACCAAACTCAAATCTACTATTACTTCCACATATTTTTATCTTTTAAATATACCTATGTATTTAAAAGCATCTCGCAAAAAATCTCGAGCTTGAAGATTATAAATTGATCTCACGGCTCTATTTTGAAGAATAATTATTGAATTTGTCTGCGGCACTGCCCCATAATAGCATTCCATAAGATAAAATACTATGAAAATAGCTAAAGTAAACTAGACGGACAGTGTCAATGCCAGTTATTTGCCTTACTTTTTTAATTGCAAACGTGGTAGAACTGAGTTTGTCTGCAAGTGCTTCAAGATCGGCATTCCACTGGAGCTTATAATCAATGCTTTTACCTAAGAAAACTGTGACGTCTGTCATGTGAAGAGTTTCTCCTTAAATTGTTAGACTCAAATTCCGCCTTTTTACATTAGGTACAGTAAATTCAGTACATTTGGTCCATCATTACCCGAATGAGAATCGAACCCACGACATATCGCGTTTAAAGTCAGATGCTGTCCCACTGCACTGCACTGTATAGTTTTTTAATTGGAATAAGTATAAGTTTCAACCAAGAAGCTATATTTTGCAACATGTATTTTTATTTAAGAAATAGGTACAGACTGATGACAAAGCTAACAAATAATTCAAACAAATAAAAATATAAGTTTTTGATGTAATGTTTTGCTTACATTTAATCTATGAATATTTAGTATAGGTATGTAGGGATTGTTTATGTAATTTTATTATTATTAATTCAAATAGGTTATATTGTATATACTTTTATAGTTGTTTATGTAAGCTTGTATGTAAAAAATAATGTTTCAGTTTTAAGCAAGTCTATTATACTAAGAGAACATTAACCAATATCCTTGCATCCTCTGAATTATTTCATTGTAAGTTGCATGGAAGAGTTCACCTGAGATAATATGGCCTACTTTACACTAAAATTGTACTCCCGTTTTGTGTATTTATCATTAATATATTCATGTTGGTACAGTAATTAAATAAATTAATTTATTTTAGAACTGAAGATGATCCATCAACTGAAGTTAAGGGCCCAGCTATGGGGGCTAAGTCACTGTGCATTCCATTTGAGCCACCTTGTCAGTTGAGTGATAAAGACAAATGTATACACCCAGCTTGCAGCAAGAAGCCCAAATTTATCACATTATTTGGTCGCAGTTATTAGAAATCTTAATAAAACTTATATAAAAGTTACATTTTAAACTTTTAATTACATATTAATCGCAAAATAAATTATTGATTATCTAATAATGAAGTTTTATTTATTTTTGATCACTAAATGTAAAAATAGTTGTAGTGATTTTATTATTATAATAAAAAATTTCACACTTTTTCCCACACAGCAGGGTTTGCAAAGATCCTAGTGTCAAGACACTTCGTTCTCCACTTTCCAACCCAATCTGAGACATGTTGAGTTGTTTGATGAAAATAATTCATTCAAGTGGAAATTAAACCCAAAACCATCAGATGCTGTCACACTGTGCCATATTTCTATGATTTTAGATTAGTTTAGTATCTTGATAAAGGGTAAATAAAAATATATTTTGTTTTTCCCAAAAAATATATTTTGTTGCTAGGGACCCAAAAACGCATTTTACTTAAGCAATACAATTTAACAAGCAGGAAAGGAAAAATAAAGTTTTACATTCTAATTTTGTGTAGCTACATATTAAATTATACAATTTTATAGTTATTTCAGAATTTATTTATTAACAAAAGTATAAATATTATAACTTGTGTTTTATAAAACTTGTTTCACTATGTACAATAAGGATGCTTAAAATTATTTTGTTTTGACCAAGGTACATTATCGAATTAGAATACTAATTTAAATTTTGCTTTTTTTTACCTTCAAACATTGTATTACAGGATGAATCCATGTTTTTCTTTTAAATTTTGATTCAATTAATATTTACATTCAATTTGTGTAGTTATTTTTTCAATATGTTATCCATCATCTGTGTCACTATTAGAACATCTGTTTTGTCCATTTTGTTCAACACTATATAATTCATCTTCAAGTAATTTTATTCTTTTTTTCTTTGAATTTAAGACTTGGACAAATTTTCCATACAAATTATCTTCTATTGTGCTCTTTATATTTGTGAGATTTTCAAATTCCTTTTTATATTTTACCAGCTCAATATTTAGTAAATCAATTTCCGCATTGCAGACTTCTATAGTAGATTGTAGCATATTGTTTTTATTCATTAAATAGTCTATTAAAGTATCTTTAGTAACTACAGTTTCATTATTTCTTAATAATACACACCCATATAATATGAAACCTTTTGAATATTTCAAGGTCTTTTTCCAGACAAATTTTGATACATTAGTGTCTTCGTTATCTAGGGTGAAATCAAATATATATGTTTGTTCCTTCTCTTTCAAAGCACCTATAACATTAATAAAATATTCTTCTTCAGTTTCATGTAATTGTTCACTGAATGTTTTTGCCGCGTCCCGGGAAAAGCTCCCAGACCAACTTTGATTTTGGCTTAAAATTTCTGTAGTAAACAAATAGTTTTCATTTGGTGTAAAATTAAATTTACCGTAATATGATTCATCATTAATGATGAATTTAGTTATAAATATATGTTCTTTATTATCATTCATAGTTAAAATGAAATGTCAAATTATTTTATTTTTATTTAAAGTTCGTATTTGGTAAAATATGTAGGTATAGGTACTATAGAATTAAAATAATTAATTATAGCGCTTCGAAAGGGCCAGTAGAGTACAAGTCGCTTCGTCAATGTCTCGTTGTATAGAGCACACACAAAGGAAATGGATCAGTAAAAAGAGATAAAATCACACTATGATAGATTGCATGTTAAAAGAGATCCAGTAACAATATGAAGAACGTCAACGTATAACAAAATACATATTTACAACAGATAATACATGATATTAAAGGTTAGTAACGAATAATATATAAGTAAGGGGTTAGATTATAATTTGAATTTGTTATACCTAATATATTTACATACAAATTTACATAAAGTACTATACGCAAACATTAACAAACATTGCACATTAAGGGGACGGGAAGGTACTATAGGAAAATAAAATCCTTATGAGCTGTCATGTGTCACATAATATAATTGACTGTTACTTGGACGTTAATTTGCTCATATCAAATATGAAAAATAAATTTAGAATAATGACTAATTTATATTAAAACACAACAAACTACATCAATGTAAAATTGACCAATAAAACACGCTACTAATATAATAATAAAAAATAATTATGCCTACAGTCTTCTAAGTTCTCAGGAGTCTATGAACTTTTGCGTTTGACATATAACATTTTTCGCACATTTATTTATATTGTTTTATTGAGCTTTAAGGTTATGATTAAATGTTAAGTTCTAGGTTTTAGCTTTTTATTTCTCTGAAAATGGATAGTAATGATGAAAGTCTCCATACGGAGGTTGAGTTACGAGAAGACGTAGAACGTGTAAGTAATAATGTTTAAAACATTATTACATACTAATCAAATATTTTAAAATACTTGTATTAATTGTTAATACTCTTATTGTTTGTTTTTTTACAGATGGATATAAAACAGGAATTGTCAACCTTGTCATTTGAGGATTTGCAGAAACTTAAAGAAAAAATTGGTGCTAAAGTGTATAAGGAAGTTGTATTTGGTAAAAGCGAGAAAGTACAACATGATAAAAAAGTTTTCAAAAGAGAAAATAAAAACAGACCTAGAGAGATGAGTTCTAAGAAACCGGTATCTATATTGCAAGATACTGTTCCTGTGAAAAAGAAAGAGATCCGTGACCCTAGGTATTTTAATATATCTTTTGTATTTAAGTTTTTTGTAGTTACATGTTTGTATGCATGTTTATTTTGTAATAATATTTGTTTGAATTTATATGCACACTACTAGGGTGCATATAAATTTTTAGTATTTGATTTAGTAAGTAAATATTTGACATCAGCTTAATCTTTTATTTTGATAAAAGTTACTTTGTTTACAACTTTCACATATAATAAGTAAATCATAAAAGTTATAATAGTTGAAAGCATTATAAAAAATATTTTTTTAATATATTCCTTTTTTATATGAGATAAAAACAAACAAAGTGTTTGTTTATTGCTTCTTTTGCTTATACATCGTAACGCAAAACTAATATATTTTTATAGCGTAATTAAATGATTTTAATGTATAAATTCAGGTTTGACCCATTGTGTGGTACATTTGATAAGAAAGAGTTTTCAGAAAACTATGGCTTTTTGTCAAACATAAGAATGAATGACATAAAAGCTATTAAGATGGAACTAAAGGAAACAAAAGACCCTGAAAAAGAAACTGAGCTAAGGAGACTATTGCAGCGATTAAGTGACCAACAAAAAGCTAACAAGAAAAAGAAATTAGATATGGAAAGACAAGCAAAAATAAAACTGGAGGTTGAAGAAGAATTTAAACATGGCAGACAACCATACTTTAAAAATAAATGTGAGTATAAAAGTGATAATCGCACACTTACGAAATTCTATTTTATTTTTTCTAAATATGTCTTAGTCACGATAAATACGAAAGAATATGGTTTTTACATGATTATTTTATTTTCCTGAACTAATTAAAGTTGGTTTTTGCAGCTGAGTCAAGGGTTGAGTCTCTTGTAAGACAATATGAAGAATTAAAGAAAGAAGGCACAGGTCGTATACAGAGACATCTGAAACGAAGACAGCAAAAAATGAAAAAGAAGTCTTTCAAGACTCCTACAAGTGTTGAATAAAATAAATTATAATAATAGAGAATTTATTTTTCTTATTTTTTACTTTATATTTTGTTAACAGACTTGAATGATAACTTTGAAGCGCGGGTTCAAATCCTTACTTGCTTTCAGAATTTTTTATACGTTTTCTAAATATGTATTTTTCTTATTTAAAGCCCTTTGCAGATTCCTTATATTATATTTGTTTGCATGAATGCTACTGGTAATTTATTGACACTTAATTAATTTCTCCAGAAAAAATATCGATACAGGAAAACCGACCTCATCATATCTCGAAAAAATGCACATGTAACTTATATACGCAATTTTTCAAGATATAACATTTCTTTCTGCGTCGATATGACTCCAGCCAAAGAGAGGGTTCATTCAAACATCTTCACAGACTGATTTTAACATTTTATTCAACACGCCAATCGACTCCTGAATCGAAAGTTTTACTGATATTAGATGTGGACACAATAGTTTTACTTGTAATATTGATGTAATTATAGACATCACTAGGGAACAATGTATAATTCATTATAACAGTAGACTCAAATATTTGGTTTCTGCTTTAATTTCTTAAAACTTCTCGTAATCACTTTTTCTCCCATAGATTTCTACTATATATGGAATTTTACTTTATTTATACGACTAATTAAATTACATGAATACCATATACAAGGATATTTCATTTTTGATACTGATTTAGATGGAATTAATTTATCTAATAACTCATTTACAATAAGATAAAACATATCAACTGCTTGTAAGACAACCTTGTTACTTAATTCGCGATGCCATACTATTTTTGCCAATTCTATATTAATGTCAATGAGAAAAAATATTCAGGAATAAGGAAGTGCGACGTAGAGCCGTATGACAATGACAATATGACAATTAACTCGTGTTCGTTTTATATTTATACAGTGTAAAAAATACATATGCTGTATTTCTAAAATAAAACAAATTTGTTAAATAAGTTTCACTATATTCTTCGTAATAGCATATTAATTGAATATTTCAAATTCGAAAAAGCTAGCATTCTTATTTAACAAAATTCAAAGTTATCTAACTTTACTTTAAAAACGCTCACCAGAAAACTAGTGATTTTGTAGATAGCCATGTTTTCGTTGTTTCCGTCGGTACAGAGTCAAGAGATATTTGGCACATCGGCTCATCAGGCTCACTGTCTTCATAAAACTGGTTATCATACTGTTCCTCAGAGTCTTGTTCGTTACCATTACTCTTATTTATTTATTTTTATTTTATTTGTAGTCTTGAACAATTTATTATCTTTTTTTTGTTGCTTAATATTTTTATTTACTAAATCATTCTTGTAGGGTAAATGTGTTACTATTGCTGCTACGGCAGTTTTTCTTTCTCTGTTAAATACTATTCTTTTATTCTCTGACACTGGACTTATAGTATACGGAAACGCAAGACATAGACTGTTGCGAATAAACACGGAAGTCGAGAGGTTGGGCTCAGGTCAGGATTTGATCAGTTTAGCGTATAGCAATGTGATTGTAAAACCGTCTCTTACAGCATTTTGTTGCACACTAACAAAGCCCACATTACAATTTTTTTTTTAATTTAAAGACAATAAAGTTACCTTACAAAGTTTTAAAAAAATATATGTAATTGAATAAGCCAACATTTCGGTACTCCGCGTACCAAGTCACGGTAAAAGCTATACGTATATCTATACTAATATATAGTGAGACTTTAGGGCCTTGGAAGACTTTTCTTTAAAAAATTTTTTGTTATTTTCAAGAATTTAATTATCTTACAAAATGGCCGCCGAAAATACGAAACAACTATAGATCACGCGGGCGAAGTCGCGAGGGGGTCGCTAGTTCTTGAATAAGTGAATAAAATTACCTTCATTAAAATTATCAATCAAAGTTCGAATTATTATTATTTAATATTTGTATTGTTTTCGGTTTTTCCTTTTAACAATTATTACAATTAGCAATTTATTGTTTTCGTTGTATATTATTCTTGTTATACGCTATTTTACAATTTAGATTATTGATATTGACGTTGTAGGAATGAAAAAGTATTTAAAATTTAAAAAAAAAAAAACACGCTGGTGCTTACGTCGAGATCAAGACCTTCAATTCAAGTAATTTTAAAGGTAGGTAGTACTTTTTTATACAACAAATGACCCGCCGTATTTCACGTCGCACATACGGATAACTGTAAATGTGCGTGTGTACTTCGTCAGTTCTTAAATAATTACATTGTTGTCTTTTATTACGCGACAAAACACAAAATACACGTAAAAAACCAGATATTTTATAAAAAAAAATATGACTAGGGTAAATAAAGAATTCTAAATTCAATTATGTAAAAAAGTTAATTTCGGTAAAATGCAGTTATCTTTTTTTCTTTGTTGCCATCGGTATGATCTGTCAAATGCTCTTTTAAATGATTATAGTTGGCTCTGGGCTCATTATGATTGTGCAGGTCCAAAGTTTGATACTTGGATCTGTGACTTTTGAAAGTGAATTAAGCAATTTCTTTCATTTCCATTTTTTTACTTAAATTTATATGGCCACCTAGTTGATTCTGCCTATTTTAAATATTATTTTGGTAATTAATATAATTGATAGGGCGCTGTTAATTAATACGTATAAATGTATGACTGATTAGATGACCTTAAACTGTTTTCTTTTGCTGGAAGATTTATCCCTAAAATAAAGTGGTATCCCATATTTAGAGACTTTCCGTACATCTATACTATACTAAAAACATTACACAAGTTGTGCCGTACGTTGAATATATTTAAGAAACACAATAATAAAAAAGAATGATGATTAATGCATATTGTTATGATTTAGGAGTGCAAATGATAATAAATAAACGCAAACGGACAGAGTTTGTTCTTATGATGTGACTTGTTCGAGAATTCTCTTCCAAATGATGCCTTGCAGAAAATTTTATAGGTTTTATATACTCGTAGTGACTGACCGTAGTTTCGGTTTTGGCCAAAAAGTGGCTGGGCTGAAACTTAATATTCGTGAATAGTTTGACATCGTTGCTAAACTTTACAGTGAGTTGGTTGCCCGTGGACCCGATTCCGAGATACCGTAAACGTCTCGGTAAATAATTTATTTATGTTAAGAATATTATAAACTGCTGATTACTGAATGCACTATCCACGTTCGTCTTCAATGAGACTGTGTGTTTGGACAAACAACTAGCAGAGGCCTGTGGGACTTAATACTTCTGATTCTTAATACTTTTGTAATAGTACTACCTCGTTTTGAAAGTTATGGAGCTGCATGGAAGACCTCACAGGGTCTTAACTTGAGGTCCGAATGTGGACACAGTTTACTCTTTATCTTGACTACTGTGTTGGAAACCTTTTGGAGAAACCGAAGGCTTTCTCTGTGCAATTATGGACAAAATTATCAAGACAGGAGACCAGCGACATAATTGAAGAATGGCACAATCGACATGTGTTGGACATGTCATAGTCCTGGGGAATCCATCAGACATATTGTCTCTGGTTGTTCTCATCTTGACTCGATTGTCACAATTCACTTAGATACAATTGCTATATTTGCTACTTGCAAAAATACTAGCAACTTGCTTTTCGATACGGTCTTGTAACCATAGAGATACTATACTACGGGAACTATCTTACGTCTGTTTTTGTAAGCATGCATGCGCAATACAGAAGAATTATAAAGTGCTAATAGACGGAGTTCGTGAAAAAAAGTAAAAGTTAACTTAATATTTGGACTTGGAACAAGCGATCACTGAATGTGGAAAATCGATGCGAATGACCGAGTAGTTTCCGTTAACGGCTTAATAGTGAAAAGTATATAAAGTATTACTTAAACCGGCGCATATCTTAGGGACATTCGTCACTTTGCAACCCTAACCTAATAACTTGGATCATCCCGCCATTGAGAGCCATTTTTTTATATTTTAAAATTATTATTCTTTAAATTATATATTATCTATACTATGAAGTAGTTAATGAAATAAATAATTCTCTTATAAAAAAAACTTTAAAGTGTAAAACATTATTAACCAACAATTTTCATGAAGATTTTTTGTGCCTAAGAAGGGTAGATGTTATAAAAATATATATATATATATATATATATATAATTAATAATTTTATTATTTATTCATATTTGTTGACATATGCATTTATAATCGATATTTTCATTAACCTAGCATTTTATAAGTTGATTGTAGAATTCAATCAGTTGAAGAGACAGCCGAGTCCCCAAGGCCTGTTGATGTAGTACATGTGGATGGTGGTAAGTCCGGGTTTGTCAGCCAAGTCATACAGACATTCCGGTCCATTAGGTACGATTAGCTAAAAAAAAATAACTTTAGAATAGATCGAGGTATAAATTTTATTTATAATAAAAACGCAAGGCATAAGTAACTTTTCACTAAATAGACTTCTATTAAATATTTGAGATATCACTTTTGTACTATGTACTTTTTATCCGTCGAGTGGCAAAGCGACATGCTCGTGTTCGTTTCAATATTCAATTAATTATTTTTAATTAATCTTTTTTCACTTTAATTAAATTGCATTATTATATATAATAAAGTAACAAACTTTTTTTTTAAATATACTATAAGTAAAAATTGTTTACCTGGACTCCTAGCCTGGGTGGTCTCTCAAACCAATTACGTTCACCGTCCTTGATGGGCACCTTTCCGTAGATGATAAGTCCAGTTCCGATGAGTTCCTGGGTGTGCACCAATGGGAACCATGGGTACAGAGTATCAGCTGCGCATTGAAGATCCGCAGTCATGTTGTAGTAGTAGTGACGGCCTGTATAAGCCGCAACAATTAGTTAAATTTTATTAATTTCTGTTAAGATATCAATATTATAAAAAAATTGTATCGAATTAGCATAAATATGACATACGATACCCACTGAGATCAGGAAAATTATTTCTTTCTTAACTAACAAAATTTGAAACATAATTCTTACCCATCCAAGGAATGCAAGCTTGTTCGGTGTAGATGCTGTTGGCGATTTCGCTTTGTTTGTCATTGATTTGATCAAGTTGTCCATTGAAGCCATTTACCCAAATAGCGTGCTCTTGTAATAGTTTTTGATCATTGTAGCTAGCGCGACGTTGCTCGGCGCTCAATTGCAGGTACGCTAATCAAAGAATTTATTTTATATTGAATTTCATACATTTATCATGGAACTTATGCGTTTGCAGGTAGTTATGAAGCAAACCTTCAGATACGAAGAACTGATGTATAGCCCAGTACTTGAGAACGTCACCGCTGCGTGGTGCGGGCTCCCATTCGTAGAATCCTTGCACTTTCCAGTCGTAAATGTCATCGGTAACCTCATCTTGACGTACCTAAGATTTGAAGACGATATTAAATCATAGAATAAGCAAAAATATTAATTAAGTGAGGATAATTTCTAGGCATTTGCCACATTTTTTTTATTATTTAAGTTCATAACACCATGATGACTATAATCATTACACATAGTATATTTTACTTACTGATACTTGTAAACCAGCAATATAACCATTATCGTCGTAGTATCCGCAGACGACACGGTCAGCTGGACACATGAGAACGAGGGAGGCGCGAGGCCCAGCAACGCGCTCGGTAAGAGTCCATCTTTCTTGGACAGCGGCCCTCATGTTATAAGGAATTTCATAGAAGAAACTGGAACCCATTCCAAATCCAACATCGAACCGGACTGTAAAATAATATATAGTTGTAACATTACGTAATAATTTTACTCAATGAACATTGATAGTATTGTCGTAAACAGATTGTATATAATGGATAAAATTGATGCTCCAAAGAAAGTCAAGGAAAAAGAAAAAAGAAGTATCACGTACCTCGTACTGCTGGTTTGTTAGCTGTGGCTGCAAAAAAATTCGAATTTTTTTTTTTTTTTTTTTTTTTTTTTTTTTTTTTTTTTTTTTTTTTTTTTTTTTTTTTTTTTTTTTTTTTTTTTTTTTTTTTTTTTTTTTTTTTTATTATTTATTATCGTTGTAGGGAACCATTTCCCTACAACGATAATAAATACCACCATCATCAAAATACCTACGGAATATTTATATGTATTACACGCGTTTCGAAAAAATTAAAGAGATATATTAAGCTTTTTATTCTGCTGAATGACTTTATACAAAGTATAAATTATTACCTCATAATATCGTTATAAAAAGCTCGATAAACAAAATTAATAACCCGGAATTTGTGGACTTTGAATTTTCCTACACTAATTCCACTTTTTTACAATTTTAGTTTTTTAAATAAATTGAAGTTACATATCGTATGACGTATATCAAACGGTGACGGGAGCAATGAAAAACAATGCAGAATTTGATTATAGGGACCTTTAATTAGATTTATAAATATAAACGCTATGGTTCTAGGTTCGATTGTATAGTATTTTTGTGAATTCGACCTGAGTCGTCCTAGGACCTGGTCTGGGCGATAGGCCTAGGAGGACCTAGAAGAGGAGGCCTAGGAGAGTTGTGGTAGAGGAGAGATGTGACAACTATGATTTCTCCCGATTTAATAGTTGCTTTTAACATTTTTTAAAGTGTTATTCGCACACTTAGAAAGTTGAAAAAGCCATATTTAAAAAACGTATAAAAATTGTTAGCAAAAATTTTAATACGTAGAATAATATGAATTATTCATAGAATAATCTTCGGGTAGCATTTAGAATTTGTAAAAATCTCTGTACAGAGATGCTAACAACAAATATAAGTTGTAATGAGCGTATAAGAATTTTGACATAGCTGGATGTAGAACGCATGGCTTAGCGGTCAGAGCGCTTGATCGGTTTTCAATAGGCGCGGGTTCAAATCCCACTGCGTAAAATTTTTTATACGTTTTCTAAATATGTCATTTTTAATAGTTATTATTAGCGAGATAGCAACAACTCACGATTGTTTCTTTAGGGACGCGCTACTAGATGCAGAGCAACCGGCGTCACACGAGAAGCGGTTGCGTAAATATGACGTCAGCGAAAGTCTTGACATCTCTTGACCTGACTTCTCTCTGATTGCCCTGCTATGCGGAAATAAACGTAAATCTGTATATATAACCTTTTTATTTTCTATTTTATGAGCATTGTTGAGTAATTTTTCCTTATGTTGAATGGCTATTTAATTCTTAAACACGTTGCATTGATCTGCTTAGTTTAGATATTAATTATTCAGGATTTTATTATTCGAATGTAGTCGTCGTTTTGAGCACCTAAGTGAATTGTCACTGGCGTTCGCCAGGCTGTGCTGTCTTCCGCCAGGGTTCACGGAAGATTGTAGTCTCTGTGGCCCTGGCCAGTGGCGGTGAAGGAGGAGCGCCTTGAAGTTTTAGTGAGTAAACGGACGGTCCATATCTGCCGGTACGGAGTCCCACAAAACCGCGTCCGAGACCCTGATCGGGCGGGTATCCGTAAAGGATTTCCTCTCGTTAAAAAAAAAAAAAAAAAAGCTGTGCTGTCTTGCTAATGATTAAATAAAAAAATAAATATGTTATATTTTTCTTATAATTAAATAATCTGAATATAACTCAACTCACCTCGATGATAGTAAAGTGTGACAAAAGAAATATTCTTTGTTTTTATGATTTTCTCTGTAACCGTAATCGTTTACTGTTACTGAGAAAACCGTATTGCCGTATTTAAAGTATTAATTTTAAATTATTTTCATGATTGTTTTGAATATGGAAGGACTTTTATTGCAGGGTTTTTATTTTATAAGGTTACATTTATTGACATGAGTCATAAGCATAACTGTGAAATGTTTTTTAAGCGATAGATATAAATGTAAAGTAAGAGTATGTATATATTGGAAATTGCTTTATCAAATAAGCCTAATGTCTCAATACCAAAATTTAATATGTACAGGCAAATATAAAACAGGACTAATGCCATTCAACAAATTGAAAAAACAATTGATTATGTTTCTTATAGTTATGACTCTGTAACTGAGTTTCTAATAGATAAGTCTTGACTGTAAGTAGACTAGACTGTACTTGATGACAGCAATTATTAAAAGTTTAAAATTATAATGGAAAGTACTAAATTGCATGTTTGTATGTACACTTATACGATAGCATTATCTAAATCGATGTATGTTTAAATATTACATTCCGTAGAATTAGCGGAGTCAGAACATGTATATCATCAATAATATTTATTAAGCTTAAAAGAGTCGCCGATTTGTGAAATATTCATGATAAAATTAAATAAAAATGTCAACGATTATATTTACACATATCATTTGAACAATATTTTAACAGATTTGGATATATAAATAGAATTTAATTTATTATTTCATAACCCTAGAACTAGCTGAGTATCAAAATATTTAAATGTATATTTATTGAAATAGACAGTCGAGACCCCACGGCGTGTCGATGTAGTAGATGTGGAGAGTGACAAGTCCAGGGTTGTCAGCAAGGTCATACAGACATTGAGGTCCATTAGTTACGATTGCCTGAATAAGATATAATTATTTAATTTTTATTTTATAGATATTCTATTTCTGGAGGGAGGAATGATGTTTAAAATATTTTAATTTCTCCTCTTTGGTAAGACAAAGCACGGCTTTGATTCCCGCTAGAAAAAGGCAATGTTTCGAATTCAGACGAAAAGTGGGGAACGGAGTGTTTTGACACTAGGTCCTCTCTCGACTCTGCTATGCTAATAAGAGATGAAGCTGTATTTGTTTGACAAATATATGATATAAGATAAGCATATTGAGACCTGTTAGTTTTTACAGTGCGTCATTGGTTTTAGACAATTATTTTTAGTGAATACAATAGCAATAGATAACATAAGTTTAAAAATTACTAGCTAAGTTCTTTGATTTTCGCGATTATTACACATTTTGAAATTAAACTATTTTAACCGGATTAATCGCGTATAATTTTGGTATTCGAAAATACATTTTAGAACCCGACGTTTCGTACACTTTACAATAGTCCGTGGTCACTGGTAGACTGAGGTGGCACTTGTCTGTCATTTGGTACAAATTATTATCTCAAACTACCGCCAGCGATTTCTTAGTTGCCTCGCGTACTGCCCTGGATTCTTGCAAAATGAGCTGACGGTATCTTTATCTCTGGTGTGATGGGATTGAGACTTCAAAGTTTTCAGTATTGGGTCCCAGGTGGTAGAAAGTGTCCAACCGTCTTCTCTATTGAAATTAGGGTGTTTTTGTATTTCAATAGCCTCGCGGATCATCCTTGGGATATATCTGTTTTCCATAGCGAGAATATGAGGTTTATCAAACCTGATGTAATGGTTGGTTTTATCCGTTCTATGCTCACACACAGCTGACTTTTAGGCGATACACGCCCATTCTTGATATCAGAGATGTGTTCCTTCACTCTTATACCGATGCTCCTCTTTGTTTGACCATTGTAAGATAAGCCGCAGTCACAATATAGTTTGTATATACCACCACACTGCAAATGAATGTTACTTTTCACTGGTCTCAAGAACTGGCTCATTTTTTTTGTTAGGCTTGAATACGAAGCTCGTCCCCTAGGTAGGCAGGTGAAGAATGCTCTTCATTTGAACAAGCTGCCCGACGATAGTCTTATACGATTATTATAAGTTAGCATCTCTTCCCAAAAATTATAGATGATTATTTCATACCTTTTCCAAAAATGTTTTACAATATGTGAATAACAATTTAAAATGTTGTTAATAAAACCTAATTTTATTTATATATTTAGATACAGGTATAGATTGATTTACCTGCACTACCAGCTTCGATGGTCTCTCAAACCAATCACGTTCACCGGCCTTGGTAGGCTGCTTTCCATAAATGATAAGTCCTGTTCCGATCATTTCTCCGTCGTGCACCAATGGGAACCATGGGTACATGGTGTGAGCGGCGCATGGAAGGTTCGCAGTCATGTTGTAGCAGTAGTGACGACCTATATACATGAATATTAAAGGTTTAGTAAATTTACATTAAGACAAAAGAAATTATTTAACTGAAATTATCATATCGTACTCAATTCCGAAATTAGATATAAAATTCTTACCCATCCAGAGAATGCAAGCTTGTTCAGTGAAGAGGCTGTTGGCGATTTCGATTTTTTTGTCATTGATTTGATCGATTTCTCCATTGAAGCCATTTACCCAAATTGCGTGTTCTTGTAATAGTTTCTCGTCATTGTAGCTGGCGAGACGTTGTATAGCGCTCAATTGCAGGTACGCTAATCAAAGAATTGCTTTTAATAACACTTAATAATTTTCAACGCAATAAAAGATTTCGTTTCTATTTTATCAGAAATTTATATAACATTTAAGTTAAATACGTTCAATGTCTGTTACTGTTTAGTTATTGTCACATCTAGTATATTGCTTCCAGAACAAAATACTATTCCAGTTAGCAAGTTATACACAGTTATATTATATTATCATGATAAAAAAACTTATAAATAATGAAACAAAACCTTCAGAGACGAAGAATTGTTGAATAGCCCAGTATTTGACAACGGAACCGCTGCGTGATTCAGGCTGCCATTCAGAGAATCCTTGTACTGACCAGTCGTAGACGGCGTCGGTGAACTCATCTTGACGAACCTAGATTTATTACAAATGATTTCGGAGTATTCACTTTTATATTATTAGGTTACTTAATTATAAGAAGTTACTTTTTTTTTGATAAAAAGTATATGTGATATTGGTGTTTTAAAAACAAAAAATTATAGTATGATCGAATACAGTTAGTAGTTCATACAGATTTATCTTACGACAAAAGCAAACTGTACCTTAAAGAGTAGCATAGTACATGGTACTTACTGCTACTTGTAAACCGGCAACAAAACCGTTATCGTCGTAGTATGCGCAGACGGCGCGGTCATCAGGACACAAGAGAGCAAGGGAAGCGCGAGGTCCAGCAATGCGTTCAGTAAGAGTCCATGTTTTTTGGACAGCGGTCTTCATATCATAAGGAATTTCAAAGAAGAAACTGGATTCCACTCCAAGTCCAATATCGAACCGGACTGTAAATAAGTGAAATATTTTAATTTGATTTCATTTTATAATATTACTTTTTTTCAAATAAATACGAATATTTACTATGATTGTAAAAATATCAATTTACCATAAATTCATATTATTGAAAAAAAAAACAAAGTATAAAAAGTAATAGAGAGAACTGCGTACCTCTTAGTCCCGGGTCGTGTGCAGCAGTGACTGAAAAAAAAAACATATTAAAAAAGTATATGATAAGCTCTTTGGTTTTTGTGGACTACTATAAAGTGTTCGAAACGTGGGGTTTTCTAAAATATAATTTCGAATACTAATAATATACGCAATTAATCCGGTCAAAAATAGTTTAATTTCAAACAGTATATGAGTGTGAAACCTTAATTCATAAAACCCACGCCTTTTGGAAACCGTCCAAGACAGGATGATGCTTAAGAGGCCCGGGTTCGAGGCTCGTTACGTTCATAATTAGTATACGCTTTGTGTGATTTTTTTTAAATGTTACAAATATTATTGTAACAAGTAATTATGAGTAACGTACAATTTTAGTCAGGTTACACATGTACAACTCAATGTGTTGAACTTGTAGTTTTATTTCTTATTTATCAACTGAAAGTGACGGTAGATACAAATTCCGAGGCTGATTTAAGAATATATATATATATTTTTATTTATCTCTTATAATAAACAAAAAAATATATATTTATTAAGGTATTTTTTTCCTCTTAATCATTTAAAAGCAAGAATTTTTTATTTTGTGTTTTATGTTATGTTAGCGACCCGCTCGCGGCGTTGTCCCTGTGATCTATAGCTATTTCGACTGCCTTTTCGTAAAACAATGAAATACCTTGAAAAACTAAAAAAACGGACGAAAAAAATAGCATATGTTAATCCCAAGCCCAACTAGTATCTCTATATAAAATTTCATAATCGGTGTAGTGGTTTGGCCGTGATGACGTCACAGACAGACAGACAAAGATACTTTTGCATTTATAATATTTGTATGGATGGAGTAATTTAGTGTTTTTAGTAACTTTTTGTTAATTATATTTGAAAGTATGTTTTTTGGGGTTTTTTACTGTAAAAATGGCGGCTTAGTTGTTTCTAATAGTTTGTTTTTAAATCGATCTTGTAAATATTTGTGTTCTTCATAGTTTCTGTTGTAGTGGAAACAAATTTATTCTAATGAAAATATGTTAAGTTTTATCGTGTATTCGCAAATACTCTTATACACTTATGGGAGAATTTAAATAGTACTGAAGTTCTAATAATTTTTAGAGAAATTTTTAACTGTAGGTAGATATATATATATTTTTACCATAGCATCTAAGTCCATAAGCAATAACGTTATCCATTAATGATGTATATAATTGTAATATTTTGGAAACCAAAAGTGATATAATACACTCGTACTTTTCTTTGATTTTTTTACATAGATACCAAAAAAAAATAACTTATTTAAATAAGAATGAAAAGAAGAAGAATAGAACGATAATGAAAATGACACATAAAATTTTCTGAACTTTATTTGGCTTATTCAACAAGAATTTATTATATCTACTATCACCATCACACGATACTTGAGGATTTGATTCCCACTTCGGAGATTGTGTATATTTAAAAGTATTTAATTCTTTTCTGGTCACGTCACAGGTAACTGTGGCATAGTATGGCAGCGTCTGATTGTAAGTGTCATCGTCGTGGGTTCAATCCCTCTGGAGAATAATTACATTTAAATTATTTCCTTAACCTGTATTCTTAGGAAAGCAAGAGATAGCAAAATACGGCTTTGAGTTCCTCGCCTCAACACCCAATGTCTCGAATTTGAGCAGAATTCGGATAACGAAGTATCTTGACACTGCGGTCTCACTGTTTCTCGTAAATATAGTGTGGTACAAAGATACGCCGGTCGTATATATTTCGATACTACATATATTTATTGTATAGACAAAAACTGGAGAACGCCTGTTAGCGCTAGTTCATGTTTGCTTACCCAAACAAAAAAGAAAGATATGCGTGAAAATAAATTATCATATGATTAACTTTAAATAAATCTTACCGCACGCCAAAGCAAGTCCAAAGAAGAACAGTAGCCCCGTCATGATCGTATCAGTGTGATGACTGAACTAGGAAATCTAGCATTACTATATATACTTATTTTTGTTAGAAAATTTTATCACAAAAGTACTGAAGATTGTGGACTTCATAATAGTTTATAACTATTTGTTGCTGATACTCACTGACCATAAACATTTTATAGTGGTTTTTTTTGATGGAAAATAAAATAAAATAAATATGAAGTGTAGATTTTTCTCATACTAAGTGTGTGAATAACATATTTATTAAAAACCAGCAACTCGATCGCGGCTGCGCCCGCGTGAACTATATAACTATTTAAGCTTAAGCCCGTGTTCTCGCTTAAGTCACAAACTTTGCTACAATTTATAATATAATCGAATTATATATTTAAACGATTTATATAATATATGTATGTACCAATGTAGGTATAATATATGTATGGATATGAGTAGTTCAAATAATGGTAGACCAAAGACATTTGTAGAAAACATATAAAAATATGAACGCAGCGGGTTCGAACTCTTGGAAACCGTCCAACAACACTGACCGCTAAGCCGTGCGTTCAAAAAACGTTTTCTAAAAATGTTTTTCAATTTTCTAAACAGCACTAACACTTTAAAAACAATAACACTTTAAAAATATTTAAATGGTAGACCACTTTGCTTTACATTTTTGGAACCTGCTGCCAAGCAAAAGTCTACTTGGAATGCCACACGAATATTTTTTCTGTTTAGTGTTAAAATGACCAGCCTGCTAATATTTATTTTGGACACTAAAACAGACGAGGCTGTGTCTGGTAGTAGACCTTTCTTATTGTTATATTATGTATCTATATTATAATAAGACAGTGAAAAAGTTATCTGTTGGTCTGTTTGTACGCGCACATTTTCGTAGTTACTGAATCTATTTGAATTAAACTTTTTATGTTGTATACTTGATCAGGCTTTACGGCATAATTGATTACGAAAAGTGGAACACCTGATGAAGAATCATGAAGAATCATGAGAGTAGCTAATCTATTAGAAAATACCAAACGAAACC
Source organism: Podotricha telesiphe (assembly GCA_038994665.1). Lineage (NCBI taxonomy): Eukaryota > Metazoa > Arthropoda > Insecta > Lepidoptera > Nymphalidae > Podotricha > Podotricha telesiphe. The sequence goes on along the minus strand of JAOYRR010000307.1, from coordinate 529,942 downwards.
GTAACAAAAACTGTTCAACGTGATAGGCATTTTACATTAAAGATCTGGAAAATATGACAAAAAACCATAATAGACGAGCTAAGCTATAAGAAACAGGTCAATGTCGCATTAGTAAAAGTTGTTCAGTGTGGCGGGCAGCTTTCGTGCCAGTTGTGGGTTCGATTCCCACTTGATGGAATGGTTATATTCATATTATTTTAGTCTTCTCTCCTATAAGAAAAAGATGGGTATTCATTTTCGGTACTCAATTCACGTGTCGCACTAGGGCTAAAAGAGAAAAGAACGACGAACTCTAGATGCATCATGCGTAACGCATCTCACAGAAATTCAGAGACATTAGAGCTGTCGCAAACACGACAAAATAAAGATTTTGTTAAAATATCTTTTCGATTAAGGATTCCGTTAGTGCAATATTAAGCCCCTCTGCCATTAAATAACACTAAATTATTGAAAAAACATTCTAGATATAAAATCATAAAATGTATATCCAGTAAATACCTTATAATGTTTAAAAAAACTTACTTGTTTTAGTTTTTCCAAGGAATTTTTATGCTTTACGAAGAGGCCGCCAAAAATACGAAACACGAAAACACTTGCGTTTAGTCATAGATTTCCGGAAATTAAATGGTTGCACACTTAATGCATTATAATTTTTCACATTATGATAATATTGATGTACTGGACTCATTATCTGGTGCTATTTATTTTCCCCTAGTAGATTTAAGCAAGCATATTACCATTATAAGGTTAAATAAAATTCGAATCGTAGAAAATATACTGCATTCAGCATAACATCCGGCCAGTATCAAATGACACGAATGCCAACGGGCTTAAAGACCAACCATGGCTCTTTTTCAGGCTTTATAACAGTGGCCATGTCGGTACTTAATTTAGACAAATGCTTTTTGTTTTTGAATAATTTGAGTTATTTCGGTAGAAATTTAGAAAGTCACCACAATAATTTATCAAAGACTAGCGACCCGACGCGGATTCACCTGCGTAAACTACACGACTAAACTACTTCGTGTTTCCGTCCGCCGTTCCGTTTCCGTTCTCACTTAAATCCTAAACATTGTTCATGTTTATAATTTATTTAAATTTATTTGTGAACTGATAAAAATTAAATAAATATGAAATGTAAAGGGAAGTTTACCAAAATACAATAGTGAAAACAGCATTTTAAATCCGTTACGCCGTTTCTGAAATTAGCGTGCACAAACGCACATACAAACAAAAAATAAAATAAAAATTCCCGATATAAGATAAGGATCAAGAAACATTATACTATTAAGAGTATGATGATAAGGATTCTACAGTTTCTCATCACAAAAAAACTTTCTCAAAAATTTTTTTTGTTGAAAAGTTTGAGGTAATTTTTGTTTTGCCGTGCATTCTTCCTTCCGTGGTCCTCGCTTTTTAATACGGTCTCTCTGTCGGTCGAGTGCACAAGTGGAACTTATTTGAATAAAATAAAGATATTTTAATAACTTTGACGTAATATATATATATATATATATATATATATATATTTAAGATATGATCAATAGTAAATCCCAGAGATATAAGTGACCATGCACGTTATTTGTTTATATGAAATTTATACACTTCAATTAATTATTTCCTTTTAACCAATTATGTAATTTCACGCAAGTATTTATTTTTTGGCAGTTTTGGAATTAATGTTTTTTATTTTATAACAAAAATTTATATTGTAAGTGTAAGCTGGCATGTCGTCATCACCTGTAACTGCGGCTGCACTTAGTTTTTTCATTTAAAACTTTTGATGTGTTTTTTATTTTGCTAGTGTTCACTGTGTTGGTGATTATAATAAATAAATAGATAACTTGAGATATGTAAGGTATTTTACAATAATATTTTTTTACTTAGACACAATATATAACAACTCACATTTTAGCTATTATTACTTATGATTTTCTGAGACAGATTGTTTTTTACTTTTTGAGATACATATGTTGAAGGTGTGTAGGTATCTTGTAGAAATACACATTTTACAAACATGATAATAAACTCTCAACTTAACATCTAGCTTATTTAGTTTTGAGACCCATTTGTTGAAACTTGACACGTGGTAGCGTAAAAAATAACTATTTATAAATACACATGATATTTTTTAAGAAACTTTTGTTGATATAAATTTTATATATCTCATCATTATGTTTTTAAAGACACATTATCGAAGGAGACGCTGCTGCCCATCCCCCACTGGCTATATTTCCTTAGTCACCTCTTACCACACCCACGGGACGAGATAGGAGATAGGGTGGTTCTAAGGCCGGCAGCATACAATGACTAAAAATTAGAATCATTAGAAGATCGCAATAATGCAATTATAATTTTTTTACAGAATGTATTCAATAAAAATAATTATGTGCCTATATAAAAAAATGTCCATATAAAAGACATATTTAAAAAACGTATAAAAATTTGAACGCACTGGGATTTGAACCCGCGTCTCTTGAAAACCGTTCTAGCGCTCTGACCGCTAAGCCTTGCGTCCCACCTCCAGCTACGTTGAAATTCTTATACGCTTATTACAACTTATATTTGTTGTTAGCATCTCTGTAGAGAGATTTTTACAAATTTCTGCTACCCAAAGATTATTCTACGAATAATCGTCTGGCAAGAGAGAATGCTATTTATTAAATATATATTTTGTTAGCATTGCTAGCATGCATTGCAGTACAAGTACGCTTATACCGTAATAGTATAGTTACTATTACGGTATAAGCGTACTTGTACTCGATCTTCTGACCTCTTATTTAACTAACAAAGTTCAGAGGATTGATGTGAATGGCAAAAAATCTCTTGGCTCATTAGTCAGTAGGGAGTCTCTTATTGGTCCTTTCCTCTTTTTAATATATGTAAATAATATACCATATTTTGTTGAGAGGAACTATGAGATAGTATTGTTTACTTAAATAATAAGAAATCTATTATTATAAGATACTTCTTAATTAAGGTAAATTATTTGACTTTGATTTTAGTTCCGTCCTTACAGTAGGTACTATGGAAAGTTATTTTAAAACTCAAACGATGTAATATTTATGTGGCTAAACATCACATTTAAAAAACAGGAAAAGACTAAATTTTGTTAAAATTGGATTTCCGTCTTTGTAATAAAAATTAAGTTTAAAAACTAAAACCAGACTACTGATATTTTTTTTCGCTGCACGCCTAACAGGGTAGTCAGAGTGAACCTAATGTCAAGACACTCCGTTCTCCGCTTTCCGCCCGAAATCGAAGATTGCGTGTTGAATGAGTAACGGCGCGCCGCCGCGCTGTGTCTTGAATACCGAAGTGGAAAAATTAAATTATTTTTAATATTATCACTCCTTCGAGTGGGAATCGCACCCACGACCAATTGCATTTCCATTTCAGTCTACTACGTCACGATGGCCTTAAATATAATAACACTCTAATAAGTATGAAACAAAAACATATTCTGACCTTAAATTGTTACAGACAATCTATTCAATTTGAATTTGATCAATGAAATAAATAATATCCACAAACTACATTTTTTTAACATTTTTTTCCTGAAAATAAACAAAATATTATTTCTTTAAATATAGCAATAATTATGAACAACAAATACTCAGTAGTATTTCCTAACTATTAAAACCAATCTGGTTACTACTGCTCCCCTTTTTAAATAATGCCGATCCGATGGATAGCACATCCAGACTTATCTGAAAAACAATTAAATAAGCTAAAGCAATAAAAAAAATTATCAATTAAATTTTTCTTTCATCAATCCGCTACTTATCGTCATAAGCTTGAATGGCTTTCCATCAGACATCGCTGCCGCTTACGAAGAAGTTTGTATAGATTTTTTTATGTTCTTATATCTTTATTCGATCTTTTATTCTTCTTTTTTCTCGACATTGGTTGGTCTTTACAGCGATACCGGTGGGGAATACTTATATTTAAAAGAACGATTCTTCTTTTCTAGTTCCGATCCTGGTCAGGATGGTTATATACTCCTCACATACAATAAATCACAAACTGCTTTAATCTATAATTTAAATGGTTGTTACTTTTTTGTTTATGAATCGATTGAAATGAAATAAACACTAAATGTAAAGGCAAGTTTATCACAATATATTAGTCAAATTGCATTGCAGTTGCGGTTTTGGTTGCGATTAAGCCTTTCTGATATTAGCGTGCACAAACAACCAGACAAACAGAAAAGAAAAAATAATAATCTATGTTCTACTGTATTAATAAATGTCCCTAGCCATAATTTTCTTCATATATCTTCCATGTACAGACAGTGATTATATGCATAGATTTATTTAAGAGGATTATGTGAAATAACGGTTTCACTTGTTTGCGTAGATGACACAATTGATAGCAGGCGTTTGAAAGGGTTCCATTCATGCCAACCTTAACGTTATAACTTTTAAACTATTCGTCTAAGTTACTTTGTGTAAGACAATGTCAATTGACATTAAGTACTATAAGCTATAAACATAAGTTTTGATTAGGATTTCAAACATACTCTTAAATTTGCATTGTAAAAAATGTATTTAATTTAATTGTATTTGTATTTCATTCCATTCCTTGGACACCAGGTAAGGCCACTCGGGCCCTGTTTTCTGGGTTTCTGGGGTGTGAAGGGAAGGAGCTATAATTGTCGAGATGTATAGCCCAGCCAGGTGAGACCCTCGATTGCTCAAAAGAGAATTAGCTTAGGCGATCAGAGACCGTGGCAACCGCTTAGGAGTCGAATGGAATTAGGTGAATCCTAGGTAGCATACAAAGAGTTTCACACTTTGGCTATTGAAAGCGCTAACATGGCATAGTTGTCTTTGATATGCTAGTTCGGCACTCGCTGATTTCCTGTCTAGTGTTTTTTTTATTATCACGACTAAAAATTTAGTGATAAAGTTTTAAGCTTTATAATACGTCTAGTCCAAATGAGCTACTATTTATTGTTTATTATTAATATTATCTTAAAGTGCCTTAGTGTTTAAATTCTGAAATTTTATCGACAAGATCATTCTAAACGTAACGATTGGCAATAATAAATCTGTAAATTATTGATTTGAAAAAAATAAGATGTCTAGCTGAGGTTCTTTTGCCAATTCTTCTCAGGTAGTTTAGTTTAGTAAATCGGAGATACATGTAATTTCTTATTTATAATTTATTTAATTTTGATTTTAATATAGCGGGATATATCATACATTTTAGTATGAGTGCTTTATTAATCGTAATCTAAGCTTACCGACTATTTTAAATACTATCTGATACAGGACTGATCAAATGTGTCCATGGCAAGATACAGATTATAAATAAATGCTAAAAATGTATAATATATATATATTTTTTATTTGAGGATTCGAAGGTCAAAAAATTAAAAAGGAAATATAAAAACACATGTAAATTATGAAATTATTTATTCAATACCATGACACTCACGAATAAAATTTTAAAACTTTAAAATATTAAAACTTTATAAAACCTATTTAATTGTTAAACGTCTAGCCCGAGCCATTAAATGCCTTTTTCACATAATCCCACACAGTAGACGAGTAGCGTTCGCCGTTCAGCAGCAGTCTGCTTAAAACTCCGGCAGGTTTGATCGAGTCTCCGTCACTAGAAATTACAGGGAAAATGTGCGTACTTAACATGTTATTTGCTAAGAACTAGGACTACAAAGTAGACTAAATGTCGAATAAATAAAAAAAAATAAATGAATATTTCTTTAATTGTAGGAATTACGTAAAGGCACATGATTTCGAATTACGTAAAGGCACATGATTTTACACATGCAAAGGCAATGATCGCAATATATATACATACCATAATATACACGTTATAATTAAGATTATACTAAGTCTTGTTTTGTATGTGTTTATTGATTAAATATTCAAATTATAATATACAAAATAAATAAAAAAATATATAAATTAAATAAATAAACTTACTGGCATTTGATGTCCCAAGGGTTGTCGATGTAATATATATGAAGACTCAGGACCGGGTGATTTTCAGCCAGATTGTAAAGACATTCTGGTGCAAAGGGTATTGTCATCTAAATATTAAAAAAAATATTCGGTATACAAATTATTCATATTTTTAATTCTTAAAAAATATTTATAATTGGAAGAAAATTTTTTGTCGTTGGTTAAAGCCTATACAATAAACAATTAATTAGTTTCTTTTTATTTTACAGATTTTTAATCGGTCTGGTTACTAAAAGGGTGTCGATTGGTGCTAGAACCCTTATTATAGCACTCAACCAGTTTGTATGGAATTGAAAATTAAATAAATATTATTAATTTAATGTATCTAGCTATTTTTATATAACCTTTACAAGCATTTTTTCATTAAAAATATGAATCTAGCTCACATAAGCAAAAATATGAATTAGACTCACATAATGCTTCTAATAGCTCAAATAACATTTTATTGAAAAAATACATTAGAAAATCAACATTCTTTCATCAAAAGAATAGTTGCGAAAATCAATCAAAGTTGCTTTTTAACATTCAATTTAAATCGAAGTGGAAAAAGTCAGAAAGAACCTAGTGTCAAGACAATACGAATATTAAATACTTCTAATATTATAAATACGAAGCTTACAGGGATCACAGGGATCTATTGAGGTCATGTTGTAATGTGCCAAAGGCACCATTATCATTGAGTAAGAAAAGTTTTTACACATCTATTATATTAATATATAAGCTAGTATATTATTATTTTTATATTAATCCTGTATTTGACTACAAATATATCATTCAAATATTATATCTATAACCGTCAAGATTGTGATAGGACGATAATTATTATAATACATATCTGTCTCTGGTATCTACATAAAATATTTTTTGGTTATTGGTTTCAATACGACCGTAACAAACAGATAAAGCATTATTTATGTAATTAATTACCAACCGGAATCTATCATCCTTATAAAATGAAATAGATTAATATAAATATAATTGATTAATAATAATAAAATATTACTAGTATAAATATTGAGGCCATAGTGGCGTAGTATGACAGTGTCTGGATACGCGACGGTTGTGGGTTCGATTTCCACTTGGGGGAATGATATTTTCATTGGGCCACTAAATGCGCCTCGCAATGTCTCAGATTCGGGTGAAAAGTGGAGAACGAAGTGTCTAGACACAAGGTTCTCACTGGCAGCAGGAAAGAAAAAACCTGAAGCTGATGATGGTTATTATAGCCGCACGGATATGGAGAATGGTTCGTGCACACGGACCATTCTCCATTTTACACGAGAGACCCGAACGATAAAAAGGCTATCAAACGATTTTTTTTAGCATTCTTCTATCTAGATGTGATCTAAATATGAGTTCAGAAGACCTCTTTATGAGACTATAGGTATATTATTTTTTTTAATGCCATACCTCTGCTACTGTTCTCCCGTTGTAAACTTCGAACCAGTCCTTTCCTACAAGTGGTTTTGTTAGCTTACCGAATATTTGAAAACCAACGCCCACAAGGTATCTTAGTAAAGAAATAAACAATAAATTATTTTAAAGAAAACAAACAAGTATTTGTAATTATTTTCAGGTAACACTAGACACAATTGAAAAATAATAATTGTACATTTCACTTGTTTTGGGTCACAATTTAAGGCGACCTTAAGTTATCTAATTTAGATAGAATTTTTTTTCTACGTGTAACAAGTAAAATGTCCTTATATATTTTTTGTATTCTAATCTTCACTCATGGCAACCCAGGAAGAGACAACCTATAGTCAATATACTCCGTTTACCACTTTCCACCAGAATCCGAGACATTGTGTTTTGATTTCCACTCAATCTGGCACTGGAGGGGAGAAATAAAAATAATTTAAATTCCCCCCCTAGGGGAATCGAACCCACAACGCTACAGACGGCCTGTTCATAAACATTTTTTATTATTTTCAATCGTGACGCAGTAGGACAGCGTCTTACTAAAACCACGATTGATTATGGGTTCGATTCCTAGTTGATGGAATGATCATAACATATTTTTATTTTACCGAATTAGTGAACAAGGCAAAACGCGGCGTTGAGTTTCGACATTCTACACGCAGTGTCTCGAATTTAGGCGGAGAGTGTAGAACAGTATGTTTTGTATGCGAGAAAAAGTGTGAAGAAAATATTTTTTTAATAGGTAATTAATAAACAGTATAAAAAAATAATAATTAAAGCCATTATCATGAACCGATAGTAATATTCACTAGGTATTTTTATACAAGATAAAAATTAGAAACGTTGAAATGTATATTTACCCTTTTGTGGTCAATGCAAACCATGGTAGTATCGTGTCACAAGATTTTTCGCGAGTCATATTGTAGTGGTAGTGAATACCTGAAATTAACATGATAATATTTAGAAAACCCTAAAAAGAATCCGGCACAAAAAATTATTTGAAATATATAATTTTTGCCTTTGTTTTCTTCTTTTTTTTTTCTCCATACAGATATGTTATATATAACATCGGCTCATTAATATAATGAGTTAGCAGAAGTATATTAAGTGGCGCAATTTTATTGTGTCTAACTGCACGAGGCGTTATGAGTTTCTATTTTATTCCAGGACATAACTCTTAAAGGAAAAGTTCAGATTTTACTTGGTCGGGATTGTCGCAGTGTTATATTTCTAAACACACGCAGTGACTGTTTGCTTGGTCGGAAAATTGATTCTGCATAGATACGCTATATACTCGATAGCCACTGTCTAGGTTTTCTAGACCTGAATAGCAATAATGTGAAAGAAGTGTAAAGAGTACTTTCCTTACAATTAAGCTTACAACTCCACATGGAAAATTATGTTTTTACGTTTTGGACATCGATAACATTGATTAGGCGACTTATCAATTAGGATTATAGGTATTCTTTAAATATATAATACATGTTTTGAATTTTGTGTCAGTATAATTGTCACACTTATGTATCATCAAAAGCATTTGTGGTTTTTTGGTGTTTCGTAAGTGTATTAGAGATATTGCATGCTAGTTTCTTAATGAAATGTGCAATGTATAAGTATCATCTATTTAATTAATCCTTGAACTATAAACCAAACATTCATTGAAAATATTCATAACATTGCGAGACCGTTATACCATTCGAACTGCGATTTCGGTTGACTGTACTTCGTATGTACACGCATTCACAGTCCATTGAAAATGAAACTTTGCTAAGTTTATTTAAATGAAGACTTAAAAATTTTCATGCTATTCAATGGAATAACGTGGTTCATACCCATGTTGGGAACACAATTTTGTTTTTTAAACAAAGTTGTGTTTAGCTCAGCTTCAGTGCTGGGAATACGCATTAGTTGGCCATCGAGGTCCTTAACCCAAACACCACCATCTTGTAAAGTTGCACCGTTCTCCATTTGCGGACCAGCCCCTGCTTTTAGTGACTCTGAAACAAGGTTACAGTTAAGTTTTCTTCATATAATAAAGTTAGTCGTTATAATTTCATGTTCCATACATCAATAAAATGTGTATATTTTAAATGTTCTTTTGTTTTATTATTAACAGATATTATTCGCGTACGTGCTTCATAATTATTACCTTCTGATACTAAATATTGAGTTATCGCCCAATAATCTCGTCCAGGCTCTCCGTCTGTCGATGGTACGCTCCATTTGACGAATCTTTGCTCAGGCTTGAACGATGGACTTATTAATTCGTCAACAGGAAACTGGTAATTATTATTTTTAATATCACTGTTATGTGTTTGACTTATACGTATATAGTATGGTAGACAGAGATAATCTAGTATTAAGACAAGACTTCACTTGTTCTCATTACAAAACTGAACTTTAATGTAAACTTTCATATTATAAGCAAAAACTATGATACATTATATATTTTCTTTCTAATAAATATAATGATTATAAAGACAATTGTCTATTAAAATACATATATTTTTCTTTTATTTCAAACTATAATAATTTCAGAATCAAAGTCAAGTTTTAAATAATGAAGAACCTTAAATAAGAAGTAATAAAAAAATATTATTATTTATTTCATCATAATTGATAACATACATTTGTGGAACCAAAATACAGTGATTTTGGTTGGACCTTGGACCCTCCTTCATTCAAATAAATTAGATAAACGATTGTGACTACTGACGAAAGCATTAAATTGATGTCTCGTGTGTATGTACGTTTGTAATATGCAATTTATATTTTCAATCTCTGGCAAAATCTTCCATTGTATACTTATAACATCTACAATTTGGCAGTTAACTAGGACGAAATGTTTACAAAAAATATTAGAATTTTATCTTTTAAGAATATCTACGCGATTCTTACGTAAGTTTTGAATATCAGATCATATTTGTAATATGCTAAACAAGAAAATAAACTAGTTAATTTAATTAACCAAATGCGGGTTCTCATTTATTCACGGCTTAAACAAAATAAGTTTTGAAAAAGATATATTTAGTAAGCGTTTAAAAATTTGAACGCAGCGGGATACGAACCCGCGCCTCTTGAAAATCGTTCAAGGGTTCAAATCCCGCTGCGTTCAAATTTTATACGTTTTCTAAATATGTCTTTGTCAATACCTAAGTGTGCGAATAACACTTTAAAAAATGTTAAATTTAAGTTTTTCACAAATTTTACAAAATAAAAATTGTTAACATCTACATTAATAACTATAGGTATACAGTATATTAATACGTGAAGGTAAAATGTATATGAAAATTATGCAGACGGAGCAGCTGAAATCCAAAACCTAATATTTTATATAATATGATGCATTACATTAATAAATAATACATACACTACTATGCATTTCACAACACTTTTATACAAAGTGACGTAATATATATTGCTAAGGCAACGAGAATGTTGCGAGTCATGATGCTTCCACAAAAAGGAAATCAAAGTTATCCTTTTACCTATTTTATTATCAATTTACAAGGATTGCTTCTAGGCCAAATCTACATTTCAAAGTTCACCTAGTTGTTATCAGTGTTTTTCACGCATTCTACATAACAAATAATAAATTATTATATTTTTATAATAAGACAATGACGTCATAATTGGATAAATACTACAGACAATAAACATCTTTGATCCCTTGCCGGCGACATTTAAAGCACGTCTACGTGAAGTTGTCGGTATAGTAGTATTTACTTTTTGTTTTTTAATTTAGGTTTCGGCTTAGACACTTTAGTTTTTCCAATGAAAAGTACACAATGCTTATGGGTTCGAATCTCACCTCAATCTTATCACGTTTATTATAAATATCTTGTTTTCTTTCTTTAATTGATAAGTAAGCTAAGTTATACATAAAATACTGGTAAATCGTAATTGTATTTAGAAACGGTTTTTTTTTTATTTACGATAAAAAATGTTATAAACTAAAACGATATACATACAGCGAGTTGAATACCAGCAACAAAACCGGAAGGGTCATACAAAGGACAAACTGCTCTTCCGAGGGAACAGTACAGCCTGAGTTCCTCGAGTGGTCCTGGAGGTCTTTCGGTTCTTCGCCACCCTTCACTTTCAGCTGCAGCAATAGTCCGTGGAATTTTAAAGAAATATTCCTTGTCAGCCAAAGCATCAGTCCACCCGAATTTCACTGTTGGTGTAAATTAATATATTACGTACTTTTATTACAGACTAAAGAATATTTCACAATTTTATATAAAACTCTTCCATTGGCGGGACGCAAAGGTCCAGGCCATCGGTGGCTAGGAGTCCAACACGAGGAAACCCGTCACGATACGCGTTGTTCCAACTTTCAAGTATTACTGCCTTCTGCATTTGTTTCTTTAAATTCCAAAATTAAATGACAGGTCAATCAAACTAACTGTGATTGAGCTGTCATGGCAGCACAGTCCGCTCACCAGTTTACTGGGAATATATCCGGCTAATTGGCAATATTATTTAGAGAATCTAGTGCAGAGACACTCCGTTCCCACTTTCCGTTCGAAGTCGAGACATGATTGTAGAGTAGCGGAACTCAGTGTAGCGCTTCGTCATGTACTAGAACGAAGAAATAATATAATATAATTTAAACATAATAATACCTCCGAGTGGTGATTGAACCAATAAAATATATTCATTTTCAAAATGTTAATAAACGGAAAATGAAGCAAGTCTTCCTTTTTAACGATTAAACCACGTCTCGTTTAAGGACAAATAAAGGCGAAACTGCGACAACTTTACTATTTCTAGGCATTCAGAAACTTATACCCAAGCTTTCAGTGCTATCATCAATGAAGAGAGCCACTCTTTTGGTTCTCAACCCCGGCCACCCATTTTGGCTAGTGGCAACAAATGGATTATGGTTTCTGAATTTGTGCCTTTTTTAAGTCCTTGGCTGTCCTTTTTATGCATATTGTAAAGAGGGAAGATAAGTAAATAAAATATTTTTACGATATGTATTTTTTTATAAAAAAAGTGATGAAGCAGTAGGATGGTGAAGTATACAAATATCACATGGAAAAATGTGTCTTGCTTTTTCTTCAGCGCTTATTTTGCTATTTAAAGCAGTTGTATGACGTTATATTTTATGTAATACTGCGACCCGCTCGCCTTCTAAACTATTTAATTTTTTCGCCCACCCGCGTTCTCACTTAAATTACAAACTTTACTTTATTGTTTATGAACCGCTTGAAATTAAATAAACGCTAAATGTTAAGGGAAGTTTACTATAATACAATATTAATACAATACATACAATATAAATCAAAATTGCATTTAAATCGGTAAACAAATCGGCTTCTTCTGAGGTTAGAAAACAGAAAAATAAATTAAAAATCATTGTTTTGGGTTCTATTATATAGATGCCCTTAATAATTTTTTTTTTCATATATCTTCTATGTACAGACAGCGATCAGTTACATTTTTATTATATGTATAGATAGTTATTTGCTTATAAATTAATGGACCAGATTATCTGTTACTATCTTTTGGAGGCCATTGTGACGCAGTTCGACAGTCTGGCCTTCATAGGCCATGGTTGTGGGTTCGATGGGGAATAAATACTTTATTAAAAAATATTTCATTTCTCTGGTCTGGTAAAACAAAGCGATGAGCCCTCAACCGTGCTATGCGGGATGAAGAGTGACGCTAAATAAAGTATCAGTGACCAGTGTCCACGGACTGCTGTATAAGGTGTTCGAATTTTGAAGCGGCGAGTTATCTAAAATGTATTTTCTAATATAAAAATAAATACGATTAATCCGGTTTAAATAGTTTAATTTAAAATGTGTAAAAATCACCAAACATCAAACATATTATATAGTTAACTAAATCTAGGTAGTTAAAGAAATGTTATTTTTTGTAGTATAAATTATGTTATGTTTTGCTTTTGTGTCAGAAGAGGTGCAGTTCCCGCTGCGTTCAAATTTTTATACGTTTTCTTAAAATGTTTTTCAATTTCTTAAGTGTGTGATACTTTCTAAATACTTTAAAAACTGTTGAAAATATTTAATTAATAATATTGTATCAACCGACCATGGCATGCCAGGGTTGAAACAAATTTCTTTTTGGCTTAAATATAATTTTACATATAAAATACAATACCTACAGCGATCTTAAGTAGCTTTTCTTGTTTGTAGATAGATAAACGTTCTTATACTTAATATATTTCCATCCTCTTTTGCTAAAATGGACTAGATTAGGTTATACAAATGAAATAGTCTTTTTTAAAAATGCCAAGTTATCATAATATAAGTGTTCTGTGTAGTTATTTAAAAAAAAATCTAATTCCAATTACGTTATAAACAAATAAGTGTCTAGAAGCATCCTAAAAAAAACAACATTGATAGAATATATATGAATGTTAAAATAGCTGTTTATATGTGACAAGTTTAAAAAATAAAACCGCTATAACTTATTAATTGTGTCCGTTATAAAATTACCATAATGAAATTACATATAATTAGTCAAAAAATTTAATTATAATGAATAATTCTACAAATTACAGTTGTAATTTGCTATTTTATGCTAATACTATACCGTTTAATGCAGGATATGCTTAAGACATAATTATTTTGAAAATGATTTCTATTAATATATACTTTACCTCTCAACCCATTGTACTGAATACCTGGAAATAATAAGCCTGTATTACTCAACAATGTTATATAAATAGTAATATACCTACTTGGTGGAAGGAAATTATGTTTAAATAATTTTCATGTCTCCGCTCTGTTAGTATAAAGCGGGTCTTGAGCAACGAGCAATGTATCTTTTTAAGTCGATTATAAAAAGCATGCAAGTCTGGGATACTTTATAATTGAAGACGTAATTATCGGTGTGGCGTGATGTAGAATGATTTGATAAGATAATAGTTTTGATTTTTAAATAACATGTATAGAATAGATATGAGGACCGACCATATTTTTGATGATATCGTTTAGTAACTACAGTTTGGGTAACCGATAGTTTTCAAAGGAATAGGGTCGGAAGACTAGCTGTATATGAATATTACATCATATATAAATGATTCAAGAATGATTTAATTCTCAATTGAGAATATAGATTTATTTATAGAGATATAACAGAGCATACTTTGTGAATATATTAGTAGTAATAGTGAATATAAAATACAGAAAACAGATCGAGACTAAATTATGCCCTAATTATAACAACTTAAATTTAAAAGAGAATGGACAAGTGAGATGGACAAGATATGAATATTATTATTATATTTTGTGCATAATTCTTTGAAAGAGCATTGTGAGCCAGATTGGTTTTACATCATTTTACATTAAATAATGTGATATTCTTAGGTCAGAGTCAGAGTCTATATGGAAGAAAAACAACTAATTGGGATGATAGCCATTTACAGTTAAATGTACCCTCACAAGTTTGTAAAAAAAAGTATCTGCGATCAGATAAAGATTGCATGTTAAATTATTTTAACCGTACATATCTACACAAGCACTTCTTAATATTAATTTATCTATTTATTAAAAATTTTATAACCTTTTTTTATACAAGTAAAACTAGTAAAAGTAGTACAAGTCGAAAATATTTATAAGTAAAAAATAAAAATAAATAAATGAATACATATAAAAATAAATAAATAAAAAGAAACATTTATTAAAATTCGACTCGAGTCCAGTTGTAAGCCGTATCTTATCTTGCTTTACTGACATTCTCATTTACAATTTACCTTAAAAACTAAATCTCAATGTACTCGTATTGTATCTACAATATGAGTACATTGAGATTACGAGCCGAGGTAAAGTTTAAAACGACAAACTAAACAATTATCGGCACCGTTTGTTTAATTTATTTTTACCGATGAAAAAAATATCTGCTTATGGTAAAATTATTCAAAGGCAAGGTATTTTTTTTTATTATGACTTTTTTAACTGGTTTTTTAGAATATTAAGAAGGTAGGTTACAAAATAATAATGTATTATTTTAGGTATTTCTCGATTTGCTTGGATACTGACAAGACTTGAAATTATTAAATAATGGTATTGTTCGCATATCATATAAATAGGTTGTAACGCCAAATGCCGTTTCCCAAAACTTATTATTTGGACTTTCCTTTTTACTAATTTCCTTTTTTACTAATCTACATCTTTTGTATGTTCTGGAGAACACTCATGATATTGGCAATGTGACTTGTGCTTAACTGAAGAACACCATCATAGCCCCTAAGAGAAACCATCCAAGCGATCTAACCGCTAAGTCATAGGTACATCTACGTCCTCTAAAGTTTTTATACTATTTAATTCAAAAAATCTTTCTATAGTTTTAAATAATAATACAGACAAAATATACAAAATTCAAGTTTGAAATGATTAAATAATGGTCTTGACATTTTTAAGTGTTATTCACAAACTTTCCAAGCGTTGCGTTCAAATTTTTTACGTTTTCTAAAAATGTCTTTAATAATGTTTTTGGAATATGAGAGGTATATATCAAAGGCACATATCAAATAAATAGCTTTTAACACCAAATTCCGTTTGCCAAAACATAATAAATCTTAAATTGGCCACAGAATTTTTATCTCAAGTCTAAATACATTAACAAAGTATTAAAAACAAAAAAAAAAGATTAAATATATTAAATAAACAATTACATACCACATGTCGTTGAAACGACCGTCAAAATCAATATCAGTTGTTTCATTGTTCACTGATTTTATTTTAACCAAACATATGCTTTCTTCAAAAGCTTAAAGGTAACCGGTCAGATTCGAGACGGACAGACAACTGCGGGTCGTTCTCAATAGAGGTAATTTAAAAGGCGAATGTTATACTCGGCCTCGCTACTATTTAGTGTTTAAGTTACTTAAAGGACCATTACAGTAGTTATATATATATACATATACAGTATATTTACATATTTTTGTAGGGACAGTAAACATGTCATACTGTCAATCTATTTATGATATACTTAGAACTCAGTTTCTGTTAGTATTATTTCTATTTAAAATTGTTAAATAATTAATACAACAGTTTAAAATTAAATATTTATAGTGTTAGTTAATTACGGTTTTGATTTGCGCTATGTTATCCCACATCTGCGGGTAGATAAAATTAGTGCTAAACCCAAGTAGTTCAGAGGCAGAACCATGATTTCTGTACTCTGTATTCAAAAATTATACATTTTGCCCTTGTCTAGATAACATAAATGCTCCTAGAATTTAAAAGATAAATATTTTTTTAATTAAAAATAAATGTACAACATATATACATAATATATCAATTTTATGACTACATAAGAGGCCAGTGTGACAACATCTGACTGCTAACGCGATTGATTGTGGGTTCGATTCCTACTCGGGAAAAGAAAATATTTTTAACAAAAAATGTGTTCATTACTCCGCTTTGTTACCTAAGATAAAGTGCGGTGTCACCTTGATTTCGGGCGGAAAGTGGAGAACGGAGTTACTTGACGCTAGGTTTTCTTAATCTCCTTTACGAGAAAAAGATTGAAGCTGAAAAAGAAGAAAGAGAATATTGTGGATCTCTTTTTAACATGCGCTCGATGCGATTATAGTGTAACTATATATCCTTTTTAGTAATCTATATTTTTTAAGTGTTCAGGAGTCCACTCATGACATTGGCGAAGTGACTTGTGCTCGACACCATCAGAACACCATCACAGTCGTCAAGAAAAACCGTCCAAGCGATCTAAACACTAGCCAAAGATAGCTACTACCAGCTGCGTCGAAATTCTTATACGATTATGGCAACTTATTTTTGTTGTTACAATTTTTCTAAATGTACGTGTTCCAAAAAGTGTTTTTCAATTGCCTAAGTGTGTGAATAACACTTTAAAATGTTAAAAATAAAAAAGATCTGTATCTAAAGTTTTTATACAATCTAATTTAAAAATTCTTTCTATACTTTTAAATAACAATACTTTAATAAGCATACTTAATAATTCTACCATTGCCGCCTAAAACATTACAATAATTTACGCCTAATAAAATAAATTGTCCAATTCGACGCGCATTTATCATGGACACCGTTGCTATTTTTTTTATTTTTTTTAAATCGTATTTGTTAACGGGCACTCTATACGGGATCTTGTCATCATTGTACAATAGAGCCAATTTAACTTCTTTAAAGATGAGAATTAAAGGTAAAAATATTTATTCTTAAATTTCCATAAAAATCGACTCATCAGGCAAGGTAAGTTATTTTTTTAGAGATAACTATAAATATATATTATGGCTCTCAACCCGCACCGGAGAGACAAGTTAGAAGCTGTAAAAAATTCTGCTATGGTTTATTGCATGATTATCTTAACTACAGGGTAAATCCATAGTATAATAACAAATTAGTAATAAATAAGTAATGATCTTTTTGAGGCTGCATGGCGCAGTGGGTTGAGCGCCTGACTATAAACGCCGTTGATTGCGGGTCGATTCCCAGTCGGGGAATGGTTGTATTAGATTTTTTTTATTTCTTCTAACTCTGGCAAGATAAAGCGCGCAATTCCTCGAATTCAAGCAGAAAGTAGTCAGATCATTTTCCATCAGATAATGCCTGTTGTCATTTATTATATTATTTTACTCGAATATTCCTTTTTGATTGCAAATAACAATCGTTTTATTAATTTTGTGAATATTTTAATAATTGATGCCGAGCCAGTTGCCACAAATTGTAAATTTATTAATTAAATTTTACCTTAACGTTTTACAATTTGTGTGATGTTACTAGATTACACAGTTTTAAATTTATTTATTATGAAAGCTGATCAGAGAAGTAAGATGTAGAAAAAACAATGTCTGGCACTAAACTATTTTATATGTCACTATTATAAATGATCAGTACAAAGCCACAGATCCGTAATGTGACGGATTGACTATTAGTAGAGGTTGTTAATGTTTGTCTTAACAGGCGTACCAGGTAGGCAGCCATCTGTGAAGAACGGCGTTAGAACATGAGGCGCATGACCCTTAAGTAGCGACCACGACCATATTCTTCTAATTGCATATTGTCAAGAGTATAATAAATACAAAGAATAAGATTATAACAAATATTAAAAACCAACGCGGCCGTTACCTATTATATATGTCGCGTCAACTGAGATTTGAGCACCACGACCAATTCAGTTAGTTACGTATTATTTCTATCATTATCTTGTTGATTTCGAGTGATCGACTGATTAACCCTCTGCACTCTAGGTTTCTGGTTTCTGGGGCTGCCACCTCTAAGCACGAAACCAAATTGCAATGGGTTTTAAGGCACTGATAACTTGCTTTTTGCCCTTTGTCCTCAGAATCTGCGATCTGAACTTGGATGGTGTACCTGACACGGTCGCAGAAGGTCCCCAGGATTACGACGTGGACGTGAATAAGACCAATATTGGGTTTACCGGTATCTGCATTCTATTTTACCATCTAAATATAGCAGTAAGATTACAAGTATTTTACGGGGGCCATATCATATCATCATTAATATGGCTCACTCACATATGAATACCAGTTTACTACTCGAAAAAGTTAGTGCGGCGAGCAGTCCCTTTAATTTTAAACAAGCGCCTTCGACACTACATTTCAAAAGCGTCAATCCTAACACGCAGTTATTGCTTTATCGTTCATTATTTAGCTCCATACAGAAAAATAGGAATTACAAGGCGTCTCATTAATCGAATATTCTGGTTATGCGGCGATCTTTCCGTATTTTCTTGGCCCTGTCCACAGCAGATCGTGCAATTCTGGATCCTCTTTTAATATTCTCTTCACAACTACCAATATTTCTGATTGTCTGATCTCAGGTAGATACCATTGCGTATTTTGCTATATATATACATAGTTTAAGTTCGAAAAATAACAGAATCAACTCCGTCTATGCGGACGATATGATATAAGTCAGATGTTGTAGTAGTAGAAAATATAGAGAACGATATCACCGTAAAAGCAAATACTTAAGACCCAGAGATAGTTACAAAAGTATCCCTGTTGTAGATAAAATAAATTGCTCTCTCTACATTGAAAAACATTGCACATTGTAAGCGATGAACCTACAACGCAATATCCAAAACAAAACTACGCTCCATATGCTGGGAAATTATAAATACCAGCATATGGAACATATTTTTGTTAATTAACTGCTAATGTGGACCTTCGTATGGCATTTCAGCGAAACGGGCCACGGTATTCCGTGTTATTTTTTACGTCCCGATCGCCGATTATACATAAAAGTAGTCCTTATATATGTTTGTAGTCTCTTATTAGGTATATAAAGTAATATTTTGCGAGCGTTGGATATCAGAGAAATTTGGCGGAAGTTATTGCACTTTTTAGTTGAGCCTTTTTTATCAAGAGTGATAAACATAGAATGTAATCAATCCTTAGGCCAACCTCCTGTAATCCTACTTGTAACGCAGCTAGTAAATTTACTTTCCCAAGTACATCTTACTATATTTATTAATTGTGTTATATTTATTATTTTACGTTATATTTATTCTTGCAGAAGCGAGCTCCTCATGCAATCTATAACTTAGGCCCGAAAGAATCCTTAAGGCATCACTTTAAGAAAATAAATATATTAATAGTTGCGTCTCAATATATATTTCATAATGTTATGTATGTTAAAAAAAATATTAACGATTTTACAAAAATCGCTGATTTACATAATATTAATAGGCTTAAACTTTTAAACCGCACCAGTTACTCGATTGCATCGAACCCGTAATTCTTTTATTGGACAATGTGTACGCTTTTACAATAGGATCCCAGAAAACGTTTGTAAGTGCTCTATATCACAATTTAACAAGTGACAAGACATTTGTGTGTTATAGGTTATTACCTAATGAATAAATATATACGTTTCATGCTCAAGACGTGTTATAAATGATAACACGTCTTGGGCATGAACCGGTGGTAAATTGTTTGACGTTCAAAAAATGGAGCTTGTAACTTATTTTGAATAAAAATATTTGACTTTGACTTTTGACTTTACAGAAGGTCTCTCTGTTTGTAATTTCAATATGTCGTGATATTTTCTTTACAATGCAGCTGCGTAATTCTAGTTTCAGACATGTTAATAAGTTGTGATCAGATAGAACATCTGCTCCATAAGTTCCAAGTGTGTATAACAATATCGAGCTCCTCTATTACTAATCATCACATAGTCAATCTGATAACGATATCCTTAGATCTCTTTAAATAGTATTTAAGTTCGGTAATTGTCATGGTAATTTTCAGCAGCAAAATTGGATAAGGATCGAAATCAATTTAAATCGGATAATGTCATCGAGTTTAAGCTGTTAAAAAATTGTATTCTAGCGTTTTCTAGCGTTGTTACATATTAATTTGATAAAGGCATAGTTAAACCATTGTTTCTGTATGAAGGTATCTTGTGTATCCTATTAGAATAATGATATGTGATATCGTTTGAAAGGAATTGTCATATACTTGTGTATAAAAAAATACTGAATTTTCATATAAAACTGTCATATAGCATGACCAATATGCACGTAGGGGTCAAGAAGTTTAGTCCAATATAAAATCTCTCTTTAGTAACTATTATGCTTCTCAGCAGGTATATGAGATAGTTTTTAAAATTATAAAAAAGAAACAAAGTAACCAATACAATATCTACAATTGACGAGACGAAATCAATGTTCCCAGTAAGGCGCCGAAAAGGCGTTGTTATAACGACTTGGCTGCAAGCCCACTGGTAAGTAAGTGACGGGATTTATATTTACTGTCATGTGATAAATGATAGAAATAAAATTGAAATAGAAACGAGAGATAATTTAAGACGTCATAGCTGCTTGGTGGGACAGCATTTGACCGGACACGTTTTGATTGTAGGTTCAATCCCTAATTGAGGGAGAGATTATGATTAAATTATTTGGATTTAGAAAGTAAAATTTATAATACCCAAAGTTCAGTTCAGTGTTAAAAGATGCAAAACAAAAAAAAACTAAAACGACAAAATACTATTGAAATTGAATCTTGGCCGAAAAATTATAACGTTGTAAGTGTTTTAGACGATTGTATTCTTTTTTTAGTCTTAAGGCTTTCCTATAGTACTAGTACTGCAAATTCCAAAATATTTGCTTTAGGTCTTTGTACTTATAAATGTATGTGTATTGCGTAGTTATTGGATTGTCAACTACATCCATACCATAAATACCTGATAAGTTTTAAGCATTTTATACCATCTATAATTAGACCATCGGGGCGCAGTGGAACGTGGGCGTCTGACTGTAAACACGATTGATTATGGGTACGATTCAAACTCGGGGGTATGAGTATATTTAAAATAAGTATACTTTTAATTTTTCCGTTTAAGTACCTAAGACAAAGCGCGTTGCATACCGCTACTCAATACGCAATAATTCGATTCTCACTCGATTTCGGGCAAAAAGTGGAGAATGGAGTGTCTTTACACTAGGTTAATTGTGACTACCCTGCTATGGTGAAAAAAGCGTGAAACTGGTATGGTAATAAGTTAATATGAATATTCAATATATCGAGATATGTATAACCGTTTAATTTTATCCAATCTAAAATACTTCAAAGAAATCAAACTTTCAACTTTGGTCTTACTATCAAGGTTTTGTATTTGGTACTATTACAAATAAAATCAGTGTCATTTATGAGCTGCAGTGGAGAAGATGATAGCTAACATGAGTTCTATAATAACTGGTTCGCTCACAAATAAATTTATAGATAAAAAATGTTCCCGGTAGCTCTATTCTTGATTATACAGTAAATTTACATTTTACACTGATTTTACGTGAGTACAGTACCCCAACTGGTAATGTTATGACATACAAATAGTAAAGGTGTCATCATAATAAAGGAATCCCGAGATTTCTGCTAATTATCTACAATACAATGCAAAATATATAAACCCAGAAATAGTTAAAATAAAAATACAATAAGGCGGTCCAGGTAGTAAGTTAAAGCTTTATTCCAACAACACACTGTGTTACAGATAAAAAGAATTACATATAAATATTAAACAAGGAAAAAAATACAGAACCATAAAAATTTACACAAAAAAAACATAAAATTATATTATTTATGTACACCAGTGAAAAAGGTACAGGCTACTCAGAATAAATGTTGGAACATGAGATACTGACTCGATGAGACCCAACGCTGGTTGTCAATGACCACCTTGCAATGCAATTGCAATACGGAACTAAATATTATTCACGTGGGAAAGATTGATATATATATATATATATAAATATATATATATATATATACTTAAAAGTAACTGTGTTTTAATATAATACAATACAGATATCATAGAATACAAAAATAAAATACAGATGGGTAAACTAAATATCGTGAATATATAAGTAGGTACTAATGTGATTTTATCGGCCAGCTTTCGAGTTTAACACAAATAGACCATGAATGTACCACAAAACTACCTATACTAAAATACCTGCTTTTGTAATTATAAAAAATTTTTCTTGAGCATTAATTTAAGCTAATCGATTGACTTTAACTCACGCCTCACGTTTTGGAGGAGAAAGATCATTCCAACATTTATATTTGTAACTTCCTCGAAAGACAGCTGGTGCATTGAATAGGCTATATTATATTAAGAAGTTATTTGTAGCAATAAATAAATTAAATTTTCTATATTCTTTTCTATACTTTAATGTGAAAAGTGAAACCTTACTAAAGAGATATTTTCAACACGCTCTCATTTCTTTCATTAGTGCTTAATTATGAATTTCTGTAGGAAAATCTTCTAAGCATATTTAGACCTACTTCTTGGCCTTTGGTTTCTTTGTAAGTTTACACAGTCGTTCGGAACCGTCGGCTGCACAATGTGTTCATAGCATGAGCATGACATCTTTGCCAAGACGGCCATAAATATTGTAGAAAATATTGTAAGGGTGTTTTTATAGTTATTTAAATAGTTTTATGATGGTTAATGGCAATTGAATTGCGATGGCAATTACTTTTCAATTTGTGTCAACATCAATAATGTAATCTCATGTAACATCAATAAAGGAATGTAATGTCTTAAAAATACGTGAGCTGATAACATTAATTTAAACTATAAAACATAATTTATATATAGAACGTATTTTTTTTCTTCTATGAGTAAATAAAATTTATATGAATAAAATACACCTTAATTCAACTGTAAATATTATGGTAGCGAATTAGAAGCGATATTAATTTCCGTAGACTACTCGGAATGCCACAACCCTTTTCACAACATTAACGCTTATAGCTTAATAAGGTGTATTCATAATTATCCTTATTTTATAAACGTAGTTTTCATATAAGCAAATTTTAAAATGATGTAGGTAAGTTTTTATATTTACTTTGAATTTTATTTCTTTTAACAGAAACACTTACGTAATTTTTAAAACCAATATATATATATATATATATAGTAAGATAACTCAAAAATTTGCAATATGTGAAGATCTACTCAAAACTACGGCTTTAAATTCACGCCTATATAATATTGTCTCACTGCTAATTTTGTAGGTATGAATTCCAATTGTGCTGTACAATTAGAATATTGTGACTCTCGAGCTCTATACAAACATATTTACAAAATATCGTAACTCAAAGATAAAAATATATCAACAATATGAGTACTAATATTATTAATGCGTAAGTAACTGTCTGTCAGTCTGTGAAGTCATTACGGCCAAATCGCTAAACCGACTGAGATGTAATTTTATATAGAAAAAATTGAGGGTCTTGGGATGAATATAGGCTATTTTTTTTTAGATTTTCGAGGAATTTCATGTTTTACGAAAAGTTGGCCGCTACTGCTATAGTTCACACGGGCGAAGCCGCAAGTCCCTAGCATACATACTTAGCTGTAATTTATATAAATTACAACTTACAAATCTGTAGATAATTATCGCTTTATCTACTTAATTAGTAAATTTCCAAGAAATTTATAAAAAAATATATCTTTAACAATTATATCTTGTGTTATCATTTTGAGAAATCCTTATAAAACGAGTCTAATGTACAGGGGTTAGCTTATTTATTTATGAGGGTATAATGTTCGTGGTCGCGGCTGTATAGCACAAATTTGCTATAAAGCATATAAGGCATATACATACTTATATTGTACGCAAATGACACTGTCGTCAAAAATTTGAGTACTTTGCGAAGTAATCGAAGTATAAGTAAATATCGTCGTATCTCATACCCTTGTTCAGTATAAAAAACATGTTGTATATTTTTAAAGAACGTATCTTTAATAAATAATTATTACACAAGCAATGATTAAATTAATAAGAGTGTTTCTGTGTTATACCCAACATGAGATGTTCGGTTCGACGCTATCTCTTAGCACATTTAAGACGTATCTGGCTGAATATAATAGTGGTGAATTCAAGCCTCGGAGGAATCTTCATATAGAACTGACAAAGAGTAGTTGAGTGATTGAATATATTATCTATAAATATCGTAATTACACGTTATAAAAAAGTAGGGTGACTTTATGAGATATTTTATGTGTATTACGTATATATTATTACTTCTTGTTGACGATATATGTAATATTTTATATAAGCCTTTAAATAAACATGACTAGACTACGCGCGGCTTTGAGTTCCACCACTCAACACGTAATGTCTCGGATTCATGTGGAAAGTGGAGAACGGAGTGTCTTGACAATAGGTTCTCTCTATATACTCTGGCTATGAGGGAAAAAACGTAAAGAAATAAACATAAAAATAAAACCTAACACTTCTGTTCAACTATACTCAATATTCTATTAATTATGTATACTTGTAACTAAGCGTTACTCAACTTGGTCGCGCAGCGAGGGAACACCCATTGCCCAATGCCATTCATTCATTCACCGCTACGCTTCATCTCACAAGGCCTGCATCGTAATCGTAGTCATGACACAAATTCTGAATCCGGTGTGTTTCCCCATTAAAAAAATTAATATATATATATTATTAAATGATATGTTTAAACGTACACGGAAAAGAAGTACAGAAAGCTAATGTTTTTTGTAAAATAATGCATTAGAAATATATTAAATTCATATAATATATCCCTATAACACACACAAGCATATTATGTTTCAAATACACTTTAGAATAAAATGACTGATACGTTGCTAAGGCAACGCGTATTTTGTACGTGAACTATTCTCATATTTATCATGAATCGTTAATTTTATCTTAATCCACTTAATCATAAATATATAACTAATTATTTAAATATTGTGTCGCCAGAATATTCAATGTTTTAGAGTATTTGAGTATCTATTTAATCCCAAACTAAACATATTAACACAATACAATATTTCATTGTAGTGTTTTAATATGGGCAGAAATTTGAGAATTGAGTGTCTAAAAATTCTATTTGTAGTACAAATTTATATAAAAACTAGCGACTTGCTCGTGGCTTCGCATCTTGGACGGTTACCAAGAGGCGCAGGCAATATGTATATATCTTTCAGGCAAGGTAGTATTTTTAGATTCCCGCTGTCCGCTACTGCCATTCGCAAAAACTCCCTACAGAGAAGCTACCAACAAAAATAAAAGTTGTAATAATATGCGTATAAGAATTTCGGCGTAGCCGGATGTAGAACGAACGGCTAGAACGGTAAGCAGAGCGCTTGGACCGTTTCCTAGGGGTGCGGACTCGAATCCCGCTGCGTTTAAAATATTTTAAAATGTTTTTCAATTTCCTAAGAGTATGAATAACACTTTAAAAGTGTCAAAAGAATTAAAGTAAATATTTAATCTTCCTTCAAAAATCTTATTTGAATATTAATCATTGATTTACATTAAATACATAACGTATCTAATATATTTAATGCTATAAAATTATGATAATGAATAATACTATACTGTTCCAACAGTATCGTAAATAGTGCTTTATTTTTTTGGAATAAGGAAAAAAGGAATATGGTTACTATGGCCCATCGTAAACTTTTTTGTAAACATTTTAAAGATATAGGTACAGTTACATAATACGAATAACAAAATATGTTTTTACGACCTATCTTTATGACTAAGAAATAAACTTCAAAAACTGTGAGTATATTAGTTACTTTGGCCTTTTAATGTAGATGAAAAATATGTTATAGTTTTTTCAATTAAATGAGTACTTTAGAAACTATCACAGATTTAAAATTACACGCAACGCAATCAAAAAAATAAAATCACAGAACAGCTACACACCGGCGACTCCGCGAGCTGATCGCTAGTCACTATGTAAAGGCTAGTTTACGTACCTGACATCGAGTTTAACTTTATGAATACTCTCCCGTTAACATTCAATAAACCAATAAGTTTAAAAATAACACCTAAAATATTGTATTGTTATCGGAACCGGATATGTACATTTCCAAGCAAGTTTAAAATGGCATTGAATCTTGTTATTTAGGTTAATTCCTTTATCTATTTATGTACCGCCTATATATGTATAACCTGTATCTATATAATATGTATCTATATAAGAAGAATTAATTCTTCTTATATAGATACAGGAGAAGCTAATAAAATCGTATTAAATAAAAATCTTATAAAACGTTTGTTTTAAATTTAACTTTTGTAGAAACATGTTCGACGACATGTTCGTATTTTATGGTTCGATGAAACATGTATAAAATTTAAAATAGATTCTATTATAAATCTTATGAAATAATTGAACATTTATCTTCCTTATATTGTTTTTATTGACTAGTAATTACATTTTTTACTGCAATTGGAAAGAAATTTGAAAAGAGTAATCGACGTAATTTGACTGTGAGGGTTTTTTCTTTTTTGTACGGGAACTCTTTGAACTTTAGGATACAATTATCCGTATGTTGCTTTAGATGCTGAGCTATTTAATGCAAAAAACATTCACTTCTATGAATAATATGCAGTCGTTATAAGTTTATATAGTAATTTGATTGTTTCATTGTATTATTTTTTATGTCACGATAAAAATGTATCCAGTATGTATTTTCAGACTATAACCTACTACAATACCAAGGTTTATTCATTTCTGTCCAGTTATTTATGCGATTGATGACCAAAGAAACAGACATACAGACAGATAGACAGACAAAAATTATACTGTGTGGTTCTTTAGCTTCTGTTAACTTTATATAAACGAACCATAACTATATATATCTATATAGATTTATAAAAAAAAATTATAAAAAAATTGTATTGTATTTAGAAATATAGAGCTAAAGACGGAAAACGGATAGAAACGGCTGACCACACGTTTAATTACAATGAACTGAAAATGTTCTACACTTTTACACAAAGGCAGTGTGCAAATACATTTTGTTTGTACTTTGTATAAAGCAAAAAATTTACGGGAGCTTGTTTCTTAGAATCACAAGATGAAGCTTATTATGTTTTTTAGCTTTTTATATATATTTATCATAGTTTATATTATATTTTACATTTTACGGAATGAAGAAGGGAGTGTCTTGACAAACACTTGGCTTTTTTCGACTACTCCGCAGTACTATACAGGAAAAAACGTGAAAATGAAAAAATATATATTAGTTTTGAATTTTTTCAGCTAATCGCGTTTTCCTGCTTATCAGGGTGTTCAGAGAGAGCCTAGTGTCATGATACTCCACTTTCCACCCGAAATCGAGACATTGCGTATTAAGTGGCGGATTAAAACACCACACTTTGTCTTAGGTATCAGAGCAGAGAAATGAAAATAATTTAAATATAATCATTCTTCTGAGTGGAAATCGAACCCACAACCATAGTGTTAACAATCAGACGACATGCCACGGCGCCATGACGGCCTCTTTTTTCATTTATGCTTTTAGATTATCGTTATTGAGTAGATACGCGTATACTTATAACAAACTAGCTGTTCCAGCGACTTTGTTCGCGTAAAAATATATGATGTTAAAATACTTTTGATAAAGTTATACTATATAAGAATTATAAGTCAAAATATACACTTTCAATATTTTATTAACTTTTGAACTTAATTCCGTAGTTTTGATTTGATGCCTGTACGATCGATGCATTTAGTTTCACCCGTGTGAAACCCGTATTGAATTTAACTTACTAAAATAATTATATTCCATTATTCAAAAAAAATACTTATTTTATTACCTAATCTTATTACATAATTCTTTACCTAATTATAAAAATATTTTTAGAACAAATTTCATTACCATGAAAATACATATGCTGTCGCCGATGTTTTTTTAATATTTTTAACTCCTCACCCCGTAACTTTTACCGTTTAAACAGTGTAAGGAACGGAAGCTGTCATATGGACTATACCTATCAAAAAGATTTTTTTAATTTGAAACAGTAGTTTCTTTTCTAGATTAGCACGTTCAACCAAACAAAAAACAATCAACAATCTTGAGCTTTATAATGTATAAGTATAGATTAGTTTTAGATCCCAGGCCATCTTGGGACTTAAGGACATAAGGTTCATGCAGTGGAAATATTGTGTTACACGTGTGCAAAATTAATAAAATAAATATAATGTAACGCTGGACCATTATATTTAGTAGTAGGTGAAATTCATAATGTGCGTGGGTAATGCTATCATTTATATAGGCTACAGAAATAATTTTTGTACTTTATTAAACTATGTAGAAATTGTGTTGATATTAATAAGCATTTTTTTCTTAATAGCATGACGTTTAATTCCAACAAGTCTACATGATAGGTGTTAGCGGTGAGGAAATTACAACGCCCTAAATAGAGGGCGCGTCATAGAACAGAGGACTGGTAAAAGAAAAAAAATAGCTTAGCAAATAACTCTCAAAACCTTATTGCCAATACATATTTTCATACTGATTTATAATTTTGACATTCTACTTTAGGTGGTCTCTTTAAAATGAAATATAACCTGAGTCCTGCCTAAGCTTAAATGCTTATATACCAAAAAATGTTTCATTTAAATCTGTCCAGTAGTGCCGAAGTGGCGCGCTTATAAACATTGTGTTTTTATTGATTTATTATAGTTTAGATAGGCGTTGATACATTATTTCTCCGTATAGGCGAGACTGGGGATAGGTGTATACTTTTAGACAATACAGAAAACTTCATTTTTAATACGTGTAAATTTATAGCATATAATTTACGAATATTGTTATTATTTTGGTTAAAATGATGCTATTTCCAATGAATTTAATGATGTAGATGAGTCAGCTTGTATGGCTACCCACAAGCTATCAGGGTCAAACCACGGCTAAGCGTTTTAGCATAGATTATGGACTATCTGATCTATATATAGGTTATTGGCTGGCTAGACCAACCGGATTAGTGACTCTGACTGTTTATTCTAATTCAATTCTAATTCAATATCCACCTGAGACAGGTATTATCCTTGCCGGACTAATTAAGTTATGCATACAATGATCATTTTCCAGAAGTATTAAATAAATATATATATATTAAAATTACTTTAAAAAAAGCTTTTTTATAAATATAGAACAAAATATTCATTACATTTAATAAAATATAACATTTTCTTTGAATGGATTTAAAAAGACAGCAAAACATATTTAAAAGTGGCAAGTGGTGTAGTTTTTATTTCTATTTTCGTCTCCATTTTCCTCTAGTACATTCTACGCTTTGTGGCTGTTTGCCTCTTTCCTTGCCTTTCCTTCCTCTTTTTTGTGGATTTTTAAACATGAGTATTATTTATAAAGTAAATATATAACTGTTAAGTCTCTTGTTACTCACTGAGTGAAAAACTGAAATAATAGGTTGTATAAAGCTGAATTTCGGCATCTAGGTTCTTTGATTCCAGGTCTTTGTTCTTCAATACAAACGCGAGCTGGAAGTAGCAGGATAAAAATTGAAATAGAACAGCAATCTTAAGTCCACGCAAACTAAGTAACGACTCGTTAGATAAGTATGTATAATCCGACTACGCTTCACTTCAACGTAGAAATTAAATTAGTTAAGACTTAACTGTTGGTTAACTTTAAAATATTTTGCAACTCTTTGCAATATGTATTCTTCCTGCTTTATATAATTTTTTACATAAGTAATGTGCACATTACGAAATACTATAATTATTCTGAAGGGTAGGAAATGGGTATTTGCATAATGTTTTTACCGCGTGTTGTATATGATGTATGACTATGTGTAGTGGTTTGTTATGTAATATAGTTTTGTCTTATATGAAAATTGTTTTAACTTTACTTATATTCGGTTACATTGACTTGGTCAAGCCAAGTGGTCAGGTTGGTGGGAGGCCGTTTTGGCGCAGTGGGACAGCGTTCGACTGTAAAGCTATTGGATATAGTTTCGATTCTTACTCGGATGAATATAGTTAAATTATTTTCATTTCTTCGCCCTGGTACCTAAGATTAAGCGCGGCGTTGAGTTCCGCCACTCAACACGCCCGTCTCAATGTCTCGAATTCGGGCGGAAAGAGGAGAACGGAGTGCCTTGGTACTAGCTTCTCTCTGACTACCCTGCTATGAGAGAAAAGTCGAATATGCGGCTGAATAATATTATAATACCATTTAATACTCAGATCGCGTATTTAAAATGTTGGCTAAAAGAAATGAGACATGCGTTTTATTGGAAAATAATAATCATCAATTTTGTCATCTGCTGGTATAAAATTTAGCTAGTAACTTAATTCAACACAAAATATTGAAGTAACTTTTTTGAAATTTAAGTCTATTTAATAAATGTTTTGGGCAACACAGCTCTACTAGGAGTAACAAACAGAATCTAGGTGTCAGGAAACTCGGTTCTGCACTTTCTGTCCAAAATCAAGAGTTTGCTCAATCAAAGCTTTGCTATGAAAAACGGAAATAATTTCGGTATAATCATTGCCCCGAGTAATAATCTTTTATTATTAGCTAACTATAAACAGATATACTATTCAAAAAAATACAAAAACATATTTTTAGGCATATATTTATTTCTAAATAATTTACTTCACAATTTACTATTTATTTAATACATAATAGTGAAACAGGAAAAGTTCTGCGAGAGCACGCTTGGACGAAGTTCTGTGAAGCTGAGCGTAATCAAAATGTACGTAAACTAAACACATGTAACATGTACCTATGTATGTTTGTTTGCATGCAATAAAATATATATATCGTTCCATACGAAGCATCTATATGTTTCATTGCATGTACCGCATGTATTTTTAATAAAAGAGCCATACTATTTTATTTTTAATGTTATAATTACTCAGCTATATTGAGAGGACATCGTGGCATAGTAGGACAGCATCTAAATGCAAGACCCGACGGTTGTAGGTTCGATTTCCACTCGGGAATAAATTAAATTTAAATAATTTTAGTTTCTCTGCACTGGTAAAAACAAGTGTACACAACAACAAGTAAAAAGAAAAAGTAAACAAGTAAAAACCACTATACGCAATATCTCGAATTCGGAGGAAAACGGAAAATGGAGTGTCTTGACACTAGGTTCTCCCCACCAGACAGAAAAGGCGTCAAAAGAAGCCAATTTTTATGTGAGTAGAGAATAGTATTTAAATACAAAAATATTCAAATAATTTTCATTTTCCGCTCTCTTGAACAAAAACGCGGCGTTTTTTTACGCACAGTTTTAAATTATGACGTAAAGTAAAGAACGAAGTGTTTGTTTAAGTTTGACTAGCTTAGATTAAGAGCTTTTACAAAAGTGGCGGAATTTACTTATTTCTTATAGTTTAGCTGTCTATCTAATCTTCGTCAGATTTTCCATGTCAATGGAAATTATTTATTACGCTAAACTAATTTTGTTAAGGCAGTTTTTTTTTATTTCTCATAGATTAGCTGGTTTATTATGATTCAACACCAGTTCCAATCTTCAACATTAATTAGATTCTAAGTTCTAAAGCTTTGCACCAAAAGGGGTTTACCAAATCCTTCCAGATGTGCGAATAAAAACAGACAAAACAAATTAAACATTTTATACGTTTTCTAAATATCTCTATTATTCTATTATTCATCATCATCTCCTAAATTGTTATTTCGTATATTCAGTGTACAGACACATTTTTTTAATGTTTTATTATACTCGTAGTATATATCAAGATGCCTGCAACTTCGTTTGCGCGGACTTGATGACTGTATGGAATACTGCTGATATATCACCCTATTGACATGGTAACTTGGACTCTAAATTATAATAACTTTCGTTTTGGTGGTAGAGGCAAGAAAGTTTCTTGCCTCTTGGACTTCCACAGCAGATGGGGCAGACGATTGTAATTTTTTAGCTTCACGCCTATCTTTCCCGGCAGGTA
Organism: Podotricha telesiphe; assembly: GCA_038994665.1. Classification (NCBI taxonomy): domain Eukaryota; kingdom Metazoa; phylum Arthropoda; class Insecta; order Lepidoptera; family Nymphalidae; genus Podotricha; species Podotricha telesiphe. The sequence continues at coordinate 497,320 of JAOYRR010000307.1, read as the reverse complement.
AAATCGATACGCTATCTATCCTATTGCGCCACAATTTTATGGTATATATTTAGATTTCGAATTACAGTTTAGTACCAGTACCAATATAATTAACAGTATCAGCCACCGGATAATATCTATATTTATAATAAATATGTAACTGATCGCTGTCTGTACATGGAAGATATATGACATTAAATATTTTTAAAAGCATTTATCAATATAACAGAACCCAAAACTTTTTAATTTTTATAATTTATTTTCCCTTTGAATGTTTGTTTCTGTTTTTTTCTTTTTATTTTTTCATTTGTCATCTCTGAAACGGATTAACCGATTTAAATGCAATTTGACTATTGTTTTGTGGTAAACTTCCCTTAACATATAATAAGAAATCTACAAAATCGCAGGCGAAGCCGCAAGAGGTTTGTTAGTTTTATAATATATTTAAATATAAGTAACTTGTCCTAATTCACTGACTGAGATGATACAATTACAAGACAAATATACTTTATTGTACACACATACAATATTATTTACTAAGAAATAGAACGAAAAGTACAATTAAGTGTTACAATAAGTACAATTATATCATATGGAAAACAAAAATGATTAGAAGCTAAATTTTTAATCATTAGCGACGATATTTAAAATAGGCAAATCCATAAGGCTTTGCCGAAGTATCAACTTAAGTACTCGTATGGGAGGGTGTCGTTGACAAATTATCTACACCGGTAAGATCACTAGGGCTCCATTAATTTATGTCGTGGTCAAGCCTACTCAAGTAGATACATTTGTATTCAGTTCTCTTGGAAAGGACGAGTGAATAAAAAAATATATTTCTTTTACAATAATCCATACTAATATTACAATAAAACTTTATACAAAAGTAACTCTGTCTGTCTATCTATAACGTAATCACGGCCAAATCGCTGAACTGACTGTGGTTAAATTATATATAATGATAGTTGAGGGTCTTTGGATGAACATAGGCATGCCTTTACTCACATTTTTTTAAGTTTTTTCCAGGAATTTCATTGTTTTAGTAAAAGCATGCCGAAAATGCGAAACAGTTATAGTCCAAGTGCGTCCAAGTCCAGTCCGGGCGAAGCCGCTAGGGAGTCGCTAGTATTATATAGAGGTAGTCGAAGTCATGGCGTAGTCGGGTCGAAAATACATGATGGTTAAATCTTATTTGCTAGAAAAAGTGCGGTGTTGACTTTCGACACCAACTGCACATATCTCTAAATAAGAAAAAGATTGAGAACGGTGTGACTTTTATTATTTTTTTCACTTTTAAATGGAAAATGCTTAGTATGCGATACACAGAAATCTTAATGTAGCTTATACAGAAAATGGTTTTCCATGGAATAATATTCAATAGAAGCGTTCGATACTATGGACCGTATTTCACTTGTCCCATTTGATAATAGCATAGCACGAGTACCGCCTTCCTAAATGTATTGTTAGTGGAACCCAGTGTTAATGGAATGGACATAGTAAATTTTCGATACTCTATGTTTGTCGATGTTGCGTAATCCTCTGCAAGCAATATTTGAGAGTATATTTATAATTATAAACATATGTACATGTTTCCCCTAAGTACTTGATTTCGTCCTTTATCCTTACTTAAGTTAGATAAGCTTTGGTTACGAACAGTTTTTATATTTAAAACGCACTGATATTAAACATAGATAGATTCGGCTTCCTTAGTAAAAAAATAAGCTTATAACTTAACCTAAATCTTATAACTTAAATAAATTACAAAATATATACTTATTTATTAATATAGTATAGTGCAAAAAACTAATAAATAAAATCAACGCTTTAAATATATACTCATATCGTAAAGTATAAAATGTAAGCAAATTAATTATTGCCTTATAATATGAAACGAATGATGATTATAGACAATATCAAATAAGGACATTTTGACTAATGATTAATACGAAAGCACAAAATTTAAATTTCCATAATCAAATAAATTTAACTACAAATGTTTACGCATATCAGCGACAATGACCTATTCACCATATAATACCGCAACCGGATTCAGGACGTAAGCTGCTTTTGCAATTTCTCTACACGTACTACTTAGCTTCTCGGTTTTCTTGCTATATATATTGCGGTACTGTTCGTCATATCTAACGTAACTTGGAATGGATTTTATATGGAAATGAACTGGGCTGGAATGGACCTTAGTATTATTTACATAAATTTAAAGGGTAAAACAATATAATAAATTAACTATATATTAAGTATACATAATAACTATATTTTTGAAGTTTTTTAAATAGTTATTTATTTTTAATTTAAGTTATAAAAGAATAAGAAAAGAGATAAGATTAACCGAATAATGTATCTGTACGCTTACCCCGCACGATGTGGGAGATGAGTGAACATTAAAATATAATATTGAATACAAATAATTGTATTAAAATCAAAACTTGACTGCCAAACGATCCGGGGGATCACACCCCCATTTTGTTGTAGTCGCCATCTTCCATTTATAATTGTTTCATACTGTGCTATATTTTACTAACCCTTTAATTTGACATCCATAAGAAAGAAAGATTTTAAAAGACATATTCCGCCATTTTGTAAGTCGGCCATCTTAGATTTTCAATGAAACGTTGAGTGTTTGTCATAAGTATTAAAGGTTACCAAAATTGCTCAGTGCTCAGTAATTGAGCAGTGATATAGATCAGTTTATTTCTGACATTAAAAATGACTGAGATAAAACAATAACTATTTGAAACTAAATAATAATACGCGTTTAAGTATTTTCTCATTAACCTGGTCGTCCTAGTGGTGGATATCATATCTATGGTATGAAAATACCATTGCAAAACAGTCATAATCGACATAGCATTGTATAATTATTTACTTAGATACCTGATAGATACATACAGGTCAAACTAATAAAAACGTGTCAGCTACCGTAATTATAATGCAGGCTTAGAATTACAATAAATATGTATTAAATTCTATTATTGGATATCTTTGTTTGTGCATTTTAATTTTATATTTTACAGAATACTAGCGATCCGCTCACGGCTTCGCCCGCGGGAACTAATGTTCACCCTAAGGCTCTAAAGTTCTCTATATACAATTTCATCTCAATTGTTTAATGGTTTGATTGTGATGACGTATGTACCATACAGACACAGCTACTTTCGCATTTGTGATATAGATTGCTTTGGGATATATAATACTAAAAAATACTTTAGGCATATCTTACCGGTAAATATACGATAAGGTCTTATACTTGTATGCAGTGTGGTGCAACAAATACTTTAAATTTGAATTTCCCGGAATACCCACAAGCTTACATTGCGCCGCGTCGGACCAATGTTATTGACTTATTTTTTTGTTATGACTATTGCGCGCGTAATTATTTTACAAATATTCTATATTACATATCCGTCCTAAAAACATATATATACATGAATACCATACAGGTTAAATAAGCTTCACAAAAATTCATTCCTATTAATTTCAAATTTTAGTAGTAAAAGGAGTTACTGTGAGCTATCCGTCGGAGATAGGCATATGCTTTTATAGACTTCTGTATTTTCTGTCATACATCATAAATGGTTGCCGCATGCGATGAAAGAATTTTAATGACTATTTTTTTAAACCTTGCGTTACATTATTAAAGTTTTCGAAGTGATTCGTAATTATTTTTGGAAATAAATATAGAATATGTCACTTAGTGAAAATGTAGCTTTCCTATGCTGAAAGAATTTTGAAAATCGTACAATTGTTATTTGATTTAAATCCAAGCAAATAAATCTTTGTAATATTAGTATAGAAGTATAGATTAACAGTGACATAGATATTATATTTAAAACGTATTTCTTAAAAAATATTTTTTATCCCATAAATTTGACATCCTCAAAAAAAAATTAAATACAATTTTATAGAATGCTCAAGTCAAATATTAAGTAAATTAATTTACAGATCACAATTTTTTACATAAACTTATAAATATACGACTAAATTTTTCAATGAAATTACACATACAAAATGATTAAATTCCCGAAAAAGAGACCTTTTATAGAGACTCTTTATAGATTATATTTTAAGAGACCCTTTATAGAGACTATTATTTAACCAGTATTATATAAATCCTTTATTGGTATATATACCATTTGATACCATTTTATATATGGATACCATTTTATATATGGAATTTGTAAATAGCTGTGACCCAGGTATACCTGGGTCACAGCTATTTACAAATTCCCGCCCGTCCAGTGGTTTAAGCTGAGCCTGACAGATCAGCGACCTGAGGCGTTACATATCTGTGCGTTTCCGTAGTATTAACCGAATTTATTTAACTAAAACAGAAACGATAAATAATGTACCTTGATTTATTATAATAGAGCTTTGTTAATTTTTTAATTTAATATTCATTTATCTTAAAAACTGTCTTACTTATATTTTATTATGGATCTACCTACACTAAATTATAAACACAATTAAAAACCAAATATATATTTTTCACTTTTAAATGTAAATCAAAATCTGTCATTCATTCTAAACATCTCAGTCTGTTTATTAGAAACAATATACAATATACATCATATAAACATATTTATCAATTAACTTGTATTGTATTAAGACAATCATCTAAGGGTAAAGGGATCAAAAAAAATCCTCACAACGTCTGAGGTATTTTATGTGAAATCTCAAAGAAATAGGGATTTGCGTAGGTTAGCGATTTACTTACCAAAGGAATTTGTAAGATAAAAACGTGTCAAAAGGTTCAGCCGTGAAATTTTTCATCTTGTGAAGCTTAACGCTACATTAACTCATTTGATCTTCAATACATAAATTTTATTAATTTTGATAAGTTTGTACAGCTTTTATATAAGAAATTTCATTACATTGATTCATTCGGCCAGATATAAAAATAGAGTGAACTAAATCCAAATGTTTCAAAATCTATAAAATTGCATCAATACCCTGCTTTCAAAATAATAATCCAAACTAAACTCAATTTAAAATAATAATAAGCAATATTTTTATGTTCTCTTCAATAAAGGGCAGAACCGGTCCGGTCACTTTCCATGTCACCTAACCGAATAAGTCACTTGTGTTTTTTTGTAATTCGGATGCTTTCTCCCACACCTGCCGATCACGGATGCGAACACTTTCCACTGGAAATGGGAGCAACGTTTCGCATGGCCTTGTTCCACCGCGGGCACAAACTAGTCTTCGCCAGGCTGTTGAACAGACGGTTCGTGTTGCCAGAGTTCTCTCTCGGCGCGAAAATCGACGCGAGTGTAGTGCGGTGTTGTGTACATTGTTTTGGATATCATCAAATCTGGAGCCAAAAGTTTCTTCACTAAGGTGTGTGAATTTAATTTTATGTCTTTTTATGTGAAATTGCAGGAGCAAGACTTCGCTGTAAGTAAAAAAATGTGAAAGTCCGACGAGATACATTAGTTTTTTTCGCAATGGTCACGCCAGCTGGCTTGATTATGTGTAGCATGATTTATTGCGTTACTTTATAAAGCGTATTTTATTAATTAGCGGATAATGCGGCTTTTTCAATGTACTTTCTGATTAGAAAACATTCCCACGTCTCATCTTTTACTTATAGAGATACTATATTAATGTTTTTACTTAGTAAATTCTATATAATATATGATTAAAAGCATATATTAGATATTTGGAGGTATATATAGCGTTTACATAAAATAATTACTTTGTAAATTTTTCTATACCTATAACTTTTCCTCATAAAATTATTAATTTGCCTTTTCATTAACATTTTATAAACAATATAGTACTTTTATAAAAGAGTGTGTTAAGTAATTAATGTAATTATATCATTTAAAACTCATGCAGGTCTGTCCTTGTAACACAAACAAATTTCAATTTTTCAATAATATAGAACGGTTACTTGTTACACGCTCAAACTGTAATTCCAAATAAGTAAAATTTAAAATTAAAACTTTATTTAAATTCCTAACTTTTACGGGATTCAAACCAATTATAGATTGATTTGTTTATTATTTCGAAGGTTAGAGCTATTATAAGCAAAATTTTGTATGTATTTTCCACATTTGTAAGTAATCCAAGCCAGACTCAATATTCTTTATGTTATTACAAAAGTAAAATAGACGAATGTAAAGAACGCAATCGCTATGAAATAATAGTTAAATTTGATATTTAAGTATTCTAGTTATGGCATTTCAAGTTGGGTACAAATCACTTGAGACACTAATGTCAAGTTGTATGGATAATAAACGAAGGAGATTGCTCAGTAAAGTAACTATTTAGTATTGAAACTTAAGTATATATACATATATATATATATATATATATATATATATATATATATATATATATAAAGTATATCAATATAACAATTAAGATGGCTTAGTTTGCCCTGTAATTGTTACTCATTAGCGTGTCCATAACGAAGGTTAAGAAATATAAATATTGTACTATTATACATATAATATGTACAATCATTATTTAAATTGTAGATTTGCATGCAATAATATATATATAACAAAAATGTAACTGATCGCTGGCTGTATATATATAATGATATATGAAAAAAAAATATCATTGGGGCATTTATCAATATAATAGAACCCAAAATAATGATTTTTAATTATATTGTCTGTTTGTCTGTGCATTTGTGCACGCTGATCAGATTCTTTAGATTGAAGAGATTTGAATGCCTAATAAATGTAATTTACGCAGGTGAAGCCGCTAGCGGGTCGCTAGTAACAAAAATAGTTAGCCTAAGTAGATAAAAAATTCAAACACTCTTTCTAAGTGTGAAAATCATAAATTATTCACAAAGATATTGCACATAAATCATTATTATACCTCAGCCGAGTCTAAAAGCTTTATATTTAAAAATTTTCTTTTTACGTCTTTAAGCACTCTGTAAACAAGTAAAGTTATAAAGACTGTACTCTGTTTTCCTATACAATTATGGTACACATTTGAACAATTATATCTTGTTAGCCAATGTATATTGAGAACTTGAAAAATTTATTAATTATTTATTCTATAATTCTGACTAAATTAAATATAGTCAAATTTATTTAGCATTTATTATAGTTAAATGATACCTGCGAAATAATTATTTGAAAACTACATTGTTGCGAACGTTTATGCAACCTCATTTAATTCTAATAGAAAATTTGTATTTATAATTTTTATTTTCATAATAAGTATGTCTTTTGTCTAGCCGTTTCACGCGATTGTTGCAGAGTTGTCAGAGAGAATCTAGTGTCAAGACACCCCGTTCTCCACTTTACGCCCGAAATCGAGACATTGTGTGTGCCAAGCGGAAAATTTTTAATAATTTTAATGTTTATTACTGTGACAGGAATTGAACCCACGACCAATCGCGCTTACATTAAGACGCTGTCCCATCGCGCCTCGATGGCCTGTTGAATTATTTTGTATCTCTCTAAAAAGTTATCGGGTTAAAGGAACCCGGTCCTGTGATATACAGTAAATCAATGTACGTAATCTACCAATTAGGCTGTAAATCCTGATGCTACTTAATTCAGGCTTGACAGGCTTTACGGTGTTAATTTATTATTAATATCAATAATTATTATTCAGGTTATCGTGGCGCAGTGAAACAGCGTCGACATATCACGCAATGGTTGTGGGTTCGATCCCCACTATATGGATGACCAGGAATGATTATGATTAAATTGTTTGGTTTCCTTTGGTTTAGTTTGGTTTGGCTCTGCGCGGCGTTCAATTCCACTACACTAAACACAATGTCTTTAATTTGGGCAGAAAGTTTGAGTAGTTTCTTCATATTATATTTTCTTTGAATATCCTGAAATGCGGGAGAAAAAAAAATACTATCCGTCACGTCGTCAAGGCAAAGTTGAGATGACACGATGATTCGAAGTTCAAATTCGGTTTAGGGTGTTGTGTTTATTAAAATATAAACATGTGTGTGAGTGACATAATTGAAATATTTTAGTTTGGAATAATCTTTATTTTCAATAAAATTAAATAAATGGGAACCTAAAATCTGTTTTCTGTAAGTGAAGTAAAATCAGAATCAGGTTAAGCCAGTAAAATACTATTAAATGATTAGTAACAACAAAATAAAGCAAAATTTTAAATACACCTCGATTTCATGTTTACGTTCACCATTTTCAGTGTTCGGTCAGATTGAAATCTGTACCTAGAATAAAGACGAGGTAAAGAGATATAAAGAGATAGCTCTATAAATCGGGCAAACAGTACGTCATTTAGAAACGTCTGTGTTGTATCGATCGTACACACAGCTGGCAATGGATGTTAAAATATGTTAATATATTAATCATTTTAATATTACATATCATCGCCACACATCCTATGCCATCGTGGCACAGTGTCTGATTGTAAACGTGATTGGTTGTGGCTTCGATTCCCAATGGAGGGAATGACTAGAATTAAAATATTTAATTTCTCCGCCCTGGTACCTAAGATAAAGCGCAAAGTTGAACTCCACCAACACACAATATCTCGGATTTGAGTGGAAACTGGAGAGCGGAGTGTCTTGACACTAGGTTCTTTATGGAAAAAGCGACAAGCTAGTCGACACTATATATTATTTACTTAATTTGAAAACGCTAGCAAATTGAATACAACAACCTTAGTTCGATCAGAACATTTTAACAAAAATCCATTCAGTAATTCCTTTAGAAGATAATCCATTCAAAGGAATTTTAAAGGATCTGTAGAAAGGACAAAAGCCGTTCTGAAGAATTTATCCCTTAGGAAATTGCTAATTACATTGAATTCGGGACACGTCATACCTTTGTAAACAGCTTTTCGTGATAACTTATCCTTAATTAATGGCCACAGTTTCAGACGTTATTATTAACGGCTGGAAGGAAGTTGTTTATGTAGAGCATTTGGTATTTTTGCTTTAAAATTAACAGGCTCCTATATATATAGCAAGCTTTAAATAATAACTGTGGACGGTAAATCGCGCTTCATATTTTTGCTATTGACGGCTAATTTGTTATTCCTGTACGTACTTTGTCAATTACTTTATATACCCTTACAAGTTTCATGTAATAGCGTATTTTATACATCGCATTATAAAAAAGTACATTTAAATAAGAAAATTGTTATAAAATTTTCACAATAATAAAAATGTCAAAAATAAAATTAGAAATGAGATGATAAATTGCTCCTTTGCACGAGATAGAACGGGGGAATAAGTCGTATTCTTACAACATTGTTACCTCCTTATATATAGAATAATCCTCCGAAGAATACTACTATTCCTTATATTACGATATGCTTCCAAGATTTATGATATATTTATTGACGTGAATACAACCAATACGCCCACACCCGATATATATTCTATTCATATTATACTATTATGTATAGTATACTAGTATGTTTTTATACTATAATATTAAAAAAGAAACTTCACGCTTTATCACGCATAGCAGGGTGAGCTTAGTGGCAAGACACTCCGCTCACCAATTCCAGCCCGAAATTGAGACATTGCGTGTTGAGTGGCGGGACTCAATGCCGCGTTGTTTCAAGTACTAGAAGAAATTTAAATATTTTAAATATAATCATTACCTACAAGACGCTGTCTAAATGCCCCACAATGACCTCTATTACATTAACCATAACCACTTCATATCATTCATTTCTCATTCATCTTTAGTATACAAGCTCTTCATTGATTTGCAATATATGTATGTTTATTCGGGTGGATTCTTGCAACTCAATTTTGAAGCATATGTTCTCCAAGCATAGGTCATTAACCGATTGAGCTGAAATTTTGCATTCACGCTTAGTTTGTATGACAATGCATGGTTAGCTGTGTGACGTCGTGTTGGTGAACTACTTATGTTTAATGCACTCCTACAATATGCATATCAAATGAAAAACCATTATTTAAAAAAAAATGTTTCTACTTTTAAATTATGTATATACAAATCACCTAATTTTATAACCTCTATTTTACCTGAACGAGGATAAAATAAATGTATATACATTTTTATATCAAAATAAAAATATTTCATTTGTATCTAAAAGAAATGACTGGTTATATCCGTATTTCCTCTTTGGTAGACAAAGATAGATTAAGAGTACTACAGTCTCGCCGCTCGGCACTCATTACCAGTTCCAGTGAGTAAACGTTCATTCTACAAGAAAAATCTCGAAAGAAAAGCAAAAAAAACTTAAAGCAACCAAAGGCGCTGTTGGCTTTGTCAATCAATTCAATCTGTTTAAATTTCGAGTGAGTTTGAATTTACTTAATCTTTTTCCGCTTGCACTATGTATGTTGTTTTTTAATTACAATATATTTAATATTTGATTGTAAATGCATATGGTTGTGGGTTCGATTCCCACTTAGGATAATAATTATATTTCAAATATCTCCAGTACCTAAGCGACACACAATGTATTAACCTCGCGTGAAGTGGAGAACGGAGTGTCTTGACACTAGGTTCTCTCCGACTACCCTGCTACGCGGGCAAAAGCGTAAAGGTGTATATACTTAATATTTGGCAATCTTGGCGCAGTATGTGTGACTTGCGATAGTTGTGTGTCCGATTCTCATTTGACGTACACCGTGTTTAAAAAACCTTATTAGAAAACATATAAAAATTTGAACGCAGCAGGATTCGAACTCGTCCAAGCGCGCTGACAAAAGAGAGACAAAAATATCGTGTAAAAATCTTCAATCAAGTAAGCTCAAAATATATAATAAGTAAAAAGTATGTTCTATAAACGTCTACTTGTAAATATAAATTGCAACCGTTTTTACTACGACGCTTTAATTTATAATGCTAACTAAGATTGAGCTCAAATAAAAACAGTCGGAATTTTGCGCTTCATCTTTTACCTCTATATGAATTTTCATCTTCGCCTTTTGAATATAAAAAGTAGACTGTTTAAATAGTTAAAAATGAGTAACAGAAGGCTAAGTACATAGAAATTTTCTTATTGCTCACTATTTCATGGCAGAGATTTTATAAGTTGTTTAATAATTCTCTTTGTAGAATGGTAAAGTGTTTACGAAAATAGCATTTTTTACTCTAAATCCGTTCATAGTTTAATATTATTTTTGAATACTATTTTCTATTATTAGTTACGAATAACTGAGTTACTCAATTCCTATAGTAATAAAGGCTTTTATTTAAAATTCTCGTATGAAAATAATAAAAAATAAATTCGTACGTTATTTTTGTATAATTATACTGTACCAATAGATTATAATAACAAACAATTCTTAATATATAATGAGATATAATATAATAAGATATCAAAATCAATTAAAAGTACTTACTAGATAGCCGAAAGCTTTTTAAAACTAAAAATTATAAATCTAAAATTTACTATAAGCAAGTTCACGGACAAGGCTTTATATTCTTATTATATTATTTTTTAAGTTAAACCACGCATAACTTTGGAGTACAGAGTAGACTAATTTTAATAAAAACAATTTTAATGGTCCCAATTTGGCTTCGTAAAAGCTTCGAACCAAAATTCTACGACATGTGTAGGTAATTCAAGTTCAGCGTATGCATTTACAGTGAAGCCCTCTTTTTGCTCTCTATTGATAAATACTTCAATAGCTATTACGAAAGCTAGCTCAAAGCTTTTGCGAGGGTGTTTCGTTGAAATTTTAAAACTGAAAACATACCTAGCTTTACATCAGTAAAAAAGTCAATCAATCCTAATTTGTAGCTAACTTACATATATAATTTATCTATCAAGTCCATCGTGGCGCATAGTTGTGGGTTTGATCCCTCATTGGAGAAATTATATTTCAAAGACTCATAATTTAATAATTTCTCCACTCTGGTTCTTCTGGTCAGTTTTTGGCGGTAGTGAGGAGAAAGGAGAAAGTGTCTTCAAATTGATTTTATATGACTACCCTTACTATACGGGAAATTTCAGATAGTTATAATTTATATGTTGTTAAATTAGTGTAATATATTTAAATAGCAGCGCTTCAATTCTGCATTTCAAAAGCTATCTAGCATAACTATTTTATAAAGTTTTAATGCATGTATGTTTGCAAAGTATTTGATGTAACACTAGTATATGGCTGTCTCTCGCGTTGCTATATTGTAACACTAGTAAAAGTTTCTAAACACATAGTTAAAATATTTAATGCACGGTCCAAGTGCAATATATTTATGGATTCGTTTGGAATTTTAAATAGTTTTATACAAGTAAAGGTATTATTTTTTAGCTTCAAAAGGCTTAACCCGTTTGTCGGGAGAGAAGTTTCCGCTTTCCATTCGAATTTCATACATTTCGTGGTGACTGGTGGAACTCAAAGCTGCCATTTGTATTAGCAAGGTAAGAAAATGAAAGTAAGTAAATTATAATCATTCCCCTCTGTGGGGTTCGAACCCACAAACAATTCGTTTAGAGTCACACGCTGTTGCACTGCGCTACAATGGCATCGGTAAAGGTATATGTTATTTATTTCATCCAGCAACTAGCTTGAATTCCTATGCATATTGAATATTAATTTGATTATTAAAGTTTAGTTTAAATTTTAGTTCCAACAGAAAAGTAAAATGAAAATGTTGATTTTCGATTTATTTACTATCAAAACAAAATTATCTAAAGGCGAAAAAAAAAACGAATTTAGTTATAAAAATATTAAACTGACTTTGGCTTTACAACAAAGTTTTATCAATTTTTTTCTTTTTAAATCAACAAAGTTTTATCAAATCAATTTTTCATTTCCAAGACTACGCCCAGGGAAAGTTTGCGGTATTTTACAGGCATTCAATTAGGTGCTTGTTCTACTTTGTAATAAATTAACGAATTGAAAATCTTTTTCTTGTTTCCAATCAGTGTAATGTAGTTTATAAGCAATCGCGTTTAGTAAAAGTCGATTATAATGGCGAACTAAAGTAGCGGCCCGCTGTCGCTACGTCTTAAAAGATTGATAAATTGGATTAAAAACATTGATTGTTAACAATTATGGCCTAAATTTAAAAGCTATATAACTATTAATGTTTCTTTGAAGTTCGTTTAGTACTTCTGAAGATATTCACGTACACACATTCCGATTTTACTTGAGCGGCGTTAATTTTCGCCACTCAAAATGCGATGTCTCGATGTCGGAAAGCGGAAGCGGAAAGTGGAGAACCGAGTGTTTTGACATTAGGTTAGGTTAGACACCTCAAACTACACTGATATGCATTTAAAACAATTATTTTAATTTTAAAACTTTCAATTGACTTACGATAGACGTAATAGTGTGGCGTAACAAAATGACTCACTGATGTTGTATTAGAGACACACTAAAGTGTTGCAAATTGAATTGCAAAACATTTATTTTTTTAAGAAAGACCACGATGTTTCAGTATAACGATTTACTTCAAAAATGGTTATTTAACGAGTTTCTTCTTTTTTTCTTGTTACTTTAAACTTACTTATCAAATAAGATCGAAGAAAATTGTAAATTTATTTGTATGTAAGAAATAAACGTTATTTTGACCCACTTATTGCAGTCTTTACATTGAAATTTGCACACTTGTACGATTCTGATGACAAAACAATATCATAGCATGAACCTGATGTCATTGTCAGGATAATTCCTTGTAATAACGAGAAAGTAATTTTCAGTGTGTTTTTAATTTTTTAAACTAATTTGTCATCTAAATATAAGTGTAAAGAGATATTGCAAGTAGCTTTCAAGTAAATAGGCGTGTGCTATTTTTTACCTTTAGTGGCCATCGTTACGCAGTGAAACAATGTCTGACTATAATCGCGACCAGTTGTCGGTTCCATTCCCACTCATAATTTCATTATTTTCATTTCTCCTTTCTAGTAACCCAAAAAAAGGCGGCATTGAGTTCCGCCACTCAACACACAATATCTCGAATTCGGGCGGAAAGTGGAGAAAGAAGTGTCTTGACATTAGCTAACCTAACCTAACCTAAAAAAGAAACCGTGCTAAAAATGAAAATCTATTGTATACTACGTGATATCGATATTTAAATTATGCAGTATATAGAACCAAGAATTCAATTGTAATACAAAAATAATTGTAATATAAGTAAAATATACAACTTTAAAATTGTAAAATTAATTTTCATCTTAGCCAGCAAACTATAGCAAGATATAGTCAGTGCGGTTTAAAGTATTGTTTTTGTATTTGAGCTTTGCAGAAGATTCCAATAAACAATAAACTGACAGAACGCAGAGGTACGCGTTTCATCGATATCTATACAATCTACATCACAATGCGCAGCATGTTCGATTGTATTGGTCTGTGTAAATAGCTGATGGAGACTGATTCTTGTATTGTTTAACGCATTTCTTAAAGTACAAATAAATAAACAATTTTGATGTTAACATGGATAAGTTGATTTATGTATCTTGGGTGAAAAATAAAAAGGACTTTTTATACCTTTGTAATCATTTATTCTGAGAAATTAATTTGAAAGGTAATTCTTAAAAAGATATATATATATATATATATAAAACTGCAAACTTAGAATACAACAAAACTGTTTATAAATTGAAAATTGTTAAGAAATATAGCTGTTAATATCTAAATATTAAAAATATGTGAAATAAGTACGACGATCCAAGACAAATCCTCGCCGGATTAATTATGGTAGCCCATTTGATCCGAATGCTGTGAAAATACAGGGAGAGCCTCAGTTATTTATGCACCCTAATACTATTATAATAAAGGACATAGTGCAATAAATATATAAATATAAAATGGGCTCTCGAACGGTTGGTAGCATAATATCACGTTGATAAATGGAATTGCGGCCTGGAACGACGTGCGATTTACCCAGAAATTTCTGCAAATGAAGTAATTAAACATTTAGACGGAGTCCAAATACTAATGGCACCCATTTGATATCTATTTGTATGGACCCTTGGGTATGACTGCTTTAAAACGCAGTAATGAAGATTATACGAATTTAAAGTTTCAGCCGAATACACCTAAATTTCGGGAGAGTGGTAAAAAAGAAACAAGTTGGTACTTAAGTAATGTAATATCATGATTAAATTTTTAATTCAAATTATTTAAGTTAATTTTAATTGCTTCATTCAAACGATGTCGATGTCGATGTCTTTAGTGGATGTCGAGTTGTTTAAAGTAGCGTGATGTTGGAAGAAAATTAAATAAATGAAAAGAAGATAATTTAATTTTTTTCTTAAACACATTAAATATAAAAAAAACATTGGCAAAGGAATATACAAACAATTAAAAAATAAAAACACTCATTACTTGTTAAATTATACCTACTTACCATATTTCATTAATATTTTTGTATTACAATAATCCATTGAATTGTATAACATGAAAATATAAATCTAAAATAGCAAGTCGTTCCACTATCACTACCACTACAAAATATTACATTTTCTTTGTTACAGCTTTCACACAAAGTAACTCTTGTCCCAGAAACGAATACAATGCACATCTATATTTGTGTATATATAAATTGTTATGGAACCAATTAGTCTAGGTGTATTTAACTAAATTCACATTGATTAATTGCGGCTTAATAAGTAAAATGAGCATGAAGCATATGACATGAAATCGGTTAATTAATTATTGGTATAACATATCAACTACATAGTTCTGAGATATAACATAGTGTAATCTGGTTAACTGCGAGTTTGATTAAAATTTTAATTCCTCTTTAGTTTTTCAATTGTGAACTTAATTTTTGGAAACCATCCAGTCCGTCTGTGAACGTATAGCTTAGCGATAGGAGGGCTAGGACGATCGCACACGGACTTCCGAGAGGCGTGGGTTCGAGTCCCGCTCCGTTTAAATGTTAAACGTTTTTTAAAAACCTTTGTTATATCCAAAGTGTGTTTATAACAGTTCAAAAAATAAATTTCTATGTTCAATCATGCACTAAACCCATTTAACTCTATTTATGTCATTTAGAACTATGCAATTTTCATGTTTAAATTATAAAATTAAACGTAGGTACTTGTAAATATAAAAGATAGTAAAATTCAATTTCCTATAATATTGACATAGTAAAATTCAATTACCCCACTAATATCCTTTGTTTACCACGCAGTGTTCCATTTTTGCTGAGCAGATGACAGGCCTGTCGTCTAGGTTGCCTTTGATTGTCTGTACATAAATATTATGACATTAGAAAAATAAAAGGCATTAATATATCAAGGAAAATCTTTGGACATCTTTTAAGTTTTTAATTTAGTACAGTTACAGTTAATATAGAGAATTAGTGCAGATAGCCAATATTTTTTTACAATAATTCTTTGAAATTGCATTAAATATATAAAATAAATATACTACTATTAAAACAACGCGTATTTTACTTATCAACGGGTCTGGTAGGTAATTATATTGATCATCCCTTTTTAAGTATCAATTTACTTGTTATTTATAATTTAAAGCATTTTAAAGTGTTATCCACACATTAAGGTAATTGAAAAACATACTTTTAGAAAACGTATAAAAATTTGAATGCAGTGAGATATGAACCCGTGCCTCTTGGAAATCGTCCAAGCGCATTGACTTTTCAGTTGTTATTTATTTCCAACAATAGCCAAATAGAGCTGTAAAAATCAAAGTTAATTAAAAAATTAAATGTTAATATCTCTTATATCTATAACGGATGTGACAAATCGTGGGCGTATGAAAGGTAACAATGCTGATACTAGACAAAGTGCTCAATGCACATCTTATATACCGATTCCCACGCCACGTGTACCTTTATATTCAGGTCGTTGATAAGTACTATTTTATATATCTACATATGTAAGGAATGTTCTTTTGACTTGTTTTACTAAAGTTATGAGGAGTTTTATCATTTTTAAAGTGTTATTGACTCACTGCTAACAAAAAAAATAAGCGAATAATTGTTTCCAATTAGTTAAACGTAGAGTACAGCTTTGAGTCGTATAGCTTCAGCGGTCAAACTTGGAGTTTCAAGTCTCGTTACGCTCAATTTTTTATACGTTTTATAAAAATGTTATATAATTGAAAATTGGCGTAGTTTAAATTTATAGAGAGACTTATTGTTTTTTTATAATAATATATTACAAATAAATTAATTAAAAAATGTTTTACACACTTCTTTGCATTTCACATGCAACATGCACGCAGTGACATATCCGTTGCTAAGGCGTCGCGTATTTTATGCGTTGACGGGCCCACTTGCACTAGTTTTTCTTTCTTTCTGTTTCGTTGTAGTATTCGTTATATAATTTGAATAAAACCAGTTTTCAATTTTGGTAAAATACTTAACAAGGCCACTCTGTTTATTAAACTGGGCTTTTGATATCTTGTACAGTCAGAAAGGGTCTCACAAAACGACCTTATTTAATATTCCTTTGTTCTAAGTTTGTATTCTTTGCATGATATTCAGACGTGAGGAGAAATAACAATTAGGCTTGTAATTAAGTAGATTTGTACTAAATATTTATAAATAACTTTTTTAATATATATTCCGATAACTTTCTTAATTATTAGTTCGAAAAAATTAACTTATTTAGTAGATTTCTACTAAATAACAAAGTTTTAAAAAGATAAGTCCATTGTAATATATCAAATTTTGTATACCTGTCCAATAATTTTTTAAAGCTATCCTCACAGACGTCAATCAGTGTTTAGTCTACACTAAGCCAGCATAAATTGTAGAATATAATGTCAGTTAAACAGTAATTAACTGTGTTCAGTTTAAAAGGCACAGAGGTTTCAGAGACTTACCTAACTTATTATCTTTAATTATCATCTTCATTGCTGTTTACTCGTCACAATTATTTTACGAGTATAAGTATTTATTCGAAAGCAAAATAAGGAACTCACTAGTGGAATAAGAACAAAGGCGAATCGCGTGATACTAGTCTATAGAAGCCTGATTAAATCGGCCAAGGTAGAGGTATCTGTTAAAAGACAAGAAATATTATGGTAATAAAATCTTTCGCGATTTTTACACGCTTTAAATGAAAATGTATATTATTTCTCACGTATATTTTGATATTCGACAATACATCTCAAACAAGACGTAACGAACACTTACATTTTATCATTTGATACAATACCTCAGAATAAGCTGACTGTATTTCACCTTGTGATAAGTTCTTACATAGTTTGATATAGTAATTGTAGCATTTAAAATAATTTTCTCTTTTTCTCTTCTAATCACTAACAGTTACTTTCAGTTAATAGTAGTATCTTGTAACTCAAAGAACATCAGGATGATTTAACAATGGCCCAACACTCCACGAGCCTCGAGTGCAGGAGCACGTCACGCACGGCATCTGTGCCGTGTCAATCATATAATTGCCTCACGACTGGTCCTCGTCTACTAGTGCACGTGATACTATGCTATATAAGCTACTTAATAGATGCAAACAGTATTGAATACAAAAAAGGTTATAATAACCCTAAGGCAAGAAATTGGCTAGCTACAAACTAAAATAATTTAGAAACCAAGTTTATTTTTATTAACTTTTAAAACTAAACTCGCAGAAACAATCTAAAAAGTATAATAAATACTTATACGAATAGGGGAAACGACTGAAACCCAATGGACTGTTTTTATGGCAGTCATTAATTTTGTACGATCCAGCGAGTAATTAATTGACGAAAACATTTCAATGGTCGTTATTGAACAAAGTTTATTATGTGAATTATTAAAGTTTAAATTTTGAGCGGCAGCGGCGTAGTTTACTATTGTATTGCAATCTGTTGTAAGCCGTATTTCGAGTAAATATCGTGTAGCTTAAAGTTAATTGTTTTTCATAGCTTACTAAACTTGTTGTAAAGCGTAACTCCTAACGTTTGTACAGAAATCTAGACCAATCAATTATTGTCAATAGTTTTAGCTAAATAAAAATATGTGGGTTCGATTCCCACTCGGTGGAATGATTATTGATTACCTTACTTGGGGAATAACAAAAAATAGGTTTTACAATGATTATTAAGGAAAGGTCTAAAAAAACCCCTTTAAAATGAACAGCTTAAAATAAAAATATAAAACTTTAATCTTAGAAGTGGTAGAGATTAAATATTATAAAATATATATATAAATTAAAAGTATGAGAGAGAAATGTAAATTTCGCGTACAAACGCTAATACTTTCGTCATGACTCACAACGTCGCGTTGCGTGTTCGTATAAAACATTACTCACATTTCGCTTGCAAAACAGGTTTTAGCCAACTAATGGGCTTATATTTTTATTGCTTTTGAAGAAAACTACCAAATATCTTTTAAAGTTTACCTAAAAATAGTAGGCTATCGTGGCGGCGTAGTGGAACAGCGTCCGACTGTAATCGCTATTGGTCGTGGGTTCAATTCCCACTTGGAGGAATAATTTCAATATAAGAAAAACTTTCAACGCAATAACTCTGGAATTGAGATTTAAACAACTATTATGAATACCTATTATATAAGCCTAAATGGATCAAAATTGCTTTACTACAATATTTACAATAATTATTTAAATGTCAACGATAACATTTATTAAGCTTGTAGGTATTTTACTCTACGTAATCTACTCAATTTTCGTAATCGCATTTTACTTAGGTACTACAAAGAAAGCAGCAAGTTCAAAGAATAGAGAGTGAAAGTAAAAGCTTTTAATTTATTATTACATATTAAGAACAATATATTAACAATAAATCTGTTGTGACCTTTGGATGCCGTAAATTGCTTAAGGCATTAATTCCTTAACTATCACGTGACGTACCGACATGAATCTAAGGCGTTTGTTCAATATAGGGCTAACAACATTTACCTTACGACCAACTAAGAATCGTGATTATATATATATATATAGTGTGTATAAATGATTAAGATTTGTTATATGAACAATCAATCGAATTACCAAATGGAGATATATATGGAGTACTAGCATTGCATTTGCAAGTGTTATTCGCACACTTAGGAAATTGAAAAACATTTTTAGTAAAACGTATAAAAATGTAAGGCGTTTCATATTAAATTTTTATACGTTTTCTAAAAATGATTATCAAGGTAAGGTAAGGTAAGGCTTTTTAAGTAGGCTATGTATAGCATTAACATATTTAATTGTATCACATTTATTTCATTATATGAATTTTCTAAATATAACAAACATTGTGGATACCCTATGTGTAATCAAAGGAAATGTAGCGAGAAGTTAGTTATGAACTTTGTCGCCCGCTACCCGACGGAACGGTTATTTCTTGCGGCTATATTTTACTAAAACTTGTAACAGCTTAATGATTAAAAGCTAAAACATTTGTATTAACTTTTTAGTTAGAAAACCAAGTTTACTTAAAATTGTTTTATATATAATATCGCAAATTTGCGAGAGACTGGTATTATTTATATATGAACCATTACCCATTGCAAATAAGAAATAGGTTATATCTATATCTATGTAGTGCATATAAATCAATGACTGAATAAAATATAATATTTACAAACAATTAATAAAGCAATTAAAGCAATTTTATACAAATGTACTGGAAATGTCTTAGACAAAAAATGTAAAAATCACAAAAATATAAATAAATATCATATTAAATTATAACATATAGAGTATTTTTATTTCTGCTTTTAGCAACTAAAGTGCTATTGAAGCGCTATTCGCAGATTTCACTCATCAAGAGAAGACTCTTGATAATAGTCAAGATTTACTTTGTACCATTCAAATTTGTCGTTTATACTGAATGTCGTAGAAAGAAGGGGCTGAGTCGGTAATGCACATTTCACAGCGCATTAAGACAATTATGTGTTTTCGTAATTTAATATAAAATTTCGTAGTGAGGAAATTATTTTTAGAATGTGTAAATCAACTAATTGATTAAATTCGGTTAGATATAATAATTAGTTACCCGATGAGATCTTAGATTTTCGTGATAGAGAGAGAGATATTAGAGTTTCGTATATTATTGGTGTTGGAAAATACATAATATATTCGTATATTATTGATGTTTGATATAATAATTGTATAAAAAAATAATTTCATTTCAAAATTAGTTACACAACAACATTAGTTACTTTTTTAATATAATTTTTAGTAGCTTAGAAGCATTTGAACCAGCGCATCGCCTTAAAAAATACATCTAATTAAGCAATTAACATATGCATTTATTTTTATTTATAGCACAAATATATACTTTTTGTTTGCTTAGTAAATACACTAAAGTCAATACGTTAAACACAAAAATATTGTAAGCAGGTAAGTGCATCGAATCCGATCTAGATTCGTACATAGTGCCAACTGATACGTCTAAAGCGGGTCACATTTTCGCCCCAGCTCATATAACTGAAAACGATCCATACGAGATATGGTAAGGAATCAGTAAGCGAAATGCAATTAGTAACATTCGATACTGCTGCACTAATTTATCGTTTATGTTTCTATATTTCTAAAGGATAGTTAACTCTATCCGTTCCTTCAGCTCATTAGTAAGATAATAGTTTCTAGAGATCGTCCAAGATTTATAATTTCTTTCTTATGGTACATTATGACTAATTTGCTATGCGGGAAAAAGAATCTAGCTGTATATGCATATACAATACCCTAAAAGTTTCTAAATAAAGTGTTAGTAGTTAGAAATAAATCCTCTCTCAACAGAATATATTTATTCCGAAATGTAATTTAATATTCAGTTCGTTAGTTCAATACACTAGTACCTCATAGTAAAACGCGCTTGTTAGATGAGTTTACAACTAGTCTACTATGACAGCTGCCATTTAGGATATTAATTTTTATTTTATAAATGAAAGTCTGATACAGTCAGGTCTACATTATAAAATAGTGAAGACAACAAATATAACTTGAAATTGAATTTAATATATCACTTCATAAGTTGAATGAAACAAAAATACATAAATGTGGGTTTCAGGGCTAATTCACCACTTTCTGATAACTTTTTGTTAGTTCATTTGACAAAAACCTGTAATAATATAATTATTTTAGATATTAAAAAAGTAAAATCACATATCTGGTTAGATTAACGAATAACAGGAACAGGATTTTAATCTAGAAACAGCTTTTAATTATAAATTGCGTTGAGACTTATTTTTAAATGCATAGAAAATCTCACTATATGCAACGTGCGTCTTTTGTTGGTTAAAGCTTGTGAATATACTGGAATTGCATGCTTGCTTGTTTTATTATACTAGGACAACTAAGGGAGACATCGCGACGTCTTCCCGATTAATTATCTTTTTAATTACATCATAATTTACTAGGTAGTTTAATTGCTTCATGATAGGAATAGTTGAAAGTAAAATATATAAGCAAAGTAAAATGATACGTTTGTTCCATATTTCAGTTAATTTTGTTATTATGGATGATATTCTAAAAATATATAAGACCTTGTCTAGTTATGACAGATTAATATACAATATATCATTCATATTCAAAGATTTCGGTGAAAGGTGAATCTAGGAGAAACTCTGGTTTCTATAACATCACAAGTTAGTGTGTACAGACTGGTTTCTCTCGTATCCGTGTGGCCTACTGACCTGGAGAAACAAGCTTGCATATCAGATTATTGCTATCCGGTTCCTATGCGTTATTGATAGAACATTCAATAAATAGGGCTTCTAAATTACTCTATTTCTAACTTAAATGTTTCATATCTAGCGAATGTATATTTTACACTCTCGGCAAATTTTAGGCTTCTCTTAGAGAAATTGTGTATATGATGGTGGAGCTTGACGCCACGCGAAAGAGCACATGTCAAATATATCTAGTATTCCCCTTAGTGGATATTTTATTTGCAACCACCGCGTCAGACAGTAAAGATATAAAGTGAAATAATGTCTTGTTAAGTTTTTCTGCACACCCGCATGGTACGAGAGGTGCCTAAAAATATATAAATAAAATAAAAACTTCAACAGTAGTGTTACTTAATGTAACCTAATATTTGTATTGCACTTGATACTTGCATCGTCTTTCCATATTGTATAATGCAAAGTGTAAAATACTATGCGTAAATCATCTATATTCTGTCTATGTATTTATTGCTTACATCATTATATATAATATTAATATATTAATAAAGATCTCATTTTCAAGGAAATTATGCGGACGGAGGAGTATTAAATTTGGTGCAGATAATGTTTATACAGTCAAAGATTTTATATATCTTCCTTAAAAAGGCCGCGAATACAGAAACCGTGAATATGGAACAGTAATATGGGATATTTTCATAATAACATAATAAAAAACAAGGGAATATATAAAAAAAAAATAATAAAAATATAGTTTTTGACTACTTTGATTAATTATTATCTACAGACTTAGGCAATGGATTAAAAAAAAATTATTGTTTGGCAGTTTTCAAAAATTCCTTCAATTCAGACTGATCTTCAGCAGTGGCATTACTAATTTGCTTCTTACAAATGAGAGTTCGTTCTATACACATCAGTTTGCATAATTAAAGCTCATTTGCCATTCTTACATACTTTAGGCATAATTGTAATAAGTTCTATTTTATTTGTTGTGTTTGTCCATTTGATAACTGTTGGAATTCTTTTTTTTAATATACGTACCGAGAGTACCGGTTACATCCGCGAATACAAAAATATTAGTCACAAATATAGGATTTCATCGCATTTGTTTAATCCGCGGATAGTGAAAACGCAAATGAAGCATACGTGAAATAAATAGCTTTGACTGTATAAGAAGTGCATATAGGCAAAATGTATTATAATATCGCATTAGATATACCAAAGAAATAAATTAAATCAATAATGCACACACTTTTAACTTAAATATACTTTTATATAGTGATATAAACGTTTCTAAGGCCACGCTCGTTTTACGCATATTGAAGAATTATTAAAAACTAAATTCATTTCTAAATCCTTGCGATTATTATATGAAAACTATTTGTTAATTTGAAAATATTACGGCATTTGTTTTATAAGACCTGAACTAAAACACTTTTATATATCTTTTACAACTCTTTGTTACATATTGTGTTATTTTGAAATTGCTATCTTCTTTGTTGCGATAACAGCGCAATATCACAATATCTATAGGGAAGGTACATTCATATTTTAACAGCTTACTACGGGTAATGTATTCACTGGCCGTCGTCCAAGGACTCCTTTGTCCACTTTTTGGCTTTAGTGTAATGGTAAACGGATTTACATATCAGAAAGGAAATGCAT
The DNA here is from genome assembly GCA_038994665.1 of Podotricha telesiphe. Taxonomy (NCBI): domain Eukaryota; kingdom Metazoa; phylum Arthropoda; class Insecta; order Lepidoptera; family Nymphalidae; genus Podotricha; species Podotricha telesiphe. The sequence goes on along the minus strand of JAOYRR010000307.1, from coordinate 473,216 downwards.
AGGATATAGAAAAAAAAGATATTACAATAAATATATATATGATAAAAATTTAATGTATAAAGATTTTAATTATACATTTTTAAACCTTTATCTTACCCTAAATTTATGTTTAAGTATATAAAGTAAAAATGAAAGTGTTTCGAACAGATATTTGCTGCGAAAGTATTATTTTAGCACAATAGTCACTAATCAACTACTAATAAGTTAGTCGGGCCAATTATTGTGTATCAAACATACATATACAGTACAATACAATACAGATATTTCTTCTTTATGTCGCTACTACATGTAACTAAATGTCACTGCTAACCAAATTATTAAGTTCCGGGTAAAAGTTTTTTTCCTTATGTGTCGAAACAAGATAAAAATCTTTAACAAAAGGGTCTTTATCTCATGTCAACATCAAAATCACAACAATAGTCTCAATAGACAGTACTTTATTATACGTACGACACATCTGGGAGAAGTCTGGTACTTTTTTAGGATATTTTAAATTTAGAAAATAATGCTTTGAATTCGAGAAGAAAGTGGGGAATAGCGTGTCTTGGCACTAAGCTTGCCTAAGCGGAAAAGAGCGTCAAGGTGAAAAATAAATAATTAAAATAATTTAGCGAGTTTTTTACTCTAGTCGTTCTAAAGGTAAATAGATGATACAATGTTTTTTTTTGTTTCGGATAAAATACTTCTTTCCTTCCCTAACTTAGATATCTGTCTATAATTTTTTTTGCACCTAAAGAAAATATTGGCGAAATTATTTGTAACCACACTTTCTGTGCCTGTATTTAAAAAAACCATTTGAAGATGAACAAATACAATATATGTACATAAATTATAATTATATTCTATTTGTAAATTAACAAAAGAAATGTGATAGTTTTCTTTTTCAAAAGAAAACAAATAGGGTCGCTAACATTGCATACAAAATACATTACACTCACTGGATATTTTCCAGATGGAAGTTATTGATGATGTTAAGAAAACTCTTTTAAAGTAAAAAAATATAAACTGATTTCTAGTGACAACCAAGCACAGTATCTGTATTTTTGGCATCTATTTGAAAGAAATACAAATAAGAAACGTAAAATAGAACTAAAAAAGTAAGTTATATTGCACACCGGTATGAAATGTGTACGTTGGAGATGACATTCACATATTATAAAAATTTATAACCGACCCAATTTCGTGTCGTATGTCGTGTGCCGTTTGCCATTATGCAGGATAATGTGAGTTTTCACAAATTTGCCTCGTATTTATGATGATGAGATACAATTATTTATTTTTATTAAACAAAAAGAAATTGTAAATCTTTTGGCATAATGTTAACCATTAGAGCTGTTAAATTTGAAGTCGTACGCTTAGTTAATATCCTGGGCATTAATTATTAAGAAATAGTCTGTCTTACATATTTGTTGAATTATATTTCAAAGCAGAGCTATAGCAGTACAATATATATAAGGTATATATATATATAGTAAGTAGTATTAATAAGTGCTTTGAACACTACAAATAAATCATTTTGTCTTCCGTAGCTTTGATATTTTACAATTACAGTTTTCTATGTATAGTAGTTTCGGCTGTCTCTTAGTAAACAATGAAGTAATTCATAGGAATTTGGATTGACGTTCTCCTAACAGAATTGAGATTTGACTACTGGCAGCTATATGGTCAAGTTTAAGCCTCACCCAATTTCTACTAAATTACAAATGCGGTGTGCATTTTGCATAGCAGCCATTGCTTAAATTAATAAATTTACACAATTTAAACTATCCGTCCATTTTGAATTAATTAATATATATGAATAATAGTAAACTAGAGGATTAATTAGAGTGTTATTTTGAAAGCAGTTCCTTGAATATATACAAAACTACATCACCAGAAGGAGGAAGAACTAATGTGGTGTGTAATAATGATGATCATCCGAAGGTATGAAAATCTTTTCATATATAATTGTTCTTTATTAGTTCTTTATATACATTGTCATGTCATTGTCATTGTCTAATTAAAATTTTGCCCTGTAAATAGTAAATTTAATTATAAACGAACGAACAAAAATCTTCAAAATAATTGAAATTCTTTAATTTATTTAGAACTAGACGTGCCCCTGATTTTGTCCGTGTAGAATTCTAAAATAAAAGTTCACCATATTACATCAGCTATCTGCCAGTCAAAGTCCCTTCAAAATCGGTACAGCCGTTCCAGAGATTAGCCGGAACAAACAGATAGACAAACAGATAAAATTTGTGAATAAATGTAACTTTAGTATATGTACCGTGTATACATACACATGTATTAAATATCACGCGGTTATTTTAATATTACAAATAGACACTCCAACTTTATTTATTAACATTGATTCAAACATATGAGTTACATTACTAATATAAAAACGCAGCTTCACGCTTCCTGCATAGCAGGGTAGTCAGAGAGAACCTAGTGCCAAGACACTTCGTTCTCTACTTTTCACCCGACACCGAGACATTGTGTATTGGGTGATTAAAATATAAAATAATTAATATTTAAAAATTATGAATAATTAAAAATAAATTTAAATATAATAATTACTCCGAGTGGGGATCGAATCTACAATCGTCGTTTAGACCGTCAGACGCTATCCCACTGCGCCACTATGGCCTCTACCAATATAATATTGTAAAGTTTTTTTTCAAATTAATAATAAATATAGATAGAGACAATGAGAGTAAAAAATATTAATATTATGCCCATTAGTAGCAAAATAGCACCTTAGCACTCTAATTAAAAAACTGAAGTGTTTTTGCACAGCACATCGTAAAAGCATACAGCCATTATATCCACAACGATGCTGTAAATTTTCTAAGTCCGGCATTATTTTACGGATTTTGGAAACAAAGCACTGATTATATTTTCTTTTCATATTGCTACAATTTTTATTTAAGTCTACGAGAAAACAAGTGGGTCGTATTGATCCTACGGATTGGTTTTATTTATACTCTATATTTACTTTAATTTCATGAAAAAATATTTGTTATTATTGAATGTCGCGCTTGGGAATACTGTATTTACAATATGCAAATAGTGTGGGCGTGAAATCTGATTCCAGCGCACGTTAAATGTTTATATTTAGATATTTTAGGTATACACTTAGGCCATCGTGGCGCTGTGGTGCGTCTGCCTGTAAACGCGACTGATAGTTCAATTCCCACTCGGGGAATGATTAAATATAAATTATTTTCATTTTTCCACTCTGGTGACAAAATTAACACGGTGGTGAGTTTCGCCAATCAGCGTCTCAGATTCGGGCGGGACCTACCTTGCTATGCGGGAAGAGGTTGGAAACGAAATACTTTAAGGTATATTTATTTTACACATAGACTCATTTTTTTTCTTTTTCGAGTAAACTTCATTGAAATTTATTGTTGTTGAATAGTTAACGTAAAAAATATAAAAATACTCAAAGTTATGTTCCTTTTTATTTTGAAACAAGAGATAAGAGTGTCTAATGGCACCGGTAACAGATTTTATATCTATTTTTACAATTCTTCACATTTTTTGTTTTGATCTGCACGCTAAATTATGATGAAACTTAATACGTTTGTAATTGGACGTTTGCTTTACATGGAACACGCTTTTAGTAAATGGCGTAAATTAAATAGTTTTCTCCTATACCTTTAATATATATTAAATCTTTAAATACATATTGTAACATTTCGCCCGAATTCGAGACGCCACGCTTTGTCTTACCAGGTACAAGAACGAAGAAATGAAAACAATTAAATTATGGCCATTTCTAGTAGTAAGAATAAACTACCACCAATCGTGATAACGTGATAATTCAGACACAGTACCACTGAGCGTGAGCAAATTATTTATCGACTTAAAGTAGTTTTCAGAATTGTGAGACACAGCACTAGTTCACCACCTTAGAGTATTAAAAGACTGCATTAATACTCTAAGGCGGTGAACTAGTGCATATGACGGGACCCATTGCACTGTGTTGAATTTTAGACCCATAAATATTCAAACCTGCAACTATCACAGTCAGTGAATTTAAACTGCACTATGACAGTGTCAATGAAAGTAATTTATATGTGAAATTGCAATATAAGCTATTGTTTTTGTCATTTCAATTAAGCACTTGAAGTGAAAATATTTTTTATTATTTATTTGATGTTAACATCAATGTCAAAAATATATATACTTTAAGTTTTACACTTTGTTTGCTTTCAAAGTCTCGATATAACAATCATTTTCATTTAGGATAGGCAGTGAGACTTTAGTGAATTAGTGACATTGCTCTCCTAGCTTGCTATTGTCAAGTTATGTACATTTTTAGGAAAATTCAACCCACTTTTTATTTTATATTTTCGTATGTTTTTAAATTGTTGCTATACAAAAAAATATCAAATAACTATAACCTTAAAACACCTATACCTTGTGATGGCAATTCCTAATAACGTAATATGATATTCCTAGAATCGTTATAAACTAATACGTAATACAACGTTTAATAACCCACAGTACCGTGGTAACGGACCGGTCCACTAATCAGTCTGCTTCAGAACCAGCGCAAAATGCTAAGGAGAGCGTACATAGCACATATTAGATATCAATCTGTATAAAGTATTTAAATCTTTGCCCGTGACTGACAGACAGCGTACAGAAGGAAGTGCTGGACTTAGAAAACTTAAATTGAGCATGGAAGTTTCTTGGAGACTGTAGGTAAGCGGATTTTTCCTAAATTTCTACAGAGATGAGAAAAAAGTGGCATGTTACCTAAACTATGTTGAGGAAGACAGCTAGTAAGTAATTTTATTAGCCGTGAGGTTATTAATTTAAAATTTTACGAGACTATCAAATTTCAATATTATAAGTCACATACAACATGAGATACATATGGTAATAACCGTATAGTGCAGTCATTTTGAAAATGATTCCTGAAAACAGCGTATGTTAATGTTTTAGTCAGTTTGAGCTTATATTCAACTTTATGGCATAACAAAATCGGATAAAGTTGCCTTCAAATAATAAATCATTGCTCTTGGTCATGGCTACGTCCACGAATACAAGGCCAATGTAGCTTTTGGGTTCTATAAATTCTCCATTGCGTAATAAAATAATGTTCTGACATAATTTATCCTGCTTCTTTTTACCTTTCTTGCCAATTTACATGAAACATTTAAATGAAAAAAGGTTTGTTTATTTAAACCCATGTCTATTTGTCTTTTAAGTTATAACCACCATTACCTAGTATTAAATGGAAAACCCGACACCGTAAAGCGTCCAATCGGGTAAATACTTTTATTGTAAAAATAAATATCACCATTGTTTAAAGTCACATGCGTCAAAAACATTGAACTACTAAACTTAAATATCTTATTTTTAAATAGAAGGAAGGAGGTATAGAAATAATCAATTATTACATGTGTATAAAAGTCTTCAGTTACTGTGTGACACTCAACGATACTAATGGGCTTAAGAAACTGAAATTCATTTAAGTTGCTTTGAGTTTATAGAGCAGCAATAAGAAAAGATTTCCCTAAATTGTTACGGAAATGTGAAATAATGCGATTATACGTTTTACATTAGAAACTATAAAAATAGAAATAGTATGGTCTTAAACCCCACGTTAACATCGTATATAATAAAATATATTACTTAGATATTAAGTTTCTGTAATATAGAGCAGTGTGCCCACAGTGTACCGCTAACGGCACATCACAGGCCCGCAATAACCGCGCAACACTAACCGCAATGCAAGCGATTGTACTTGACCGTCCGCCATTATTTTTATAGCCATATGCGTTAATAAAACTATGGTAATGTGTTTGCGGGTTAGATGCTATTTTGAAGCGATAAATTTTTAAGTATTCGCACTTAAATATTCTTGAACTATTTCATTATGCTATAAAATTATTATAATTCGAAACTTTATATGTGTGTGTCTTTAGATAAATATGAATTTATCTACGTATATTTTTTTAGATTTTGTCTTATACTAGAGCGAACTGCAGGCTGGTGAACTTTCTAGGCAATAGCCTGTAATATACAGCTACGGACACTTATTGATGATATGATGATGATTGGTTAAAACTGTGTCTAGATCTAGACACCAAGATACACAAGTACTAGTGCGCACACACTTAACACCATCAAGGACGCACCAAAACTAGTGACGTGCGACTGTTTTACAAAAAATTACGAATATTCAGTTTCGGCAATCTACGATGGAGCTGTACCCATCAATCCATCTACTGGTGGCAACAAAATGTCCAACGTTAACTGTACTAGAAAATAGCTGCTGCTGAAACTAGTCTGCATAATTAATGTGCATAGGTGTCAAGTTATTAACAGGATCATTATTTATTACGAAACAGGAAAAACGAGTTACCTTTTACAGTGAAGCACCAGCGGTTATATATAATATATATTCATACATGTTACATAGTATGAAATGAAACCGTACATTATTTTAGCTTTGCTGAAATGATTTATTTGAAAAATGTCAAAACAAAATTATTACTCTATTTTACAAAATAAACTAATGTTATTGTCTGTTTTTGCTATATTTTTGTTTGATATGTGATTAAAATCTAATGTCTAGTATGATATTACAGTCTCCATGAAAAGATCTCACCCAAAAACAACATACTGTAGATACTTTAAAATATATATGTATCTTATTGACCGTTCTGCGTCTTTACACTATGCTTCACTTGACCCAAATTTATACTATTGCCAAAAATGGTTGCAACGAGATGTAGAATGAAAGAGAATGCTTTTTCAGTTTCGTATATTATGTACATTAAATTATGAACTCAAGTACAAAGCTAGTCGCAAACACTCTCCTACAACTAATGTAGCATTTCATGAGATATATAGTGATTCAAAATCTTGAATTTCATTTAATTCCAATTTGATTTACTTGGAATGACTTCGTTTGTATAATGAAAGGTATAATTTCACTCATAATCTAAGAAATGAATTTATTGGTATTCGAAAATACATTTTAGAAAACCCGGCGTCTGCGGTGACATTGGTCTGTCAATTAAGTAGAGGTCAGTAGTTGCCTTGCGTATTGCCCTGGATTCGTGCAGAATGAGCTGACTGTATCTTGATAAGTACTCGACTTGCACGTTCGACACGCCATAGCTAAGGAACTGAACTGACTGTATCTTGCTCTTTGGTGTGGTGTGCTTGAGACCTCAAAGTATTCAGGATTAGGGGACCTGGGAAAGTGATAGAAAGTTTCCTACTGTTTTCTCTATTGATATTAGGATGTATTTGTATTTCGATATGCACACTGCAAAGGAATATTACTTTTCACCAGTCACAAAAACTTATTGAAAAAAAATTGTCTCGCTAAAACTCGAGAACGATTTGGCTAATTTTGGTTTCAAAAACATAAAGAATTGGACAGTTAATAGTAAAAAATCAATTTTATTTCGCGTATAAACAAGCTGTGCGTATAAACAGGACGCGGTCGTTATATATATATTTGACAATATTTATGACATTTTCAATAAATCTGCAACGATTAGGGAAACAGATTTTAGTTATCTGTTAATTTCTATTGAATTTTGACACATTATTTAATTCTCAGCGGTAGTTAGTACGTCAGGTCAGCTAGTCTAAGAATATTTTACAATTAAATATATTCAAATTTAATTATCTGTATATAGGATACCAACTTAGCATTTTGGCATATACCAAAATCCAGTGGCAACATATATTCTGGCGTGTATAATCTGGTTTTAAAACATCTTGGTATATTTTATTTATTTTTCATATATTTTGTGGCCCACCAATATAATGTTAATTTCTTAAGCCAATATAAATGTTACTTTCACTAGCAAAACTCAAACTTTCTACAATGGAATTCGGATTTTTAGTTTTGATTTTGCTCTTTAATTTTAAATTTCATACACACACTTGGAACTTGTCTGCATAATATGGTCGTAGGCTAAAATCTAATACACTCGTAAAACTTTATTATTTGTAGCTATACTATGTGTATGTTAAATATGTGGTAGGGTTATGTTTACTTTATTCATTTTAAGTATTTGACAGCGTCTGACTGTAAACGCAATTGGCTGTGGGTTCGACTCACACTCGAGGGATTCTTATTTAAGTTAGATATTTTGTTATGGTTTTTAAAGATTATATTTAAAATAATTTCATTTTCCGCTCTAGTACCTAAGGCAAAGCGCAGCGTTGACGTCAGCCACTCAAGACGCAATGTCTCTATTTTCAGGCGGAGGTCCTCCTCCTAGTGGAGAACGCAATGTCTTTACACTACTTTTTCTATCCTGCTATGCGGGAAAAAGCGTGAAGTCGAAAAAAAAGGAATTTATTCCTAATTCATTATTATGAGAAATATATGCGTATCGGCACTTCTCATCTATATAAATTTATCTATCTTCAAGCTGCATTTGATTTAAAACTGTCTCTATACAGTTAATAGTTTAATACTGTGAATAATTTTTTCAAAGTTTGAACTATCGTAAAATTAACTCAAAACTCTTTTCTTTTTTCAGGTACATATTGCTTCTAGTACTATATAAACGATATCATATAACAAATAAAACGATATTGAAACACCTAAGAACTCTTCTCATGGACAAGTAAGTGGCTGAAATGTTTCACCAATAAATAAATTATAGTAAATATGAAAGCGGAATATAAATGTGCCAATGAGCCGCGTCGATTGCTGCGATGGTAAACGAGCAATTTGTAATTACAATGTAAATTTACAAATTTGTATTATATAATAATAATATATATGCAGGTATATATATAATTATAGATATCGATATGTCGTACGCTTCTAAATATGACATATCTATTAAATAAGTTTACTTGAGAGTAACACATTTTGGAATGTCTGTACACTGCGTTTTCTCTGCGTACTTCACTATGTTAGAAAATATCTTGAATCTAATATTAAATTTATTAAAACTCTTATAAGAAATTTTAAAATGTGGCATTTTAAATATCGAGAATCAAACTTAAGCGTTATTGATAACTGTCTTTTATTATATAAAACCTTATTTGAATTTAAATTAAGAACATGTCAATTTAAAACTTCTTTGATAAATAAGTTAAATTGTAAAGAAATAAATACACACAGAAGAAGAAAAAATATTAGTTTATTTACTAAGTACTACAGTTATAACGAGAGATTTTCCCAGCGTATCAATGAAAGGGTCGGTGAACTCGTAACGGATGTGCACAGCAAATGAAATCATAGTTGCGCTTGCGCTTAATTTGTACGTAATTCCCAAGTATATAATGGTTTCGTTTGAATAATTTTGTAACAATTATTAATTATAGCACGTACGTATTTTTAATTATTAATACTGTTTTTTTTATTGGTAATATCTATATATGTATTTAATTTTTTTGATAAATGAAAATATTAAATTATTAGGTTATAAAGTAAGAACTCGTCTGTATAATAATTAAATAATTTAATTCATTCTCTTAATAATTAATTTTCCTATTTAATTAAGTGCGTACCCTACTTTACTGTGTAAAAATTACAAAACAAATTTTATAATATTTGAAATATAATAATAGCACAAGTGGTCAAAAAAATAGCTTAAGCAGTAATAACCCTAAGTTGACTATTATGTAACGGACTCACGGTCAAACCACTTTCACTGAAGCAAAATTTTAGAAGAAACAATAGAGTAGATATAAAAATAGAAGGGCCAGAAAGGGGGTTAGCCTTTGCTTAGTACGAGACTACGGAACCGGGTCAAGCACTGCAACTGATGACGTCGATTGTTACCGTCGAGACTCTTCATATGAGGAGGTGCATATCGCAACGCCCAAGGAGCTCTTGAATTTTAATGTGTTGCCCACCTACTTTAAGAACTGCCAACTTAAATACGGAATGTAAAAAAATAGAAAACTTCCCACAGCGCGGTGTCGTAAATAAAGTGATGCTTTTTGTCATTAAATTAATATTTCCAAATTCAAAATATTCCTTCACTAAATTCTTGCATTAAAAGATTTTATTCCTTGAAAACTTTCTTTTTATTTTATTTAATGGCTGACTTTCACCAGACATTAATTTACTCCCAATCAATACGTCTTTGAATTCGAGTAATAGATCTATTCAATCTATAAATGCGGTTAGTTGTGGTTTACGGTCACTAAATATAGACTGACAAGTTGGCTTTAAGTAATCATATTATTATTTATGTATATAAGTGCATGTGGTCAACTTAATGGACGAAAGTAAACTGACAATATATTTTGTTTTTGTATATTTATGTAATTTTAACATATTTTAGTACTTGGTATACAACAATGTACACAATGTTTACAAGGGTTAATACGCTTTTAAGGTACTCCTTTTAGTGTGAAGTGAAGATAAAGTCACTGTATTATCACTTAGCTAAATTACTTATATTTTACGTTTATAATAGAGATATTTTGAAAACTCTGACATATTGTTTTTGTATGAAAATTAACATTGCATGCTGTGATAGTCCAATAAAAAAACAAAGTATTTGAAGAGTGATTTATTTAATAATGTTAATGCAATATCTAACAGTCTTATTTCTTAATATATCTACGAAATTAGAAAATATTAAATAATGTTTTTTTTTTTTCATGATGACACGATCGGAGTACTTTAAATGTTGATTGTTCCACAAATCAATTTTTCCGTACATTGCTTAAAATGCAACGTTAGGACTGCAAAGTTTCTTACTTCGAATAAATCTTGGTACATATTCAACTATCAAATAATGTAAGGTGTAGGAAATATGGCAATGATTTTAATAGATTTACAAAGTAATGAGAAATGTAAAAAGTGCTTTATATTGGAACAAGATTTGAACAAGCCTCTCGAGACAAAATGTATGCAGGACAAAGGATTCCAACAACGAGGAATTTCTATACGCAAAGCCTCAGGGACCAAACCCTTTGTATACAATCATAAACAAACACTATTAAATGGTCGAAAGATTATATTATAAGACGCAAGAAGAAATTTAATGTTTGGTTTGAGCAAAATAATATCTATACAAGGAATTACAAAGAAACGTTAGTTCGCATTTTATATGTACAGAATTTAAATTTTGATGTGTTTCGTGTAAGATATGAACAGAAAGTCAATATATATTTTTTTTATTTTATAGTCCTGACAAGTTAAGACTAGGATTCATGCAGACAGCAGTACGCTATCAAAGAATTAAACATTAGAGTGTGTAGAGCAATGCAAAAAGTACCCATCTTAGCCTAGCTTGACGTTGAAATGTTTTCCTTATGGTTAGTTATTTAAACATTTTTAACTTCGAGTCTTATGATTGGTAAAAACAATCATTTTCTGAATAAATAGTAAAAAAATTTAGAATCTTCAAAAAATTTATTAAATATCATAATAAGTAAATGAAAAACGCAATCTGTTTTACCCGAAACGTTCCATAAATATTAAATTTTAACTCTTGAACTCTAACACAGCTCAAGGAGTTTAGAGCAAAATGAAATGTACTCGTGGAAATAGTACCTGCATCTTCTATATATATTTCTGCAACGGAGTGGCGGTGAATAGGTCAATTGAAATAAAAAGTATCATAGTGTGATTGAACTTTGAATTCATAAATATTTTTTTAACCACATTACTAATTTTAGTAAATATCCATAATAAAGATCTTTGATTTTCGCGATTACTACATATTTTGAATTTAATCTATTTTTAACCGGATTAATCGCGTTGGTTACCAATTTTTTTTTGTGTTATTGTAAATGTTGAATAAAATGTGTAAATAACACTTTAAAAAAAACCAGCTGTTTTCAAATTTTTACACGTTTTCTAAATATATTTTTTTCAAGTGTCTAAGTGTGTGAATAACACTTTAAAAAAATGTTGGAAAAACAGTGATTGTTAACGCGATGGTTAAAGATTTGAACCCCTTTCAAGGAAATGATTGTAAATAAATAGTTTCCATTTCCTCACTCTGGTACGACAACGAGCGTTGAGGTCCACCATTCAACACGTCAGTGTCCCGAATTTGATACAGTTTATTTCATACAAAAAACTTCGTCTCCACATTTGACATTCATTTGTAAAGAACGAGACTTCTTATCTCTTCCACTACGTTAGTACCAAAAATTGACACTGTCCAAAGTTCCAACGCACTCTCCAAAGTTGCGGTTTCACTCGCATTTAAAGTCAGGTGAAAGTATTTTGCCTGTGAACGTTGATTAGCATTTATTTTATAATAACATATTATAATATATTATCGGTAGCTTTCTACTTTTTTACAATATAATATTCTCAACAATTTGTAACCACTACTTTGTAAAATATGTATGTTATGTCCATTTACATTAAACAAGTAAAAAAGTAACCAATTGAAAGTAAAAAATACATATATTGTAATAGTAGTTATAAGACTTGAATTGTTTTCATGGCTCGCTATGTTCTACAACAAGCCATAAAAAATTATATTTAATTTTGGTATCAGAATTAAAGAAATATTCCTAATTTAAGTTTAATCAGGAGCGGTAAATATGTCAAATTTAGCTTGCAATATTTGATTACATTATTTGAGAGGGTGAAACTAAAGAAATGCTTTTAAAAAGGTCACATATTTCATTTCTGCGATGCTGTACAAAAGTCTGTATTTTTACTGTATAAAAACTGTTTTCTTAGATCATAAAATAATAAATCTTTCTATATTTACTTTAATAATTAATATTTAACATTTCTTATGCGCACCTAGTATTAATTGTTCGATTTTTTAACTTTTTTTACACAAAACTGAATGTCAAAGCGCTAAGGTTTCCTATTACCCCTACATTTGATAGAATATATTTCTAATATATACATAGAAACCAAGATTATAACTTTGTACATTATTTAAGTTAAATTGATAACGGTTCACTGTTCTCCTAACTATTTTTCCCTAACTTATTTTTAGTTCGTAGTAAACATACGTCTTTATTGCTCTTATTTTGTTTTAAAATTACTCTATTGTATTCTTTGTTTAGTTGAAGTATTGCTTGTTGTGATTGGCCGAAAAGAAAAAGAAAATTATTTTCGTAAATACATTTACATTATACAACTATTCAAAGTTCATACAGAATGTACGTAGTGGCAAATCACTCTGATTACCATTTTTATATACAAAACAGCTCTATTTTTATTATATATCTCAATATTCTATTTTCTTTGAATATATTATTATAATATTGTGGTGTTATACGTTGAGCACTCTCAGCGGTTTTAGCGGTTTGGCACGCACGATAAACTTTGGTCCAGAGGTCGTGCAATTTCAAACATGCCTTTCCTTGCAAAAGGCTTACACCAATAAAGGGCATTTACAACTCTAATAAAATTTACAGACGTGCTCTACGCGTTCCGAATGTTTCTTCTGAGAGGATAGATTGAATGGCCTTCTTCAAAGTACAAGAGTTAGTAAAATCTGTATATTTTATATTAAAAAGTATATAATCAGTTTGGAAATGAAACTATTTTAACCGGATTAATCGTGTATATCATTGGTATTCGAAAATACATTAAAAAAAATCTGACGGTACGAACACTTTACAGTAGACCGTGGTCACAGGTAGACTGATGATGTGTCTTGAATACACAAAATATTTTTAATTGCCTATTCTTTTCTCATTAAGATCCCTTATTTTATATTTTACTAATCACACAAAATGCCATCGCAGTGGAAGACCGTCTGAATGTAAACGCAATTGGTTGTGGGTTCGATTCCCATGCGGAGGTAAGACAAAGCGCGACGATGAATACCAGAACTGAACACGCACGATTTCTTTCGGAAAATGGAGAACAGAGTGTCTTAACATTAAAATGAAGTAATGATTTTGACATTATCATAGCACAGTAGTTACCTGTCTACCTGTAAACCTGAGCTTTATGGGTTCGGTACCTAATACATATAAAGATTAAATAAAAATAATTACCTCCATTCTCTCTGCCTAAGACACAATGTTTTTTAAATTGTCATAAAATTAAGGTAAAAGTCGATATCGATAGGTATCTAGCAAGGCGCTTAAAATCAAAAAAAGGAATATCTCTATATATCTAGTTATACACAATTCTAAAATTTGATTTAAATTGTATATCTATATTGCGCAAAATGGACACGAATAAAGTAAAATAAATTAAAGGCTCCACCACTTGGTAGCTAGCATTACTTACATGTGCTGTGAAAATTGTATACAAAGCACATATGAATATGGGTTAATGAGACCATAGATAAAGTGGTCTTTCAGTAGAAGTACGCTTTTATTTATCCATATACGGTATGAAACACTGCTTTAGATGCGCTCTAATTACTAAATACAATTAAATCCTCTATTAAATCCTACAACTCATCCATGGTAAAAAAACACACATATTTATATCAATTATGTATCTATAGGTATATATAGAAATATATACAAAACAAGCTAAAACTATTGGTCGTAGGAAGATGGAATTTGGTATGCGGAGCTCCTTGGGCAATGGAAATTTATATGAGGACGGGAAAAAAAGGGATTTCACATTTCACTGTCCCACAAACGACTCTTTAATAACATTTGCTTTAGTTATAAACCCATTCATATTTAATTTTATTTACTTATTTATATTTAAAGAACAGATGTTTAGGTTTTTTTTGTTTACTGAAAGTCAAGTTACATGAATATATTTTTATAAAAGTGCGCTTTTTGTCCAGTATTTTAGGATTAATTCATCAAAATAAACAATATTAGCGAATCAAAATATAAAGCCTGGCTGCATAAAAGTGTTTCTAACGATTGCACGTAAGCACACAGAGTAAAACGTAGTATCTACTATATAGTACTTATGTATATACAGTTTAATACATTTTTAGGTATGTAAATAGTTTACTTATAAATCTTTACTTTCGTCTCATTTAAAGTATTATATTAATTTTATCAAGAAAATATCTTAAGCATACATATTTTAGAAAAACGTATAAAAATTTGAACGCAGCCGGATTCGAACCCGCGCCTCTTGCAAACCGTCCAAGCGCTCTGACCGCTTAGCCATGCGTTCTACATCTAGCTGCGTCAAAATTATACGCTTTTTATTACAACTTATTTTTGTTGTTAGCAAACGCTGCGTTCAAATTTTTATATGTTTTTCTAAAATATGTTTTTCAATTTCCTAAGTGTGTGATTAACACTTTACAAAAATGTTAAATATCATAAGCATACGACACGAAATAGTCAAATTAATAAATGAAAGTGTAACGTTATATCTAACGCTAAATATGTAGAATTTACTAAATATAAAATACACAAGCTGGATAATACACTGTTCAGAGTTCAAAGCACGGAGGATGTTATTATGTCAATATTTTACCAAGTATAAAAGCTGACAGTTTTGATATTAAAATACACGAGGGTAGTTAGACTAAGGTGGATTAAAATTAAAATTATTATAGTAAACTAAATATTTATACAATTCTAAGAAGCACTCTTTCCTAATTTTGTTTAGGTAAAAATTAATTATAAGTCTTGTTTAAACAATGAATTGCGTACATACTGACACAAAAGGATTCGAAAATATAAATTTTGGAAAATGCTATTTGAGTCATAATCGTTATAGTTTTTTGCAAGTAGATTACCATTATTGCAGAAACTTTGTCTCCATTTATAGATGTGTTTAGCTTAAAATCAGAATGGTTTGAATACTCAGAATAAATACTCCAAGCGTATAAAGTTTCGCCATTACCATAACACGTGTTTAGGGCCTGCGACTGCACGTGGATCTCAAATACCTGTATACAACTGTTATAATCGAATAGTAATTACTAACTGGACCCTAAATTCTCACGTTTTCAAGGGAATTGACGTGACAAAAAACAGCACTGCTTGTATACAATAAAATCTTTGGTCTACATTTAATTAAACTGTTGTAACCGGATCGCTTATATTATTATTTTTGAAAACCCCAAGTTTCAAACACTTTGCAGTAGTCACAAATTACTGTCGAAACGTTCGAATGTGTCACGGATTGCCATCATAATCAGTTAACATGTGGCTGACATACACTTTCTATAAAGTCTCAAAACTAAGTCTCTTATACGCGCATATATATTTTATAGTAGCATATCTTTATCTGTATAGCAAGTGCTTAAACTCAACATTTCTTTTGTCTAACGTTTAAAAAACAAGACACCGTGTAAATATTTTTATTTACTGTTTTTAAATTCTTCGTATTCATACAACCGCGACGAATGTTTTATTATTGTATTCCTTTTATATTTTATTTAGTTATTTAAAATTGTAGTAATATATTAGCAACCAGCGATCCACTTGCGGCTTAACTATTTCATTTTTTCGCTCTAAAATCGTTTACGCTTAAATCACAACTTTGCTTGAATTTGTATTTTAATTGTAGCTTTTTTATTTATGAACCAATAAAAAAAAAATCTAAACTGCATTAGACATAAAAATGCATTTAAGTCGATTAAGACGTTTATGAGATTAGCGTACATAGACGTTGATAAATGATCTCAATAATATATATTTTTTAAAAATCTTCCATGTACAGACAGCGATCAGTTAAATTTTTATTAATTATTAATACAATTAAGAACATATAGGGCATGTACACGATCAAATGTTTTTATGGTGTCTGATTTTGTAAATAAGATAAGGGTATTTTATTAATCACTTAACTCTTCTATTACTTCCATTATAATGAATGACTAATAGACAACGCACAATTTAAACTACTAGGCGTAGAAAGCTGATTTACTATGTAATTTCCTTAGGGAGAACTTACAAGCCACATAACCCGTCCGAATTCCCAAATGGGGCGAGTATCCGTACCGGATTTCCTCGCGTAAAAACAGAGAACAAACACAAAGGATATCTTGAAATTAAGAATAACTTCACATTTTACAGTGAAAGGGAAAGAAATGGTAAAGCAAGGCATGGAGCATAAAACCCACCATCACCATCAATTAGTCTTGTATAAATACGTATTGATAGAAGCAAAATAAAAAACCTCTCAAGGATTTTATAGCTTTTTTCATATAGGAGCTTTATTTGACATCAAACTAAATTGAAGAGTTTATTCGGTTTTATGGTCTTATGTAGTTTTCAAGTAATTAAATATTAAACAAAGTGCTGCGTTAGGTTACGCACTGAGTGCGTTTGCACAATGTTTATTATACATGGATGGAAATTGCGGAACGGAGTAGTGATCCGCAAAAGACGAGGAAGACCCATTGCCGTACTATTCCTCTTCCTAAGTTCCGTAGTTTCATCCGTAACATGTAGAATGTTCCTGTAGGAATTGCCGGAAATTTTACCTTCGTGCGTGCCTACCAATTTCAGCTTTCTACGCCACTTCCTTAACCTGTCTAGCAGTAAGTAATTGAAGAGATTTATATACTTACATTGATAGAATATAAATTTAAAATGTATTATTTTATAGATAAATTCAATATAGATAACATCAGCATTTACTCAAATCAAAATCTTAAGCATTTGCTATTCTTAAGCGTGATCACATCGAATTCTTGATGCACACATCATACTACTATTTACAAACATGTCCTGTATTTATTATTGCTTATTGTATTAACGAATAGGAGTGTGGGTGTTATTTAATTTAATGACAATTTAAGAATCAAGTGATCTTGAGAATCTTCATATGGAACTATTCTTGAAACTATTAACTTTTTCTTTATTCAAATATGCGTTAATATAGGCATGCAATAGATATATATAGCAGCTTCACGCTTTTTACCGCATAGCAGGATAGTGGAAAATAACCTAGTATCGCAGTGGGAGTGGTGCCTAAGACAAAGCGCGGCGTTGAGTTCCGCCACTCGGCACGTAATGTGTTGATACTAGGCTCTTTCTGACTACCGTGCTATACGAGAAAAAGTGTAAAGCTGCAAAAAAAACCAAAGAAGGGAAATGCTTTTAACTTTTATTACAAATATTCTATTCAGTGGGTTTGGTATTAAAACCACTGGGCGTGCGTTACATGATGCACTGAGCTATAATTATTGTTACCACATGTAACGAAATATTGTTATATGACATGGCGTCGAATAATAAAATCAGTTTTTTAAATTTTTTATCGCTGTGCTCAATATCTTTTAAAAATACAAAGCTTTCATATATGTATATAAATTAATACAGCCGTTAGATGTGGATTGCGCGTCAGTGAAATCGTGAAAGCGCATGGTCAGTCCCAATGACCCCTGTTTATGTTTTGTTTGTCACGAACAACTTTCCCTTATCAATGGCTTGCCATTATTATTTAATCTTTTCACTGGACTACCATTTTGTTATTTTTCATCATGTTATTAAAGCATGTTATGATAATATAGAGACTGTGGTCAAATAAAAAAAAGCATAGTGTTAATACTCTCTGTTGTTCATATTCCGCTAAATAGATTAGAGATCTATGTGATGTGGCGGAAGCCTGCAGCGCGCTTTGTATTGCCAAACTGGTAAATTAAAATAATTTGGTAATCTTTCCCTCAAGTGGAAATTGAATCTACAACAATCTCCGAACATCACCGAACCTGGAACAGTCAACGAATCTAATGGCCAGACCATGTCGCGTTTATATTATTATTGTGATTTTATTTATTCAAATTCTGTTACGAGGACCAAATTAAGTTAGGCGATTCATTTTGAAATTGAGAAAAATGGCAATTATAATTAAGTTTTATATAATATTTCACGTACATCAGGATTCTATTGCTTTATTGTTTGCTTAAAACTCTTGACTGATACTTTACAATAATCAGTCACACAAGAGTGTTTTAATTTTTATCCGTACTAATATTATAAATGTGAAAGTAACCCTGTTTGTGTGTCAAATTAAATTAATTTATATAAATATACTTTAGGGTCTTGGTATGAACATAGACTACTTATTTCTACCACTTTTTAAAAAAAATTCCAGGAATTCCATTGTTTTATGAAGAGGGCACCAAAAATACGAACAGCTTTAGTTCACGTGGACGAAGCCGCGACCGGTCGCTTTATTTATACAAATATATTTTTTTTTTTTATAAAATAATGATATTTAAGCGGTAAGTATTGTCGTTGGTAGCTACCAATATAGGTAGCTACTTAGCACTCTTCAAACTGGATTTCACCAAAGGTCACGTTTTGGCATGAGCCCAATGGCGATGACGCCATTTATGTGTAAAAATGAAATCCAGAACTAACCAGCCAAACATGAGTCGATCGCTCATGTGCCTTTATATGTAAAGTCATTTATCAAGAGTATTTTTAGACGTGTCAAAATTACATTTCAATAGTTAAAAGATTTATATATATATATATATATATATATATGTATAATCAGAATTTCATTTATTTTAATTAAATTTAATCTGTCAAAAGAAAAATATGGTTAAAAGAAATAGGTAAATATGTGGATAAGTATAGTGGGTTTTTACCCTCCGTTTTTTGCAGACTCTAATATAATAATATTATATTTCAGCTTCCCGCTTTTTCCCGCACAGCAGGATATTCAGAGAGAATCTAGTGTTAAGACACACTTTCTCCATTTTCCGCCTGAATTTGAGACATTGCGTTTTGAGTGGCTGAAATGAACGCCGCGCTTTGCCTTGTTCACTAGAGCATGTTAATAAGCATGAGCGAAGAAATAAACATAATTAAATTGTCACCATTCCTTCAAATGGGAATCGAATCCACACACATCGCAATCACATTCAGACGCTGAACCAATGCGCAACGATGGCGTTCTTAAAATCTCATTCCATTCACTTAATTAAATATTACGTTACATAATCTGTGCAAATATTTTCTGGCTTGTTTTTGACCGAAGCAAACAAAGGGTCCTAAATGAACTTCGCTAACCTTTTGGAAATTTATGATTTCCTGCTACTGAATGACAAGACTGTTCTAAAAGAATAATAATTAAGAAAGTCTTTTTCAGCTTATTGTTGATGTTGTTTCGTTTTAATTTCTTATCTGTAATTGTTCCAAGTACTTATTTAAAAAATATATTTTTTAGTTTAAATAAAATCATTTATGTATATAAATACTAGCGACCTGCTCGCGACTTTACCTGCGTGAATTATAGCTGTTTCGTATTTTCAGCGGCATTTTTGTAAAACAATGAAATTCCTGGAAATATTAAGAAAAGATAAAAAGAAAGAAAGAAAGGATAAAAAAGCCTTCGTTTATCCCAAGACTCTCAAGTATCTCTATCTCTAAATTTCATCAGAATCGGTTCAGCGGTATGGCCGTGATGACGTCACAGACAGACAGACTGAGTTACTTTTGCATTTATAATATTAGTATGGATTATTAGACGAAGCGTTTTCACTATTATTTTGTGCCATGTGATTTTAGAAAGTAAGTATCTACTATAACAGTTTCGTCACGAAATTCAATTACAATAAAAATTTACATACAATACTACAGAACACAATGTCATCTGCTGTAAAGTAAATAAAGATACGCTCTTTGACAATATTGTCGTCGAAATCCGATTGGTTTTCTCATGAGATATATTATATAAATAATCCTATTTTGTCGTCCCCATCAATCTAAGTTCAGAAGCTTATCTTGAAAGGAAAACTCTTAGTACATAACGATATTGTTGATACGAGCGTTTGCTTGTTTGAAATAAATAAAATAAAAATAGAATATTTACTGCCTGTATTTAGTGTTTTTTTTTGGAGCCGCACGCTTTGTCCCCCATAGCAGGGTAATCAGAGACAACCTAGTATCAAAAAAAACTGTTCTCCAATTTTTGCCTGCTTCCGATAACAAGGAAAACAATTGAACTCACAACCAACCGCGCTCACAGTGAGATGCTACATAATAATACTACTCGTGTAGGAAGCTAATGTCTGGCTACCACACTCCATTGCTTATGACGATTTGGGAATCAAATTGCATACGCGTCAAAATTTATACTTAAATAATAAACAGCTAGAACTAAGTTGCAGTAAAATATCGAGTGCAAATGTATAAAAAAAATATAATAATAGATTTTGTGTTATTGATCCTAACTTTTTACTTGGCAGCCAGTGAAATCGCTCACGACATCTGACTTGCTTATTTATAGTGGCTATTTCGTCATAGTTTGTATTCTAAAGAAGTGATTCACTTTCTAAAACAGACTGTTGACACATGTAAATGTAGGTCAACAAATTGAGCTTTTTAGAAACTTATTAAACTTGACTAAAAATATGTACTTATAAGATTTACTGTATTAAAATAAATTGAAATTAACTGACTTCAAAAACTAAGTTCTCAATTGCCCTATATGTTTTTATCCTAGCTTCTATTTATGAAAATTTTGCGGAGGAGTATGAAATTTGGCAAGTTTTGTCTAGTATAGTCTATACATATCATAAAAATGTAACTTATAACTGATCGCTAAATGTAACTAATCGATGTCTGTACATGGAAGATATATGATTAGGGGCATTTATCAATGAAATAGACATTTTGACTATTGCCGCATCCCTTAACATTTAGTGTTTATTTCACATAAATCGGTTTATAAATAAAAAAGTAACAGATAATTTAATTATCGGTGTAAGCTAAGTTTATGATTTAAGTAAGAACGCGGGTGGGCGAAAAAGCGAAATAGTTTAGTCATGTAGTTTACGCAGGCGAAGCCGCGAGCGGGTTGCTAGTCAATAATATAATCGATTTTGATTCTTTGGTATTCTTTGGTACGTTATATTTAAAATTAAGAGAATTTATTTCTCAAAATCATTAAACTTACTTACATGAGGTATTGCACTTTATACAATTATGTGGGTACACTAAGAGTACTCCCTACACTAACAAATAAAATGTAGGGTAGATATTGAATATGGAATAATTTACACGGAATTAGAGCATCAGAGATACTGGATGTAAAAGTTGCTATTTACATATTTATTTACTACTTAACGACCCGCTCGCGGCCTTGCTCGCGTAAGCTGCAGCTGTTTCGTATTTTCGGCGATCTTTCATAAGACAAACGAAATTCTTGGAAAAATAAAAAAAAATGGGACTGCCTACTTTTCTGTACAACTTTTAGTAATGTTGCATTTACTTATTTCTTATAGTTTAGTTAGAGTATTATGATTCTTTTTCAGTAGAACCGGATGTTCAATTTTTATATGTTGACAGATAGAGTATCCCTAGAGAGTATCACACTAATAAATTGTGTTAAGGTGGATTTTACTTACTTCTTATAGATTAGATAGTTTTTTCTCTTTCCGTCCGAATTGGAGACGTGAATTAAATGTCGAAATACAACGCCCAAATAAAAATATAAAGATTCCATCGAGGGGGAATTGAACCCACAACTAACGCATTTACAATCAGACGCTACCCCACTTCGGCACAATGACCGAAAAGTATAATGATTTTTATTTGTAAACGAAATCTGCACGCCACACTGAACAACTTTGACTTATTTCTTATAGTTTAGCAGGATTATTATGGTGCTTTGTCAGATTTTCCAGATTTTTAATTCTTATATGACAATGAAAAATGCATTTGCTATTAAGTACTCTTCATCAGATGTTACAGATCTTTATTTTTTATGAACAACGCCGAACAATTTTTATTAGGGTGCCATTTCCATTATATTTTAGCTGGTCCATTAGCTTTCTTCAATACTTAGCCCTGCTCAGTTCTGAATGATATACAATAAAAAAAGATTGATTCAAATCGGTGCAGTTACTACGAAGTTTTGCGCCACAAAAAGACAGACAAACATTGTAATTACTGTCTTTACAT
This sequence comes from Podotricha telesiphe, assembly GCA_038994665.1. Lineage (NCBI taxonomy): Eukaryota > Metazoa > Arthropoda > Insecta > Lepidoptera > Nymphalidae > Podotricha > Podotricha telesiphe. The sequence goes on along the minus strand of JAOYRR010000307.1, from coordinate 450,485 downwards.
TTCTCTAGATAGTTTTTCGTAAATATATTTAGTACCCAAGTGTCAAGTTGTACAGACACAACTTTTTTTACTGTTTTGTTATAGTATATATTGCGACTTCGCTTCTTTAATATCTTTTGGTAATTTAATACATAACAATAGAAAGAAGGTAAATAGCTATAAAGTTACTTGGATAGCTCTAGTAAAGTTTTGAACTATAGCAAAGCCATTATCCAACATACTACCTACATTAAACATTGTTTCGAAATAATTTCGTTACATAAAATTTAGTTGGAATACTAAGATTAAATCATTCAAAAAACTACTATGAAATAATATAATACGTTTAATTTAGTCATTACTTATATAAACTTAGCTTCAAGGTTATTCCCGCATAGTAAGATACATAGAAAGATCCTGGTATCAAGACACTCCGCTCTCCACTTTCCACCCGAGTTGGAGACATTGCACTCGCACAAGCCATCGCAATTACAGGCCGACGATTTCCCACTGCTCCACGACGGCCTCTTATATACAGATTATTACTAAATAAACTACTTACTTTTACAAAGATTATTAAATTATCATTAATATTAGAAAAAAAAATTAAATCTTTATTTAATTAAGAAATATTTGTCGACTCAAATAAAGGCAAAGGAATTGTTCTTAATATTATATATAAACGGTAACGTATTTGTTGTTTCTGATATGGGCGTTCAAGAATAGGTTGTACCACCGATGGTCATGGTAGGTTCCACCACCCATTTTGTGCAAAATAAAAAAAGTTATACATAAAAATATGAAAACGAAGAGCAATATTTTTTTCTAAAAATTAAGGGAGATTTCACATGTAAAAAACTGTTAAAAAATCATCGTGCTTTATTTTCTTTTAATTATTTTAAAATAATTTTTTGAGAATACTTAATATAATATAATACTTGTACAATACACAGTGGCTTCACATGCCCAAACAATATTCGTAAAACACAAATAGTGATGGTTAAAAATCACACTCACGTCCGTCGTACATTTAGAAAGAAATGCAACTTTCTTTGCAACCCAACGCATCGCCTTTCACTCGACACACTCAGCCTTACGACATTTCTTACACAGTTCACTTTGAAATTTAAACTTATTATAAGGCTTAAGCTCAGTACTACGCGAGCGCGATGACAAGATTTTTTATATCTTTATAGCGACCTGTCAAGGTATTTTCCGAGCTTAAAAAGATTTTAACAGCTACATATTTCATGCGCACCTACATACTTCAACAATTTATAATTTTATTATATATATATATCGGAGTTACGTCCTCATTGATTTAATTTGTAAGACATGAGGGCGTTCGTTATGGGTAATACCTACAAGTGAAAGTGATATTAGTAATGTACGCTTACTTAATCAACAAATGTCATCTCGTGCGATAGCTACAATTGCTTATGAAACTATTAAAAAATGGTTCGGTTTTTTTGGTAATAATATTTTAGTTTATTAGCCATCCTGGGTCAGTGTGACACCATCTGATTGTAATTGAAATTGGTTGTGGGTTCGATTCCCAGTCGGACGAATAATTATATTTAAATTATTTTCAGTTCGCCACTATGGTGACAAGACAAAGCGCAGCGATGAGTTCTGTAACTTAACAGCAATTGCCTCGATTTCGAGCGGAAAATCGACCACGGACACCGTTCAACATGAAGCTATCTCCCGATTTTACTGCCTATACAAAATGCTGTAATACCTGTGTAGTAATGTACCAATATAGTTTTCAATTTCTATTGCTATTGTATATTTAACTTAAACACTTTATTTTAAATATACATAAGTCATATTCAAATTAAAAAGCAAATAGAAATGTTTTTCTTCCACAGAATAAATACTATTAGAGCTTCAAGCTATTTACACATGACGACGCAGCCTTCCTTGCGTCATACTGTCTCTAAGAACACAGTCTGAGTTCAGTCACTCGAAATTCCAACCGTGATATTGAAAACAATTGAAGAATTTTTTTATCGTAGTACGCAATAATATTAAAGTTTTTTTTTTTTTTACAGCTTTTCGCTGTTCCCGCATAGTAGGGAGGATCTAGTTTCTATGTTAGTGCTATTTGTCAATAAAATTTAGCATGTTAGTTATTTTTATTTTCTCGGTTATCTTCATTTTATAATCGAACGGTTTTTAATCTGGCTGTTTGCAACCCATCTACTTCCACGGTTTGACTGGAAGAGATCTATTTAAGACTCTTCCACCTTTGTACTTATTTTCTCATATATTTTTTTGTTTGGTGTAATAAAGGCACAATATTTTTAACATTACACAACTATTACTTTAATAAAAGCATGACTTGGGTTAGTACCAACGGACATACAGTTTTTGCTTCGTAGGCGTAATAACTACCATCCGTTAAATATTACCGCTAAGTATTAGTTAACGTACTAATGTTATTAGGTAAGACTGTCTTTGTACTATACTACTACTTATATATGTATGTATCGTGTGAGGGAATGATTATATTAAAATATTTTTATTTCTTCGTTTTTCACTTTCCGCACGAAACTAAGACTTAGGTACCAGAGCGGAGAAATGAAAAAATTTAATATAATCATTCCTTAGAATAAAAATCGAACCCACAACCCATCGCGTTTACAGTCAGACACTGTCCCACTGCACCCCAACGACCGTTGCAATAGCGTTGGAAAAAACTGTTACATATATTGATTCACAGATAAATTAAAATGTTCAAATGAATCAAATAAAAGCGTGTAAAAAATCATCAATTCATTGTTAAATACAGATTAAATTAAAACATGTCACAAGTAAAAAACATGAGATAATATAATCTATGTACCGGTTCAGGGACCTACAAGGTATAATTATACATTCGGAGGAGAAAGCGGAATTAGCATGACAATGCCCCGTCCGCGTTACGTAATAGCTCTTCATTGTAATGATAAGAAAACAATAATGTGAGTTTGTATAGAATACTTAAAGTAAGGAAGAAGATATCGAAATAAGTGTGTTTAATTATTTCAATAGGTATGTGTATTTTATTGAATGGCACACATTCTGTCAGTACCGAATACGAACTCAAGACCGAATTTAAATTATTATTAAATTCAAATTTTCAACTATTTTGATTGCTCCGCTCTTGTAAAATAAAACGTGATTTTAAGTCTCAACATTTAATACGCAATAAGCAAAAAAAAATATTATTATATGTCTTATGAATTGAATTGAAAAAAATGAATGAAATTGAAAAAAATATTGTTATATACAATGTCTTGACTCTAGGTTTTCTCGATCTACCCTGGTATGTACAAAAGAACCAGGAGGCTTACAAAATAATATAAGGCGAGTATTATAAATTATAAAATAGATGCCTATGCGTTAAAGAACTGAAGTAATAAAGAATAAATAATGTTATCTTTATTAAACATGTACTTCGTTAACAAGCGAGTCTTTTATTAAAACTTCATAAACTAGAATACTAGTTTATATTAAAAACTAGCTGTGCAAGCGACATCGTAAAATAAAAGTAGCCAAGTTTATTAAATTAACAGTTTATTAAATTAACTATCTGACAATGAAAGTCCCATCAAAACCGGTCCAGCCGTTTCAAAGTGTCCGTCATTTAGTTAAGTATTACAAGCAAACACTCCAATATTCTCGTGTGTAAATAAAAAATACAACGAATATTTTGTACAATTTCTTCTTCTTCGTCGTATTCTTCATTGCTCAAGGTCGTGCCCGCCGTGGTAAGCATTGGTGGAGGAGGTGACGAGCTGCTTCCACGCCACCCTATATTCTGCTGACAGCTTTAATAATGGGCAGTTCTCTAAACTCTCTGACAGCATCAGAATAACGGCTTGGTGATCTGCCTCTAGGTCTTCTGCCGTCTACTTTGCCGACAACTATTATATTAAACAACACTCATACATAACTGTGAAATTGCTATATTTTTATTCAAACCCAATTAAAATAGCTTTCATTTTATAACACATATTTCGATTTTTTTAGTATTCTTGAAATCGTGAAAATGTATATTTCGCTTTGATAGCTTCGTTTGTTTTTAAACTTCACTGTTTTAACCTAAATTAACATTAACTTTGTGTACAGAAATAAAAATACACAAATTTTAATAAAACAAATTAAACGACAAATTGCTTTAATACAAAATAATATGTTTGGCTTAAATTAGTTAAGTACAGTCACTGTCATAAAGTTAAAAAATTTAAATATTATATGCATTTAAATATACTTGTGCCACTTAAGAATACAGATATTTAATTTATAAATAAATATCTTAATGATACCATATAAATTAAACCTACCAGAAAATGAAATGTTACATTACTCGAATACAGTGAAGCCAAAAATATAAATCCCTTTTGAAGAAAATTATGTAGAAAAATATTAAGGAGTATATAATTAGTAATAATTACTTAAAAAGGCGCAGGGAGACAATATTTTATTATAAAAATCTATAAGAAAAATATTAAATTTATAAAAGGAACATTACACACATTGAAATACACTTTTCTATAATGTGGCATGCACGTTGCTAAGGTAACGCGTATTTTACGAGTCAACGAATCTACTAGTACTCGTACTGCATTTGAATGCAGGGTCATAACGATTCATTTTTACTCGAGGTGAGCTTAAAGTTTTTAGTTTCATACACAATATGAAACAATCATAATTAAATTTGATTTTGTTATTCAGTTAATGCTTACATAAAAATCTATATCAATAATTGACTGAAATTGGCTATAAAGATACAAACACCAAAGTTTTGTATTAGCTATTTCAAGAAATATTTGAACTAACTACGTTATAGTACCGCAGTTGTGAAGTATAAGTCAGGCTGTACGTTTTATTGGTTTAAAATGTGTTTACCTTTCTCGTCTGGGTAGACCGTTAGACAAAGTGCAGCTTTGAATTTCGTCAGCCAGCTTACATACTCTAAAATATTGCATAACCCTAACTTCTATCTGCCCACCTACATGACAGGGCTTCTAATCTAACAATACCAAGATCTAGGCATTGCGGGATCCCGCATCGTTTTCCAATCCAGCGTGTAAATATAACTGAAATGTGTGAAAATGTAATTATCATGATTCGGATAATGAATATACCGATTTTTTCTGTATGAACAAACGGGATATTTTGACTGACCATATAATAATAGAAAACTTAAATAAATGGGGAGTTACGTTGGGGATTAGCTCATAGTGTTTTTACATTATCTCAATAGTAATATCCGTCTGCGCGTATACGAGCTGTACACGTTTTTGAAAGTTCCTGTTAAAAATTAAACATGTTGTTTATTTGAAGCAATATGAACGAGTGGACATTACTTATAATCGGATAAATGTGTTTTGTAATCGTTTAAGTACTTATTTGACTGTAAATTTAATTACAGAGCAATATCAAGGATGGTTATATTATGCACAGCGCTTAAGACCCTTCGAGCGTAAACTTTTACGTAAGATACATTTGAATTTGTACTTTTTTGTGGAGTGTAGAATTTAAATTACCCTCAGTTACTTTTATGTTAAAAAAAATGTAGAATAAGTTATAATTATTCGGAGGAATCATTATTACATACTGTGAAATTCCAATTTATTCACGTTCACCGTATGTTTATAAAAAATATTTAAAAAAAAAAAAATATGCTGTTCTTTATGTTTTTAATAATAAGTGATGCTCATTTTAAAAAGATAACAATCAAATACTAGGAATCCTACATACGCTCTAATTGTGTACAAATATAATCGCCGTCTCCGGAATATAACTGTATAAAAGACTATAACTAACTAGAAAATTAGGAAAATGTTTTAGATACAAGATTAATAGATTTAAAAAATAATATTATAGCGGAATTAAAGCAAACTGTGCTGTTGGAAATTAAAATCAATTTAGCTACGCTATCATTAGAAATACTGAATTTGGCAACTTTTCATTATTAAGTGAACACGAGAAATTGATTAGCGACTCATCCGTCAATTTTAAAAACAGCAACAATGGGTACGACAACGGAATGTCGAAATTATAAATATTACAGATCTAAAGAGTGAAGATGTGACTGGCATTGTCATTAAAATTGCCAAATACACTGAGGTGTCTTTGCAACATCATGATATTGAATTCGCAACCAGAATAACACTAACAAAACATAATAGATCGACCACGAGTCATTGTTTGCAAGCTTAAAAACAGATTGCACAAAAATGGTATTTTGTCCGGCTTGCCAAAAACTAGAGGTATTACAATTCAAGACATGTATATTTCAGGGAATGTAATTAAAATTATTTGTCAATGATCATCTTACCCCCTTAGAATAGATTCTTGTTGAAAAAATGACAACAAATCGAAAGTTACAAGTTTGTATTGACAAATTAACTGTTCAATTTTTGTACGAAACAACGAACTAACACATGCAATTACAACAAATTTAGAGACGGATTTGTCGAAGATAACTTAAAAGTTTTAATAATTATTGTCTTTATAGTTCTTTAATAATTCGTTTTTTAACTTTGTTCATTATGTTGAAAATAAGTCTACAGAAGAGGCTTTAAATTATTTTTATAAAGGAACAACTGCCGTGGGAGGACAGCATAATTATTCCACCTGGTACTCTAGTGTTTTAATACATATAATTAAGGAAAAAGATAAGATTCATCATAAATGGAAATTATATGGCAATTTACTAGATTATCAAAACTCTTAAGAAATAGAAAAAGTAATGTATGTTAAAATCACCTGAGGTTCTGCACAACTACGTTTGATCAAAACGTAAAATGGCATCGAATTATCCTAGTATTTTATATAATAATAATAATAATAATAATAATATATACGATAAAGTCTTTATCTCTATTACTTTGATAGTACAAATACAGACACACATTCGCACGCACGCATGCAAGCAGACAAACTCACACACGCACACCCACAAGGAAACATTTAAATATCTTATTTTCATTTAATTTTAAATTTTACTTTTTCACTTTATTTTTGCATTGTTGCTTCTATAGAATTGTTTTAGTATTCTTATGACAAGTACCGTAACGTAATGATATATAGCTCTGTACCTAAAATCAGTATGTATGTGGAAAACTGTTATTGGCTTTGTTTTCGTAAAAGTTTTCTATCTATATTTTTTTGTTTTGTTTTCCGTAAATAAAATATTTTCTATATGCGGGATCCTGTAAATATCTGAATCCCGCGGGATTGAAAATTCGTAGTCTGCAAATATCGAGATTGATAATTGACTGCACGATTGGAAGCCTTACTTAGAAGATGCAAAATTAAAAAGTTCAAGTGTCACAGCCGAGGTGTTTCAAAAAGGGTTGTTGTGACCTCAATATCCCGAAATAAATCGATTGTACCGTTATTTAAAAAATATAAACCAATTATTGTGATTCTGTTCGTTTATATAAGAAGGAAATGATTTATGACTTATTAATTTCCGTATATTTTTGAAAATATAGTTCACCGTATCACAGTGGGACAGCGTCTGACTGTAAGCCCAATTAGTTGTGGGTTCAATTTCCTCTCGGAGGAGTCATTATATTTAAGTTATTTTAATTTCTTCGCTCTGGTACCTAAGATTTGTCTTAGGGATTTCTCTTAGCGACGTTTAGATACGTCACTCAACAAGCAATGTCTCGATGGAGTCGGAGAACGGAGTGCCTTGACACTAGGTTGTCTCTGATCTAGGTTTTCTGCTATGTGGGAAAAAACCTGAAAAAATATAGGGAATAGAAGATAAATAACATGAATGTGTTTAAAAAACAGTCTAAATGGATCATGTATATTTGTTATGATAACATTCTTTGTATTGTTTATAGATAACATTAATAAATGTTATTGAACTATTCAAAGAAGTCAAAGGTTAATTGTTTTGTTTTATTTGCAGAATTCTAAACTGTAATGCAACGATGGCGACGAATACGGTGAGGGTGGCGTTGCTCTGCGCGTGCCTGTTTTTCATACAAGGTAATATATTTTTTATTTTTATCTCCGCATGCAGTGCTTGTTTAATATAAATAAGAAGTCATCGAAAGTTTATGTGAGTGTACGATATTGACAAGTTCATTGTAGTATAATACAATGGCTATTTAAGTATTATCTATGATTTTTTCTATTATCTGTGAAAACTCCATTAAAATTAGATAAACAAAAAAGAAAACGAAAACGCTAAGACATCAATGAAAATTAATGTCGCATACTTATAAATAAATTAATAATAATAAAATATTTAAAAAATAAGCTTTTATTTAAATGCACTAAAAAGTAGATTACAACTCAAATTAAATAAACCTATCATATATGCTACATTCAAATATACAAATACATAATAAAAATATGTAAATAATAAAAATGCTTACCGCAAAATAACAATTGCTTAATTTAACTAAAAGTGTATTAAAATGTTATTATATGTTCGTATGAAACGTTTACGCCATTGTGGCGCAGTGGAATATTATCTGACTTTAGATTATTATATAATATTATCTAAATTTATTCGATTGGTTGAGAATTCGATCCCCAAGCGGTGATTATATTTCAATTACTTACACTTTTTAATGCCCCACCCAGGCGCTTTGTCTCTCTCCTTGAATTCCTTCTGGATTTTGGGATTGAAAATATAAAGCGGAGTGATTTGACACTTAACTTCTTTCTGACTACCTACGGGAAAAAGCGGCTTGGTATCAATATGTGTTTTTATACTTTCATTAATTTGCAGTAAGCGCTGAGCTTAGAGGGAGATGTCCGGCTGAAGACGCAGCGTGTCCGCCTCAGTCGAGACCCTGTAATGAAGATGATGATTGCGGTGAACAGATATGCTGCAATACGTCCTGTGGCCGGACCTGTGTAGAGCCACTTTATACAGGTACGCTTATTATTTTGTAAGGATTTTAATTTATTATATTAAAACTTTTATCATCCGTATCTTCTCAGCTTCGGCTTTGTAAGTATTAAACACTTCTCGATAAAATACTATTGATAATACATAAATATGTTTTATTTTTCGTTAATCTGTATAAAAAGGTAAATAACAAAAAACATGTAGCAAAATATTGCTTAATATACAATGTTATTTGTCATACAAATACAAAATCTTATAATTTGTACGTCTAATTTTATGTACTAAATATAATATAGATATATAAATATTACGAAAGTGCGATACGACCTTACGCAAATTTATTCAAGACACTAATAGGTCGTGGCTGCTTCGCGGAAGATTCCCTTGCGTATCACGTACCGTTTGCATCGTATATTCTCAATCTGACTAGTAATAGATATTGACTGGACTGTACCATAACAAGATTTCTTTATTCGTCTTTTTTGTCTTAGTCAATAAATGTTTAAATTATTTTTTGACTTGTTTGACTAAAAATTTGACTACGTTGACTACCTATTTGGCTACTTTAATGGGTTAATTACACCATCCGTTGCCCTAATCGGCTCGTCTTTCGAGCGAGCCGATTATATATAATGGATGCAAGCAAGATTTCGTTAAGCGCATACGATCCGTGAGTCAACAGTATACATTTGCAATACTAAGAGCGTGTCATAGCAGTTTGTAATGAACAATGGATGTAAAAGTAACCGGGGTAATAATAAAAAACAGCTACTTGGAAATGTAACTCCAAAACATATTCCTTTTTCAATTTTTGTAATTACAAAAGTTACATTTGGTATAAAATAATTTCCATTTCATTAGGTTGTGAAAATATAAAGCTATCATCAGAACGGATATCTCGAGCTTTAGCCGCTGAAAACGGTCGTAGCGGGCGTGGTGTAATTCGCTCTCTTAGGTCACCAAGATGTAGAGCCACTGACGGCGAATTTGAAGAAATTCAGTGTGACAACGAGATAGTAAGCTCGTGCTGGTGTGTAGACTTCACGGGATTTGAGGTAATTAATTTTACTGATTTACTAGTTATATAGTATATAACATATTTAAAAGATGTGCTGTTTAATTTGCATACAGCGTATATATATTTTAAGTTTAAATTTAGATGAATTGAATTTTAGCTTAATTGTAAAATCATAATCACTCAGTCGCTACAGGCATGATACGAAACAGTAAAAAATATATAGCAACTGAACTGTACTATTGTCAACAAATCATATCATCAATGGTACCAACCTGACACATTTTAAAAAAAGTTAGAGGTAGTTCCATAACGAGTTACCTTAGAAACTAAATAAAAGAATTTCTAAATTTATATAATAAATATATAATATTGCATTCTTATGATATTAAATTTCATCTTTTGTAACTAAAAAACATCATCATAGGTTCCTGGAACTCGAGCTCCAGCAGCAGGCCTCGTAAACTGCACTAGAACAGCAGCTTGTGCAGCTCACACTTGCCGAATGCTCTGCCCACTTGGCTTCGAGCTTGACAGCCGTGGTTGCCCCTTATGCAAGTGCAGAGACCCTTGTACAGGGGTTACCTGTCCTGGACATCTTTCGTGTCAGCTCGAAGAGACGCCGTGTTTAAGATCACCTTGCCCTCCTATACCTACTTGTTAGTACACCACTAGACAATGTTATGTTAAATTTACTTAAGCCATATATTTATTTAACACAAAAGGTACTTATATTGGTAATTATGTAAATTAAGGCATTTCGATACGCTGACATATGGACTTATTGCTTGTTAGTATTGAAAAGCTAACCTAAATTTGCGATAATAATTCTAAGTAATGCTCTAGTGACCATAATAAATTATATAACAATGGGTATATAACAACGTTTGTTATGAATGTAGTATTATCTTGTATTTCACCTCAGGGACTACATTATCCTATTATGTACCTACCATTGCAAATAACCTTCGACTAGCGACTAGCTTCGCGGTTATATCATCCTAATTGAAAACAAACTATAAATATAATATATAGGTTGAAAAAAACTTTCTAAATTTAATTTTTCATAATACTGAAAATATAACTTCAATTTGGCTTAATGTATACCAGGTACTAACACAAGATATACGCGATTCATAGCTATCAATCATCAATAGTTGAGCAAATAGACATTATCAAACTGAATGAAAATATTGAATCATTTAATATCCAACCTTAATTTTTTTATAGTTTAGGCAATTTTTTTTTAATAAACTTTTATGTCCAGGTAAACGAGGACGCAGTCTTCAAAATATTTGCCCAGTCAGTGAACCTCTACTAATATCGGAGACAAGCCGGCCGTTCCTTTGCGGTACTGACCCTGGAAAACCAAACTGTCCTCCGCTATATAGGTGTCTAGTCGAATCAGGTATGCATTAAAGTTATTAGCAAGAATTATTGTACCGTCCATTGTTTATTCAACTACTTAACTTGCAGAACACAATTACATATTAATGCAAATACGCACTATTTGACGATCAGTAACAATATATTTTTTAATATAAATATTGTCGTACAAAGAACTGACAATACATTATGATTAAAATTGTAATAAATAATATTCTCAGTGAATAGTCTCCAGTGCCTTCCAGTCTATACATTAATTTTCTTTTCGTAAGCTAAGAATATGTTGTTATTTTAATAAAAAAATGCCTTTTTAGCTATATGTGTATTTTACATACATATGTTTTATAATACACAATCACACATTCTTACACGTGACATTTTTATTACTTGCGCTGCAGAAAAGATGATAAATGATGTACAAAAAAATTGCACATGCTTTATTATAAGAGTCATTTTTTTAAATATATATATTTTTTAAACTAAGCTTGAATTATAGGAAACGACTACGGTGTCTGTTGCCCAGCGTCACTAGAACTTCAAAAAGCTGGTACCTGTCCAGCTCCATCGACATCAGATCTTGACTGCGGAACACCTTGCGCTCATGACCTGGAATGCCCCTCTATGTTAAAATGCTGTGACGGCGGCGAGTGTGGAAGACACTGCTCACTGCCCCACAATGTCACAATGTGCACGCAGCAGAAAATGTTAGCTGAACTACTCGTAATCAGCGAGAAAGAAGGCAGAGGCTACATACCACAGTGCACTAACGATGGTTCCTTTGAATATAAACAATGTTCGCGAAACGGATTAGTTTGTTGGTAAGTTTCTGATTCCAGTCTGATAATGGCGGTATGAACTAAACACATATTGTTTGTTATATTGCTACTTTACTAATGCAACATCCTATGGTTTAAGATTAATAATTTTGAACTAAAATAGCATAGTATATAAATTATTGTATAAATATTGAAGAACTTTCGCTTAATAGTATCATGCTTTTCTGCATTCAGGACACTCCCACTTTCTGTCCGAATTCAAGGCATTGCGGTTTGAATAGTGGAACTCAATCTCGCGCTTTGTGTTGTCACCCAAAAGGAAAAATGAAAATAATAATTTAATTATAATGTTTCCCCGAGTGGGAATCGAACCCACAACCTATCACTTCGACGCATTCACACTGCGCCACGATGGCCTTGGTATATGCTTAAAATAATAAGAATTTAAGCAATACTATAAAAATAATCTATTTTTTTCAATTATTCGCACGTGAAACGGGACGACACGAATAAACGAATGTCAATTTGACTGTAAGAATATTTCTTTGTGAATCAACTCATTGGTAACTTTCATTTCAACTAATGGAGCACATCAAAATCCAGTTGAGTAAGCACTTACAAAATAAGTGTAAAATGTAATTTAAAATATGTCCTACATTACTACTAAACTATAGTACTCTATACAATATAGAGTACATGAAGCATTTCAACAAACAAGAAAAGACTTTTTAGCAGACATTAGAGAAATCATTGGGGTTTCTACTTTTTTCGTATTGAAATCGTACGCAATTTTTCCAACATGTTGTTTCGAACGAAATGTATTTAAGCGCAACCACGCTTTGTGTAAATCAACCAAAGAATGATTTTTCTTTTAGTCTTTCACTAGCGACCCGCTCACGGCTTCGCCCGTTATAACTATAGCTATTTCGTAGTTTCGGGGGCCTTTTCGTAAAACAATGGAAATCTTAAAAAAATATTTTAAATAGATCGGAGAAAAAGTAGCCTATGTCCATCCTAATACCCTCAAGTATCACTATAAAAAAAATCATCACAATTGGTTCAGCGGTTTGGCCGTAATGACGTCACAGACAGACAGACCGAGTAACTTTCGCATTTATAATATTATTGAATGTTTTTTGTAGTGTTTAGCACTACTAGTAAATATTTAGTGACTGGTGGTTGCTCAGTGGTTGGTGTCGAAACCCAACGCTGCATTTTATTTGACTACACCAAAATTATAAAATACTTTATGCTTTAAATATTCCTTTGGGATGAATTTGAACCAATAATTATCAGGTAAACTAATATATTTTTACAGTATATAACGTAACAATTAAATAAAAGTATTTTACCGATTGACTAAACTTACAACTATTGCGTTCACAGTAAATAATTTAAGACTAAAAACCACTTGGTATCTAATATCTGTGTTAATTTTAATTTCATTATATTTACATAAATCTAATAAAAAAATTTCATCAGGTGCGTGGATACAGACGGAAACAAGCTCCGAGGATCAATGGGTCCTGCAGCTTCAATCCAGTGTACTTTAGCAAGACCAACCAGATCTGGAGCCAGGAGTCTATCTTCATGCGCTAAAGCGTTGTGTGCTGGTGTCTGCGAATATGGCTATAGAATAGGAAACGACGGGTGTCCGACGTGTGAGTGCGATGACCCCTGCGCCGGCTTCCCTTGCAAAGATGGAGAGGAGTGCATAAGAGTTAAAGACGCGGATTGTTCTGGAGAACTGTGTACAGGATATCCTGTTTGTAAGTACATATTAAGTATATATTTAATTTCTATAGCCATTTATCTATCTCATGAAATATGTAGAGTGAAAAAGGCAACTTCACGATTCCTCCCAATTATCAGGATGGTAAGAAGAAAAAATATAGTGCCAAAATCCTTGGTTCTCGCCTTGTTTAAACCAATCAGAGAATGATTATTCTATTATTGTTTCACCAGCGACACACACGCGACGTCGTCCTTTAAAACTACTAGCTATTTCGTATTTTCGGCGGCCCAATTGGCACGATAGCCTAATTTCGATAAAGAGCACTTTTTTTTAAAATTATATTTTACTTAATATGTCATCCTTTTTAATTTATAATATTTTACGCTCATAATACTATTGCATAATAATATGAAGTTCATCAAATATACAATGAAGGCGAGCTTAACAAGATAATTTAGATAAAAAGAAAAAGGAAATGGTGAACACAGTAGTCTCTAGTAAAGCGCTAGATTATCACCTGTTAACACAGAACTTCCTAACCAAAATCTATTTAACCAAGTATGCTCATAAAAACAATAACTTCAAGCTATAACACCTGAAACTCCTTGGAATATGTACAAAATAAGTGACCTGATTACAGCGTACGAATATTAGTTATCCCTTATGAGAGAAACTCTGTGTGTATGAGAAAGCGCTGCAGTGTAACAATGTTCAGAGTTCGTTAACTGGTTTTGTTTGTGCCAAATTTATGTTTGTATTAGAATATTCAGGTAATTTTTATGCAAAATGATCAAAAAATATATTAAACGGAACATATAATTATTATACATACAATATACAATATTTTCTTGCATAGCAGGGTAGTTAGAGATAACTTAATGTCAATACACTCCGCTCTCCACTTTCCACGCTAGATCGAGAAGTGGAGAAATTAAAATATTTTAAACATAATCGTTCCCCGAGCTGGAATCGAACCCTGAACTGTCGCGTATATAGTCAGAGGCTGTCAAGCTACGCCACGATGACCACAACATTATGTGTTTATACATGTATACATTATACATATATACAAATAAATATATTATTATTGATGATGACTTACTCATTAAAAAATACGCACAACAAAGACTATAAAATTAAAAATATTAAGCAGAAACTTGTTCCTACAGGGTTCCAAAATATGAAGTTAATAATTATATAAGTATTAAAATATATACAATTTTCACTAGAATTTCTTTATCTAAAAATATGAAATTTGCCTAAAAATGAAGCAGCAATGCAAATTCTTTTGCCAATAGTAGACACGCAAATTAGTACACATTAGTATATGACATACTCTTGTTATAAATTCTCAAGTCGTTTGAGTTTTCCCTTTATGTAAAAGGGTCACATAAGACGTTCTCCTAATAAACATCAACAGCAAATGCCACCTTGATACGTAATATATCTACTTGGCCCACTAGTCTAAGTGCAACTTACTAACAGTAAGTAATTTCTTGTCACTATCAGTCAATCAATAAAACTCTACCGTTACTAAGTAACTAACAGATAGCCCACAGCTGAAACTAGTGACCGTATAAAACTGCAATCAGGCTTGTTGATAGTGTTGGAAAGTGTAGGAGCACTAAAAGATGATTTCCGGAAGTTCAGACAGAAAAGACCGAAATTTTACATATTATATCCGAAACTACGAAAGATAGAAATGTAAATAGCATGGCTAATGTTATAAAGTCCAAGCAATTTAATGTTATAATCCTTGAGATCAAACATTAATTAAATAATAATATATTTAAGTCTCACATTATCTGGATAATATAAGTTAATTATTTTGCTAACAGTATTGATGCTATAAAGGCGCGGTTCGTAAGTGTCTAATAGTGCATGATGATTATGGGTGCCATTTCGAGTGATTTTTTTTTATTTCTTTAAACAAATTCCGTTTCCCCTGTCATGTTCTACAAAGTAGGTCGAGGCTATTCCGCAAAAATGCGGGAGATGTGT
This sequence comes from Podotricha telesiphe, assembly GCA_038994665.1. Lineage (NCBI taxonomy): Eukaryota > Metazoa > Arthropoda > Insecta > Lepidoptera > Nymphalidae > Podotricha > Podotricha telesiphe. The sequence continues at coordinate 434,718 of JAOYRR010000307.1, read as the reverse complement.
GAAGATAAAAAAGTATTATACATATTGCATATCTCTTTTTATCCAGCTTATCATCGAAAAAAGTAATGTCGACGTCTGTATGTACGTCTGTATGTTTTTAAAAAAATCACATTATATTAGGAATTTATTCATTTCTATGACTTTTGTAACAGTGCTGGATTAAGGACATCTACAACAAATTGCTTTGTGTGATACATATTTTCTATTGACTGAAATATGAAACATCATAGTACTTTGCATCTTCATTACGAAACGAAGCTGTGGGGAGCAGATAGTTATATCACAAATACTAAAGAAAATACATTGCAGGTCGGCCAAAAATTTCATACGACAACCCATGTGAAGAAGGCGTTCCGGCGACTGATGATGACGGCTCAGTTCTGAGTTGTGACTCCCCGCAAGACTGTCCAATCTCTCACATTTGTGCAAGGTCTCGTCGCAACAACGCCGTGTGCTGTCCTGACCCGAACTATGGAGATAATTCTACTGAAGCTGATATTATGGAGGTTTGAAAATATATAAAAAAAATGTAGTAAAAATTTTTTTTCGCGAGGTTATTCATAATGTAGAAAACAATAATTTATTGGAATATTAGGAAAGTTATAGTATATGAATAGTACTTGAACAAATATATTTGTAACATTTTCAAAGTGTTATTCTCACACTTAGGATATGGAAAACATTTCAGCCAAGTCATACGTTAGTTTAGCTGTCAAAGCTTGGACTGCTTTAAAGAAGCGTGGTTTCGAATCCCGCTACGTTCAAAATTTTTATACGTTTTCTAAAAGGTTATCATCTAAGTAAATTATTTTACGCATCAAAATTAGTTTTATATACGAGTAGATAGCAAAAAACTAATCTAAATGTATATTGAATATATATTCAACATTAACATTTTATAGTGTCGATTTCGTAGTCTAGTTACAAAATATGAATAATTTTCGTCCTCCGTTCAACAACATGCAATACTAAAAAATTACCGTCTGTTCGAGGAGAAAGAGTAGCATCCCAATCTCCCTGACAAGGAAATTTTCTATAATGCTTGAATTTGTGTATTTTTATGTCATAGATAAACTTCGAATCGTGCGAAACAGAGGTGGAAGCAGTATGCAATGTAAATTCGACGATAACTTGCCCGGAAGGTGTTTGTGAAGACGGATTGGTGTGCTGTTCCACATCTAGCTGTGGACCCGTCTGCGTTGATGCTGCTAAGATACGTCTACAGACAGACAGAGTGGATGACACACCAACAAGTATATACTAGTCTGTCTTATTAGTTGAGCCTTACGTTAATCAATAAGTAGTGTACAATTTTCACAAACATACAATAAAATATTACTTAGGTGTAATTAATTTGTCTTAAAATCATGTCAATGTGAAAAATCACAATTATTCAAGCTGTGTTCATCCACTGAATCGAGATCTATGTGAATTCAAAAATTGTCGTTAAACATTATTAAATCGTACCTAAGCTTTATACAGAGTTTATATTTTATGAATGAATGAATTTTATAAATAAAACACCAAAAAGTATACAAAAACAATTATTCTTTTTGTATATTCGTAAATTAACTTAGTGTAAAGTGTAAGTGTATAAAAATACTTTAGTGTCAATTTACACAAACATTTATTATTAACAATAACAATTTTAAGACAGTTTTTATTTTCCACTGTCAAGGTTATTTAATTAAACATTTCTATTTATTACTTAGTGTGCGAATATCTTCGTGATTTCGACGAGAAGATGGAAGGTACAGTGGATGGCATGAAGCTCGCTTTACCGGCGCCCGGCTGTAACGTCGACGGATCATTCACCTCGCAGCAGTGCGCCAACGGGCGGTGTTGGTGTGTCGATTCCTTCGGCACTGAAATACCTGATACAAGCACTAATAACGCGTCAACTATCGATTGTGATAAGTAAGTTCTTTTGTAAACTATAAAAAAAATAATAGAATCTAGAAATAAAGAGCATAGATAAAAAAATATATATTTTAACCATGTGAAGTATAAAATAACGTTCAAATTACATTATTATCAATCCAATAAAGTTGTGGCTTTAGAAGTTTACGAGTAGTTTATGGTAAATTAGTTAGTATATAAGTACTCAACAGTGGCTTTTTTGCTTTTCTCCAGACTGCGTTCTCAACTATCTTGCCTAGAGCTAACTTGTCGTATGGGCTGTGACTACGGGTTTGAGCTGGGCGCCAGTCGCTGCCCGACCTGCAAGTGCCGCGACCCCTGCGCCGGCGTTGCGTGTCCTGCTGGCCGCACATGCGCACTGGTTGATGTCGCCTGCGATGCTGATTATTGTCCGCCTGTACCAGCTTGTAAGTCGTAGCATATATATATATATATATATATATATATATTTGTTTGGTTATGATATTTTCGTTTAATTGTTAATGATTTATAAAATGGTTAGACAAATTCAACGATAATTTTCTATATTGAAATAGGTATAACGTGCAAAAGAAACGATATTTCAGTCTGCCCTTCAATCTAGGAGAAATGTGCAAAACAAGTCACAAGGTCTGGTAAAAAATACGTAGTTTAGCTGAATTCGTGCATATCATACATAATATGAAGGAATTAAAGCTGTAGAACTCTGTTGAGTTCTACCGCGATTAGTTTTACCAGGCTGTGGAAATAAAAAATATTTATTAATGCCTGTAGTAACAACAACAACAATTTCAACAAATATCGAAGAAATATTTCAAAATAGCATTCAAATAACCATACTTATAATTAATAAGACCTTTGGTTTTCGCGTTTTTTACAAGTGCGAATTGACAGGAAAGTATTATATACGTTATTAATTCGGTTAAAATAGTTTCATTTCAATATCATATAACTTGTCAGGCCTACCACAAAAGAGTGGGCAATGCCCGTACCTGGTCCCGTGGACGGGTGCGTGCGAGTGGGCGTGCCGCAGCGACGCGGAGTGCGGCGCGGGCAGACGCTGCTGCGCTACCGGCTGCGGCACCGCCTGCACAGAAGTCGTGCACCAGACCGCGTGCCAACAACGCCGGTATGTTACATACTAACATCTATTTTTGCTTCACACTTTATTCCACATCATAGATAGGCAGAAAGAAACTAGTGTCATGACAGGCTTTCCATTTGAATACGAGACATTGAAAATTGAGGGACATTACCAAAGCAGCGCAATTATTTAAATATAAATTCCCCCGAGTGGAAATGGAGCCCACAAACATCGTGTTTACAATCAAACGCTGACCCTTTTCGACGCGATGACGATGCATAATAAAACGATAAACAATTATAAAATATAGCAGCTAATCATTATAATTAAACGCATTTAGTTCAACACTAATTGAGTAGAATCGAAGGGACGTTACATTTTTTTCATCATTAATAATCTGTGGAAAATTTGAAAATAGACAATATCTCAATAGCCAATATGATATGATGTTCCAGAGCCCTAGCTTTACATACAGCGGCAGAGAGTGGAAACCCGCCATCTTCTTCTTGGGTGCCAAACTGCAAGGAGGATGGCACGTACGAGAACATTCAATGTCGTGGCTCTAACAAAATGTGCTGGTGCGTGGATTCTGCTGGCAATGAAGTAAGTATAACTCATGTTCTATATATATAAAACTCTTGCGTTACTGATTGACTTACGAACAATTTGAAATTGATCGCTTTGTGATTGTACAAGACCACGGAATCAAATCTGCAAATTTCTAAATAAAAACGGAACAAATCGAGGTTTTACGTTTTGTAGTGCACGTGAATATAATTATGGGCTACAACTAGTTAATATATAGTCCTCAGTGGCGTATTTAGGAAGTGTACGACTGTATTCAATTCAAAATGATCGAACATATAGTTGGCCACTTGTGGAAATGTCCATATTTAATTTAACTTAATTTCCTTGGTTTGACACGTCAAACTGCACCGATGTGTTCCATCATCCAATTCGTAATGTACGTGAAGATAAAAAATTTAGTACTATTTTACAAAATAAACATTTTCTATATTAAAAGTTGTTCAATTATTTAATATGAATACTTTTCTTCAGATATCGGGAACAAGAACAAATACCTCTCAACCAACTTGCGATGCACCGTCTCCATGCCCTGAGCCTGACTGTGATGAGGAAATTTGTCCCCACGGACCTCAGTTAAATGACAAGGGCTGTCCTACATGCAGCTGCAGAGACCCTTGTGCTGAGGCAAAATGTAGGGACGACGAAACTTGTGAGCTGGTTCCGTTGGATTGTGAGGTTAGTGCTAATACTTCAAGTTGAAATATAATAAAAGATTTTTGTTAAACTAATTTACAATTACCTTATACATATTGTCTAGCCTCAATTTTTATAGATATATAAGATAATAGATATACAATTTGTAGGTTTATTATTTGTAATTCTATACGTAAAATCATTTTTAAAGCTATCTTAGTCACTTTATAATATACTAAAAATATACATAAATGTCTATAAAAATTAATAATTTCGTATACTTAAAATTATTAATTAAAAACAATCATCAAAATCAGTGCGCATATTCCAGGGTGAATTCTGTCCCCCACTCGCCCGTTGCTCGCCGTCCCCGCAGTGCCCGGGCGGGGACCCGCTGCAGGCGCCGGACGGGTCGGGCGCGCTGCTGTGCGGCCCTAGCGCGGCCGCCTGCCCATCCACACACGCGTGCCGCTTCGCCCCTCACGACTCTAGGCCTTCTGTGTGCTGTCCTAAGCCTAGTTAGTGTTGTGTGTTTGTTTTTTATTAACTAGATTATCATTCTGATGTGTCTATTATTTGGTTTTGAATTTACAATCTCAAGATATGTGAATGTTGAAGCACCTTGATTCAGTTAGGTAAATAGCTTTGGCCACTTTGAATAGCTCTCAGTGATCTTAGGTGTATTACACAAACATAAAAAAAAACTTATGTAAAAATTGTATAAAAGTCTATTCCAAAAAGATATTTTTGTCATTATTGCAAAGTATGATACACAATTATATACATTTAATCTCACAATAGGAACAGTCTGCTTTGAAAGCAAAGACGAAGGTGAATGCCCTAACCGTGAAGGACTGAATGCGACGCGCTGGCACTTCAACCACGAGCGCAACCGATGCGAGCGGTTCCGCTACCATGCCTGCTCCGGAAACCATAATAACTTCCGCAGTAAAGAAGAGTGCAACACTGTGTGCCCTGGTACAATATACTCATGTTTTTAAATATATCATTATTTTGTTTTCTTGGAACTTGTGAAAATTAGTACAGAATTTGTTATAACAATTTCACTTATAAAAATTTCACTTGTAACAATAATTTGTGTTTCACTCAAATGTTCATAAATATGACTACTTTTATGAAGCATTTAGTGAAAGAAAAATTTCATGGCATATCTCGGGTAATATTTAGACTATACGTTACAAATTTAATATCCATGCCAATCCAAGTTGTCACTAGGATGGCATTAATATAATAATATCTCCTATTTTCATTTGGCTAGAATGGAAATGTGCAAAAATTGAGAAAAGAAAATTAAAAATAATAAGTAAATCAGAAATATTTTATGAATCTTTAACAGTTAAATACGAATTGGGCAGCCAGGAGACACAGACGACCCATAGGAGGTTGAAAATATCAGAAGGCATGACTTTTAAAATGTTTTCTACATATCATGTGGCTAATAATTTGTTATTAATAAACGTTTAGTTATACAGGGTTTCTCCATGAGTCATTGTGATGTAACTTATATGATTTCATTAATTAAATGCACGCTGTCATATTCATAAATATCATCTTAGCACAACTGTTAATAACAGATTGTTATATATCGATGCCTTAAATATGTGTAACTGAATATTTATATTGTTTTTAAAACATCCTCGTAAATAAATGCATGTAAAACCTCATGATGAAAAGAACATTCGAACAAAAATTATAATGTGATTATTTATTTACCTTACTTACGTAATAAACAAATTATACATACAAAAATTACACACTGCAATAAAATGTCTAATGCTCATATATTGTTTGAAAGCATACTTTTATGCTGGTAATATTTTACTAATCACTGTCCTTTTTCCTTCAGTTCTAAGTCCATGCGAAAGACTACGTGAGAAGAACGAAGCGGCGGCGCTGAAGTACGGTAAAGGCACGTTTGTACCCAAATGCGACACGAGCGGCGCCTGGGAGCCGGTGCAGTGCATGTCACATATAGGTATATATTGTATTTTATTTTATTCACCTTTACGCGTTTTCTGGTATAAAATGTGAACATAAAATGATAGGAAGAGATAATTTAGTATTAAGACACTCCGTCCTCTACTTTCCGCCCGAAATCCAGTGTTTCTGTATTGAGTCGCGAAACTGGACGCCGCGCTTTGTCTTAAGTACCAGAAAGAAGAAATTAATATAATTTATATATTTTAAGTATCGTCATTCCTCTAAATCGAACCCACAACCATTTGCGTAATGCCTATATGTAGTTTAGAATAGAAATAGTACTGCTAGGTTATTGCGGGAGTTGAACCGGGAGACACTTTAAAGTTGTACATTTTTCCGCAAAGCTAGAGAACCTAGTTTCAAAAATCATCACTTCGTTCTCCGCTTTTCTCCTGAGTCCGATACATTGCGTACCATTCTATGTTTTACTAAAAATGAAAGTAATTTACATACAATCAATTCCCCAAGTGGGGTGTTGAACCCATAACCATAGCGTTTTAAGTCAGTAGCTGACCCAAAGTATTACGAGGGCCTCAAGTATTTAGTATTTACACCAATAGTAATATATTTTTCTTTGTTTTTTAAAACAGACGTTTGTTGGTGTGTGAGTGCCCGCGGTGAACCTCAGAAGGGCTCCTTAGTACGCGGCGCCAAGCCCACCTGCAACTTTAGACAGGCGAGGAAATGGGTACGGCGTGACCCACTCGACGAAAAGGCGAGATCTGATGAAGGTATGATTAATTGTTTTATTTTTATAAGCAACACGCTTAAAAACTTTGTCTTGGTTGTCCGGCGAAGGAGGTGTTCAAGGTATGAAAATATTGTATTATCATCGGAACCGCGTAAATATGGCTTAAAAAAATAAGCCAAAATAGCGTTGCAGGATTTTCTTACATAGATTGATTGATAGCTATCAATTTATATCATACACCTTGTAAAACCCGTAATTTAGTAAAAAAACGACCCAAATTTATCTTAAAATAACATGTAAAAAGAAACAGTGTTATAATGCTGCTTTAAAAAAATATAAATAATAAAAGTAAATTTACATTAACTTTTTGAAATAAACATATTATATAATTTATAACTTAAATTAATATTATACGTTTCTAATACTATAGTCCTGGAAGAGCTCATCCGACAAATGACAGCGTATAGAATAGATGATTTCGAAGATGATGACTTTGATAGTGTCGAAATAGAGGTCGATCATCGAGCTGGTGACTCAGTCTCCACTGAGATGTCCTCTAGCGAAGATAGTTCAGTGCTTGCTGAAGTGGTAGAGCCGAGGCTAGTCGAAACTACCAAAAGAAAAACAATCCTAGTAGAGGTTACGGAAAAGAGGAATTACAAGACTAAATGCCAGTTGTTACAAGAGGAAATTGATAATGGTAAGTATTATATTGGTATTTGTAATTTATTTCATAATCTCATTGCGACACAGTGCGAGAGTGCCTAGGTGTAATACCGACCGCTTATTATTTTAATAGGAATTTTAACATCATTAGAGATGCTAACCTTGTAACGCAAAAATTATAATAAATAAGTAAATTATTAATAAATAGAATTGTTTATAAATTTTACTATTTTCATAACTTTAAATTACGTTATTCTCTATTCATATTAATAAGAGTTTAACAATTTATCCCTAGATGTCACTATATCAATTTAGTAAACTAAACGGAAAATCTATGTATGGTATAGTCCATAGATCCTAGATTTTTAATATTTTTTTTACGGCTTGCCTCTACAAACATGTCACACTTTTCCACTGTTAAATAGTCGTATTGCTGATAAGCAACTTAATGAAGCAGGTAACATAGTTCATCATCTATTTGCAGGCGGTGAAGGCTACAGGCCGCGTTGCCTACCGGACGGGGCGTTCTCGCCGCGGCAGTGCGCACGCGCGCGCTGCTGGTGCGTGGACGCGGCGGGGCAGGCGCGGCCCGCCTCCACCGTGCACGGCGTCTGTGGTGCGTATCTTAACCTTTTTTACTAAACAAAGTTATTTCCATTCCTTCGGTTCGCACAAAATAAGAACAAAAAAAGTTATTCTAAAACATATAGTCCTTTTGTTGGTGATAGGTAGAATGAGGTGATAATATTACAATAAAACATTTAACTTACAGAGGTGACGCACATCGAATCTGCTGTTCTCGAGCTGGAATTAATCGGTGCTGACGAAGTTGTGGGAAAGAAAGCTGAAGCGCTACTAGCCTCACGTCTCCACGCTCTTGGCGCGAGCGTACCTGTCACTGTCAACAAGGACCGAGAAGTTGTCAAATTACGCGCCGAACTGTCCGGTTCTAGAGCTGCAGATTTGGTGTATCATCTTGAAACTCAGGTATTTCTTGCCATATATTTTATAATTTATATAATGAGTTACTCATTAATATTTTATTTAAACAGATATGTTAAGGCTGCTTTAGATTACTTTATTATTGATACTTAGTTAGCTTAGGCATTTTTTGTAAATATCGTGATACATAATTACATAATCTTGGTGATCTTTTCTCACAAAAAGTACTGGACGGATTTTGTTGAAACCTCTTTTTGTTATATAGCTATTAGTCCTCGACAACATATCAGGCTATTAAAGAAATTCCGTTTTCTTATAGAAAGTACTCCTAACTGTGAATTATGAGGAGTGGAGGATAATATTCACCATTTTTTAGTAGAATGTGTCCGTAATGCTGGAGCCCGTCAAGATTTTATTCGTCGATATATTTTAAATTTAATAGATATAGGTGTTTTCCAATGTTTCTTGTCTGAACCTTGTTCTGTGGTAGCGAAGATGCTTTATAAGTTAAAGTATAAATAGTGTTCTTAGAAGCTTAAGGAAATGCTATATTTGTGTGTTTGAAGATTGTTTTAGGGAACGATGGGTTGACATTTTTGTATTACTACTTAAAAAGTCCCTAAATAAAAATAGATAAAAAAAGTATATGCCTCATGTGAAACCTGCTGCTACAGCCTTCTTATTTTTAATATATATTAACAAAGCGCCTTAGGAAAAGTTGGTCAACACTTTTTGTTAACATAAAAAATATATGAAACTCTCTCTGTGAATCGAAATCTTACCCTACATGAGACCCTAAATCTTAAGAGATATGACAAAGAAAATTTTAGAACACATGTTGAAAACTAGAACTGCTAGGACCTCGAAAAAAACTAAGAAGCCTCTATTACGCCTTTAGTGGAAACTACTGTTGTGTTAATTTATGCTTTAACTGTTAATGCGGTAATTTTACTACTTTAATAATAGGTATTTATCTATAGTTATTCATAATTGAAAATCACGTACATTTTGACTTAAACAACGGTGTATTTGCATTGAATTTCGATTTAAAACCTTTTAAATAATTTTTTTATAATTGAATATGGAAATATTTTGTATTAATTGAATATTGAAACACTAACGCAACTTGTAACAACGCATACTTATCAAATTTGAAAGAGAAGAAAAACGCTAATCATTTTGTAAAGTGTTGTTAATAACTTATGTATAAAATTTAAGGTAAAAAAAGAGAAACTATCCGGCGCGAACAAATCAGAGGAAGGCGTGCTTGGTGCTGACGTCATACGCAGCGAGTATCGCCTCGTCGCGCCCGCGCCGGCTGTCCAGAGGGAAATCGTTAGTGAATCTACAGTAAGTTAGAAATACTTATTGAGTATTTTAAAGGGGGCCCCTTAAGAATGCAAGTCAGTCCTAGGCATTGCTCCGAGCTACTGGCGCTGAAACGCGGTGAGCTCCCGAATAATGAATCCGTAAAATGCTAAGGTGTTTCGTCTCATATATTTGTCTTTATCTTGGCCGAAAACAAGGCGGAAGTATAAGTAATCAATTAACTTTATTATATATAATTAACAAAGCTTAACAAACCTATAGCCGTATAATTCCAACATCCTAATATTATTAGGTACGTAAAGTATACAGCATTTTTATTCCTCAAAATAATTAATCATTGTCAATTATTTTACCATATTAAATATAGAAACTGGATATCAGAATAAAATCATTTTATATTTTTTCTACAGGTGTCTGCCGCAACGTCTTATCACACCGCACTTATAGTTTTAGCTGCTACCTCAGCCTTCATAATCAGCGTGCTCTGCGTATTAGTTATGTTATACCGAGCTCGGCTGCAAAGGGAACCTCACAAAGCGGAACGGTTCCTTCCCGCAGCTCCACCAGTCTACGTGCTATCCGCTGATGAGAAAGCGGAACTAGCGAGGGTATTACACGCTCCGCCTCAACCGGTACCGCCTAATGATGACCATACAAGAGTGTAAAATATAACATGAGTCCAATGTGACATGGGAAAGAAGTTAATAAATAAACAACAATGTTAAATAAAGTAACTTTACGAATTAAAATATTCAGCTAATTCCCAGTTTTCCAAGAATCAAGTATTTATATAATTACATTTTTAAGATGGTATTATGGCAACTGGCAACATTATAAAAAATTGGCTTGCTAGTATGACAGTACCATCACATTGTAAATTAGTAGGATTATACATAAAATTTTATATATTTAATATAGTTAAAATTGTGATGTTTTCAGAGAGGTCTTACAATAATATTTTATTATGTAAATGTTAGCGTGAGTTGATGGAATAATTGTAATAAGTATAAACTAACAACTTTCATCCAATAATAACGCTAGCTGAAATTTTGTTTTTAAATATCCTTATGCGTTTTATTGGATTAAGGGTACATTAAAGTATTCAATTATTTCACTCTTATATGACAAATCTTTTTACATAAACCAAATTTTTGACAACCGGTACGGTGTCACAAGATATTTTAATAGATAAGAAACGTTCGGATACGTGTTCATGAAAATTTTAAAAGATAAATTAGCTATTGTAATAGGGTCCAACTGGCTAGAATCTCGTGATGTTTTTAAAAATTAAATTAATCTACTTACTTATAACATTGAATAAATTTTAGAATTGACTTGACTTTATAATCTACTGGGCCTTAATAAAATTAACAACAAACTTCTGTTTTAAATATGTCATTATCCTAACGTACACATTATTAAACTGCACAATCGATAATCCACACTCGTAGCAATTTTACACGATTAGAATATATTGTTATTGTTACACATGAGCAATACTTCGAAATGTAAAAGAAATGTCTTCTTCTGAAAAAAGTAACGATTTCTATTTGTCTTAATAATAAGTAATCTTAGTTTTAAAAAAAGCGCAGTGGCGTGCGTCGATCTAAGCGACGAGCGCCCTTATGCACTTTTAGTTCCTTTCGTCGGGATGCGCTCTTTAAAACTGATAGTACTGAATGTTATGTATAATTTATATGCTAAGACACTGAAAGAGCCTATCTCGATATAGAACTAATCTAGTCTCTTATACATTCAATAAATTCTTCAGATTATTTATTTCCTTTTCTCTTTAGTATATACATATTCTTTTAAATTTTACTTGTATTGTTATCATATTTTCATACAAACAATATAATTACACCTATATCAGGATTTTCACTGCTTATTTTTATATATTTTGTGTGTTTTAAGTACATTTGTATTATGTTTTTCAGCATTATATTTATATTTATAAAAAACATTTTGAATTTACACACATGTATTAATTAAATAATGTAATTTTACATACGTTTGTTTTATTATTTTGTTCTTATTGTAAAATGAAATAAAATGAATATAAATTGTTAAAATTATTTTTCACACTTTTTACATTATCCTTATGACTGTATCTTATGATGCTATAGTATTTTGTTTACAAGAAAAGTGATATTCTTTCAGGTAAAATAGTATAGCTTATTAGAAGATTATACTTTGAGATTGAAACTTTTAAAAATCATTAGATTATGAGGAAAATGTAAGTATCTGGCCTTCTGAGATGGATTCTATTTTAGAGAGTAACATAGAAGAGTAAATATATTATCAAGTACTATCCAATCGATTACATTCAAGAGACATTAAGCTTTGTCCTGATTCACTGACTGAATGGTTGATCATAGCCGAGCATAAACTACTGTAAAGCAATATCTTTAAAGTAGACACCTACTAAGGAAAGATTTTTGCAAATTCAACCTCTAAAAGGGTGAAATAGAAATTGAAAATTTATATGGAAGTCCGTTATTTTCTAAGTCCCAAATATGGTCATTCTGGTCATTCTAGCACACTAAAGTCAAACTATGAAAGTGGTATACAACGAGGTCCTATATTAATTTGCCTAATATTTTAAATTAGATAGGTACATTATTTTAATACTTCTTGGTAATATAAACTTTATTTTAACTCTCTTTCATATATATAACTATACACGTTACGTACGTACGCGTTTTCTAAAAATGATTTTCAATATTGTTGGTATTGCTTTTCTGGCAAAAGCATGGAACTGTAAAAAAAATGTGTTTCATACTAATTAATTAATTTGCAACTGAAGAACATCGATTATTTATTTTTCTGTCGTAGCACGGCTATGTATGAATATTAAGTGCAAGTATCTGATTGTTGGCAAAAAATATAGAATCTATGTCTCATAGGTAACTGACAAAAACGTGACGTTACAGTTGACAGTAGTAAGGGCCGGCCCAGATTGGAATTATTACAGAATCAGAATGAATCAGGAAGGCGTACTTGCTTGTTGCGCCGTTTGCAATCTGCAGACACACCGAAGATGTGGTCGGTGTCTTAACGTTTATTATTGTAATATAGAACATCAACGACAAGACTGGAAAAGACATAAAAGTGAATGTGCACCAAAGTTACAAAAACACTCTGTGGGAAAAGATAAAGTTGAACAATCTTCTATAGAAGAAAAAGAATTGAACATAAGAAACGAAGAAGATATTAAAATATCACATAATAGCAAAGAAGAAATACTCCAAGCAGGAAGTGAATTGAGACGATTAAACAAATCTAAAAAGAAAAGTACGATAAAAGAGGGTAGTAACATTGTTGAAGATAATAAAAATAACTCTCAAACTATAGATGCTGTTGCTGGTGCTAAAGGTAATTTTAAAGACAAAAGTGTATTTTCAAGTGTAGTGTATAGTAATAAAGACATTAAGAAAATAAGTGCCATAACTCATGAAGGGTCTTCAGAACAACAAATTTTAAGTGAGAAAGCACAACAACTGAATTCAGTGGACTTTGAATCTGCAAATACGTCTAATTTACTAAAAGAAGTTAATAGAACAGATGTAAAAATGCCTGCTATACCAAGTGAACAGCCTACACAAATAAAAGAATATCCGGAGGCAATTCTTAGAGGGAGTGGAGCACCTTATAGTAATTATTACATGGACACAAGTGATCCTAATTATAACATTTGTCAAAGAGTGATCAGAGATATGACACAATATGGTGTTTGTGTATTGAACAATTTCTTGGGTAAAGAGCGTGGACTTTTAGTGTTGAAAGAAGTTCTAGATATGCATAGATCAGGCATATTCACAGTAAGTAAATTCATATTTTTATTTGATTTTAACAAATTTCCAGTATCATCATTCGACAATTAAAAATAAATAGTATTTAACATGCATATTTATGCATATAAATATCACAACCAAGCTGTCAGCCACTCCATTTTTTTCCATGGGCCATAAAATGTAACATTCTATTTTTCCATTCCTGTGGGAATTTTGAGAAATTCTCTTTTAGAGCTCCCCAATAACGTATGTACGTGTCAAAAGCTGTTTGGCATGTGCCAAATTACAGCTTTGGACACCCAAGTAATTTGGTCTGGTATTGTCTGTTAGTCACTTAGTAACAGAAGAGTTATTGTATTATATAGATAACATACATTTATGTAGGACTTTGGTTCAATAACAGAAAGTACTTTATATCTGTACTATTTAATTATTGTTCAAGAAAAACACATTTTTGGATATTTTTTTTTTTTATTAATTTTATGTTTTATTTAACTTTTTATTTTTATTAAACTAATTAATGAAAATAATAGATATTAGCTGGTTTGTCAAAAGTCAAAATTAATGGTGGATTTTTTTTATTCATCTACTGCTTGTAATATTATTTCTCTTTTAATTTTTCATATTATATCTATATCTCTGGTGTGCCAAAAATGAAAATAAATTTAAACCATGTGGACAAAAAGTAACGAAGCAAAGACCTGAATATTAGGCAATTGAATTGTTGCAACCTCACAGCCGTTACCTAACAGTTGGATTTGACACTGGCTTGGATCAAACTGTTTAAACATTCCTGCACCACTTTATATTTTTATCAATTTCAATATTTTTGTTCTTGTTTATTGTACTGAAATAAAAAATTGTTACATCTAATTGACCAAAACTAGTTTGTGGCAAATAATATAGTTATTATATTTAAAAATGTGTATCTATTAACAGTTTTTAAGGTATGTTATTTTAAAATAAATTCCATTTATTTCTTAAAGAAAATACCTATGTATGTTATAAGATAATAATAATCTTTAATTACAGAGTGTCTTGGTACTAAGTTCACATGCCTACCCTGCTCAGTATGAAGCTGCAAAAAAAATTGTCATATATTATACATGTTATATCTTAAAGCAGAGTTTCTGAAAGTGGGGTACGCGTACTGCTAGGGGTACAGTGTAGAGTCATGGGGGGTACGCGTTAAAGGTTAAAGACGACGGCTCAATTGCATGGTACGTAGGAGTTGTTCGAACCTAGATGCTTAATCTCCAGTCGCGCTTGCGACCGCTCCACTAACAAGACAATTAAATAAAACCTTATTCATTCCATATAATTTTTTTATTAAATGGCTATCAATAGTCTGTTCTGGGGAAACTAAAGTGTGTTTCGATATAGATATACCCTGAAGTGGTAATCAAATCGTAACATTCTCGTGTAGTGAAACTACACACACTAAACAACTACGCCAATACACCTAACTAAACACATGAATATATTTAATATATTAATAGCCCTGTTGACGCGTAAAGTAAGTGTTGTCTTAGCAACGTGTATTTCAGTTTATAGAAGTGTATGTAAACATTGTGTGTGTGTAATCTTTTTTTAAATTAATTTAATGTATTTGTAATATATTCTCTTTTTTCGTAAATAGGCTCTAAAGTCTTTCCTTTCTTATAACGAGCTTATCACGTACACTAGATAGAAACTAAAAACAACAGCTTTACGTTTTTCCCGCATAGCAGGATATTCGAATATAATCGATTTTAAAGAATCTCCATTGTCTACTAGTATTAATGTATAAACTTCATATGATAAAATACATTTATTTACAATAATCTTCAGGCAGGTCAGCTTGTATCAAATCCAGGCAGTACGGAAGCGCAGACGATACGCAGCGACCGCATCACGTGGATCGACGGGAAAGAGGCACAGTGTTTCCATATTGGACAACTTATTAGTCAAGTATGTATTAATTAAATAATTGCATTTGAACACCGCTTATTAGCTGTATCACATATCACCTGTATCAATGTAAGCAAACCTTTCAACATTAATTTAACTCGTCCGATTTGCTTGAAAAATTTGGTCATGGGTCCGAAATCAAATAACATGTTTTCATAGAATAAAGTAATGCCAGTGACTTAAGGACCTAGGTCACCAATACAAAGAACAAATAGTTATAAACGTGTTTTAAAACAATTATAATTAATAAATGTTATTTATATTATATAATTAGTTATAGTTTATTTTGTTAACATTTTTTAAAGTGTTATTCCCACACTTAGGAAATTGAAAAAGACATATTTAGAAAACGTATAAAAATTTGAACGCAGCGGGATTTGAACCCGCGCCTCTTGAAAACCGTTCAAGCGCTCTGACCGCTAAGCCATGCGTCCCACCTCCAGTTACGTTGAAATTCTTATACGCTTATTACAACTTATATTTGTTGTATTTCGACGACGTTGAATTTCAACGTAGCTGGAGGTGGGACGCACGGCTTAGCGGTCAGAGTGCTTGAACGGTTTTCAAGAGGCGCGGGTTCAAATCCCGCTGCGTTCAAATTTTTATACGTTTTCTAAATATGTCTTTTGCAGTTATAGTTTAATTTATAATTGAATGTTAGACAAGTTATCTAATAATAGACCACTTTATTCGCTAAAACATATTTTTAGAAAGCGTATAAAAAATTGAACGCACCGGAATTCAAACCCGCGCCTCTTGGAAACCGTCCAAGTTTTTAACGGTTTCTAAATATATGTTTTTTCAATTAACTAAATGTGTGATTAATACTTTAAAAAAGGTTGAAAACACTTTATTCACTTTTATCCAATGGTTCAAAAACGTAAATATCAATATTCTATAGAATATGGTTTGTAGGAAACCTTAAATAATTGTGATAAATTTATTTATCTATCCTTTCTTACATACAGTTCAAAAATCAAATATGTATGTGTAAAATATGTATGTGTAGGTGGGCTTGACGCTAAAAAGAACTTGAACTTGTAGATTTACAGAATATATTTCTGTAAATCTACCACTGACAAACATATAATTTAAAAAAAAATCAATAGATATTATATACATAAAAGAATTGGTAAATACATAATACCTACTAAAAGTAAACCTGATAGATTAATACTGATATAATTAGGATACAAAATATAATGATATTGCATGTATGTATGTATATATCGAAATATCACACATATGTGCACGAATAGAATGTTATGTGAGTATGTACGTCAAGAACGCAGTCGCCACCAAACGTAATTTAACAAAAAACTAGTGACCTTAACTGACGGCCTTTTTGTTACACAATGAAATTTCTGAAAAAATTTACACTAATTGGGAGAAAAATGTAGGCTACGTTCATCCCAAGACCAACAAGTATCTCTATATAAAATATCATCACAATCGGTTTAGCGGTTTGGCCTTGATGACGTCACACAACACAGACGAACAGTTACTTTCGCATTTATAACATTAGTGTGGATGGGCCAAAAGTAAAAAGCTGGTAGAATAATAAAATATTTATTAGATTTTTCTCTTATTAGACTATTCTTCGTAAAAGATATGATCAAATGCTAAGTTACTAGCTAACTGTATCACTAATGAGAAACCATATGGTGAATAACTGGTTCTATTCAATATGTGAGTATTTAACTGTAAATCATTGGAAGTATCGATGTCATTAATTCGACAGGCCTCTTGCGAATCCGGCATAATTTTCTAATGATATTAACGCCTTAGAAAATGTCGTCGTCTGTTTGACATACAGCTTTGGTATATAAATATTAAATAACTATACATATAATATTTACAATACCTCACTGTTTTAAGATAATATAACTAAAACTTTATAAATATAATATCGGGGGAATGATAATATTTAAATTATTTTCATTTCTCCGCTCTGGTGACAAGACAAAGCGTGGCGTTGAGTCCGCCACTCATCACGCAATGCCTCGGATTTGGGGGGAATGTGGGAAACGCAATGTCTTGACCACTAGGTTTTCGCTGACTATCCCGCTATCCGCGGAAATGGGAGGAGCTATAAAAATTATATTAATATTTGCTAGGTTTTAAAAGCTGTAAAATACAAAAGCTGATTAATTTGTTTTAATGTTTATTTTGTTATTTACATCATTATAAAAGTAGTTACTTGTTTAATACATATTAGTTTAAAAAGAAACTACGAGCTAAATCCTCAACATTATTAAATATAATCGTTATCCTTGGTTATCCTGCCAAGGGCATTAGCTGCTTGCTATGAAAATGTTATATTGTCGTCGCTCCCGGTCACATTTAAGTAAATCAAAACGAAGAATTGGTAAGAAGTCAATGCAAATAACTTTGCAATATTCTTATATTGATTGAGACGCAAGTGAACCTATAACAAAACCTTGATAAAAAAAACTTTCTCTAGTAGCAAAAAAAATATGCTAAAGCAAAACTGTTTTTTCATGTAGTTATAGTATAAGTTATATTAAATTCAATTGGCACTCAATTTAGTTATTGTTTAAACCGCACAAACGATTACAGTCTCATAACAGCTGATTACAATAGTTGATTGTACAAAGATATAGCCTCGCCATTGAAGGATTTTAATTGTCCGTTTAGAATAGTTACCAACGACATCACACCGTAAACGTTAGTATTGTTAAAATTTTATTGATTAAGATATCTTAATCAATAAAATTTTAATAAAATTTAATTTATTTAATATACTAATATTATTTAAGTTAAAGTTGGAGTTGAACGCACATGGATGAAGGGTAAAATTGAAAAATTTAAAAGGGGTCTGAAACTTTAACTTAAATATTATATATTAACTTAAGAGCTTCTACTATAATGAAAATGGATTTCAAAAGAAACTAAAAATAAGTGGTGAACAAAACAAACGGTATAAGTATCGATAAAACGAAAGACTTCTGTAATTCACGTGTGCCAGTTATATTCATATATTTACTATTTTCGCATTAGATTATACAATTCTAAAACAAGTAGGTTTTCTCTTTAACGAGAGGCAAACGTGACTGTCATCACACCATTTGTTGTAACAAAACCAAGCATAGGGCATTGTTAGGGACTCATCAGCGGTATGATTGTAGCTAACTAGTGTGAATAGTTGAACCATTTATAATATTATGTATTGTTATTGTGATATAGACGTATGACTGAAATCAGTTTTTAAATTTACTATATATGTATTAGTTTTAAAAGGAAAAACATCGAATGTAATGGCCTTGCTTCAGTAATTTAATTATAATACATAATTGCTTTAAAATTCACTAGAAATCATTTGTCCCCGTTGCCTCATTGACCCTTATCTTTGGCCTATTTACGAGCCCTTCGTATACCGTAGCATCTATTAACGTTTTTGTAAAATTTTTGTAATAATTGATCAATGTCTTCACTAAAAATCCATACAAGCACAGATTTTAAATAATTACTACAGTACACCTATTTAAATAATTACTAATTACTACAGCTTACTTGAAATAATTTGAGTTTTTTACATCATTGCGGGAATTATGTGAATATTTTCGCTATTGGAACATTGTTTTAGAGATCTAGCCTAGTCTTTAAATATTTTAGATATTATTAATTTATTAATAATTTCCAGGTTGACAGTATAGTCTTAACAGCCAACAAGATGGCCAACAACGGCAGGATGGGCAACTATATCATCAACGGGAGGACGAAGGTATATTTTTTAATTCTTAGAACTTTATTACTTAAAGTAATGAAAATACGACTTACAAGTAAAGTATAAATTAATGAAAATACGTAATATGAAATTAAAAACACCTCGCATCACCCCGCTTACTGCTCATTACGCGTGAAGGTATAAAATGATATTTGCGTGCGTCAACCGTAAAAGATTATATATATATATATATATATATATATATATATATATATATATATATATCCGGTACAATATTTTCTTGATTTATTGAACATCTAAAGAAAAGCCATCATCATAAGTATTATTATTATATTTATTTATAAAGAAATAAAGAAACGGAATGTATAGACGCACTAAATACGGAAGATGTGTAAATCCATAAAAAACATTTAATTAATTTAAGTAATTTTTTGACATTGCTTCGTACATACCAATTGTATGATGTGACTTAATTACCAAGCTCTAGTACGAAATAGACGATTAAGTATTTAATACTTTTCACTCTGAAGTAGCTGTCTTTAGCATAGTTATAATATAGTTAAAATGTTATAAAAAAATTGAGAACATTGACATTTTTCTATTACAATTTGGCAACGTACCTACCTTCAATTTACGTTACGGTCTACCTTCAATTCATGTAACGTAATATGGCGTAAGATTTACAAAATCTTATGGACAGGAACGACGCGCGATCATCAAAAGAAGGTCCTATTCGGACATTTTGGACTCTATGGTTCCATAATAAAAATACTGAATTTCTTACAAGGTGAATATTGAAATATCGTCCATTTGTATAGTGGCGTTATCATGCATACGGTCGCACGCGTCAAATTGGAGATCCACTTATTTCGCTTTCATATTGTAACTAAAGAAATAGTGAAGCGACGTTTGCGGGATTTTAATTGTCATCATAAACATTTTTGACTCGGTATAGAAAGTTTCTTACGATACTCGTAATTCACTATTGTTGTGCTTGTAGTGTTATATTTGTCAGGCGTTTGTAAATATAAAAATAAAAGAATATAAGACAGCTTTCTCGTACAGATGTATCGAAAAATACACTTTAAAAAAATATTGATTTCATGAAAAAAAAAGACACTTTCAAAAATCCCTGAATATACAGATATGGTTTCGCTTTTTGACTTATATAAACAAGTTTGTAAAAAAATAAAAAAGAAATTTTACATAAAAGTTACGACGCATAATCTAGACGTAGCAAATTTACACTCTTAAGCCGACGATATATTTTTTATGAATTAGACAAAAGCTTGTTAATAAATAACAGCCAAAAATAATATTTTTTTGTAAGCTAAGTAATATAAAGATTGGAAATGCTCCGGCATTAAATATTACATTTTATTAAAGATAGTGTAATTTTATCTGGCCGGATGTATTTTGAAAAAAAATATATATTATTTAGAAAACTCACACACTTATATATTAGTCCATGCTATAAAGTGGATACCGGTTTTCTTAAAAATCGTATCGGTATCGTTAAAAACACGTAATGAATAACACTGTGCGATCCAAGAATTCACAAATTCGCGATTGACTCCATGGATGCCTAATGTAAAAACTTTGTTATAAAATATATTCTATTATTTCTTTTTGAATGTAACGACATTAATATTTCAAATTATTGAACAATATTCGGTAAAATCTGGACAAACGGAAATATTTATCTTAGCGAATGTTACAAAGCCAGCTGTCATCTGTTTTTGTAACTGTATGTGTACAATAGGGACGGCGGCAGCGTTTGCAATACGTCAACTATGACGTGGAGGCCGATTATTCGATTGTTGTAAATATTAACGGTATTTAATTATATTAATGTACGTTAAAATAACTTTGTAATCGAGATTGCTTAAAATTGTTTTATTTTTCGATTATTCATTTGTTTTATTTTTCGATTATAATCTGTAATGCAAAACTATATATAAAGAATTGAATTTATTTTAGAAAGTTGTGTTGTTTATAATGTATAAAAGTCGTGTTTTTATCATAAAACCCAAAAAACAATACAAAAGTCAATAGAAAGGTTATCATCCTAGCGCAGGCCGAAATGGATGAAATGTCTCCTAGAATTTTACTACTGGCTGTGTGCGGTAGTGTCAAACATTGATAAATAATAATAACATAACTCACAATGCGAATGCTATTTATGTACACTACGCATTAATTAGACTGTGTAAAAATAAATCGCGACGTTTTATTTTTAAATAGAATAATTATTTGTTATTCTTTTTTATTAAGATGGCATTATAAAATGTATGTCATATAATGATTCTTACAACATATTGTTTTGAAAACAATTAGTGATACTATTGTCACCTCGAACGTGCAGGACAAACGGGCGGACAACGCACTACATCAATGAACTTGGCTAATTGAATATGAATAGTTGATAAATCTCCATCTGCTCTAAAGATTGTTGTAAAAGGATATAAGGCCGGTTTTTAATATTGATTAAAATAACTTCTTAAGTCATCGTCGTAAAAGAGAAGTTTTGATATTAAAAAGAAATACTTAATACTTAACAACGAATCTACGAGGATGTAGAAAGGCGACAACACATACTTAACATACTTTAAAAACATAAGCGAAACTCAGATCATTTTCTTTATTGATTTATATCCATTATTTTATTTCACCCTTTTGTTTAACAATTATGCAGGCATCATCACCGAACAAAAAAATAAAAAACAGTGTAGGTACTAGACAACAGCGAAAAGTCAAAACCCACGCGTCTGCCTAAAAATAGAATGGCGCCGTGCGCCTGGCGAAATCGGCGTACGTAGCCAAAAATTGTATTCGTATATCGTTATCAGTGGCGAATATCGCTTGGAATCGTAGATAAGAGGCGAGCGGCGCGCATGCGCAGTGCGCGCGGCGGCGTACGTGATCGGCGGCAGGCGCGCGGGCGTGTAGCGGGCGAGGGGGCAGGGGAGCGGGTAAACACTGGCGTCGGAACGCGCCCCGTGTTTACAAACGCTACGAACTACGAGGCGTCACTACACAGGGGGATGCTTGTAAAGCTGAATTTAAATATATTCACATTTTTCTTGAATTAAATTCTGTAATATCATTTGGGTTTGGTGTTGTTTTGTATTTATTTATTTATTTGATATTTGTATAGGAGCTTTGAAAATACTAGTTTGATACCTTTTACTCGCACAGCAAGGTAAGCTAGTTATTGTATGAAAAAATAAAACACAAGAACTGCTCTCGTCTCTTATTGTCATTAACATAAAGCGCCATTTAAATATTCAGGAAATCCCCGTTCTATTTTAGTTCGACTTTAAGTTTCTCATGGAATCATAATTATCCAAACACAACTAGCTACCTACACATTAACGAGAGTTGTGCTTTTCTTGAACGTATGCCAAAAAAAAAACAAAGATTAAAAAACACAATTTTTAACATGCAACAACACACTTACTAGTATTCATTGGGCTCATGCTAACTTCTTTGAAAACATGTAACAATATCAAAAGAAAAACTAAAAGGTAAAATTTGTAAATAATCGTATGTTTCTATTATTTGTGTACCATTAAATATAACAATAAATATTATTTTTCTCTTGAAGTAAATCCGTTGTTATTAGTTACCTGAAAGTGCTTTAAGTGATAAGTTCGCCATTTCTAAGTGTTTTTGTATTAAAATATTACCGGTGACGTAAATATAACATCAAAAATCTTGACAAACAGCTAGCACATAAAGGATACAAGACGCTTGAACATGTTAAACATGAGACTTGAATTAAAATAGTATCACTATAAAAACGTTTTTATTTTAATGCATTTTAAGGTCTTTATGAGTTATAGTTCTAAGTATTATTTCTATACACATAAGAAACTCAAAGTGTCTAAACATTTTTCACAATAGTCTACCAAATATTTTATTTTACATCGTTATAAAGAATGATGACTATGGACCATGACACATTTGTATAGCAATGCAGGTAGCATATCTAGAAAACGCCCTCGATATTTTGATAAACAAAACAGTTTGCGTTCTTCATTCACATATTCAAACCAGGTTAAAATACATCTGTGTTCTAATTTCACAGAGCTCTTCTTATACCTTTTTGAACATTACTTCTTAAACCTTTTTTCTTTTTATCTTATTGTAAGAATAGATTTCGAAATGGTAATTGTTCGTGTCTATATCCTCTAAACCAGAGTTTCCCAACCTTTTATTGAGGCTGCCCTATAAATAATATTTTCATGGCCAGGCGGGCAATGAGAATGATAATATTTTTGTTTCATGTTATATGGACACAGACACTTTACTCTTTCATTGGGGGCACGCCCCCCCTGATTTAGAACTTTTGCTCTAAACCTGTCCATTAAAATCTTCCGTTATAGAACGTAAAATGTAAATTTTATTTAATAAAACACAGCTATGGTGAAAAGCTAAATGTGAATATACAATCTATTTTAGTATGATAACCATGTGCGACTTACATTAAATAATTGTTTATAGGTAAATTTTAAGAAAACATTATTTTGTTTATGTTTTTCATAAAATATATGCTTTACTTAATGAAATAATAACCTAATAAAAATGCACGCGTAAGTTGATGATCAATCAAACAAAAAGTTAAAAGTTAGATACAAATTGCAAACTCGGTTATCAGAAAACTCCACACAGTTTCAAAACAGTACGCGCTCGCTATAACTCTCTTGTACAAGCACTAAGTGCACGTGCCACTAAATACGGAAACGCATATTGCACTGGCCGAGTGCATCTCACTCAAGGCGTGACACATGACCGTGAAGGACGTATAAATTACTTTTATATATTAATTTAACCTTATACCATACACTATAAGGTATACTTTACTTTGAATATTTACTTTACATTTAACAAATGGAACAGCTGTATGTATGAACCTTTTGTTGATAAGAATAGGGTTCATTTTTCAATAAACAATATGTTTTGCGGTTACTAACATGTAACGTCACCGCTAGATGCAGATTTGTTTGTTTATTTATATAAGTAAGTAAATAACAAGTGAGAGTTTAAATTTAGCGTCGTTTATTTGGTGTAGCAAAACAAAGGTAACCATATATATATATATATATTTTTGTAATTTATTGTCGATATGAAAATCAGTTTTAGAAAACATATAAGAATTTGAACACACTTGGTCGGTTTCGTCTGCAGGTTTTTCTTATCCTAAGTGTGTTAATAGCACTTAAAAAAAATATTAAAAACTAGTAAGTGCCCGCTACTTCGTTTGCGTGGACTTAATGATAATTCCCACCAACTTTTGATAAGGTGCAATTTGCTTATATACTATAACTGGTCTATTATGATTTTAAATAAGGTGTTCTACTCTCGAAAATTAATTATAGCCTATGTCCTGTCTTAGCTTGAAAGTTATGCAACATTTTTATATTAGGTTTCATTCAAATCCATCCAGTAGTTCCGAAAATGTGCGCTTACAAAAATTCTGTCTAGTGTTTTCTTATAGTACAGACTATTGCCGATGTATTACGTCATTTTGAAAATATTTTGTTATAGCATATTGCAGGTAAAATATTTGTACTATCAAGAGTGTTTAATTGAGATTGTGTTTTATGACGAATCGATTGGTCTAGATATATTTGTAATCTAAGAATGCAACAATCGTGTTATTTACTTTTTTTGTGTTTTTAAATGACAAAGAAAATAATGAATTACCTATTTTAATAACTGACAAAAAAGCTTAAAAATTAAGTTTATATCTCGATGAGATCTTGAGTTAATTACGTCTTCGCACAGAAAGAGCTTACGTAAACCAGGTGACCAGATAAACAATACACCTGCAAATAGCACATGTTGGTTCGCAACTACGGGTACTTGGCATTGACCGGGGACCGATCACTGTTCTTGCCTAAGATAATACTTTTATATTTATTAGTAATTTAATTAATTAAAAGTAATATGGTTTTAATGTTGAAAAAGAAAAACATTCACTGCTCTATAATTTTGACAGATATGTATGCCATATAACGTTGTTTGTGGCTACATAAACACGATAGTTGTAGGTAGAAATTAGTGCAGTAGTGAGATCTTTTCAAATTTGGCATAGTATACAGAGGAGCTCGACAAATGGGGATGAGCGTTAATACGCCTTTGAAAAGAACCTCTTAAGCCTACACTTGGATCGTAAGTGCTCTGAGCTCCTCGACCTGCAACGCGATTGGCCCAGAGTTCCCTCTGTGAATCCATTATTTAGATGCTTTTTAATAGTTTTATCACCTAGAAATTTCTGAAAAGTCTAAAAGTACAAAATATATATATTATATTAATAAAAAGCTATCGTGGCACAGTGGGACAGCGTCTGTAAACTGACTGTAAACGCGATTGGTTGTGGGTTCGATTCCCATTCGAGAGAATGATTATATTTAAAATATTTTCATTCAATAGGTTTTATCGGACAACCATTGTGCGGGAAAAACCGTGAAACTGTTAAAAATATAAACAAATAAATAAGGAAAATGTCACCTTAAACACTCAAAGTAAATAGAATTACTAAATATGTACCAAGCAAATACGTCCTCGCAACACATTGAAGCTAGTTTCACTCAAGGGAAATTCCCAGTGTTAAAGGCAAAAGACAGGAAATTTTTTAACATCTAAAATCATCTAACAAAAATCTTATTCAGCTAAATATCTTATAAGCCTTATACATTTAAGTATATTAATATTCTATGCAAATAACCAATACAGTGCATTTTCCTGCGAGTGGTCATAGTTAATTTAATTAAACATATTTTAAAAATACGGATAATGGTAAAAACAATTCTGCATAAATAATTAATTAAAAAAAAAACAAAACGTCATAATTTGTTAATTATATTAAATAATGAACAGTTAAAATGTTTTATGTATTTTCTGAGTGAATGTACTTTAAAAAGAGAGACAGTGCCAAAGAAAATAAAAATTGCATCACTAGTATAATTTCTTAATAATATAATTGTAATTGCTTTATAATATTCCTAATTCAGTGAATGATTATATTTAAAATGTTTTAATTTCTCCGCTGCGATGGGTTCCGCCACTCAACACGCAATGTCTCGATTTCGGGTAGATCTTGATTCATTTAGACTTTTTTACTTCTATTAAGGTGTGACAATTTCTATCCGTAAATTTAGATATAAAATAAAGCCACGATACTAAAAATTACTACCTACAATTTTGTTTGAACTAATAGATATTCGCGACGTTTGGTGAAAGAGGCCCGTAATCTTCTACGTGCTCAATTCATTAACATTCCAACCGCAAGAGTTCTCGTTTATATAGCAAATATTGAATTACATATCTATTTTGTTATCTATAATGCCCACATATTTTATACAATACATTGATTATTTATTTATTACAGACTAGCTGATGCCCGTAACTTGGTTTGCGTGCCCTTGATGATATACGACTTCTTCTTGATAAACATTGAATTTATTACAGAGAAAAAAAATTAAAAGGATATAAATTGTCCATTGCGTTTACAGCCACAACGCCACGATGGCCGTAAAGTTGAATGAGTTTTATTTGTTAAAGAAAACTGCCCACCATACTGAGTACTAATGCGGCATTTACTTATTACTTACAGCTTAGCTGATCTGTTATGGTCATCATCAATTGTTCTCTGATCTTTAATGATACCATCTTGTCTTAAGTTTTAACTTTTGTAATAATTTAACCTTATTTTGATTTATTGTTCCAGGCCATGGTGGCGTGTTACCCGGGCTCGGGCAGTCACTACGTAAAGCACGTCGACAATCCCAACAAGGATGGACGCTGTATCACCGCCATATACTATTTGAATCTCAACTGGGACGTCAAGAGGTGCGGCGGATTGCTCAGGTATTTAATTTTTTTAATTTTTTTTTTAGTTAATCTAGGATACTCAATGCAGCTTTAATATAACCAGCTTGAATAATTCTGATATATAACGAGTGTGTCTGATACGCAATTAGCAATTGTTGAGCCTCGAATCGGGGTTACTCTTTGCACAATAAGAATTTCAATAAAGAATATTAATTAATATATATTATGTATTAAATATCTTACTAAGATTACAATATTACTTAATAAAAATTAAATATACCTTATTGAAAAATTATGTTATGTAATAAATGGATTACAAACTTTAATATAATAAAAACTTTTGAATGTTACAGGGTGTTCCCAGAAGGCACAAATCAAGTGGCCGATATAGCTCCTATTTTCGATAGAATGCTCTTCTTTTGGTCGGACAGGAGAAATCCTCACGAGGTTCAGCCGGCATACGAGACTAGGTACATGCTAATATTATTTATTAGCTAATATAAAAAATCATGAATCTGAAAATAAAATAACTTTTAAATACTTTTCATGACAACTCTTGGTAACAACATGTAATTTATCAATAAATTGTCTTTCAAACTATTACAGATATGCTATCACGCTATGGTATTTTGATGCTCAAGAACGAGAAGAGGCAGTTAGAAAATTCAGTAAGTATTTTTTAAATTATTTTTTGAGGAATATATTTAAAATATTTACAGTTTCTTGACACAATTTGGTTCTCTCTGACAACTAAATAGCGTGAAAAAAAGAAATTGGGTATTATTTAGCTAACTTATTATACGTACTGGCTTTGTTTACAAAACTTGAAAACATATCAAATGAACAAACGCTGTCCCACTGCACCACGATGGCCAATACTTCTAATATATTATAATATTTATGCACTGAAAAAGACTGTCCCAGATAAAATAATATCTTGTATGACTAAAAAATAAATTACAAATAACAATATTTTTTTGTTCATTAAATATCTTAAAATTAACTCGTTTTTCAACAGAACGCGGCCAACCGTCGTCGAGCAAGTGATGCGCGCGCGAGTCGCTAGCGCCTAGCGATACTATTACATATTGTTTAAGATAGTAGAAAATTAGTTCTTGCATATGTTTTTGATAACAAGAATACTATTACAATAAATTATTGTAATAATAAAAATTAAATTGTTTGCTTAATTTTAAATTTATTATATCAGAATCATTTCCTCTCTATACATTATTGTACGTTACGAAGACATATGTGAGAACTATGTAATATTAAATTTAACGAATATTGAAAAAAGAACATGATTTTAAAAATAAAAATAATATATTTTGACGATTTCTGATTCAGAATTATAAATAAAAGTTTGAAAATTCCATCTGGGCCGGTTGTGTGCGACCGCAATGGCTTGTGATTAGGTGAAAAACTGACCTTGCATACAAATATATATGTATGTATATCAATGTCCTTGTGACAAAGAGTCATAGTGTAAGAATATAACTGTTTTTTTACTATATTTGTGCTATTTTATAAGTATTGTTTGTTAATACAGCCTATATATAATATATTCTAAGTTGAGCCACTTTGCTGATGTTTATTTTGTTAACGTCATATATTTTGTTTCCTATTATTTCTTTTAAAAAATCTTTTTCTTTTTTTTTGAATAAATAAATAATTCTCTTTGCATATATACATATGTATAGTAAAAAAAACTATCAATTTTTTTTTCTTCTGTTAGAATGATATGAAAGCTTCTATAATCAGCAATCAGGGTGGCGTAAAACTTAAGACTGAAACTTTCAATTCAAATATCTAGACAAGATTTTCAATGTATAGATGTGTATTTATTGTTATATTTATTTTTTTCCTTGTAAATAACAGATGATAAACTAACTCAATATACTATGCTAAGGCTCAAAGCCAGTATTCGCCTAGAATAAATACTTACTAATGAAATTTAGTTCAATATCACGAGACTACTTTATATAATGTAAAGCGGCTCGTTAATTTTCTCATAATCAATAGATTATTTTGATTGTTGAGGAATTGAGTGATGGATTTACCATTGCGTTTATATGTCACAAATGCATGATATCAGCCATTCTACAAAAAAGTTTGTATAATTTCTTGTATTGGATATATTTAGAATGTTATGTTTGAAAATTGTCAAGACATATATGTTAGACCAGAGGTGAGCAACCCGCGGCCCGCTTAATAATTTGATGCGGACCGCCCAGCGTTTGTTTATATTTTTTATATTAGAACACTCTACACATCCCGTTAATATATTAAATTCTACCAAATTAATGCGATTGTTGCACATGCTATATGATTGCTAAGCACATATTGGTTTTTTATTCTTTGCTTAATTTTTATTTACTGTTATTAAGAAGTGCGATTTGAACCGCCAAAAAAATTCTAAATTCTTTCTAACTCTTATCTAACGTATTTTTATATTTTGTTTAATATAAAAAAAAATTGTAAAACAACAAAATTATTAAAAGCTGAGTTTAATATTGCAGCAAATGTTCTAAAATAATTTCATGTGTTTAATAAAAATAATTATTTACCTGTCTTTATGTGTGCGAAGATATAGTATTGAATTTTATACATAGTTATGTTAAGACATTACTTCTAATTTAGTTCTATTTTTAAGTCGGCTTTGTCATAAAGCTTTTTTATTTTGTGATTTTATAGCTTGTTATGAACATTGTGAATTATAGTGTTGTCCCCCGATAATGTTTATTTATTATCCTAACGAATTAACGTTGTTAAGTCATAAAATAAGAGACAGGACAAACCTGGTATTAAATTTTACTTTTTACATATGGTCTTTTATTTATTTCCGCCTTTTTCTGTTTTATATTTAGCATATTTTGAATTAATTGTTAGTTTAAGTTAACAGCTTCTGGTTTATTTATCCTGCATAGTGAAAAGGAGAAAACCTACTGTCACTCCGCTCTCCGCCATCTTTAGCAAGACTAATTAAACTGCTTAATATTTGTGAATTTATTAGTCAAACTAGCGGCGTAAAAACTACACGACTAAATTATTTCGTCCGCTCGCTTTTTCTCTTATATCACAAACTTTGTTCAACTTGTAATTTTTTTATAACCAGTTGACATAAAATAAACAATAAAATATTTTCGTTTTTCCACGAATGTTTTTCAAGTTCCCAAGTATGTGACTAACATTTAAAAAACGTAGCTGACAGGATAATGGGCAAATATTAAAAAAACAAAGTCACCAAGACTTATAAATGTCATTTACATAATTTTTTGATACATATATATTTTTACATTTTATACTATTTATTTTTGATATTACTATACTTTATAAATGAATTTTTCTAACAGTAAATTAAGCAGCTCAGATGTACCTTGGTGTCCGGAAAGTGATCTTAGCCGCTTTCAACAGAGGACAAGTTATGAAGTAATATTTCTCATTTAGTTAGACAATGTGCAGTGTTGGGTTCCACAAATTATTTTACACACACAGTGACTTGAGCTTGTAGTCTTGTAGATATGGAATATATATGAAGATAATCGATCTTAATGATATTAAAAAACTGCCATGTCTTTATTTGACTTTTCTATATAAGTAATTATAATGAATCGATATCGAATAATTGTCGATTATTTTTTTGCTTTTTCTGGTATGTAAATGTTAGAAGTTAAGCAAGTTTATTGTAAACTATTTTATTATAGTACTACATTTTTTTTTTGTTTTTTAACGTGGGGAAATCTTATACAGATACCCGCCCGATTGGGGACTCGGACGCGGTTATGTGGGACTCCGGACCGGCAGATATGGGCCGTCCGTTTACCCACTAAACCCTCACGGTGCTCCTCCTCCACCGCCACTGGCCAGGGCCACGGGGACTACAATCTTCCGTGGCCCTGGCGGATTATAGTACAACCTTGAGATAATTAATGTGCAATAGAGCCAAATATCCGGACCGTACGACGGTTGCAAGCCGAGGTTCGACTCCCGGAGCGGACGCTTTTGCACCCGACGACTAGCTAGCGTCGTTACAGTGACACCCCACCCCACCGAAGCTGCTGCTCGAAAAAGCTAAATTATAATTCATTTTGAATTCGAAATTCATAGAAATTCGCCATAATTGAAATGGTATCTAATTGTATAAGAACTTATTAACAACATTTAAGTATTTCTAGGAAGAAAAGAAAATGGATAAAGATCCAACCAGGTACATAGAATCTGTAAATTTAAGATTTCCGCAATTTTGTTAGTGTTGCCACAAAATAACTTTTCTTAAATCTTTTAATAGGCTGCCGCTTTTTAAAGTGTGTTTATTTGTTGCCGTACTGGAGGATACCATAACGCAACTGAAAGTTCTAGGTATTTATATTGTGAAGTTTAATTGTTCTGATAGTACTAGATACTAGAAAATAAGAAGTCAGCCGTAATAGCGTTGCAAAATTATCTAATAGTTACCTTACCCATGATAATCCAAAATCAGAATAAAAACAATTATATTGTGAAAAACACTTTATTAGCCATCTATTCTTTTAATTGTTAAAGTTTGTCTATATATAAGCTATAACTATATATATTCGAAGAGCGGAAATTATTTATTGTTATAAGTTTGCCATATTTACCAGCTGTAGAGACACTTGGCTCTCCACTTAATGCACCTTTCAGAAATATTGCTTATTGTTTGGCCAATTCACGCCCCGCTTTTTCCGATCCGTAACAGACTGGGGAAGTGAAAATAGTTTTCATATAAACATTTTCCGCGTCTCGAACATCGAACTCACAGCTGATAGTTAGGTACGTTGCTCACATTCCTTGCAAAGCGTAATCTATCGCGATAACCAATTAAGTCAGTTGTAAATCAACTAATAATCGTGACGAATTGTTATTTAAGTATTAGAGAAAATTACAAATATAATGTTTTTAGAGAAGTTAATACTTTTTGGTATCACATTTATATTTGTGATGAGGCTATATAAAGCTTTTTAAAAAACGAATTCATGTAATTTATTAATTTTAAACAAAAAAAACACTTATTTGAAAAATAAACTTGTTCTGGTCATCTAAAGTTGAGTAAAGTAATATATTTTAGACGAATGTAATTCTAAAATGAGCCTAACTAGGGCGATGACAGAGATGACGACATTACTTGCTCACAAGTATGGAATTGAAGAACAAGCTATTGTAGACGAGTTAAATGAT
Organism: Podotricha telesiphe; assembly: GCA_038994665.1. NCBI lineage: Eukaryota > Metazoa > Arthropoda > Insecta > Lepidoptera > Nymphalidae > Podotricha > Podotricha telesiphe. The sequence continues at coordinate 402,397 of JAOYRR010000307.1, read as the reverse complement.
ATCGATCCCAAAAAATTGTACTCCATGGAATACATACTCAAGAAACTGCAGCGGGACAGGTAATAAAACAAAATACTCGCATAAATACGCGTACAATTTCTATGATGAAAATGATCTAGACACAATTGTGGCCATCTAGCCATATTTTATAGCTAAATGGATTGAAAAAATTATACTAATGCAATTGTGCAAATGTAGAAACTCGTATTGGTTGCACGTGTCACCCAAGTGTTGCAACCCCAGATATGTAGGTAATAACTACTAACATGTACCTACGCAAACCATTGCTTTCCCCACTTCCTGCCTATCGTGTCTACTTGGATAAAAATAATCTTAAGACGAATTAATCCAACGGCGTTCTTTGTCTAACTAGATTAGTAAAACGCCGTAGTATTGCAACATATTTATATTATATTATACTTTCATAGACACATTTAAATAGCAAGCAGTGTCTGGCATTTTTGCTTGTACTATTTAGTTACTCTTATTTCTATATTAATTATAGATTTCATTCTAAATTGAAATAAATATAGACGAGACGCGGATGAATGTAGTTTTTTTTATTGTGGTTGAATTTTTGTATTTATTAACTTATTGAAATAAACACTAAATGTTCAGGGAATTTTACCAAAATACAATATTCAAAACTGCATTTAAATCTGTTAAGCAGTTTTTGAGATTAGCGTGCACAAACGCACAGACAAACCGATGAACAGACAAACAGAAAATAAAATAAAAAATCACTGTTTGGGTTCTATTATATTGATAAATGCCCAAATATATATATTTTTTTTGTATATATCCGGATATAATATATATATATATATATATATATATATATATATATATATTTTATATATATAGATGTTTTTACTTACTAGCAGCTTACGCAGCTATGTATGTTAAGAACTTCTCTGATATCCCAGTTTAGAGATGTAGATTGTGTAAATACTCAAAATAAAAATTACAGACATTTAGTGGACCAGGTGCTCCAAGAAACATATTTAAATCTTTCAATAGAACGCAGGTTCGAGACTCTGATACAACATGTTGAAAACATCGAAAATAAGTACAAGCGCCTAGACGACCTTAACGAAGAGGAATCTAAAAATAAAATGTGAGATCCTTATGATGTTTACGAATTAGTCAATATTTGTTGTGGGACCACTTGTAAAAATATGTCAAAAGTATAATAAAGAGCTAATTAACTCTTCAAATTCAAAATATCCTGTATTCAAATATACTTTTGCGAGCACATTTGAATTGTCGAATGAATATAAAGTACCACTTGCTTACATATAGCAGTTCTGCTGAGAAAAATCGGCGAGAAAGTTAATAGTTGCTCTTTTTAAATAAAAACGTTCCAATTTTATTATACAATCATATTACTTCCACACATTTTTATCCTTTAAATATTCTTGTACAGACTAAGAGTAATATAAGCTTTACTTAACATTGTTTTTGTAGTGATATTTGATATATTGTTGTTATAGTTTTTTACGTAACGAAGGCAAGTCCAAGCGTGCCATTTATTGCCTCTGACCTCGTCAAATTTTTCTTGTACGAAACGGCAATTTTATTTTTTATCCCCTTATATCTATAATATTAATATTATTAAATTAATATTTAAATATATTGCAACTATACTATATGTTAAATCATAACAATATGGTCAGATGTCTTCACGGAAAGTACCGGCAGCTTCGCCAACACCGAAATCATATTAAATCTGCCACTTACGATGTTACTACTCAAATTGAGCGCCTAAGGTCAAATTTAGAAGTAAGTACAGGCACCTGTTAAATAATAAGAAAATAAACAACAATTATTCATCTTTTCTTATGGGTAGGGTTTTAAGGTTTCCGACAAGATTTTCGATGTTTTAATATTGGGATATTACGTGGTCCACGACTTACCAGAGCCGGGACAAGAAAATATGATGATATATCATTTCCTCGGGTCGATCCATCTACCTATGTATTATAGGATAGAAAAAACTTTTTATTTAAATATTCGTGAAATTTTCCAATTTTTGGAGATACAGAGAAACAAGTCATTCTACTCTTACTTCTAGTTTCAAACTTTTATAATTTATATATATCATAAAAAATATTATTTCTCTAGATGTAAACGCCATCTCTGTCATTATATGAGGCTGCTGCAAAGTTCCGGCGATCTTAACGTTACCTTTTTATTAACAAAACGTGGCAGTTTCATTTTTACAAAAGATGATACTCAGGTTATGAAAACCAAATTATATAAAAATCGATGATTATATGAAAAATACTTCTTGCCGTGACCGTGTAGTTGCTGGACCCATGCCGTTGCAAGGAGAGGAACTCGAAGCAGTATCTCCGACTTGCAACCCACGTGTAGACTTAAGAATTAACATTTTTACGTCTTTTTTTGTTTTAAGGACTCTGTATTAATATCCGAATGTCGAAGCCGTTACATGAGTAACTGGCAACGGTCCCGTACCGAACAGCACATGCAAATAATTTCCAATGAAGAGACGGTACCCTTTCAAAATATTGAATATTTTAAAACGAAATTCGAGCAAGAACAACGTGTTCACACTGAAGTTGAAATTTTGTTTAACATCAAAATTAATGTTAGTTCTTTGATTTTCTTACACTCGTGCATTTTAGTTGTAAGTTTTATATAAAAAAAAGCCCTCCAAGTCCAGGTTTTCTACAAAATATCATAACCATACATTTGTACCCAAGTTTTAGCGTTAAAATTTATATTTCCTTCTAATCGATTATTATTAATAAGATCATTGATTTTAAAATAAAACTATTTTAAACCGGATCCGAATATATTTTTGGTATTGGAAAATACAATACAATTTTAGAAACCCCACGTTTCGAACACTTTACATTAGTCCGTGCTTACAGAACGACTGAGGTGACATTCGACTTTCAGTTGATACAATTATTATATCAAACTACCGCCAACAATTAAAGTTATTTACATAAGTATGCTTATCAAAGAAAATTAATTGTTTGTATTGTTAAAAGTATTACTAAAACTATTATGAATGATGTATGATGTTAAGACATTTATGATTTTGTATATTAGGAAATCCTTCAAAAAGTACAAGACTGGATGAACAAATTTGATAAAGACATGGAGAGCATAGATTTAAAGATACAACTAAAGAAAAACGAGTATGATCAAACTTGTGAAAAACGTCTGGAATTAGAAGCAACGGTAAAGAATATGGCTATAAATTATAGCCTTCTTTTTTCTTTTCTGGTATCATTACCTACACCTGTATATATCGCACTCGGGTCAACGATTACGCTTAAAATATGTTCGTTTCTCCGCTCTGGTACCTTAGAAAAGACATGCTGTTGTTTTAAACTTGTTCTTTTTAGTCAACTTTTATAATAATTTGTTATTCCATTTTGAAAACAATTATAATGTTGTATATGGCACACAGCACAGTATAACAGCATTAGCGGTTCTAATTATATAGTTCCAAGAAATATAGCTAGTATTAAATGTCGTCAACTGGCAACACTCAATTTCATTCTAGTATTATTTTTAGAAGAGGTATAAAAGTTTAGATTATTGATAATTTGGAATATATATAGTCGGATAAACGTATAAGAATTTGGTCGAAGCAAGATTAAAACGTATGGCTTAGCGGACAAAGCGAATGGGCGGTTTCCGAGATGCGTGGGTTCAAGTCCCGCTACGTTCAATTTTCTTTTATAAGTTTTTTTCATATCCTAAGTGTGTGAATAATACTTTGAAAAATATAAAAATAATATTATTTTTAGAGGAAACATACAGGGCAGGGTATAAGTAATAAACTAAGTATATAATTTACACGAAATATGCATATACGTAGTTATATATGTACGGTTACGATTGCCTTAATCAAAAATAACATAATATTTTCAACCATTGAATTGTTTTTCATTTTCAGATCGAAAAGCACGCAGACGCGATTACAAATTGGAAAACATTTAAAGAAGAGCGGGAAGCAGTACGGTGTTATAGGGAGAAGATGAATACCGCCGCTATAACGGTGCAGTCTTGGTGGCGTGGTCTTCTAGTGAGGCAGCAACTAGGACCCTATAAATTGGCTAAACGAAAAGGAAAACCACGAGGGAAAAGTTAAGAAAAATAAATAATTTTTTTCAAATTTTATTATTTATTTCAATACATTCAAGTACTATTATACTTTGTTTTATTTCTTATAATAAATTGTTTTTGAAATGATAATAAAATGATTTAACATTTAAAGTAATATCTAACTTATCATAAAATGATTAAAAAAAAATTAAATTCAGATATTTTAATGACTCGGCCACGCCTATAGTACCTAGCTGTGAAGAGAATGTAGAAATTCCTCACTTTGAAAGTATCAAAACCGTATAGATAGCGAAAGTATATCTGTTCATCACAGCTCACAACTTAATTGTCTTTACAATATTTGAAGAAAAACCTTCGGAACCCTTTTTACATATACCTCGACTTCACCTATATTTACGTAGAAATAATTTAGAGAAAAGAAAAATTAGTAACACATTTTTTTTTTATTTAAATGTCTTCTTGTTTGTACGCGCATATCTTTAGAAATATTGGACGAATTAAAATTAAAAAAATATTATAGGTTAATTTTATTTAAACCTAGGCAGGTATTGTTAATTTCGAAGAATGAAATTTCGTGGCACAGTGATATAGCGTCTGACTGTAACCGAGATGGTAGTGAGTTCGATTCTCACTTGTGGAAACCGTTATATTTATATTGTTGTAATTTTTGTCTCTGGTTAGACGGACGGACGGACGTTGAGTTTCAAATTTGGGCGGAACGTCTCAAATTTGGGCGGAAGTGGAAACAAAATGTCACTAGATTTTCTTTGTCGGCCGAGAGATAAAAGTGCAAGGCTGAAAAATATTACAACTGTCTGGAATATTTGATGTGGAAGTCTAAGAGACAAGAAATTGACTATTTTAAAGAAAGTTATTATAATTTTTTTTCCAAGTAATAAGGTGGTAAATGACGGGAGCGGGAATCCATTATATTATAATAAAACAATGTTTGTACGCGCACATCTTTAGAACTATGGGAAGGAATTGAATGAAACCTAGAGGTTCCTAAGGTAACGCGTACTGTACGGGTAAACGGGAACATAATATTAGAATATCCAATATTTATCAATCACGCTTACGAATGCATGGGCCTTTTTTAAATTGATTTATATTTACTAATTTAGTAAAATGTTGACATTCAACTATAATTAAAAACGGAGAGAGGATATATCTGATTGTAGAATCAAGTATTTGAAAATTTGCCACACAATTTCGTACTGGTGGTATGCGTTTTGACTTATGACAATAAAAATAAATATGTAACAGTTTCAAGTGCCAAACGTAAATCAATCATTGCCTACATACAACATGTCACGCTTGGAAGCTGTTGAGGAGGTAATAATATTTGGAGATATTTTTTTGTATACTTTTATCCATACAAAATATTACATATGGCTTTTCTGTTTTATTTATTTAAAACAATAACAACGATACCCTTTGAAGATATTACATAATAACATCTACTTACCGTTGCATAGGTATAGATTACTAGAAACGGATTCATTTTATGATTAAAACCAGCATCAATTCAACTAATCTAAAGGTAGTAGTTTGAAACGTCGACGTAAATAAATTCTCCTCTAAAATGACATCTTAGCTCTGAATATTAATAATGGTTTAGTTAGTGATGTACAAACTACTTCTCGATAACTGTAATTTTAGAATGCATTTAACGCTGTCAAATTTACATTTTCAGCATGATTTTTGTGATGAAAACGAATGTGAAGATGGACAAGATATATGGTATATTATATTAAATTGTCTAAAACACACTGAGATTTCTATAATGCATTCCACTCTGTGCTTTTAATAATAATAGGTTTTAAAATTTAAATAAGTTTATTTCTAGTTTGCCGTATTTGCTATCTTCATTATTGGCTACTGTTTTGGAAGATACTATAATTGAAATGCGGATACTAGGTGAATTATAGAAAAATAAACTTATATCTTATTTAGCTATAAATTGAATATCATAATATTTTATATTTAATATTTTAGTTGAATGTAATAACGAAATGCGTATCACTAAGATAATGTCAGATATGGCTCTACTATTATCCCTAAAGTATGGGATTGCTCAACCGAAAGTCAAGGACGAATTGGAAGATATCGACCCGAAAAAACTGGATTGTAACGAATATAAGCTGAACAAACTTGATGAGGATAGGTCAAATTTTGGTTATTAATTAACAATGATTGATGTACTTTTATTTTTAATTCTAAATAAATTATTAATTTAAGCTCTAATATTTTTTCAGGAAACTCGTTCTTTCTGCCTTTGTGTCTGCCTACAAAGATATGACTAAGTATCGTAATTATAAACAATTACAGGCAAACGTAGATAATTTCGTCAATATATATTCTATACCTATGTATAGAATTGAAATTTTTGAAGAAGAAGCAAAAAATAAAGGGTAAGAGCAGAAAATTGTATAAAAACCACATTTAAACATTTATTGGAATAATGTACTTCTCATAATGTAAATGTTGAATAAATCTTAAAGATGTTTTCACTTCTGATACATCTGTCTTTGTGTTATTAAAATATTAATTATTTAATTATTTTTTCGTACACAGCATACGTCGGGAACTTAATAAGCAATTAAGACAGCTACGTAATCATATTAAGTCAGTTATTTATGATACTGATGCTACAATAGAGAAACTCCGGAGCATGGCAGAAGTTTGTACCAATTGTATAATCAAGCTAAAATATGTATATGAATATATAAATTTAATTAAATTTATTCTGTTATTTAAGGATGCTACTTTAAATGCAGAAATTCGTAGTCGATACGTTGACCAATGGCAAATAGCTCGTTCGGAACAACTTCAACAAACTATACTAGATAAAGAATGTATCCCGTCCGATATCATCGAATACTTTAAACAAAGGGCTGATAGTGAACAAAGAGTACATTCTGAAGTTGAAGTTTTAATCAATATTTCTATTAACGTTTAGTATTTTGTTTTACGTAGCCAAAAATAGAACTTATTCATTATTGAACTTATGTAACTCGATAATAATTTATCATATTTATGCATTGACAGGAAACTCTAGAAAAAATTGATAATTGGATGACTAAATATGATAAAGATATGGAAGGTATAGATTTAAAAATTCAAGTTAAAAAGAATGAATATCAAAATACCCTTGATAAACGAATCTATTTAGAAAATACAGTAAGAAAATATCAGTGTTTTATGTAAATAATAAATGTAGTTATAAATACGTAAGTTAAAAATATATTTTGTAATTTATAGAAAGAAAAACATGGTATATTAATAAAAGAGTGGATACAATTCAAAGAAGAACGGGAAAAGTTACGCCAATATAGAGAAAAAATGATGACCTCCGCTATAATCGTCCAAGCATGGTGGCGTGGAATATTAGTAAGACGTCAACTAGGTCCTTATAAAGTGTCTAAAAAGAAGGCTGCAAAGAAAAAATAATGAAAATGTACTTACAATTGCTGTAATAAATAAGTCCATATTAAAATTGCTTAATATAAACTGAGCAATTAGCAAAAAAAATCGTTTTATTCAGTTAATTCAGCCATAATTCATAAAAATATTTAAACTTTGTATCTGCTTTAAGATTTTTAAGCTAACGTACTTGAAAGGCGCTTTAAATAAGAGATGTTTTCGATAAGAACATAAAATTTCTGTCGAATTTAATTGTCCTGTAATCTTAATATCGCCCGTATCGCATTTTTTCTGTTAGAAGCCAGAATTTGTCGACATTAACATAAAGGACATCTCTATGCTTCTAAACGAAATGTCAGTTGACTCTAAGTAGTCACGTGACGTTTCTAACCAATTGGAATGCGTCTTGAAATACACAAACTGATTCGATGATAAAACTGTAAATTAGGCTTTGAGTATTTTGGCAAATATTTTACTAAAAATAATAAAGAGGAAAGCATCAGTGAGTTTCGTCATCAGCGTACAAAAAAAACGGTACTTTAGTGTTGCGGCGTTTGCCGATACGCTTCACTCGTGAGTTGTAGTAAGCTATGCCATGCCATGTCAATTCGGTTATGGTATGCGGTTCTGCATAATTTGAGTGTGTAAAGTCATTGTTTTATTGTGAACTCTAATAAATATAAGTGTTGTGAGAGTTTTGGTGACGGAAATTGTTTACACAAGACGATGAAGACTAAAAGTGACAAAAATAAGAACGGCGATAGTGATCCAGAGGTGAGTTTTATAATTCGTCATAATAGGTATCTTACAAACTTCTTATTGGTAAGACTTTGCGATATATATTTGATGTTAGGTAAACTTTTCTGTAAAATATTTTGTTCGTTTATATTCTATTTGGTAAAACAAAAATTATTTGTCGAATGAAAGTAGATATAGTTTTGACAGTTGGCCTACTATATATTTTTTCTTTTGAGGTCGTTATACGATAATATAATGATAATCCATTTATTTTGTGTCTTGTGATGACAAATAATTTATACTTTTGTATACCTATATAACTAATTTACTCGTATTTGATACTATATACCAAATACAAGAATTGTTTATATTATGACTAGAATTGTAACAAATGTGGAACAAACAGCTTGGACATGTGCTTTAATAATACAAATATCTAGGATGTACTTGTAACCTGTATGGGTATCACAGAACATAGAACAGCTTAACTTGCTATAATAAGAAGAGATGTATGATATTACATCACAATGTTGATAAGCTAAATATTAGTTAAGTGTTAAATAATAGCAGACTAAGCTGTTGTTGCAACTATTTGTGTATTTTATTTGTTACTGAGCTTTAGAATGAAAGTTCAGTTATAATAAATTACTAAACAGTTATAGTTTTATATTATAATATGTAGTCGCAATACTAAAAAATATATAAATCTTGCTGTAATGATTGGTTGTACGTTAAATGTATGAATGAAGAATTGTATTGTATTTATCACATAATATAAGATAACAATACTAAGTTCATAATTATTTTCTTTTACTCAATAACTTAAATGAAAATTTTTGTTATCATAGACACTTCGGCCCAATGTTTTTATATAATGGAGGACTACATGTTGTTTCTATATCAATATTTTATTAAATTTTACTACTACTACTACTAAATTGAATGTTAATTACTAAAATAAATAATAAACACTCATTCTACATTTTTTTTTTTTTTTTTTTTTTTTTTTTTTTTTTTTTTTTTTTTTTTTTTTTTTTTTTTTTTTTTTTTTTTTTTTTTTTTTTTTTTTTTTTTTTTTTTTTACTGAACTGAAGTTCTTATAATTTGTATGCATACTTCTGAAATCATATAACTTTGTAAGATTTTATTTCTCCTTCTTATGTAACAATATTTTTTTGTGTTTTATGATAACAAATATATTATATATAATTAACAAGACTACCTGTGACCACAGATTTACTTATCTGTCTTTAGTAGTTGTTAAAATTGTAAATTGAAATATGGAATTACTTAAATGATTTATAATAATATTATAGTTTTTATTAATAGCTACTATAGATATATAAAGATATATAACAACTGACTGTAAATGATTTAGGATTATATTTTTTTTTTTTTTTTTTTTTTTTTTTTTTTTTTTTTTTTTTCTTAATATCGCCCGTATCGCATTTTTTCTGTTAGAAGCCAGAATTTGTCGACATTAACATAAAGGACATCTCTATGCTTCTAAACGAAATGTCAGTTGACTCTAAGTAGTCACGTGACGTTTCTAACCAATTGGAATGCGTCTTGAAATACACAAACTGATTTGATGATAAAACTGTAAATTAGGCTTTGAGTATTTTGGCAAATATTTTACTAAAAATAATAAAGAGGAAAGCATCAGTGAGTTTCGTCATCAGCGTACAAAAAAAACGGTACTTTAGTGTTGCGGCGTTTGCCGATACGCTTCACTCGTGAGTTGTAGTAAGCTATGCCATGCCATGTCAATTCGGTTATGGTATGCGGTTCTGCATAATTTGAGTGTGTAAAGTCATTGTTTTATTGTGAACTCTAATAAATATAAGTGTTGTGAGAGTTTTGGTGACGGAAATTGTTTACACAAGACGATGAAGACTAAAAGTGACAAAAATAAGAACGGCGATAGTGATCCAGAGGTGAGTTTTATAATTCGTCATAATAGGTATCTTACAAACTTCTTATTGGTAAGACTTTGTGATATATATTTGATGTTAGGTAAACTTTTCTGTAAAATATTTTGTTCGTTTATATTCTATTTGGTAAAACAAAAATTATTTGTCGAATGAAAGTAGATATAGTTTTGACAGTTGGCCTACTATATATTTTTTCTTTTGAGGTCGTTATACGATAATATAATGATAATCCATTTATTTTGTGTCTTGTGATGACAAATAATTTATACTTTTGTATACCTATATAACTAATTTACTCGTATTTGATACTATATACCAAATACAAGAATTGTTTATATTATGACTAGAATTGTAACAAATGTGAAACAAACAGCTTGGACATGTGCTTTAATAATACAAATATCTAGGATGTACTTGTAACCTGTATGGGTATCACAGAACATAGAACAGCTTAACTTGCTATAATAAGAAGAGATGTACGATATTACATCACAATGTTGATAAGCTAAATATTAGTTAAGTGTTAAATAATAGCAGACTAAGCTGTTGTTGCAACTATTTGTGTATTTTATTTGTTACTGAGCTTTAGAATGAAAGTTCAGTTATAATAAATTACTAAACAGTTATAGTTTTATATTATAATATGTAGTCGCAATACTAAAAAATATATAAATCTTGCTGTAATGATTGGTTGTACGTTAAATGTATGAATGAAGAATTGTATTGTATTTATCACATAATATAAGATAACAATACTAAGTTCATTATTATTTTCTTTTACTCAATAACTTAAATGAAAATTTTTGTTATCATAGACACTTCGGCCCAATGTTTTTATATAATGGAGGACTACATGTTGTTTCTATATCAATATTTTATTAAATTTTACTACTACTACTACTAAATTGAATGTTAATTACTAAAATAAATAATAAACACTCATTCTACAGATTTTTAGGTTAATGATATTGGGTACTTTAACTTCTTATAATGGCATGTTTGAAGTTCCATAAATAAGAACTGAACTGAAGTTCTTATAATTTGTATGCATACTTCTGAAATCATATAACTTTGTAAGATTTTATTTCTCCTTCTTATGTAACAATATTTTTTTGTGTTTTATGATAACAAATATATTATATATAATTAACAAGACTACCTGTGACCACAGATTTACTTATCTGTCTTTAGTAGTTGTTAAAATTGTAAATTGAAATATGGAATTACTTAAATGATTTATAATAATATTATAGTTTTTATTAATAGCTACTATAGATATATAAAGATATATAACAACTGACTGTAAATGATTTAGGATTATATTAAAAATATTTTTTTTTCTTTGCTCTGATGGCAAGATAAAGCATGGCATATTGATGCCACCCAACACAATGTCTCAGGTGTAAAGTGGAGTAAGAGTGTACTAGCACTAGGTTCACTCTGCCTTCCTTTGCTATGTAGAAAACAATGTGAAGCAGAAAAGAAAAAAACTGTTTTATAATAGAAATTAGTTTCACGAAAAATTTGTATCACAAATTATTACTTACACATTTTGTTTTGTATAACTAGCATTTTAAATAAATATTGCAATTAAACACTTTCTCATATGGAATAACAGCAATACCTATTTTGTTGGTTTGATAAACAATTTTTTATTTAAAAATGCCATTAATTAGGAAACTTCTTTGAATGTGTAAATAATAATTAATTTATAAGATTTGATTATGATTAATATCTTGAATAGAAACCCTACTCTGTAGGATTTATAAGGAGTTTCAAGGATCAAAATGTAAATATGTAAATACAATTTGAATTTAAAACAAATTAGCTACCATTTTATTAAATAATAATATTGTAACTTTTATATTTTCAAATATAAGAGCTACAATATTAATGATTAATGATATGGGAAATAACTGTTAATTTCCTTGCAGACTCTTGTCTCTAGAATTAATTTCTGAGCCAGTGGTACTTTTATGTGCATTTGAATTCAAAAGTGCTTGCAATACTCTATTTGAGTATTTTGAATTTATTAATATAAATACTAATTGCCCACTCTTTCAAATTTCAAACATTGCACAAATTATTAATATTTTAAATTTTAGAAATTTTTTTGCTATTCTACAGAAAATTATTTACTAAATGACTTAATCAGTATAATTTGGTTATGGTTAATATTTATAATAAGTTATTCTTTAATCGATCACAGTACTACAGCCTTTTCCTTAAAAGTAAGACTAAACTTTGACCATTAAATTTAATTATTTAGGGCAATCATTAAATATATTCACTATTATTGCTTTATTTATACTCGATAAATAATAAAATTGTCACAATAAATGGTATTGTAAATGAGTCCACCTTCTTTACGTAATAACTATGTAGTGTTCTCTTCTATTAAACCTTTTTTGACAAAGTTGACAAAATTAAAATCATAATACTATAATAGTGTCTTGAAATCTATGAATATCATTATTTAAGTACAATGTAAGGAGAGCATTGTAATATTAAGATTTTCTCATTCTTCATAAATCAGAATTCAGCATCAAATTTAATATGTTACCTGACTTATTGCAGGATGCTTTTATATAATCAACCTTATGCCTCGGAAACAGAGTTGTGTACTATAGTTAGTGTCAATATTGTAATGAAGCTTACTATTGCGAGTGCCACACCTCTATATAATTGAACAAATTGTAGCAAGCCATTATATGTTTTTGTCAGACGCAATAAAGTCGACTATAGCATGATGTAAATTGATATGCTGTGTAAAATGTTGTTATTTGCATGGATTTGGCACCACTCTCTATTTGATACACAGTTTGTATACGTGCGTTACAAACACCGACGGTATTTGAACTGTGTAACGTGTATTTTTTCAAGTTTTTACGCAATTTCGGTCGCAACTCAAGTTTTTTATCGTGAAAAGTGATTTCACCTTTAGTGTAATGTTCGCGAAGGTTTTATTTTTTGTAATTTTTTGGCAATGACATGACATGAAAATTTCTTTTATGCTGCGGTAAAAAGAAAATTTTCAGTGAACATACGTAAATAAAATAAATAGTAGGTATCTACTTTAAAGATTGATTATTTATTTATTCTGAAAGAAAAGACCAAGTTTGTTTTTTATGATAAATGCGTATTTTAACGATATTTTATAATATCGTAATAATAGCGTATTTTAATGATAATGATATTTTAACGGTGATATTACTAAGTTTTTGTAATCGAGGCTTTACTTAATGAACAAATATCTCTCATCCGCTAAATGAATTGAACTACTTTCTTTCTTCACACTCCCGCTTTTATTTTAGGTAAGCAAAGAGCATATTTTTAGAAAACGTATAAAATTTTTAACGTAGCCGGATTCGAAACTGCGCCTCTTGGGCGGTTTCCAAGTGACGTGGAATCAAATCCTGCTATGTACAAATTTTTAGACGTTTTCCAAAAATAAAAAAAAATGTTTTCACATCCGATAAGTCTGTAAATAACACTTTAAAATTTTAAAAATAGACAATTAGGATCTAGTGTAATACTCAGTTCTTTATTTTCCGGCCATTTAGGGACATTGTGTGTTAAGTGGCGGATACAAACGTTGCGCCTTGTAACTTTTTTTAAATACAAACATTTCCCAAAGCAAAGATCTTCACACTTCAGCCACGCCACGATAGCGTCAGCTGATCTTCTCTAATTAAAAAATTCTAAAATTAAAAAAGTGTCAAAGAATAAATATGTTTGGTAAAATGGTTTAAACGTATTTAGTAAAGTGTAAGTATGATAAGGAATCACGCCTTTGTAAATTATCACTTTTGAAACATCCCCTATTTTTCTTATCTTATTAGAAATTTTTATAGGACCAACTTCGGAGTATAAGTTAATTATTTTATTGATATCCATTAATAAAATAATTATCATAAAACATTAACATAAAAAAATATTTACGTGTCGAATTGAGAATCGCATCCGAAAAAAACTAAGCTCAACTTTTTCGTTATAATACATGGCTGTTATTGAAATATAGTAGCACTTGTAGTCTCTTAATATGTCTATAAAACATGTATTGTGTATTGGTAAATTAGTTGTCAATTAAACAAATTACGCGAAAACCTGTATGAAAGTAATGAATTATCACTCAACAATTTTAATGTGAAGTAAAAGTTGTTATGAAACTGTTATATATTATTTCATTTTTGTTTCAATATAATTTTAATTTAAATGTGAATTGTCTTTAATTAGAGTTTTGACAGGTTATTTTAGGTTTATATTCTAAAAAAAAAACATATATATTTTAATATAATATGTTTCTGTAAATGCCTGAACTGTGGTAAATAATAAGATTTTGCCGACTTTAATAGTAAAAGTGTGAACTGTTGTTTAACATATACTTAATAATTTGGAACTTATACCGCGGTAAAACATAGGTTTTATTTCTAAGAAACGATACATGTTGATTAGAATAATCTAAAAACAGTCCAGACTATTACCATTAAAATTAAGTTTTACTTGGAAAATCTTAGGATTGACCGCAGTTCGTGTAATGTAATTGCAAAAATTAGATCGTTTTCTGCTATGTCGCGGTCATATTGTAGAATTAACGATTTCATCAAAAAAGTTGACGATATCATGAGTTGGTCGCATCGTTAAATCGTCAACGTTTAACGATTTCGTCATCGACGTTTGATCATATCGTAAAATAAAGTGTCTTTAGAATATATTTAATATAATTCCGTGCTGTGCCCAAATATGTGCTGTTATATAATGACGATATGTTTAGCTTAAAACACTTTCAAACTCTAGACATTCAGTTAAATAAAAAAAGTAACTAACCTACAAAAAACTTATAACTTTATTTTGATTTATTACGTGTGTAGTAGTTATAAGTGATCAACGTAGGTTGAGTTAGACTTTTTATATTTAACTTTAGCGTTTAAAAGTAGTTTTCATAATATTATTTTTATGATTTATTATTTTCGCTAAAACACATCGACTTAAAATAATAAATATTTTTAAATAAAATTAAAAGAGGTTATTTTAGTAAGAACACAATTTATATGTAAAATAAACAAAAAACGTCTTCTTCTTAACGTATTAAATTTTATAATATAAAATGAACAAAAGTTTTTACTTTGTTACTATCAGCTGATATGCCAAGAAGCGCTCCTAGCGCCTCTGGCGGTAATTAAAGTAATTATTTTTGAAAGATTTGTTGAAAGTTGCCGCGCGGTAGTTGATTATATCGTTAACCGATAGGTTATCAATTATCATTGATGTGGTCAACCCACATCAAGATATGACCAATCAACAATTGGACATTTCATTAACTGCTTCCATGTCTTTATGATTTTATGAAATCATCCAATCTACGATATAACCAAGACATATATGGAAGTGTACATACGTATGTCACTATTTATACACTTCCTACATAACTATAACCACTAAACACTATTCAGATTAATTTTATGCGGTTTACTAAGTCTTTATTTTCCTGTATACATTTTACCTCGTATCATTCTGTATTATATATTATATTATTTTTTAACAGTTTTTACCCCCTTATGTCAATATTTATTCCAGATATTTTGATTTAAAACATAATATATCTTTGATTAATACGTAAGCACGTATTTCATCTAAAAACTTTCGCTTTTCAGTCCGCCAATCGATTAGATTAAACGCAATCCATAAACAAATAAACGCCCATGTTGTTCTTGTTAGGCTTGTAAATCAATACCCAATAAAGGGCGAGAGACAGACTTTTCAGTGTAATTCTATTCTGGTCCTAGGTAAAAATAACAAAATTGTGAATTGCTGAATTGCTTTGTTTACGTACACCGTAAGTCTTGGATTGGACTCGATGTTGGTAGAAATATATGTAGTGTTTAAATACTAAAATTCTATAAATTGCATTATTAAAAAATAAATTAAACCATAATAGTACGTTTTATAGTAACAATGATTGATATATTCTTAAAAATTTTACTTTTGTGAATGGTATATTTAAGAAGAGTAAGATACGGTATTTCTACAATATTACTACTTTCTTGACACATTTCTTACATAATTTACTTGTCTTTCCGTACATATAGAAACATTAAGAATGAATAGAAACACTTCTACATTTTCAATACAAATACGTTAAAGATATACTTGAACCTACAACCAATGCGAGGATCGTCGGGCAAATCGGCTTAAACTCACAATACAGTCAACTTCCGCTAACTTAATGCAGCTATATTTCTCATTTTATATAGATTTAATTAATCTTCAACAAAATTATACCGATTGTAAATCTAATACGCACATGCGCGTCGTAACCTAAGAAAAGAATGTAATGAATCATATCTGAGATAAAAATATATCAAATGTTATTTAAAGATTAAAAGAATTAGCACTTGGCCCTGATGTCTTCATTATGTTGTGACCTTAAACGCATTAGTGCATTATTTTCTAGACTGCATGACATCAAAATATATATACAAAATAGTATAGCAAATTTTGAGGCCATTGTGGTGCAGTGGGACAACGTCTGGCTGTAATCGCAAATGGTTATGGGTTCGATTCCCACTCGGTGGAATGATCATTATTTAATTATTTTCATTTCTCCGCTCTGTTCAACTACAAACAACAACGAAACGCGACGTTGAGGTCCACCACTCAACACACAATGTCTCGATTTCGGACGGAAAGTGGAAAACGGAGTGTCTTGACACTCACTAGGTTGTCTCTGACCATTGTGCTTTGCGGGTTAAGCGTGAAGCTGTAAAGAATAATTCTGCCCAATTTTTTTGTTTTTATGAGTATACTATATGAAAATATCTATATAAATTCACTTATATACAAAGTGGCAGCTGATGTAGCTGAAGATGTGCTTCATTGTGTTCACTTTTGCCATTCGCTGACCGTTCATAATTGAACGTAACAAGTACTCAATAGTGTTACAAACGTACATTGATGAACAACTCAGGAAATAAAAGAAAAGGATAGGACTTTTTATAATGCTCATGACCCTCGTCTTTAGGAAACATGTTGCTTGAGAAACCCTTTGGCTATTTTCTCTTTCCTTATCCTTACTTATACTTAAGTATAATTATTATATATCATTATATATCAATCAATATAATCTTAATTTATCAAAGCATAAATTTAGCACAAATATTTACGTCATATAGGGTTTGAACTGACTGCATAAAAACTGTTGTAAAACATTAAGTTCTTGAAAATAGTTATAAACGCTGTTTTAATGTGTGCTGAAATATATAGCTCATTTCTGTGCTACACTTCTACATCTGTATTATATCCTGTAACCGAAGTATAGTGAGTGATGTTCATGAGATACAAGTAGAAGAGAAATAATAATACTATAAAAATAAAAAAGGAAGGTGTCGTGATCTTAATAATTAATGTTTTCTTTAAAATAATTTTTTTGGACATTCATTAGCAATAAAATAACAAGGCTTTCATTTACATAAATCTATAAATATATAAGTAGGTATCTATAAACACAGCTTTCACTTGTTTGACTTGAAAAGTGACTTGTTGAATAATGTAACAATCTTCCATATATAGAAAAAGAAATAATCTGCAACTAAAAAATATTCTTGGCAGTAGCGCATCATTACTTGCTTTCTCTGAAACGTGGGCGGATTTCAATGTCTGCGTATGCGCAGTTCAGGTCATCTGCTCTATTTTGAGCTTATATTTATTAGATATATTATATTCTTAAATGGATATTTAATATTTATTAAAAGAATCAATTTTTGTTCAAATAATTAAAGGGATGTTTTTATGGATTTATAGTCTTGTTCAGTATTTGAAATCTAAAATTGAATATCGATTATCGTTAACTGTTATAACCGTCATAACCGTCAACTGAGTAAAGACTTTTACAAAAAAAAAATTTATTCGGAAAATATACAAAAAAAAATCATACACATATACGTTATAAAAAGAATTGATAAAATAGCCAAAATAAAAATATAGCACTACAGAATACTAAAACACACTAAGACTAAAGATAAATTGTGCAAATACTTTATTTTCCGGACCGTACAAATTCCATAGTAAACATGAAGTCGCTCGTCGTCCACGTTGTAAAGCTTTATAATTTTACCAATTTTTTACGGCAATAATGTCAGTTCTGGTTTTTGGGTTTTAAATAACCAAGATAATCTTGGTTTCTTAAATGAAACCGCTAACAATTCAACATTAACCTACCTACCTTATATTAGTTTATTTTACGAGTTATTTTTTATCAGGTAACTGGTAATAGAATTAAGCTATAATTTGTCTTGTTTTTATAATTCATTCATTCTATCTATCTATAAGTACTATAATAAAACATCTATACTATAATAAAACAATAAAAACATTATGTCTGTACATAATATATTTAGGAAAAAAATTCACATAATATAAATACAGTTTTTATAATATAGAATATGTATCTATGATTTTTTATTTTTGTTTGTCTGTTTGTACGCGCACATCTTCGTAGTTACTGGACCGATTTGATATAAAACTTTTTTGTTGTATACCTTTTAAGCCTGGTCCGAACTAAGGGTGTAATTGATTTCGCAGAGTGGAACACCTGATGTAGAACTAAAATAGACCTACTAAACTATAATAAAGTGATGAACAATTGGCGCTGACATATAGAAATTAAAGATATGGAACATCTGATGAAGAACCATATAAGCTTAGTTAAACTATAGGAATTAACGAAATGTGACCTTCGCAAAAATTTATCAGCGTAATGCGCATTTATTGTTGACATATAAAAATTCAAGATACGTTATAGCTAATGAAGAACCATTGATAGTCTACTTAAATCATTAGAAAAAAGGAAATGCCCTCATAATAAAAACTATTCAACGTGATAGGCATTTTCCATTTTCATATAACAATTAAGGTCTGAAAAATCTGGCAAACCATGATAAACCAGCTAAACTTCATGGAATTTATATGACAGTTCCACTTCATGGAATTTATATGAAAGTTATATTTATATTGTTTTCTTTTTTTCTCTCCGGTAAGAAAATGATGTGTATTGAATTTGGACATTCAATTCACAACTTCTTGAATCGGATCGTCACCGAAAGAGAGATTAGATTAAATCATCTGATGTGTAAGTTTAAAAGACAAGAAAATTGTCTTTAAGGAATAATTATAACTTTTGGCCCAAGTTTCAATTTCAACAGTATTTTATTGTATAAGTAGTTGTTTGTTATGTGTCTTTTAATCCTGAGCACAACTTAGGGAATAATAAATTTCGAAGAGTCGAACACCTAATGTAGAATCATAATAGACCAGCTGAACTATAAGAAATAAGTAGATGCTACATTATTAACTAATAAAAATTGTTGAACTTTGCAGCCATCGTTGCACAGTGGGATACGTCTGACAGTAAACGCGATGGTTGTGGGTGAGATTCCCACTTTAGATAATGATTATATTTGTATTGTTTTAATTTTTTCTCTCCGGTATGACAAAAAAGACAAGTTTCAGCTCTAATTCGGGTGGAATGCTAAGAACGGAGTGTCTCTAGGTCTTTTTGCCCGACAGAGAAAACCTGAACAAATATAACAATCATCTGATATAGAAGATTTAGGGACAAAAAGTTACCAATATAAAGAAGTTCACTAAAATTTTGGGTCAGTTTCAATGCCTGCTTTGGAGATAAGAATTAATTAATGTTAATATAGTCATTTAAATATATTAAAGTTGAAAATATCAATTAAATAGGACGATGTAGTAAATTGTTTTAATAATACTTTGGAATATAATAAAAACATACTCGACTATTGAACAAAATAGACAGATGTGTATCGGAGAGAACGCTTTTACCTTTTGATTAACACGCTTTACAAGCCTTATTTGTGATGACAAATCAATATAAGAAAATCGCGCAACTATATTTTGATCCACTTCTAGCTGCACAATTTCCTTATAAATTTGCGCACGGGTCAATATTTGCACAGCACAAATCTGACATCCTAACCAGGATGACAAGAATAAAGAGTAAGAATGTCTAAAAATGTTTTTGAACTTCCTAAGTGTGTGGATAAGACTTCAAAATGTTAAAAATATTTAATAAATAGCATCCTCTCTTGCCAAACGATTGTTCGTAGATTAATCTTTAGGTAGCAGAAATTTGCAAAATCTCTCTATAGGGAAGCTAACAATAAAAATAAGTTGCAACAAGTGTATAAGAATTTAGTTACAGCTGGATGTAGAACGCATGGCTTTGCGGTCAGAGCGCTTGGACGGTTTCCAAGAGGCGCAGGTTCGAACCTTTTTGCGATCAAATATTTTATGCGTTTACTAAAATTATTATTTTTAGCTTGGAGAATTATGTGAAATATAATAAACGATAAAAGACAAAACATATTTGTGATGAATAAAAATAAAATCTAACGTTTGTTCAAAATTCAAGCTTACGCCCTGCATTCTTTGGTAAATAAACTGGGTGACGCTCCTCACCATCTCGTAATCTAATTTTATTTATATGATACTATCGCACTTTTTAGTATCTACCAAAATATCCTGTAGACTGTGCGTCCATACAGTTTGATTGAATTATAAATGCTGAAATGAAAAATTCAACTTGTGAATATTCTTATAATATCTAATGGATATCGTTAAACACGTACCTGATAGTGATTTACTCCCACTTGAAATCCTTAAGAAGCTCCTGTGTTATTAGTGCTCAAAAGTGATAGTGCAAAAGTGATGGATTTGAAAACAAAGTGGTCAATAAGCTAAAAAGATGTTAGCTTCTGCCGCTTCGGCTAGTCTGACCCGGCATTCGTTGTCCACGATGTTTCAGAAACGGCGTTCTGTCGATAGACCGCTTATTATGGTGAGTTACATATATTTAAAAAAGAATACTAAATAGGTGTATGTATATGTTACTGTAAAAGCTTTAACAATTAACATTTGCCGTATAGTTTAAAAGTAATAACTAAATTTTACCAGGGTAGAATTTGAACGCAGCGGGATTTGAAGCTCTACCTCTTGGATACCGTCTAGGCACGGGCTCAAATCCCACTGCGTTCAATTTTTTATAGGTTTTCTATAAATATGTTTTTAATTGCCTAAGTGTGTGAATAACAGTTTAAAGAAAAAAATGTTAAAAATAATAATTCTTAACAAAGAAATCATGAGATTTACCGAAGGTTGGGCTATTACTGTAACATTTTAAATAAAGAGTTTAAATATTATTAACAATTTTACATATAATATTATTTGAACGCTGAATTGTGTACGTAGGTACAATAAAGATAACATTTCAAGATATAATCATTAAGTTAGTTACCTGCCTCGTTAACTAAATAGCGACATAAAACTAATAATAATTTAGAATAGATACGTCTGGTGATATAAAGAACAGTTGTATTTAAATTTGTAAAAAATAACTGAATTGTTTCAATCAGTCATATTACATGTAAATTTCTTATTTTTTTTACTAATCTATCTATGATAATAGGTAATAAATGAAAGCTGTAGTTGTATATATTTTACGTATGTTTTTTATAGCCATGGCGTTGCATGACACCTGATATCATACATTCTTTGATTGAAAAATTGTTTCTCATCAATTTTAATTATACTAACAAACAAAAATTGTAACATAATACGACTTTCAATACGTATAGCTAGCTTACTTATAATAAATATAGTATGTATAGTATTGAAAACAAGCATTATATCGGCTTACGTGTACCGCAAACGTCCTTCACACATTAGTAACGGCCATTATAGTTATTTCTTAACATCCTTAAATATAATTTACATGTACAAGTGACTATTATTACTTGTGTAGGGTTATTCGTCTTCTATCTTGTCTACAATTAAAATACAGATCGTATTATATATGTATGTTAGTTGAACACAAAATGAAATGTTTCTGGTGTAGGTTAGTGAAATAATCCCCAATAGCAGGGTGCTAGACAGTCTTAGTATAATGACACTCTGTTCTCCGCTTTCCTCCCGAATTGGATACTTTGCGTGTTGTGTTGCAGAACTCAACGCCGCGATATATTTTTTTTATATGTATACTAACTTGGTAACTTTTAACCGCAGCTTTGTTCATTTAATGCTAATTTTAAAATGTGACCTACCCGAGCCTATTATGTGAATCCTAGAAACGGGAAATGTAACTGTGTAGTAGCGTTTACGAATGCACATTTAGGTATGCGCGACAAACTTTGCGAGTTTATGGCAATCTTATACAACATATTATATAAATTTTGTTTGTTATTAAATGTTAAATTTGATTTGGCTTAAATATATATTAACGCACGTGGGAAAATTAAATTAACTAAAAAATTTTACTGCATGATAGGTTCTCTGAATTTACTCAATTTTCTCTAAATACACATAGTTTATGTATATGTTTACTCAATGCGTACGAATTATTATTGCCTCTGAACCAGGAGTGTAATTTCATCCTTTATTGCACTTACAAGTTACATAGAAATAAATATTAGTTTACAAAAGATATTTCTTCCAGTCAAATTATGAAGGTCAGGATATAAGTCCAGTGCAGTGTTATAGTTGAAACATTAACTTGACTAAAACGTTACTTTTGTTCACATTAGAATTAAATGACATTTCTTTTATGATTTTTAAGTACAGTATTTTTTAATCTATCTGTCTGTATTGTATGAACTGTAAAAAATATTAAGTATAGAATATAATATATACATATACCAATAATAGGCAGTGGCTTTTGTAAGGAATCACATGGCAACCTTGTGTCACTTAGAAGTCATGTAAGAAACGACGCTAATTGATTTGTCAACATTACTTAGATCTACTTATAGATATAATGTCGATAGCATGAAATTATTATCACAAATTAAATAGATATAAAGGCTTGGATTTATCTATGAATATATCTATGTATATGTGAATCATTTTGGTTTATCCTTTAAAATTTGGAGGAAATTTCCGCATATCACGGTAGCCTAGGTTAACACACTCTGTTCTTGACTCTCCGCTTGAAATGGAGACATTGCGTGGCGGAACTCAACCCACAACTTTAGGCAATCTACTGTTGACAATCTAACTGCCCCACTGCGCCACAATGGCCTCAAAAAGGTCAAAATTATAAAAAATACGTAAATGCTTAATTTGGAAGTATCATAAATATCTTATATAATCCGATATTTATAACGAAGTTCTGTTTCTTAAACTAAGTAAAAATGTGTAACTAAATAAGAATTATTCTCACAAAAACAAGCATACCTATAAATCATAAAGCACATACATACATACGTTATTATTATCAAGATAAAAGATAAAACTCTAAACAATTAAAAACAATGTTTTCTTGTGTGTCTTGTTTTCTGTTTGTTTGATTACTATTCTATGTGGCTTAATAAATTTAAATGATATTTATGTAATATATGTATCTCAGCTGTTTTACAATTAAATATCCATAAACAAAATTGTCGAACTCTGACATGGATATCCTGTTGAAATTTTATAGATCGTGAGATGTTGCCTCCAACTTTGTTTTCGTGGAAAGGTATTACCATTTCTATATTCCGTTTTGACAAATAATCCCGTTTACACCGTTTTCGTAGAAAGTGTGGCGAAGTGTGAATTCCAATAAATACTATACAAAATTCAACGTTTCACGCCTTGTAAATTCGGCAGTGCATTATTTGTCGATTACTCATTAAGTAAGGGATGATGTATATATTATGTCACCGTAAAATTCCAAAATCAGTTAGGTTATAATATGTATTGATAAATATATTGATCCGTGCAATACGGCTAACAAATTAACGGACTGTTTTCCGTTAGATTATAATCTATTAAAATGCAACTTTTGATTACAATCTGTTAAATACATTCGTTAAATTGTTTACTGTCAGGAAAGCCTCTAGCTTTCCCTAATTGGTCAGTTTTGCTGTTGGACGGTCTGTTACCATAAAATTAAGAATTAAATATAGGTATTTATAAATATTTCATGAATACACTAAAAGTCAGTATTGATTTTATTTATTTAAGGATCAAAATAATACATAATCAGTATTAATTAATACCGTATCGGTTTATTTCTCGACGTTAATGTTCAGTAGCAATAAGTGCGCCAAGTGTTTTTTTTTTTGTAATTTATATATCATTGGAATTAGTTGTACTGCAGGATAAGATATCCTTTCTTTTCGTCTTTCGTATCAAAACTTTCTCGTTATTAATATTCATAACATCGTTCTTACTTGTATAATGATAATGTTAGTTTATTGGTCGCTTAACTTAAGATTAAATTTACCTGATACCTATAAATTTACGGTCATATTAATATGATATCAATATACTAAAGATTACTTTTTAAATTCTATTTAGGTTAGAATATTTTTCTATAAAATATTGGAGCTATCGTGGCGCATTTTGGTAGTATCTGACTGTATACGCGATGGTTGTGGACTCGATTCCCACTCGGGAGAATGATTATATTTAAATTATTTTCATTTTTCCACTCTGATACTAGAAAAAGCGGAAGCGGCGAGGCGGTGAACACCGCTAAGTAGCGTAGTTCAACGCCTCGGCAGAAGTGCGTCACTCAACACGCAATGACTCGGATTCGGGCACAAAATGTATTATCTTTACATTAGGTTCCCTCCGCCTTTTACAGTGTGTTAGTTTAATACATTAATATAAAACATTAAAAATATATAAAGCTTATTCTAAGTGGTCTCAATTGGCTGCAATACAGTCCTTTAAACGTTAAGGCCAGTAATAAATAACAGCCCCTTTAAAACACACTCTTTTAAAATTCTTCACTGCCAATCGTAAGGTTGGTTTTAGGGAATCCAAATTATCATACATATTATACATATTATAATTATGTTGTAGTCTTACTCTAAAACTGACTATAAATCATAATCCAGTGGATTAAGATCAGGACTAGATGACGGCTAGTCTTCAGCTCTGATGAAGTCCGGTACAAATATTTTTTACCAAAGTTGAGTGGATCGTGCTTTATGGCCCGGCGCCGAGTCTTGCTGAAAGGACCATTCTTGGTTATTGAACATGGTGTCGTTAAGGGTATTAACTACCTTCTCAAGAATGGTTTTGATACTTTTTACAAAAATATAGTTAGTCACTCCTTTATAGCCCACCTATAACCCACGTTCTAAGCTGTTGACTAATTGGGAAGCTTCTTTAGAGCTTTCAGCATAAACACGACATTTTGTTTGTTAAAATATCGCTCAATTGTAACAATGTTCTAATCCGTAAACAACTCTTTTTCTGTAACCTCCCTTTGCGTACCGCTTAAGTAGTAGTTATGATTTTATTATTATTTTTAAATTATCAGTAGCAGATTTGTAGTTATTATAATTTTTTAAATTATCAGTTAAAATGACCCGTGCGTCTCTTATAGGCTGCAAGTCCTAAGTCATCTGTTAAAATACGCGACATCGTTCTAGGTGCTACCTTCATCTCCTCGCTTTTGCTTTCGGAGAGGATTTCTTCGAATTCTCTCCCTTACTGCTTTGATCGCCTTTCATACAAACACTACGTGGATGGTCATTGTACCTATCAATAGCCCGGAACACAAAAATTTCACAAACACCAAGCGTATGGACGATTTTAAAAATTGTACTTGGCACCATATCTACTTTATGTAATGCAATCACAGCAATTCGGTTCTTTTTATCACCCCACTCCATTTTAATATCACAAAATATTTTAAAATACATTGGCGCGAAAATAAGAAAACACAATGAACAATCGTCTAAAAATGACAGATTTCAAATTGAAAAATAATATTTGTTTTTTTTTAATTATCTCAGTATTTTATTTAGAATTTTACTACATAACAAAAACTATTTCTACCTTATACTTTCCACTAAATCTACAGAACGTCTTTAAACACGCTCTTATAGTTTTGCTTTAACCAAACATCAAACAGCTGGTTTTTTTTCGAGGCTAGCTTAGAACTATACACCTACCGTTAATATTCACTCAACATTTATTTTAAACTTTTCAGGCGGTGATTAACTGAAGGTTTTGTATTAATTGTAAAACGTAAACCCTTAGCCCTCATTGTATAACAAGAACAGTATATAGTTTTCTTATTTAATGTCATCTATTTTTAAACCATTGTTTTGTTGTTTATTATAATTATTATTGCACTTCACGCTATTTCCCGCATATCAGTGTAATCAGAGAGAACCTAATGTAATGACACTCCGTTCTCCACTCTCTGCCCGAATTCGCGACATGAGTATAAGAACTCAACGCTTGGTTTTGTCTTAGGTATCATAGCGAAGAAATTAAAAAAAGTTTTAAATATAATCATCTCACAAGTGGGAATCGAACCCGCAATCAAACTTGTTTACAGTCAGACGCTGTCCCACTGCGCCACGATGGCCTCACGGTTGCCTATATTATTGTACGTTGGGTCTTATTCGTTTCCATCTTTGACCAAGTCATCTGACTAAACAAGCCAAACGAAAATATTCTGTATAAGGCTCAAACCACAAAGGTGAACTATCCCGAGTTTGTATTTTTGATAAAATTACTTATTAGTTACCAGTGGCGAGTCAACTTTCATGAAAAGTACTAAGAAAACTGTTCCAAAACAATTAGCTAGGATAAAGCTACCAAAATGCAGTAATGAATTAAAATCTCTATTTATATTCTATTGTGAATAGATGCTGATTAGTGAAAACCGCGTCAGTTTTGAACTACAGATGGCAGAGATATCATTTTTTTATTTTATTTGAATTTAGTTTTACGTAAGTGAATATTTACACTTTCTTCTTTCTTATCGAATTTGTATGCAGTTTTTTAAAACTAACAAACATTCTGAAAAATGTAAAACTGGAAAATTTAAAGAAAATGTAATGGACTAGAAGTATGTTTTTAGCTTAGGTTTCGAGTAAGTTGTCTAACAATATTCTGTGAGAATTAAAGATATGAAATGTATTAAAACACACCTCAATCAACGGTCATATGAAATACTCACACTACAAAATAAACAATCACAGGACAAAGCTACTTCAATTATGCGAAAATTTTATTATACAACATATTATTACAAACACGCACTTGTAAACAAATAGTGATCTGCCATTTTAAAATAATATGTCACTTGTCAATGACTTCGTCCAATCACCGCATCCGTTAAGCCGAGCCGCGACCGGCTTCTCTATGCACTAGAAACTCAACTAGAACGTCTCTATCCCTATAATTAAGTGCGTTTGTTAATATAACGTTATTATGAAAAGGGAAGCTACACCGGTTTGTCTTCGATATTTTTAGTATTTTTCGAGTAGCAATGACATAATTCCATTACAATTTTTTGTGTCATCTATTATTATTTATTGTATATATAAATGATAAATTAGTTAAATTTCTAAAGGAAAGCCGGTGGAAATCGTGTCATATGCACACTTCGCCACTGATAGATATAATTAGAAAATAGATTAAATAATTGCTGCGATAATGTTCTTCAAATCTTTAGCACACATAAAATCATTTCGGGAACAATTTTTATTTAAATTTTATTTAAAAATAACAACTTTAGATAGGATTTTAATTGTTAAATGATAGTATTAAGCAATAATAAGTTCTTTGATTTTCGCGATTATTACACATTTTGAAATAAAACTATTTTACTATTTTGCAAGAATCCAGGGCAGTACGCGAGGCAACTAAGAAATCGTTGGCGGTAGTTTGAGATAATAATTGTATCAAATGACAGACAAGTGCCACCTCAATCTACCTGTGACCACGGACTACTGTAAAGTGTTCGAAACGTCGGGTTCTAAAAATGTATTTTCGAATACCAAAATTATACGCAATTAATCCGGTTAAAATAGTTTCATTTCAAAATGCATTAAGCAACATTGATTAATGAAAAAAATGCTGAAAATTAGACATATTTACTAATTAAAGTTGACTGTAATGCTAATTCAAAATAAAGCAATTATCATGTATAAAGCTTAACATACACCAGAATAGGAATTAAATTTCTATTTCAATTACATATGATTATAAGATTCTCTATAGTATTTAAAGTAATCCCGAAAATGATTCAGTATTCCTGTAATAATTAAGATGCTCACTAAATAGTGAAGTAACAATTCGGTGAGAGTTGAGGACGATATTTTACTTAACAAATGCACAAAAGTAGTGTCTCCATATTTTAACATTTTATAAGATTAATATCATAGTTTGTATGTAAATAGTGAAAACAATATTTATCCCGCTTGAAGCTTCGTCCGCTGTATTATAGCTGTTTCGTATTTTCGAGGATCTTATCGTAAAACTATGAAATTCCTGGAAATATGGAAGAAAAAAGTAACCTATATTCACCCCAAGACCCTCAAGTATCTATATATAAAATTTCATCACAATCAGTTCAACGGTGTGCCTGTGATGACGTCACAGACAGCAGACAGATGTGCCTTCGCATTTATAATATTATGTATATAAATAAAATTTTATCTACAATTTTAACTTAGCCTTAAATTATTATACTTCGGCAGTGGCAACTTTTTAAGAATTAATAGTTACGTAAAACTTAAAATAATAATATGTGTTTAATCTTGATTTTAAATTATTCAAGTGGCAAGTCTGCAATTATTTATAGATGCGTATACCTTGTGATAGAAATGAATTATTCACTTTTTGAAGGCGAAAACTAGGAGTCTAACGAATGAAGACCGTTCTTTAATCTACATCATCTGGCGACGAATTCAAGCATTGATTTATAGATGCTTTGTTTATCAATTACTGATAGTTATCAGGTCTTTAATATATAATTTTTAATTACAACTGATTTTTCGAGATCAGATAAATACATTTCCATAGATTCGATGGATTCAACAGTGGCACTGACCATGTTTTCAAACGTTATTTGAAAACGTCTGCAGTCTACTGTTCATATTGAAACAAGCGTACATCAACGTCATGTTCTTATTTCAATGTTATATAAGTAAATGAAAACCAGAGATAGTATTATCTTTTTCTCTTTTTAAATACAGTACAGAACAGTATTTTAATTGTTTTTTTCGGACTCTTCTTCTTTTTATCTTCATTTATTTATATGCTTGCAACAAATAAGCTTTACAGCTATAATTTATACTAAGTATAACATTATTTAGTTTTGCTTTAGCATTGAAATGATCATCTCGCGAACACGTCATCGCACATAGGAACGTTCCCAAAATGACCGTTCACAGGATGACATGTTTAAATATTTGCTCTTTTTGTGCCAACACCAGCCATCTTTAGCACAATAGTTTAAAGTCAATGTCAAGTAAACAAAGGAAGGATTATTAATATATCTGACAAAAACTGTGTTTTGAAAATTACGCACAATTTGACGTGTTGCCTTAATGATATACTATTAATGTACAGTATGTAAATTATAGACCTACTTATCACTTAAATATGAAAAAAATATCGAAACACAAAAAACTTGCTCACTACCACTGGCACACTAGCACCAAAGGTTGCTACTGCCCATAGTGGAAAAACATTTGTCATGTATATGACAGTGTTCACGAAATTGACGTATATTGTCTCGGACACACTTTTAGACTAATTACGAGTTCTAAGAAATTTTCAGTAATATTTTTAAAATTTTTTAGCTTATTCGCTTATTACAACTTGTCTTTGTTGTTAGCATCTCTATAGAGAGATTTTTACAAATTTCTACTACCCAAAGATTATTCTTTTCGGTTCTTCAATTTCCTAAGTGTGTGAATAACACATAAAAAAATGTTACAAATATTTAATAAATAGTATTCTCTCTTGCCAAAAGATTGTTCCTAGAATAAGAATTAGTGACGTAGAACGCATGACTTAGTGGTCAGAGTGCTTGAACGGTTTCCAGAGGCGCGGGTTCGAATCCCACTGCGTTCAATTTTGTATAAGATTTGTAAAAATATTTTTCAATTTCCTGTGTCAATAACAAATTATTATATAATTATTGTCTAAACACGAAAAAAGTTTTCTAAAACAAATAAGTCAAATAAATTTAAATGCTGTCAAATGTATTTTTAACTACTATTGTATATTTTATTTATTTCCGAATAGAATTTTTCACTTAGATAGTTTTAAGCCCATATCACCTTGTGTTGTAAAAATAAACATGCATGCACAATATATATTTATCAGCCTATAAGTCTGATACTAAAACTACGCTATATAAACACAAATGTATGACAGATTTCAACTAAGGTTCCGTGATGAGGCCACTGATGGCGTGTATAAAATAGCTGACCGTTAATGTCATTCCAATGGTTCCCGCTACACCGTTCTATTGACATTGAATAGGTTTTGATCCGCCCACTTTTAACGTGACGTCATCTGACGTACTTGAATAGCTTCTGGCGCCTACTTCAGTCCTGAGGGAATAGAAGTATGTAATATGACCTATACAAGTCGTCGCACCTGTGCCCTATATAAAGCTGGAAATGCGAGTTTGGGTTCCGGTTCAGGCAAATAATGTGCTTATATTAATATAAGTAAGCGCTAAGTTGTTCGACTTCTTGTAATTTATTACATTAGTATCAATTTCAATCAATTCTAATCAATACTATATGTGTTTGAAGTTTTTTAAGTAATATACCTACACTTATTTATTCTTTATTCGTCTATGCGTTTACAATATTTTTAAGTTTGTAAAACACAACTTAAAAATAGTTTATAGTTAAGAAACTGTCCCAAATTATGAGCTTAATATGTCACATATTAGAATTGAGTAACCAAGTTAAATAGTTTTTTTAATTTGTTTTAGAGTCACCCAGAAAAGCCTTCACTGGGCATCAGACCACCACCTCCAGCACCTATAGTCCCAAAATCAGCCGACGGTCCTCGTCCTCCAGGGTGGAATGGCCAGCCAAGACGACACGGTTCTAGCCGCTTTAATGTGCATCATCACAATCAAGAGCTCGTCAAATTGCCACCGATTAAAGGTAAGAAAAGTTTAAATATTATTTGTATGTATCTTATTTACATAAAAAATTGTTTAGTATATAAAACTTAGGGTGCCTACCTACTTTTAATTTATAAATTTATGAGGCCTAGCGTTAGTAGAAACATTCATGCTGCTAAAATTTAATTTCTCAAGGTAACAAATAAAGAGTACGTAGTTTAGCATGGATACTATTTTGAGCTCCAAAATATATATACTGCAGGTAAAGTGCAGCGTGAATATAGACATATATATATATATATATATACATGTAAACAATACGTATAAATGTGGGCAACAGGAGCGAACAGCTCGTTAAATGGTGAGGAAGCGGAACTGAGTACAAAGCAGGGGATGCACGCGAAAAGCTGGAACGAGCGTACGTCACTTAGCGAAACAGAGTAAGGGCTACTCTCATTAACGGGCACGCGTTTATTTTACACGTCTATGGTTTATACATCATTACAAAAACGACATTAGGGTGTTAAAAACTTAAAGCATTCGAAAATTATATTCTACATTTTTACATTTCAGTAGTGTTTGATTTCAGTATTTCTTATATGAAAATGCTGAACAACTTGTCCCTATTTCTTATAGTTAAGCTGGACTATTATGGTACTCCATCAGTCCTGTACTACTCTTCAAAATAAATAATAGGGTACCTGCCTAAGTTTTTAAGTTATACAATAAAAAAAAAGGTTTCATTCAGATCCGTCCAGAATCCGTCCGAAGATGAGCGGCGTATAAAAATTCAGTGTTTACTGTTTTGCTATAGTATAACAAATCTATACTTGCTATTGATACATGCCTACAATTAGCTTATTATTTATTTTCGTGATTGTATAAACAAAATTGTGTATCTTACGTTCACCAAATATGAAGATAAGTCGTATCTTATTTTCTAACATAATTAATACTACAAACTATACTATTACTTTATAAAATCATCTACGGTTATAAAAGCTAATATAGCTTACAGTATATAACACACCCGAGTACTTTTATCCAATCAATGTGACGGCAGGAGCTCGTAATGAGGGAAATCGCTTCCACAGAGTAGAGTAGTATTTGTGATTATTCTGTAGCCCTTATGAGAATGCTTACTTTTTACCAATACATACATCGTCATCGCTAAAGAAATTGTTATATGTATTCTATACTAGCCCGCAATGACGTATACGTGGAGTCCAAAGCGTGAAATCACATTTTGTACCATTCCCATGGGTATTTCGGAAAATTCTCTCTTAGTTAGTTAGTGTTCCCTTACACTTCTTAGAGGACCTAATTGATTAATACTTTTAATTTAAATAAAATTTCAGCTTTCTACGCCTAGTAGTTTCGGCTATGCGTTGTCTGTCAGTCACTCAGTAATGCTGTGTTTTATATACATATATAGATAAATGAAGACTTTATTTTTGTATACATAATTATATAGTTCAAAACTAGTGTTTATTCTTTTATGTCACATCTCGGAGGCTTCTAATATTTAGTTTAAGTTTAATATCAAATAATTGGAATCTGAATTTTAAACACGAAACAACAAGAAGTAATGAACTGTAATATATTTTCTTGCTTAGCAATAAATATCTTCGCTTTTAATCTGAGTTCATGTGCCAACATTAATCTTAAACCCCTTTTATTTATCAAAAGCAGTAGTAGTTATTTTAACACAAAATTTAACATGAAGCTGATTAGAAGCCTTTAAACATTTGTTACCGCTTTCTAAACTATTAAAATAAAATATATATATATATATATATATATATATATATATTTTAAATATATAAAAATTTTAATCTATGAATATATATTTAAAAATATATGTGTTAGAAGACCTATCTGTTTTTAAATCGATTGCCACACACAGCTGTCACAATTTGAATGGGCTTTGTAATTAATTGCAAGGACTGTTTCAATATATGTAGCATAAAATGATGTATTAAGAAAATTAAGACAGTATTAAATTATTCTTTAAGGACAGTGTCCTTTGATAATATAATTTAGTAAATTTAAAAAATCTAAACGTCAGCGCAGAATGTAATTAGCCTTCTTACCTCCACTGTGCAATGACTTTATCCGTCGTTCGACATTGTCTTCTAATGCCCAAACAAAGCTTTTTAAATTTTATGCTCCTTATTTCTTTGTCTTCATAAAAGTATGTAAAGTTATCCGTCGAGTAAAGAACACTAATATATAACAGAAATTGTTTAAGGAAATTTGCGAATAAAAAATAAACTGTTTTATCGCATACTTTATATAAAATAAACATAGAGCTAGTCATGCAAAAATAACCTTTCATAAAGTTTCAAAGAATCTTAGAATTTTATTTTTTCTTTTCAGTTTTCACACGACCCAGATGCTTACACAACATAATGTTGACATTCACTTTTTTCATCGTCCCATATACCTCAATCGCTTTCCTTGGAAAGAATTAATTAAAATATTCTCAAATATACCCGCGACATCATATTTTTCTAGTGAATAGATAATTTTAATGAAGATAAAGTCACCTCGTTTTAATAGTTTTATTTCTACAAATATTATACCTTGCTAATATGTTTATTTACTTTGACTAAATCTCTGAGCAATTGGGTTTTATATGTGCGTACTATCTATCTATTAATCAATGTAAGAAAATCTTGCAACAATATTTTGTTCAAATTCTTGCTGTTGCCTAAATAACTTGAACACTGAATCCGAAGACTACAATAATTTCATAGCATGATCCAGAGGTTTTGCGCCAGTCCGACAATACAAACGAGTAAATAGGCGTATTTGTTAAAGTTTGAACAACTATTACAAATATTACAATTAAGTAGATACATACATTCTAAGTTAAAAGCAAAAAGCTTTTGTAATAAATCGCCATTAAGTTTCTACAGGTTTTCCATATTTATTATTTTGTCAATATAATCTATTTGGTAGCCTTGTAACGCAAGAAGGTATGAATAATATAATATAATTTAGGTGAGTCAAATATACTGGATTGTTTTGTTGTATTCAAATAAATTTAGGTTATACATACATACTGTATGTCTCATTTTATTTTTAGACGTGTACAGTTACTTTCAATGGTTTAAAAAGTACTTGCATGTTGAGTTCCCGCTCACATAAGCGATTTTATTCACTGAAAACCATTTTATGCATGAGTCAGGACATTTCTAGCCCAAAGGTTATCGATTGTCTAATCAAAGGGGAAGTGAATGCGTCTGCCACAGGAATGTTTCCCTTGTCTACAAGCTCACCCCATAAAACCGTTCAGACAATTTTTGAGTTCCCAGTAAATATTTATATTTTTTAATGTTATTATAATGAAATGACTATTAACATTAGGAAATTACTAATAGAATACTGCGACTATTATAGATGTAAAATTAACATTATATTTTTGGAGACCAATTTTGTTTTTACTTAGGAGTTGATAATCCTTGGTAACCGGAAGACATAATATTAAAAAAAAAATGTTTCTCCTATCTTCTATCCTTGGAAATATGTTGAAAATCTTCTAAGGTTGGAAATATTATATGTATAAAACGTCTTTTTATTGACATAACGTAACATTATTCATATTTATCGAAAAGGTCAGTTACTGATTTACAATTGACCAAATCGAAACTTCCGCAAGGTTAGTGATAAGTGATGTATAAAAGAAGGACGGTGACGGAGGTTACATAGGACGAATTTAGGGGCGCAGGGCGCGGGTGCAAGGGAGGGTGCGCGCGCAGCAGCCTACGGGGGTGCGCGGCGAGAGGAAGGTGTGGGTGCGGGTCGCGGCATGCCAGTCCGGCCGCCCCCGCAGCTCGCTCCGGTCCCGGCGCCGCCGGCTCCCGTTCGGATGCCGCTGCCGGCCGCCGCCTGCGATGGTCCACGCCGGGCCGGCCGCGCGCGCGCCCTCCCGCGCTATGTTCACCGCCGCTGAGACCAAGCCGCGTCGCGCTGTCTCGCCACTCGGTATACCCAAATCGCCCTCGTTTCATTCCGGTCTAGATCTCGTTGCCAACCAAGGCACAAAACGATCTGAGAGCGTATCTGACGTAGCTCGGGCGTTCCGATTTGCCCTCTTCGGGATGGAGGGTCCGGGGCCTCAGAAGGCGCCTTCGCCTCCGGATACGCGCTCTCCGCCGCCACCTGCCGCGCCTGTCGCTGTTTCACCCGAGCGCCCACCGGCCCCCAATGCCGATAAAGAGAGTCTGATGGTGCAATTGCCCCTCCTCAAAGGTTCGACTATTTGTGCATATAGAAGAAATATTATGGCTTTAGAAGGAAGGAAGTTTCTCAGTAAAGTTAGGAACGAATATAATCCGATTTTTTTCATGATATAGCGCACCATAACGTGTTTACGATTTTATCGATCACGTAGATTAAATGTTTAGGCACTTTATATATATTATAATTTACACATTACTGAAAGTACATATATATACATTTACCGGTATGCTAATATTTACTTTGAAGATGAACAAAGCTGCTCGGCACAAAAGCCGCAGAAATATATCGACCGTAGTGGCCGTCGTTGGTGACCGACTCACTCCATTAATAAGTATGTAGCATGGGAAATGAAATGTGACGTCCACCACCCCTTATTATAACGTATTTATGGTTATTATACATGCAGCGCTATATGTACAGAAAATGAAAACATATTTGTATTTCATTCTTATCTGACCCGTTCGCTCCTAGAGTGTGTACCTAAATTGAGATCACCTGCCTATTATAGCGTGGGCTGTTTAAGCTTAGATCATATGTGTGTAAGTCTTGATTACATGTTTATCATGTGTTTCTTGTATTGACCATTAAAATAAATTTGGAATTTACATTATACAAAATCACATCGTTTTGTTTGTTGTCAATAAATACGTCAATGAATTGGTATTTCTAATTGTATATCATATGAAACGTGTTAAAATTAAAATTTTATTTCCTTGCAATGCCTTGCCAAACAACTACACTGTATTTGTTATTTTTACTTGGCAAATATAATAAAATTAAAATTACCTTTTTGGAGGGATACGGATTGCTTTGCTCTGGGGACTGACATCAAAGAACCCGACATTTAACATTTAAAAATTTGGCACTTAAAACTTTCCTTTCTCATTACTCCTTAAGAACAAAATATACTAAAATTAATAATCTTTACATTTACAAAACTCTACGCTTTGATTTTGTACGATTTACACTTTTGAATTGACGTTATAGTTCAGCCGATAAGTACTCCCACCAGCTCACCAGATGAGCTGAAGTTGAATGGGAAACAATTACAAATTCAACCGTATATATATATAACAGTTAATGCTGCAAAAACATTCTTATTTTAGTGTGTTTTGGCTTAACATCATATCATATACTATAAAAGGCAAGAGGCAAAATATTTCAGGCCAACTATAATCCAATCAAATTGCCGGCGTCCCGTTATTACAGCTCATATATTGTATCCATGTGTGTCCTATACACATGTATTTTTCATTATTTTTCAATTACTACCACTTGAAGGTCCTTAAGGATTTCAATGTCCTTATTCAAAACTGTTAGAGCGCTACCAGCGCTCCATGACACAAGTTAAATCTTTAGTGCCAGAGTTCATTAATACCAGAATACACAAAAAAATTTTAACTTTGTAACCGTTTGTGGTTATAAAGTTGACAACAAACATATTATTATTAAATACAACAAAGAGTATTTAATATTCAATTATTATTTTCTTTAACATCGCGCTTCTCTCGCACCGAGCCCCGAGACCGGTAGACTGACTGATTCCAGTAATACGTACTGCGTTGTCCGGCGGAATTCGATATCGGATTTTTTTTAAATATAAAGCTTCGTGAAAGGGAACTCTTCTTAAGCATATATTTAAATTTAGTTATAAAATATAATATTTATAACATATTACTATTAGCTTTATTATTTCCTCCTCATCAGATGCGCCGGCGGCAGAGCGGGAGCACTTGTTTGTGCGAAAACTACAACAATGTTGCTTACTGTTCGACTTTGCGGACGAACCGCTGTCGGACCTCAAATGGAAGGAGGTGAAACGCGCCGCGTTACTTGAGATGGTTGAATATGTCACCTCTCAACGCGGCGTCATCACAGAAGCTATATACCCAGAAGCAGTTAATATGGTATGTCCTTAAGAGCATCAAAATCTATTTATTACATTAAAAGCTATACCGAAACACATTGATCTGTACATAGGCGGAGAGAATCTAGTAGGTATTCTCCAATGTTCTCCATTTCCCACCCAAGACATAAGGTCTCTCTGCTCTATATTATATGCTGATGGCGAAACTTAACACCGGACCAGGTCTAACTGGACAAAGAGACCCTTATCTTATAAAAATAAATTTCCTTCTACTTGGATTTTTAAACACACAAGTGTCTCTTATTGTTATATACTTACCTATTCCATGTAAAACGTTATAAGTAGGTATACCTATCAAGAGGCTAACCCGGAGTGCTAAGCTGTTAAAATAGTAATGAAACATTAATAAACATTAGGGAATATTTAAATTTTGATGCGCTCACGACGTTGTAGCTTAAAAGGGGTAATTATTTTATATGCTTTGAATATGTATGCCTGCATAATCTTTTCTCTGCAGAATTTCATCAACGTTAAGTGTTTAAAATTTGAATACTTCGTTTGGGCTCTTGACAATGCCGTAAATGTAAAAGTTTTATATCTTTAACTTTACTGCCCATATGAGTTACATCCTTTTCAGTTTTACATTTAATATAATACATTGGCTTAGAAATGTTTCACGCGTATAATGTGAAGTTATTATTGAATCTCACGACTGAAGCAACTATAACGTGGACTAATTCACTTTACGCATTTATACAGAGATTATTGGAAATGCTTGCGTTGACGGTGTGCACTCACAACCGGCATTGGCTTTGACCCACATCCACGTTTGCAAAGTGTTTGCCTAACATTGAGACAAAAATAAAAATACGTTGATTCAATCTGCTTAATATTACAATTTAAATGAAATTCTGTGAGTTTGATATAAATAATATAACTTGAATAAAAATTCGCAACCGAAAATATTCTTATTATTGCAATACAATTTTGAATACATCCGTTCTAATTAACATAACTCGTCTTGCTTTCCTTTTCCATGCATAGCAGTGCGTACTAAAATATTATAGCTGTGTTCACTTTTGTTCTCAGTTTGCTATAAACTTATTCCGGACATTACCACCATCATCAAATCCAAATGGCGCAGAGTTCGATCCGGAAGAGGATGAACCCACTCTAGAAGCTGCGTGGCCCCATCTCCAGCTTGTTTATGAGCTGTTCCTCAGGCTTCTGGAGTCTCCTGACTTTCAACCCAATATTGCAAAGAAATATATCGACCAGAAGTTCGTTTTGCAGGTATTATTTTATCTTTTGTATGTATATTTATATGTGTATATTGTATACGCTATCGCGATTATTATTTATGTAAACACGTTAGTTAACTTACACACGCTAATGGCTATTTATTGACAATTTTTTTTAACGGCTTTGTACATATAAGATATTTTTGCATTATCCTCTTTTATCGTGATATAAACATTGATTAACCAGAAGTTTTGTTTCGCGATGAGTGAAACTTTCCCTGAAGCCCGCCAGTTTAGTAAACAGTACATGAAAATAAAATGCGTCTGCAGACATTTATTACAGTTATTAAATAAAATTCTTGTGTCCCTAATTCACACTTTTAAGTTACGATATAGTCGTGAATTCTAATTTGCCATATACAAAATGATTGTATTGAATAAGCATAGTTATCCCTTTTTGAGTATCAGATTGCTGCCTTGCTTAATATTTCCGTACAGGCTGATAGACGTAGTCCTTTATCGAAATTATATAATAATTGCAACTGTTGATATAAAAAAAAACCTTAAATCTATTAAAATATTTAACTTACTAGTATTGCAGTTATACGTCTAACCTAAGCAAATACTAGGCGCCTACATTTTTCGCATGTCCGTTCAATACAATC
The DNA here is from genome assembly GCA_038994665.1 of Podotricha telesiphe. Lineage (NCBI taxonomy): Eukaryota > Metazoa > Arthropoda > Insecta > Lepidoptera > Nymphalidae > Podotricha > Podotricha telesiphe. The sequence goes on along the minus strand of JAOYRR010000307.1, from coordinate 363,263 downwards.
GATATTTTTGTACACGTATGTACTTTACGGGTTAGGAAGTTGGTGTTCTCACGTCGGCCGCCCTTGACCGTACCGTACTGAATAATTTAAGGGAAACTTGCTTTTTATCACTTTTTAATACGTTTGCTACCGCCACCTCTAACTTTATGGATACTAAAATATGAAATTTGTTTAGATTTTCACGATTTTCGTTCTGCTATCTTTTTCACCTGTGTAATCAATGATTTAATCGTGTTTCAGTGTAATCGAAAATTTTCTGTGAATTTCAAATCGAATGACAGACATAGATTTTTTTTAATAATAAAAATCAATTATTGAAACTAGTTGATGTAATGTGTCTGTTAAAGTAGCTGAGCTAGTGCAAGACAATGAACATTACCACGTAAGAAAGCTTCGCGTCAAAATCAGTTTACCTTGTAGTTACGAATGTCACGAGTTGTTACAAACAGACTAACCCTAATAAGCTAATGGAGATCCGTTTGACACGCCCGCCGTGCGTCATTCATTAACAAAGTCTTTCGTCCTTCATTACAAACACAGAGTAGAATGGGTTCTCGTAATGCAATTATACTTCCTAACGCGCCCAGACAATATTTTCAAAGATTAATTAGTAACGAAAATTTGTAAGCAATTGTTGTTCTTTTGCTGGATTAAATTAAAAGTACGCCATTTTGAATCGAATATTTTGCTTGAACGAAAGAAAAAATAAATACACAATGATATTACATGGTCCTTTACATTCGGCTATAAATTATGGCTTCCTATAGCATGGTCAAACAGTGTTACATTATTATGTACTGGCGTGAAGCTTAACATCAAGCGATATTATTACTGTATATAAAAATCTTTGTTTTGTTTGACAATTAGAAGAAAATAGATTATAGTACAATTACAAAATGGATGTTTGATTGATAATTAATATAATATATTAAAAAGATTTGGCTATAAAAAAGAATATTTTGTAGCCATGTTAATTTTATTATCATTGTAAAATATGAGGAATGATTATACTTAAATTATAAATAAACTATAATTATAAAAATATATTATTTATTATAAATAATTTTTACCTGAAGATTACTTGTTTGTAATCAAAATTGATCAAATTCTGAATTATGTAAAAAGCTTCAAGCTAAATTTAGTATAACTTTTAATATTCGAGAGACCCCTGCATTTAAATTCGTCCTAATTATACGAGAGCTTACTAACTAAAAGTATTAAATTTATACTTCACTCTTACTAAACGAATATGAAGCATGAGTTTTTGAAACTTTTTGGATGATTCTCCTTTTGTGTTTCAGCATTTCCATAATATTAATTGTATAAGTATTATGTTTATATATATTTTATATACATATATATATATATATATATATAAAAATTAATGACTTATAAATGAATAATAAAATTGAAAAAACTGGAAGGTTAATAGGTCATAAAACATCAAGAAATTGCACAGAAAACAGAAATAAAATCAAATTTCTTTTCCCATAGTAGTGCGTAGATGTCAAACAAGATACGTTCGGAAATTAAATATTAAGCAAGGAAAATATTTTAGATTATGGAATATTAAAATACCTAGCATAAGTAAAAGTCGGGATGTATGTTTTAACGATATATAATGCATGCATTCAATAAGTTGGCCGGCCATTTAATCTTTAGATTAATATCTTTTTAAGAAAATTTCTGAACGCGCTATAAATATATTTGACAATAAATATGTCATTTATTTTCATCAAACGTGCAACTGCATTCTGAGGCTATACAAAGTTCGCCGGGTCAGTTAGCTATAAAATTTACTATACAATATTTTTTGTTCAATATTAAACTTTTATATTTGTTAAATTTATACGTAACTTTTATTGCTATTTTTAAAAAGGCATTCGGATGAAAATTATGCGTGTGGGATTTTTTATTATTGTTACTATATAACCTTTACTATATTATAACCTTTAAAAGACACATGTTTATAATAAATAACCCTTTATAAAATTCTTATTAAACCGTAAGTGTAAATAAGAGGCTTGTCCTTATCACAGAACTAAGAAGAACATTACCAGAATTTTAAAAAGTTCCTAATAGATTTTTCAATTTTTATATGTTTAGTAATTACATATAAAACGCTTACACGCTTACACGCTTTATCCCTAGCGGGGCAGTTAGAGAGAACGGAGTGCCAAACGATACGGTCCCTGCATACTTCTTTCGCATCGTCCCCTGTCGTCAACCTCTTCATACAACCCTCCTTGGAGTCCTCATGCGTTTATGTACGTGACCTTCCTCCAGTATCATCGATTCTGTTTTCTCGAAGGTCAATCAAGGTCTCCCCTGCCTCTCTTACCGGTCACCTAGGTCATCTATGCTACATATATATTTCTTGCCATTCTTTCATCAGTCATTCTCTCGACGTGCCCACACCACCTGATCACATTCTTCATTCTTATTATAAAATTCTCGCTTACACTTGCCGTTCTGTATCTCTATTGCGGATTTGATCAGTCTTACATGTCTCCACAGCATTGGTCTGTCTTTCATTCTTCTTCTTCTTCAAATTATCCTCTTATTAGGTAGTAAAGAAATAGTTATTACTGGTTACTCATAATAGTGACTGTATTCAACAAGCCAACAATAAAGGTATAATATAACATTTTATTGCTAATACAATTTCGTTTCCTTTCAGTTATTAGAATTGTTCGACACAGAAGACCCGCGGGAACGCGACTTTCTCAAGACAACACTACACAGGATATACGGGAAGTTCTTAGTTCTACGCGCTTACATACGGAAACAGATTAATAATGTGTTTTATAGGTAAGTGTATGAGCGGAAATATAGTACGTTCTGTATAAAAGCAGCTTTTCCTGCATACAGGTGTAAGCAGAGACAACCCAGTCGAGATACTCTGTCCTCCATCATGTCAAAGAAACTCACCTTCGCGCCTCGTCTTACCATAGGGGAAATAAAAGTATCTTAAGTGTAATCACTACCCCGAGTTAGGATCGAACCCACAACGAGCCTCAACCCTTTACATTCAGGAACTGTGCTACTATGATCTGCACTAAATTGTGTAGGAAAACTATAGATGCTTAGTTTAAATAGGTTTTTCACAGAATATTGTCTTATATATCTATGTATACTATAATAAAACAGTAAAAACAAAATATTAGTACTCAAACATCTTCGAAATCTTTTTTGTTGTATAGCTTTTAAGTCAGCAGTTGCAGGCATGCTATAATTGGTTTTGAAGAATGGAACACCTGATGTAGCACATAAATAGACCAGTCATACAATAAGCTGGACAACTTTTCTTAAGGTGCAAACTTTAACAAAAGTTTTCCAACACGATGGGTATTTTGGTGGGAAGGGTCAATAAGTCCACGCAAACGGAGTAGCGATCTCGATCAGTAGTTACCTATATTTATGAAGTCTAGAAGTTTGTAGAATCAAACCATGCCCAGTAAAGATTATCTTTTAATGTTATTTTGTTCCTTTGATGTCATGTCTGCTGTTCGCATGATCAAATCAATATAATAATAAAAAATGTATAATTTATATTATTAATAGATTTTAAACAAAATAAAAATATTGTCAAATGTTGACTACGTTTTTATTCGTTAAATAAATTATATTTTGCTATGGAATCTTTGTAACTAAATCATTTTAGTATTTTTAATCCAAAAACATAAAAAAAACGTAACTAATATAATCTATTCAATACGAAGATGACATAGTATGATTTATTAATAGTTGTAAGTATGCCATACTAGCATTTACTTTAGCATATCCGTATAAGTGAGTTGCTAACGATCCAACATTAACCGTTTCGACCAAGACCTTGATATTTTTCCATCACCTAATGTCATGTAATTAAGTAAATCATTCACATTGTATAAGACTTATACATATATATATAAGACTTATACATATGAATAAGCCTTTATTTGTCGATCACAGCCGTTGTAAAACTAATGGCACTATGTCGTGACGGATAATTATGTAACCGCAACTATTAAGATAGTAATCAATATTTGGAACATTGTAATGAATGTAGAATCATTCACGATTTTGGTTATGATGATTTTTTTTTCATACTTGAGACCTCTGGCATCTACATCAGTAGGATGATATGTGTAAAACTTGTTTATTTTTATATTTCGTCCATTCAAAGATATTGCTTAAATAAGATTTTGTTAAATCTGCATAATTAGTTGTATAGAATAAATTATTACACATATCTACTTGTCATCAAGTAGTGTCACTAAGCTCCTCAAAATATCTTAAAATGTTGTTTTTATAGAAAAGTAGCGGACTATTAACTTTATAAAAATATAACAATCAAGCTTTCCATATATATAAAAAAATCTGCAAAATGCCATTTCATTGCCATTGCCATAAAATGTCATAAAGTACCCTTTGTCCGTATTTAACAGTTCTATCTTGAGTATTGATTAAATTTTAACTAGCGTACTCAGAAAAGTTGAGTATACTTGACAATTTTCCAGTTGTCTACAACATTTTACGTAATAATAGATGTTTCAAAACGAATGCGCTTTTTGTGATCGAACTTTCTAGTATGTAAATTGTGGTAGGTATTCATACTACAATACTGTTACTATTTAGGAAATACTGGGGACGCAAATTTATTTACAGCTTAAACTGTGACAACTCGTAATTGAGCAAAAATATATTTCGCTATAAGTATATATAAAACAGTTCAGCTTCACGCTTTTTACCGTATACCAACCTCTGGGTAGCCAGAGAATCTGGTGAATCCGAGATTTTGCTTGTTGGTGAAGGGATAACAATCACGCAGCTCATTCAATCGATCCCGCATTAAGGATATTGTATTTAAAAATCGAATGATTGAATGATATATATGTTTTCTTTAAAAATCTACTTTTATTTAAAATGTTTAACATTATGTAACATAAAATAATTTCATTCCTAACAAAATAAAAATAATTAAGTTCAAGTAATCAATCTTCAATCAACTTGCCATTATAAACATTAGTTTGCCCTTATTTGTAACAACAGTTTTATGATATTTTTAATTTAGTCATATTATTATTGACGAATAGACATAGCTCAGCAGACGTGGAAATGGCTCGCCTTGTTTTGTTTAGCTACTTACATCGTATTATGGCCTATGGCATTATTCTTTTTGCTATTATGCCGTTAACAGTACTATCGGTATCATATCGCATCGATATTCCACATGACTAATCTCGTCGGTCATGGCCAAATATTTATATTTTACACCAATAAGGTGGTATGAGGTGTTTCAAGTTGTTAGTCAATTCTGTATCAGCCACAAGACGAACTGTCCTCTTTTGTACCCGATGAAATGGAAGGAGTAGGTTCTGAGGTGCACCAGCCCAAAGATGGAAGCAGTTTGCCAAGGGTGGGTGGACTTGTGCTTTATATAATAGGAGCGTATGTTCAGGCGAAAAGTAGCATTTGAAAGCTTTGTTGAAAGAACTGAACGTTGTTCGAAAGGTGGATATTGTCTAGAAAGAGATTATGTAATGCCCCCTGTATTTTGTGTGAAAAATACACAAACCTGTGTTTTTGAAGTATTCAATTTAACAAGATTTTATAAACCCCAGTCAGAGACTTGCACCAGACAAGCTGCGTTCACCAACTAGTTTTCTCCTGTCCCTCCAGACTCCAGTATAGCACGGGGAAGCTGAGCATTGCCATTATAAATCACATCAACAGTCCTGTCATCGGCATAACAATGATTATAGGTGTTAATTTAAGGTTTCCTTTTTTTTACTATTACATATAGTACCCCCATGTCTATGATACCGTATCGAAATGCAAGTTGCTGGTGTATTATCTAGGCTACTTGGTTATATCTATGAATATAGTCATCGTTAACAAAATGAGAACATTCGGGAATTCCGCCAGGCATTGTGTCTGGCGGAATTCCCAGGTGATGATGTCCCACGATGACAAACTTTCGATAAAACAATTATTCGATAATAAGTCTCTGAATCTTTCTTGTCTTGATAACTTCGTCCAATATTGCGCCAACAAAACCTTTGGTTTCTTCAAAAAGTTCTCCAATAAGTAATTAAAAAAAAGAGCAAGCTGTGTCCTTGTGTCCTGGCGTTGAGGTCCTGTGGAATCTTCCTTTCGGAATCGGAAGTATTCATTTGCTTTCGCCAGTTCTTTTTGCCCAAGGACCCGAACATTATCGTGGACATGTGTATGAAACTGTATAGTTTCATTGAAGACGAACGTTGATAGTGCATTCAGTATGTCGTTATAATATTCTTAACATTATTATATAATTTGTCGAGATCGTTTACGGTATGTCAATGTCTCCTAAAAAAGGCTAAGTGAAGTCTAATATTTTACGAGTACTAAGTTTCGGCACGTCCAAAAGGTTCGGGCCATATTCGTATATAGTATCAAAAATATTTTTAATTGTACTCATATTTTTGTCCATAGGTTTATATATGAGACGGAACATCACAACGGTATCGCGGAACTACTGGAGATCCTCGGTTCCATCATCAATGGTTTCGTGCGTTACCACTGAAAGAGGAACACAAATTATTCTTATTAAGGGTACATATATTTGTTTTATGTTTTATTATGAGCTTTTTAATTTTGTTTCGTATATATTTAAGATTAATACAAATTCTATTATTCTTCTTTTTAATCTCATTTTTTTCATCAAATTTACTCTTAAAATATGTTTTTTTATATATTTTTTTGTATACAGGTACTACTACCGTTGCATAAAGTGAAATCACTAATCTTGTATATCATCCAATTAGCGTATTGTGTAGTACACAGTTCTTAGAAAAGGACCCGTCGCTTACACAACCTGTAGTCAGGTAAGTTAAATATATAGGTATAATGATACTCCATAGATTATTCACTTTTGTAATTAATTATAATGTAAATATTTATATGTGATACAATAAAGGCTACCGTGGCGTAGTGAGAAAGCCCTGGCTGTAATCGCAATGGTTGTGGGTCCGATTCCCAATTCTATGGAATCATCATCATTTACTTCATTTTCATTTTTGTGTTTCGAGTTGAACAAGACAAAGCGTGGTCAAAGGTCTGCCGCTTAACGTCATGTCTCGAATTCGGGTGAAAAGTGGAGAACTAAGGGAAAAAGAGTGAGGTATAAAAAAATGTATATTAAGATATGATGAATGTCCAAAACCAGAAACCGCCTGTGTAAATCGAAAGCCATGAATATCGTAATTTATTTTTCTTTTAACCAGCGTATGATAATAACAAAACCTCACTATAATTTCCATTCCTTTGTATTTGTTAGGACACCGTCTATTTTTTATACTTATTTTAAATATATATATATATATATATATTTAAATGTAATACTTAAAAGTGATTTAAATTTTTGTTTTATTTATTCATTTATTACAGAGCATTATTAAAATATTGGCCTAAAACGCATTCGCCGAAAGAGGTGATGTTCCTCAACGAAATGGAGGAAATCCTCGACGTGATCGAGCCTGCGGAGTTCCAGAAGATCATGGATCCATTATTCAGACAATTAGCCAAATGCGTCTCTAGTCCGCATTTTCAGGTGAATAAAGAATTGCTTTTTATATACACTTATATACTTTGTAAATGACGTAAATTGTGCTGGGTAGTTTCTAATCCCGTTTCCAATAGTAATACGTACTATCAATGCAGTAGCAATTAAGCGGTCATTAAAATCCTTTTAAACTGAATTTAAACTAAATTTCGATCAGCAAGAGGTTGATTTGTAATGAGTATAAAAAAAATATGACTAACCATATATCAATTTTTTTAAGTAAATTCATTATACATGTAATGTACATTCATTTAAAAGAGTTAGTCAAAAAAACTAAAAGAAGTATACGTATATAGTAGTGACCGATCGTAGGTTCGGTTTCGGTTTCTGCCATGTTCGGCCTAAAAATATAGTTTCGGCCATAGCTTCGGCTTCGGCAAAAAATGGCTGAACTTTTCGAACGTACCGAAACATAGTACTCGGGATGTACTTCAGTCCTGTACTTTCACGTGAATAAATCATAAACGATATCCGTAATACTATTCTGAAGGAAAAACCCCACGACTGTTCTTGTATGTATGTACTAGGCAGAATTATTATTTAGCGCTAATAGCTCGAACATGTAAAAAAAAGAAAAGTTACAAGAACCTCGGAACAGTATTTCAATAGGCTATTGGGCTTTGGAGTTGGCCAAAAACGGAATTCGAATTATCCAGTTTTTAACCAACTTCTTTCTGTTAGATAGGCATGTTGAGGACCTTCGTCACTTCGGAACTAGCAACCTGGTTGTACCATTGAGATACATTTTTAAATGCATTTTGTTAATTTACATTTTTTTAACTTTTTAATCTTCAAGCTTATCTTAAGCGGGGTAGTAAATGTATATAAATTAATAATAAATATATTATTTATATATTAAAAAATATTATTTAGAGTTAAAAAAAATATATAATTCCATTTGAATTATTCATATATTTTTCATTGGAGTGTTACTTTATAGCAAAAGTTTACTTATAAGAGTAAGCCTAACATGTGTTTTATATTCAATTATTCATTCATTGCAAACTGTTACTAGAATTAATAAATCATTAATTCAAGTACTTGCTCCAATACCGAAAAATATAGATTTCAAAATGTTATAAAAAAAAAAATGTATACCTATAGTTTTACAAGTTTCGGCCGAAATTGAAATTAGAGCCGGTTTCGGCTGGACACTAGTATGTAGTGATATACTAATGGTGATAAGAAAGTAATAAAAAATCCTATCTAACCTGACAGGTGGCTGAGCGAGCATTGTACTACTGGAATAACGAATACATTATGTCCCTAATATCGGACAACGCGACCCACATCCTGCCCATCATGTTCCCGTCTCTATACCGGAATACGAAGAGCCATTGGAACAAAACCATACACGGACTCGTCTATAATGCACTCAAGCTGTTTATGGAAATGAATCACAAGCTGTTCGATGAGTGCACGCAGCAATATAAGCAAGAGAAACAAAAGTGAGTTGGGCCCGTTGAAAAGTTGTTTATTTAGAGATACTATTTATAGGATACTTGAGCTGTATTTTATTTAATCTAACTAAAATAAAATATTCCCTTATATTGGTTATTAAATTTAATATTTTGGAATGGTAGAAAGAACCTAGTGTCAAGACACTTTGTTCTTCACTGTATTAATATAGTATATATATATATATATATATATATATATATATATATATATATATATACGAATCGACGTACAAAGGTGAATTTGACAGAGGGGTAGGTCATTGTAGACATCCGTTTAAAATTAATTTTGCGACAGGACCACCGTCTTTAAGAACGTCTAACGGCTCTCTTAACTTCGTACCTTATTTTTTATTAAAAACTTCAAAAGTGGCAGAGAAATTTCTGTTACGACGCGAACGAAGTCATTGGCAACACCTAAAATATTATAAATATAATGTTTTCAGGGAGAAGGAGAGGTTATTGCAGCACGAGAAGCTGTGGCAGCAGATGGAGGCGCGCGCCGCCTTCAAAAGCGCGGGCCGCGATTGGCCCCGCGCGCCCCCCGCCGCCCCCTCCCCCGCCGCCCCCGCCGGCACCCCCGCCGTCTCCGAAGCCGCGCCCGACCTCGCGCAGCCACGCCTCGACGCTGAGGCTATTGAGGTAAATATAATTTAGGTTTTCATAAATAATATTTAGGTTTTCTTTAGCAATTATTATTACTCTACGTCACATGTATTTGCAAATACTTCTTACTTAAAATGTTTTGCAGGATAGAACTTATATATTATAATGCTTAAATTTACATATTGAATACATACCGATATCCTTATTTAAAACGATTATACTGACACCTTTTTATTAACATGAAAATATCTTAATCGGATACATGGCTTAACAACGTTCCAGGCCAGAAAACAAAACTACAACGCAAGTAAACCCCTACTGAGGAAGAAGTCGGAGCTCCCCGCGGACTCGTCCACGGTGAAAGCCCTCATCGAGCACAAGCGCGCCGACCCCTACCTCCCCACGCCGCCCGACGCCGACCAGTGCTAGCACTTCTCCCCCCGCCCCCCCAAACCTCCCCCACCTACTCCATTACTCCTCTGTCGCCCCTGCTCGCATTGACTCGTGTGATCGTGCGTAGCTAAACAAGTGATATTTAACCTTGTGTTTTATACGGGAAATAGTAATAATGTGTTTCAATATATTCTAAAAAATACACATATATATTTATATATATATAATAAACTAAATTAGGCGTCTATATTCGAATTGTACAAATGCTATATAGATTTTGATGTTCAAATTATATATGTAGGTGAAATATGTAACCGGTGAAATGCTATTAATCAGAGTAATTATTTAAAATTGTTCAAGTTTTAATATAATGACATAGTCCATCCGTGTTGAGCTACACTCGTGTATGGCGACCGTTTATATAAATCTATGGCTGACATTTCATTTACATTTTTTATTCTTTATTTTCATTGATATACTTTCTAAATCTTATTTTAAATGAGTTTCAATTTTATTATTTAATAATATCTATAGTTTTCAAGTTTTCTTTTTTTTTATCAACATAATCACGCCACAGTGATAATTTATATTAAATATCGATTTTTGATGTATGACGTAAGCACAAATTAACTGATTTCCCGATATATGCATGTAAACATAACACAAAATGCGAGGCGTTGGCCATTTTAAAGATTTTACCCGGACTGGACGACGAATCAAGCTTATTTATTGTAGTTTAATACATTTTCATACATTTGTTAATATTGTATTAGTTAAAAATATTAATATAAATTTTCAAATGAAATTAAAACAATAAGTAAGTTTGATTTTAAAATTAATTAATAATTATTATGATTAATCATATGTTTAGTTGTGTACAAAAATTATAAAAAATCTTCTGTTAGATTGCGTTCTTATTTTCTTTTCTTTTTGAGTATTAAAATATAACAGTATTTTGTCGATCACATATTATAATTTAATTTAAACAAAACGCACATTCATATCGTACAATTCATATAAATTTAAACGGACTTCACGTAAACCGCCATTTTTTTTTTCTTTTCAATGGATAATAATTGTCGACCAGTATTCAAAAAACGTAATCTAACAAGAAGATTTGTAATTATCTGTCGCCCTTGATGTATTTTAATGTTAAGTAGTCGACGCACTGCTTTAGAAATAAATTAAATTTTAAACCTCACTGTGTAAAAAATATAATGACATGCAAAATAACATTAATTAACAATATCACCCACCACTTAAGTATACTTTAGTAGTTCGTGCTATATTTCTGGCGCTAATTTTGTGAAACTATTCCTATTTGAAGCGCACTTACTTACAAAGTGTTTGAACGACGTGGCTTTGTGAAGAAATGCGTTTGTCAATACGTTCGTAATTGCTAGTTTTGTAAAGGTGTTGGAATTATTTATTTATATATTATGAATATGATTAAAAGAAATACTAAATAGAAAAATATTTGACATGTTTAATAGAGTAAGTAAAACTATATATATATTTTTTTTTTATTTATTTTCCAAAGATACACAAACTTCATATTATTTCCGATGTCACAAACGTCATTAGTATATACAAAACTAATGACGCTTATGACGTCACAACTCTGCAATTGTCTTTTGGCTGTTCCTTTTTTTAATCATTGTTCTGTTATTATTGAATTAATATTTATCTTTTTAATATATTTTTTAATTAATATTTGAAATAATAATTTGCTCTTAACAAACAACATCTCTTTACAAACAATTTTAAAGCATTTCTATATATAGCTGGGCTATTTGTAAAATGACTCGTAAACACATGGATGGTCATATGTATTTCTTTACCAAGTACCAAAATAAATGATGTCAAGAAAATAAATTGCGACAGCGAATTGGACGCTACAGTGAAGTGAAGTGCATTGTGTATGTAATATAGGTAACGTTTCAAGTAATGCCGGGCATACGGACATGTTGAATTAATTCACTATAGTTATGTTAATCAATGTCTAGTAATATTATATAATTTATTCCATGTAATGTTCACGATTCTATGACGGGGCTAGTTTCTTTTATCTAATGTCTGTCCCTTATCTGTACTTTTTATTTTATTTAGAAAAAAAAAGAATCATTTTTTATTTTAGGTTTTAAAACTCGATATCGTTTAGAAATTAATCTCGTATTCGTCTTTATAGAGTCAGCTTATGAAGTTTATTGAATACCTGAATTAGATAAGGTCAATGTAAATGTTGTTTTTAAATTAACAGCTAATCAAATATGACCTACAAAGGTTAAAACAAGCTGGTCGATTTTTTTATTTTGTACCAATTTTTTCTTAGTTTTAAATTAAATGAGAAAAGATTTGGATTTTTGGCTATTTCTTTTAGTTAGTTTTGAACATTCTAAAAAAAACTTAGTAAGATTTTGATCTATTTATATTATATTTTTATATTACGATTTTCCAAGAGCTATTATTATTTATATATAAAGATCTAATCGTATATTTTTTGTATTTTAAACCATTAGTGCATTTTCATATTCATTTATGATTATATCTTAATTAGATGAAAATATAAACGTCTATAAATATCATTTCAATAAATAATCATGTGCTCTTTATAAAATTTACAGCGATCGTTTCTTTTTGTAAAAATATATTTTTTGCTTAAAAATCTAAATGGGACAGACTTCATATGAATTGAAGGAAATTAACATCGCTTAGTTACTTTATTTATAATGTACACGTGTATTTTGTAATAACTTAATGGCGGGGCACGGTTTTTGCATTTGTGTTTTATTTTTAATGTTAATTGTTTTCTCTTTCGTTCTATGTGTTGTTGCCAAAGGTGATTATGTTGTCGCCATGTCGCAAGCTATCAGCTGTTCATTTTTCAAAGCACCATTATTATATATTATATCGAAATATGTTAAATTCTAATGTAAATGTATTAATAAATATCAAGTGAGTGCTAGGAACACACTTATATATTATTATTATTAATAATTAAAAAATATATGTATCATTTGCACGTGCAGTATAGATTTTGACAAATGTTTACATAAAATTTTGGACTGAGAATTGGGTAGATACGTCATTGGTTAAAAGTATTGGATAATATTGTAATCGTCGCCTAGGAAGCCATCTTCAAAGAATATTCAATTATTGACTAAATATTAAAGATTAACGTCGGACGACCGCCGCGATCGAGCAGCAAGTGTGTAAGAGGGTTTTAACTAGAAATTTATGCGTTAGCGCCATCAGTCTTTTTGAATTTTAAATTTTGTTTAGTACATCTCTAGACTTAAATCTGAACTCAATTCTCTTTGAGTTTGAAGTCAGGTGAACTTGGGATTTTAATTTCGTCTTTTCGAATGTACAGAGAGGATGGACTCGACTTAGAATCAAAAGAGTTAATATCGAATTCAAAAAACTGTTTTTGCTGTTAAAAATAATTTTGGAGTTCAACACTTGTATAATTATTTAAAATTATGATGTATATATATATATATATATATATATATATATATATATATATATATATAATGTATATATATATATAAATTGGTTGGTAAATTTTGCTTCTGGAAGGCGAATGTACAATTTTATAATAAATGATCAATGTGAGCGGTGGAGGCGGTCGTCTGATGCGACTGACAGTGACTGACTCTGACTGACATGTTAGCGATCATTTGCGATGCTGTTCAACAAATTGATAAATTTTTGTATAAATATTTATAACGATAATGTAACTGTTGAAAGAAATATTGTAACAGATTGTAAGGTGCTTATGATTATCGTTATAATACAAAGTTGTGCATATATTTGAGTGTTTTATTTACGTTATACAAGTGTTTTCAGTAAAGTAAGTATAACAAGAAAAGAACGTACTTTTGAAAAGTAATTGTCATTTGAAACTGTTTTTTTTTCGATACTGATTTGTTGGCCTTTACAGCAACACCGAGGGGAGGTGCGGGAAGAGAGTACTCAGTCCCTGCGAAATGCAAGCACTGCACTACATGCAGGGGTGACCCCTGCGGGGCTCGGGCCTCGGCTTGCGTCGTCGAGGGGAGGGGGAGGTTCTTAACTGGTTATTCTATTAGGTAGACTAAATTGATTAAAAGGCTCTTATATCATAAAAATAAACAAATTGATAGGTAGATAAAATTATTTATTACACAACAAAATTATATGATTTTGTTAACATTTTTTTAAAGTGTTATTCCCACACTTAGGAAATTGAAAAAGACATATTTAGAAAACGTATAAAAATTTGAACGCAGCGGGATTTGAACCCGCGCCTCTTGAAAACCCCGCTGCGTTCAAATTTTTATACGTTTTCTAAATACGTCTTTTTTAAAATTATATGATTTTTTTTTTGTATAGTATGAAAATATTAATATTTTTTATTGGAGTATACAATATATGGAAAATACATACTATTTTAACACATATTGAATAATCGATCTGCATTTAAATTTATATACGATGCTAAATATTTCGCTTATTCACATATACACACACTTAGTATAACTGGATATCATTGTCACGTGTTCCATTGAAGCTATAATTAAAACTAAAGAAATGAAACTTTATTTTGCCCGTAAATCTGTGAAACTCAGTGAAAATAATCAGTATTTACTATTCTCTGGCCGTTGAATATAGATGTATTATAAGCCGAGGTAGTTTGTAAAATATTGCTTAAAAGCGACGTTCAGTTCAATAGTTTTTTATTGCAATTATGTAAATCATACTATATAGATGATACTTAGAGACACTTCAAATAATTTTGGAGTTCAAGCATACTTGTTAACTTTTACTCAAAACACACATCTCTTAGATTAAAAATATGTTTATAAATTTCAATTTTACAATTTTTTCATGTCAGGTTTTTAGTCAAACTGACATTAACTTATTTTTTCAATTTACTAAACTGACATTAACCTAATTAACAAATTTTTAATCTAAGAGATTACGCTTAATTGAAGTGTCACTAAGTCTACCTACTGGTATAGATAGAGAATCTAGTGTCAAGATTCACGTAGTTCTCTACTTTCGCCTAAATCTGAGACGTTCCGTGTTAGCGGAAATCAAAGACACGTTTTGTCTTGTCACCAGAGCGGAGAAATAAAAAAATAAATAAAATTTCAAACTCTCCCGAGTGGGAATCGAAACCACAGTCATCGCGTATACAGTCAGACGCTGTCACACTGCGCCACGATGTTTCTTTTTTTTGATATCGATATATTTTTTTTAATAAATAAATAAATACTCTGTCTAAGATGGAAATTAATAATTCCGCAAGAAGAGACTAGTCGCAATCTGTCTGTACACTAATTTTATCTAAGATAAAAGTTTTGTATTTTAACGTGTATTTTTATATGCGCATGTAAAACCTGTATCTTTGCACATTTGGACATAAAAATTAAACGACTCGATAATTAAAACTATTTATTATTTATAAATACACAATGTATACCAGACTCATTTTATTTATATTGCTACAAGAATGCATTTATAACATCTTTATCATCTAGTATGATTCACTCGAGTGAAACTGTCAGAGACATTAATTGTTAAATTAAAATGTTATTTAATATACATATTTATTTACTTAACTATACAATTACATAATATTTAGTATTCATATTTAATTAGTTTTGATTAAATTTTCGTCCATTCTGACTTTTCACTCAATGTGAATATAAAAGATATTGTAATAGCATGTAAATAAATGAATATACACGTAGGTAAAAATTAAGAAACACGTATATGATGGTGCAGTCGTAATTTTCGAATTTCAACAAAATGGGAGTTTACAGTTTTACATCAAAATGTACTAAAGCGTGTGAAACGGCTTATTATATTATTCAATTAATTGAATATTACCCCTTATTCACACACTTCGGGGAAGAAAATCATGTAAAAAATTTAAACGGAGCGGAATTCGAATCCGCGCCTCTCGAACAGTTTCCGAGAGGCGAATTCGAGTACCACTATTTTTAAACTTGTATATGCTTTTTCTATGACAATCAATATATGTTTAGAAGTTCATTTATGCATAAATTTGTGATATTAAAAAACAAAAAGACGCCTTCATCCAAGCACGTCTTCGACTAATTAAATAACGGGACGTTTGAATATCTTACAACATTTCCAACGTAACTCTCATGAGACAATTGTTTAAGACTTGTCGGAAGCCACCAATGTGCCGACTCAGCACCATATAGGCAGTTTATATGCAAAATGCACAAGAAAATGAAACAAAGTACAGTCACATACAAATTGTTAAAGTGTAGTGTGTCAGGATTCACAGGGACAGTACAGAAGCGGGATTGATGATTGTAAACGCGATTGGTTTTGGGTTCGATTCCCACTCAAAGCAATGATTATATTTAAAATATTTTCATTTCTCTCTTCTGGTACAAAGTGCGGCGTTGAGCTCCGCCAACACGCGATGTCGCGATATCCGGATGAAAGTGGAGAACGGAGTATCCTGACACTACGTTCGCTCTCCTCAAAGCCAATTTCAACTCGGCACATGGTTTTACTATCAAGAAGGCTATAATTAAATTGAAATAGTATTGAAGTGTATGATTTTTATGCATATATACAAATTATATTAATAGTTCAATAAAAAATCAAAGTAAGTAAAGGCAAAGTTGTATGTTACGACCGTTACTTAGAAGACGATGACGAAATACTCAACAGTATATGCATTTAACATTTAACATAATAAAAAATGTATGTATAATTAATTTAATATTATATGAAAAAGGTAAAAAATCGTTGAATAAAAGTGAATATTTGTGAAATTACATGAACTTGCAACAATCACAAAGTGCCGAGATGAGTTTCTATATAAAACTTGTTTAAAGGGATCACGTATGTGGGTGGTAAGTACTAAAATACTATGTTTAAACTTCAAGCTATATTCCATTTTCAACTTACTTCTAGAAAAATAATTTCACTAGCCGATCAATACAAATCAAACGTTTATAATTAGGCTTCGATAAATAATAGGAATGCTAAGTATTACAAATAAACACGTAAACTTATAACTAAACTAACCTTCAGCCTAAAGTGGAGCAAGGCTGCAAATTGATTATAGTTTAGCTTTTAATTATAAAATACAGAAGAAAACCTCGCAAAAACCAAAGATCTTATAATATAACAGAACCCATTAATTCTCACATTTTTTTTCAATTTTTAGTAATATTATATAAACATAATAAATTTAATTATATTACAATGATTTCATACTTAAAGAAAATAAATATTTAATATACTGTCATTAGATATATTTTCGTTAAAAAAAGCATTTTACTTATTTTGAATAAACTCATATCCCTTGATACGCAAGACAAAATGCACGTTATAGATTACGTACAGAAATAGCACACAACAAATGAAGACGCGCGTGGATTAAGGTGACGTCGCATTATTCGAATGTGGTGAAAATTTCATTAAAAAGGGAAAATCTGTTAAATATTGCTATAATGGAATCGAAATATATTTTAATATTATATATAGTCATATTTATCATCTACATGGTTCTTTTTCGGCAGAGAAAATTTGAATCATATTTTTTTTCCTTTCTGTTTCACGCTCTTTCTCGCATAGCAGGGTATAAAGACCAATGGCAAGATACTCCGTTATTCATTTTCCGCTTCAAATCAATACATTGCGTATTGAGTGGTGGAACTAAACGCCGCGCTTTTTCCAGATAACAGGGCATAGAAATGAAAATAATTCAAATATAATTATTCCTTCGAGTGGGAATCGAACTCACAATCAATCGCGTTTACAGCCAGACGCTGACCCATTGTGCCACGATGGGCTCAAAGAAAATTGTGAAAAAATATGCGTTTTAATATTTCCAATAATTTATATGCGCTTAGAATCGTTATTTATATATAAAAACACGACATATGACCTTCATCCATACATAATTTCAATTAATTTGAACACTAATAACTCATAAAAAATAACCAATTTGAATTATAATAATACTGGAAATGAAGCGAAACATCCATTAATTTGAATAGCAACATGTTATATCATATAATTTAATTTACAACAACAACTAGCTAATTAGCCATATATCATTAAGTATAAAATTTTCCATACTTTTCTAATTACAATATAAATTTATATCACTTTATACAATTATGAACATTTGTTTGCAATAACTTATATATAATAAATTTCTTATCTAAATCTAACGACTGGACTTCAGTTCGTGAAAAAGAACAATCATTTTTGCTCTTGAATTTGACTTGATAAATAATTATATTATTAAGTATATCAATTTTAGAATATTCGATATGAAATAAATAAGCAAAGCTGTAGTAACTTCTTTTTCAATTTCAATGTTGATCTGACTCATGTATGGTGATGGTTCTAAGAAGAACAAGAATGATATTAACAAAAGGCTAAAGGACTTGGGTCCTGCCATGTTTCAATTTGTGTATGTTACCTGGTTGGTTTTTTGTTTATGTTTCTAGGTGTTTATTGTCAAAAAAACATAGCACCTGCTTTATTTATACATTGCAATTGGCAAAAATTTAATTGAATAAAATGAAAATATTTTTAACTTTTAAACTTTACTCAGTAGTGAGGTAGACAGTCTCCTTGTGACCACACACTACTTACTGTAAAGTGTTCGAAATGTTGGGTCGTCAAAAACGTATTTTCGAATACTTGTGTAAAATTAATTAAAATATGTGCCGTATTATAAATTGAATAAATTAGATAATAGAATTAATTTATTTTATATTTTTTTTAATTAGGTTCTTTAAGAGAGCTTTGAAATATTGCATTTCTTTAATTCAGTTCGAAATATGGACGTAGCAAAATGGACAAAACGTTCTTTTCGTTATTGTCATAGGACTATAACTCCATACCGTTAAGTTTTCTGTTGTGTAATTCTCATTCGCAAAGCGAGTCGGTTTGATTAACAGAAGCTTGACTTAATTTTTTTTAATATGAATATTATTCTCATACAAAATGCATATTTATTTGAAGAACGTGAAAAACTTGAGGTATTCATTATAATTTAAAGTCCTATACCTAATAAAATTTTCCATTTATTGCTTACAATTTTGTTTAAGTCCATCAAGTGTATATAATAGTGTGGCTTTCATGTCACGTTGGATATATAATATATTATACCACGTGAATATGTTCAGTTTTGTTCACGAACATTGTTTTAATTTAACGTTTATAGGTAGAGGTATTTTTGTAATTGTCTTCATTAATTCCTTGCTCCGACCTCGCCTCTGTATGGAAAGTCATAGTTCATATTCTTTTTTCATCATCGACACGGAATTGAAACATTTCATAGTCAGCTGTGAAGTAAATTAAATTGGAAATTATGAAATGTGTGAGAGAGAAAAGATATACGTTCATCTCTCTCTTAAAATTAACACAAAAAAATATTTGATACATATAGTGATAATGTAACTGATATCTGTCTGTACATGGATGTATAAAAAAAATTCTGTTTCTTTTGCAATTTTGATTATTGTATTGTAGTAAACTTCCCTTAACATTGAGTATTTATGTCATTTGAATCAATTCATAAACAAAAAAGCTACCATTGAAATTATAAAATTAAGCAGATTGTGATTTCAGTGAGAACGCGGACGGACGAGAAAACTATATAATTTAGTGGCATCGCAGGCAAAGCTGCGAGCGGGTCGCTACTTTTAAATATACCGTATAATGTATACTTGTCAAATTTAATAGCACAAATAGCAATCATTTTGGAAAATTAGTTTTAAAAAGAAAGCGCAACGTTGAGTTTCGCCACTCGTACTATCAATTTAAGTTAGTGATAAACAATGTAAACCTGCTATTTTTATTGAAAGTAAATTGACAAGTCCGCCTTAATGCAGACATTACCGCGCCGGCTACTTCCTGCGCTGCAGCAGCTGCACGCGCTCGTGCTGCCGCGCGATGTGCTCGTTGAGCGCCGCCACGTGCTCCGTCAGCACGCCCAGCTGCTGCTCGTAGTTGCGGGACGTGGACTGCAGCTCCTCTTCCTACCAACACACAGAATAGAGAACATTTTTAGCCTTAATGTTTTCGTATTTGGTCACAAAAAAATTGTTTACAAAATCTAATCAAAAATTGAATTCTGAAAAAACTTTAAATAAAATATTTGAAGTTTTATAAATATGTTATGATTGAGCATAATTGAAGAGTGTTTTTCTTAATTAGACATTACGTTACTATTTTATTTTTTGAAATGGGAGGGCTATTTTTCTAAGCTTGCATAACATATCCTTACTAAAAAAACATATATTTAGAACACGTATAAAATTTTTAACGCAACGGGATTTGAACCCGCGCCTCTTGGAAACCGTTCTAGCGCTCTGACCGACTGACTTTACAATCATGTTAAAAAAATATTCCTACCAGCCTGCTTATGACGTCGTGTTTGTTCTGTATAGTTTGCTGGTCGGCTTCTTTTTCGCGCTCCATTTCCTCGAAGCGTTGTCGAAGCATTTCACACTGGAAAGAAAAAAATAGTTAAACAAGTATTTTTATACTATGTATGTGAAATTTTAATATATAAAAGTACCAATAAATTGCATTCTTTTGCGGAGAGAAGTCAGTATCATTTCGCTCGAATTCGAGACATTTTGCGTGTGAGTGGCGGAACTCAACGCCGTTTGTCTTAGGTACCGGAGCAGAGAAATGAAAATAATTGAAATATAATAATCATTCGCCCGGATGGGCATCGAACCCACGACCATCGCGTCAAGAATCAGACACTGTCATCAATTGTTTCTGTTTGTTTTCATTTATTATATGGACGTATTTAAGTAACAAAAACCAATTCACAGCGCATAACAAACGGATTAATATATTATATTTTTATATTATTTTTTATATTATATTTTTATTATTTTTTGATTATAATTTATTACACTCGGTACTTATTTGGAAAGGTACACATATATTTTTCTGATGACTAGTATTTCTAGGATTTTATTCCATTTTGTAATCTCGATTAGTTGCACCAATTACAAAATACTTAAAAGTTCCTACTTGTCATATAGTAGTGTCCATAGATTTTTACCGCTACGATCAGTGAAAGTGGAATCAATAAAAGTAAAAATCATTCAGAATTTTAGGAAAAAATATTATTTTAATAGAGTTTTGTGTAGTAACTACAATCAACAGCTGTACCGCTAAGATAATGTTATACACGATGTCAATTTTCGAATGAGTTTACTTTTTTTATGCAATTCCTAAAAAAATATATTAATTCAAAGGTTTTTTGTTTTATTTGTATATCGCGTAGTAATGAGCAGGCTTTCTCTAATAGCATATATATAAATCCAAATACTTGGACTTGAACGGAGCCTACCTCCTTAAGGTAATGTTCGGTCTTGCTCTTCGTGGCGTCGCACTGCGCGGCGAGGTCGCTGAGCCTGGCGCGGTGGTAGGCGTGCACACGCTCCTCGCGCCGCTCCACCTCCGCGCTGAGGAGGAACGGCACCTCCAGGCTGCCCAGGAGACCCGACACTCGACCCTCTGCATCTGATTTCACATAACAGCTTCCCTTATTATTTTGCTATTTTGCAGCACTTATTGCTGTACGACTTGCTTGGACATTTGCATTTGCGTTTCATTATATAATAATAACATCCTTGGTTGGATGACCAGTGTTTTTTAGTTTAATTATTTGTAATTATTCTTTGAATAATTTTGTATTTATAATTCAAATATGTTAATAAAGAATACTGAATATAGTACAAATGAGTGTTTATTTGAAGTTTAATTATTTTTTAAAGTTTTTATATTTATAATATTTTAAATTGAAATGGAAAGTAAGATCTTTAGATATATTTACCAATAGAAGTTTCACTGAAGCTGTTAAAGTCACCGGAGTCATGAGCATCACTTCTTTTCTTTTGAGCAGCTGATACATATCTACTTAGTTCTAACTTAAGACTTTCATTTTCCATTTCTAATAATTCATACTCCATTCGAAGTTTTTGGTTTTCCTTTGAAATATGAAATATTGAACCCATTATTATACACATTGTGGTCCATACAAAAGGTTGAACGCCTAAAAAAAAACTGAATAAGCAATATGAGTTCAGTTCAGTTCTTTAGTTATGGCACTTCAAACGTGCAAGCAATACCATATTGCTATATACAGTAAAAATTCCGCCTAAGAAGGTTTCAGGGTCCATTACGAAATAGTATTAAAGGAATTTTGTTATTGTATTATATTTTTAGCCCAACTTTAGTACACAATTCATATTTATCTAAGCATAAAAATAAAAAATCAGTATTTAATCTTTCCTGTAAAATATATCGTAAGTTACCTATTGCTCATACCACCACAATATTGTTAAATAAACAGTTTTAAAATAATTATTCAAGTCAGTTATTACTATATATGACATTAGTGTAACTAAGTAATAATCACATTATAAAGCATTTAAGCTGTTACTAATTATTAGGTGTAAGACACCATTGTATTTTAATATTATATATTAACAGACAAATATTAAAATATAAAAAATTCAAATTGATGCTATATTATACACATATAATAGAATCTATTTAATATTCATATTTTACTATTTTTGTGCTTCCAAAATGAACCTTAAGAAAAATATATTTAGAAAACATGTAAAACATCGAATTAGTGGGACTCAAACCTGCACTTTCTGGGTATTAGGTTCGAGTCCACTATGTTTAATTTTTTACATGTTTTCTAAAAATGATTTTAATATCATAAGTGTGTAAATAACACTATAAAAATGTGAAAATTAAATTAAAAATGTTAATTTTTATTATTTAATTTGTGTACCATAAGAAAATAAAAT
The DNA here is from genome assembly GCA_038994665.1 of Podotricha telesiphe. NCBI lineage: Eukaryota > Metazoa > Arthropoda > Insecta > Lepidoptera > Nymphalidae > Podotricha > Podotricha telesiphe. Next base: position 340,377 of record JAOYRR010000307.1, on the reverse strand, counting down.
ATACAAAAAAAATAATACCTTTTCTAAAGTGTGTGCCTTAGTACTAAGTTGTTCATTTATATGTAAATCATCTACAGAACTAAGGGCATCTTCGCTACCCACCTATAAAACAAAAAATTAAAACGATAATTAGATAATAAGAGTATCCTTGATTCCTTCTCAAAATTCATTAGCTAACACCCAAAATGAAAAAAAGTCATCTGTAGAAATTATATAGATTACTCTCATTATTTCTCTATTTAAATTCTCCGAGACCATTGTGATGTAGTGAGACAACATCTTCACCATCACGGTTCAATTTCCACTCAGGGGAATGATAATGTGTAAATTATTTTCATTTCTCCGCTACTACAAATCGCGGCGTTGAGTTCCGCCACTCAACACGCAATGTCTTGATTTTGTGCAAAAAGTGCAGTATAGAGTGCTTTAACAGCAGGTTATCAAAAAATATATAATAGTTTAAAAATATTATAAAATGAAAAACAAACCAAGAAAAAAAATTGTATAAGTAGAAATTTTAAGAAGATTCTATTTTTTAAAAGTAGCTTAGATATAATTGTACTGTGTATACTGTAATATTATCATATAGTATTATTTCGCAAGATGTAGAACTGAATCTAAATATAAATACAATATTTGTGGGTTCAATCCCCATTTGGGTGCATGACTATATTATTTAAATTGTTTTAATTTCTACATTCAGTTATAATCCAAATATGGCATTAAGGTCCATCATTCAACTTTTACTTTGCATTTGGCAAAAAGTGGAGGACAGCATGTTCTGACACAAAGTTTTTCTTTCTTGATTTATAATTTATGTAATACAATATTACCAGGCTGCCTGCTTCTGAAAAAAAATCTCCATTACAACTAGCTGCTTGACTGCTGGTGTGGGGCTTGGGTGCACCTAACTTATGAGCCTCTTCTAAAGAAAATTGGAGTTCTTGATTTTTATTTTTTAACTTAGCAATTTCACATTTGTATTTGCTTTCACTTTCACTTATATGTTTTTTGTAATCTTCAATAGATGATTCTAATTGTGAAACTTCAAATGTTTTATCTGAAAGCTAAAAAAATATATAAAAATGAATTCTAATAAAATAAGTTATTAGTAATGTTAACAGAATTAGTATATTATTTTACATCTGAAAACCTTACTTGTGATGCATACTGAGCATTTTCAATTATTTTCTTTTGTAATTCCTCTTGTAAAAGACCTGAATCCAATGAAGGTGCACCACTGGTTGTTGCTTGTTTGTCTTCAGTTTTACTTTTAGATTTTTTGGTTATTTTATTCTGTAAACATGAATAGGTAATAACAATACTTCAACAAAAGTTGAATGAAAGAGTCAAATGAGAATCTTTAAAATTTAGTTAATTTAATCTCATGGAAAAGCCAATGAAATTAATTATTCTTAACATAGTTTTTTTAAACTTACTTGCAAAACATCAAGTTCATCTTGAAGGACAGAAACGCGCCGCGTCAACTGCTGATTTCTGAAGGTTAAAGAATCTATCTCTAATTCTCCTTTCCGTAAAGTTTTTTCTTTGTCTTTCAATAATTCCCGCAATTCATTTGATTTCGCTTGTTCGTCTAAAACCCCCTTCTTCAGTACTTTCACGTGAACCCTCAACTGTAAACGGAAACAATAAATTTGCTGCAATTGTTGATACGACAACTTAATTTAAAAATAAACACAGTACCTTAGAATACTCAGACGCTATTTTTTGATATTTGGCCTGTATGTCCCCAGATGGTAGTCCCTCCATGACTAGATTTCAGGAGTTCATAACTATTTCTTTATAATAAAATTGTTTATTTATCGAATTTAGTACCGTAATGAACACCCACTTTAGAGTAAAAATCACACATAGTTTTGACTGTTGACAATAGTTTGACAGAAAAAAATAACCAGATACGTTTATAAACACTTTATCTCATCTAAAAAAGCTTTATAAACGTAATTAACTATAAGTATTTTTTTTTAAATACTCATAATCAAAAAAGCTCTGTATATTATTGTCACTACTCAGATCACATAATATTTTTTGTAATTGTTTATACTATGTTCTTAATATTTGTATGGTATTACAATTTAAGTACTTTTTTAATAATAAATAATACAACAGATAAATTATGTTAATATAATAATATTTACAAATCATCGACGATGTAATTAATAAATACAAAATATTATAATATAAATAATTTTAATTTATATTATAATATTTAAGAATTTTTTATCACTATTATCTCAAATATACAACTAGATTTTGTACCATGTAAATATCATATTTTATTTTTAGAAAAGAATAAAGCAGACTAGTGAATATAGATACCTATAGAAAATAAAGATAGACGAAAGTTAGTAAGCTATGGTAATTATTATTTAACAAAAATGGTATCCCCCCGTATTTAAAATTACATTGGCAACACCGCCTCTGTTGATGTGTCGTGATTGTCTGGAGTAAAATATCAATATTTTGGAATTTATGAAAGAAAAACTATAATAACGAACTTATATTCCGTACTTATATATCACATAACTTATTTTATAAATTTATGTTCAAGACATGGACGACAGGTAAGGTTCTGACTCACAATTTAACAATGTATCGCAACAGGTAAAGACTAAGTCAGAACAAAGTAAATTATGATGAAACTATATGAATAATCCACAGGAACATGGACTCGGGCAGCTCCACATATACAGACGCCTCAAGCGACCATTCCAAGAGTATTATACACATAGACGTTGATTGTTTTTACGCTCAGGTAGAGATGGTACGGAAGCCTGAACTGCGATCCCTTCCACTTGGAATCCAACAGAAAAACATTGTTGTGACCAGTAATTATGAAGCTAGAAAGTACGGCGTACGAAAGTGCATGCTCGTTTCAGACGCGCTCAAAATTTGTCCAAACTTGAAATTAGTAAATGGGGAGGACTTGCATGACTATAGAGCGGCGTCAAACAAAATATTTGCTTTACTTCAAACTTGGAAATGTCCAGTTGAAAAATTAGGTATGGATGAAAATTTTATAGATGTCACACACTTAGTACAAGAAAAGTTTAATAATATGAAAGAAACAAGCATCACACTTTCTGGTAATGTGTATTGTGAACCAAATGTGGAGTGTCATTGTGGATGTCATACAAGATTAAAAATAGCATCACAAATAGCTAGTGAAATGAGGAACAAAATATATGATGAATTAGGTTTTACAACATGTGCTGGAATGGCACATAATAAACTGTTAGCTAAACTTATATGTCCTTTAAATAAACCTAATGATCAAACAACTATATATCCTGAGCATGGTGCCAATTTTATGGCTACCTTACAAAGTGTACGTTTATTACCAAGTATTGGGTTAAAGACTACAGAAGCACTAATTTCACAGAATATAATCACTGTAAGTGACTTACAGGAAGTGTCTATAGATGTTTTAAAGAAACATTTCAGTGGTGATATGGCAGTAAGATTGAAAAGTTTAAGTGCAGGGGAAGATAACACACCAGTAAAGCAAACAGGCCGGCCACAGAGCATAGGATTAGAAGATAGCTTTAAGACAGTCAGTGTAAAAAGTGAAGTTGAAGAGAAATTTACAGCACTTTTACAGAGATTGCTAATACTAGTTAGGGAAGATGGGCGCATTCCAGTTTCACTTAGGGTAACATTAAGAAAAAAAGATGTTAAGAGATTAAGCAGCCACAGAGAATCTAGGCAGTGTCAAGTATCACCATCTATTTTTACAATAAATAATGGTACATTGACAGTTACACAAGCAGGGCAGCAAAAACTGATGAGCATAATAATGAGGTTGTTTAACAAATTAATTGATTTGTCAAAACCATTCCATTTAACTTTAGTAGGTCTGGCATTCACAAAGTTTCAAGAGCGGATGACAGGGAGAAGTTCTATTGTTAACTACTTAATGAATGATATTTCTGTGCAGTCAGTTCTTAACATACAAAATGATTGTGACACGTCAGCTTCCTCCATGGACTATTCTGCTGCATCTCCAAGTAGTAGTACAACAACTGATCTGTCCGATGCTGAAGTAGAACCATCTCCTAAAAAACCTAAAAAAGTTAATTGGATAGCTAAACGAAGGTGTTTGTCTAAAGAAGAGGTTGCATCACCTAGCAAGCTTAAAGTAGGAGAACTCAGATTAAATTCAAAAGAACTCGAAAAAGTTTCTGAATTAAGACTGAGCTCCAGAGATAGATCTCTTACTCCAAGAGCCAGTCCTGCAAAAGATACTCTATCAGATACCTCTGACACTATGAAAGATAATGCAGAGGCTGGAAATTGTGATGGCTGTCCAAGTTATGTGGATAAGGAAGTCTTTAAAGCCCTTCCAAATGAGATGCAACAGGAACTCAAGGCCATGTGGAAGAATCCCTCCAGTTCAGAGGTCCCCAGAAGTAGCCCTAGAAACTTGAACAAAGCAAAATCAAACTCAATTTTGAAATATTTTGTTCCACACAAATAGTATTAGTAAGATTTTATCTTGTTAAATAATTTAAGTGATAAGTGAATGGTTTCTATTTTTTTAAATCATACAATTTTTATTCTGCTGATCAAATACATGTTTATGTTATAAAAACATCTTTCATTTGTACCTTAGAGGGAGTTATACTAAAGTGAGGCTATACAACTGAGCATATCATTTAATATTTATATTTTTTACAGCATCTGTAACAATAGTAGATAAATCTGATAACTTGTGCACATTATTAACATTCACCAATAGACTCTGTGCTAAACTAGCATATGAAACAACATCTACATTAAGTTGTAATCTGATTTTGTCTCCGTCAGTGATACCAGTACTGTCACTACTCTGCTGGGAAGACAAGTCACGGATTTGTTTTAGTCTTCTTAGAGACTCTTCAGTTTTATGAACTGACACTAACACATCTTCAACATACTTATAATATCTGAAAAAAAATAAATGTTATATTTATTGATTTAAAATGAAATCATAGAATAATAAAATTTCCTTCTCATACCATTAATTTGGTGCAATGTTTAATACTTACGAAACAGTCATAACATTGAATAAAGACTCATAAACTTCAACCAAAAAAGAATTGTCAAGTCTTTGAGCTGCGTTCTCATTAAATTCTGCAATCGTCCTTGTAATCACTTCTATGTAAGTACATGGTTTTGAGGGTATACTACGGTTTGTTTTTCTATAAAGCCTTGGTATATCACTAACTTGTTTCAGTTGTATATTAATAAATTCAAATAATTCATTAACTATACTTTCACATATTTTGACTTTTGTCCCTTGTAATAATATTTCTGTAGGTTTTAAGCTCACTTTTAAAATTTCTTTGCTTTTGCTATGATGCACCTTACTTTCAATACATTCTAGAAGTATTGGCAATTTGTGGATTAAAGTTGAACTGTCTACATACAAATTTATATTATTATCAATAAAATTTTTGTTAACACCAGTTAATTCCATTTTGGATGTAGAAGTCTGTTGAAAAATTTATAATTGAACAAAGAATCATAACATAGAAGGAAATTATATACTATTTTATTACATTAGCTTACCCTTAAACTGACTTTTTTTATCCAAGTAGCATATCTTGATAATAACTGAAGTGACAACTTCCAGAATTTGTGAGTCAAAGCTTCAATATATATTCCATCTGACCAGCAATCTTGAAGGGCTTTCCAACACTTTGATGTTTCAAACAAAATAAAGCCATCATTATTTTGAACTGTAGGATTTTTTTTGAGGGCTGCTTCAAAACCACCTGTGAATGAATAGTAGTTATAAAGTACGTAACCATTAATGAGAATTTCATAATAACTAGAATTAAGAATACTTAATAAAAAACAATTGTTAATAAAGAATAGCTAATAAAACAATTGTTATTAAACAATTGCTAATAAAACAATTGTTAATAAACAATTGCTAATAAAACAATTATTAATAAAACAATTGTTGCTAAACCATAATAAAATAATGACTATGACTTTTAACTTAAAAAGTACCAAAATTGAAATAATTAAATTTGAATCAGCTAAATATTTAATAAATATACCATACCTGCAATTTCCTGAAATCTTATCTGGAAATATACAGGCAAATTCCATCTTTTGAGAAAACTCTTGTACTCTGGTGTTGCATGTAGCATTTTAATTGTCTCCTCTTCAGAACAATAACTTTCTAAATTTATTATAAACTGCATACTCTCACTGTACCTTGCATAAAATAACTGTGGATTTCCAGGTGCAAAAATGGAAGCTAAGTTAACCTCTAAACGATTTTCTACTTCACACCAAAAACAGTTCACCAAAAATCTATACTGCTTTGAAAGAAATGTCAATTTGGAATGTTGTGTAGCTTTCAAAAGCAATTTGAGTTGATTATTTAACAGTGACAATATATTGTTGTATATACCTTCAAGACCACCTTTACTTCTTTGTAAAGCAGGTTCATTAATGATATCTTGAAGCAAAGGTGTCACTGCTTGTTTTCTTATAAGCATTTCAGTTTCAGCTACTCTATCTAATGTGTTTAAAGCTATCAATGCCTTTATAATATACTTTTCATTATTATCATTCCAAAATTGAAAAAGCAAATCATTAAGTGTTTGAACTAGTTTACATCCTATATCATTGTATATTTTCTTTTGTTCTTCTTTAACAAGACTCTCACACTTTAATATAGAAAATTTCAATTGATTATATTGTATTGTAGCTCTATCTGCAATAATGATTTGATCCTGTCTACTCTTATCAGTAATATCATTTAAAATATTTTCTAAGGTTGTTAGGCAGATAAGTGTTTGGCTGTAATATTTCAATATCTTTTTCTTTTTTATGAGGGAATGGCGTTGACTGAGCCACAATGATAATTCTTTCATAGCATCTTCTAAGCACTGTTTTACTCCCTAAAAAATACTTGTATTTACTAATATGCTTTTAAAATTATAAACAAAAGAATTTGCATTATAAAAAATAATAAATAACTTACTAAAACTTCCTCATTTAATTGACCTAATGGCACTTGAATGTTTACAATGGCCTTATCAAATCCAATAAGTGTAGCGCAAAGATTCACAAAATTGGCATAGTCCTTGTTTATTAGTTCAATCATGGATAATCTAAGGACTTTTAAATATATTCCTAAATCATCTCGCATTGTTTCCAACGAAGCTACATTTTGATGATCAGCCAAAAAAATGTCCACCGAAAAGTTTGTCTGTAATTTTTAATTGAAATATCGGTCGTATAACTGTAATAAATAAGAATCTGTCCATAAATATATAAAAAAAAGGAGACAAATACCTTCACGAAGTCATTGCGGTCAAAACATAAGCCCCTAGGAGCTGGTGGCAATGTGAAGTCCATAGTTTCGTTATTCATGATAATAAATATTGTTTTTAAGGCACCATAATTAACAGGAACAGTTTAAAAAATAAATTTATCTATTGAAATCGCCCCTAAACTCTGCATTCATTTTGATTTTTGACATTTACTGACGTCATCCTGACACATTACACGTCAGGTTCAGTTCGGATACTAATGGCACCAATTTAAAAAAAAGCCGAATTACATAAAATCTATATTTGATTATAATCTATACAAGAAATTTTAATAAATTTGAATATTATTTATGTTGAAAAGTTTCATAATTTTAATACCAAGGTTGCAATGGTTTGAAAATATATATTTTTTGTGATCGATCGTCTTTACTCAGTATTTGTCATAAAAAAAATAACTTGAATATTTCACTTATTCTTTATATATTTCTTTATAAGGCTTTTATGTATTTCTTTAACAGAATAGTAAGTCTACTTAAATACTTAAACATATTTACGCAAACAACTCTAATCAACCACTTATGAAAGGGGAAATTCAATTAACTTTCAATAACACATAACTGCCATAAATTACTGTACTACAGCGTCCTTATAATGTACTAATTATGGGACTGTGAAACAATAAATTCGATTTCCTCAACTATTCTTCTATGACTTACGTCTATCGGTCCTAAGAAATAACACCTTATGTTAATTACTGAAAATGCTTACTTTTAAATCAGAAGATTTATATTTAAATAGAGCTAAATTTGTTATGAAACATCTTGGAGTGTGGGTGCCAGCAAGAAAAGAAACGATTGCTTCAAAATGTTACAGACTATTCATGATGTCTATACAATATTTATTTTTAATTTTTCAAATAATTTATATTGTATTAGTTTGGGGGGACTTAGAAGCAGTCTCACAAGCTTCTTATTTATTATTCACACAACCCTGCTTATGTTTGAAAATTACAGTTTTGCAGATAAATATAGACATGCTTAGAGGCTTACTAAGAAGAATGAATGATGATATATTTTTTCCACAATCAAAGAAACATGAAAGGTGAGATTATACATTCGCTTACAATATAAAAAAAATTAGCACAACTTACAAAAATATGTATCTACTATATAATAACGTATATGTTGTTATTTATATGACCAAAAACTCATAACATACGTACGTTTTAGAATTTTAAAATTACAAGCAAAACGTATAAAGAGGTTATTGTTCGCATTCTTGATAAGTTCTCAAATAACTTGTGGATTATGGGCGCTGAAACCGTTATTTGATGATGCTGGCAGTCGGAAATTTCCTTTTGATATGTGGTAAGTAAGTAATAAGTCGGTATGTGGATAACTTACATTAATTTTTTAGTAGTTTTAATATATTTATTTGCTAAATCTAGGCTGAAAAAAATCTGTTTAAATGAATGGAATGATAAATATTCGGTTTTTGACGTAATAAATAAAAAAATTAAAATAAAAAAATATATACTATGAATGAGAAGTGCAGCAAAGTCAAAATCGAAGTTAAATTATTTTATTTAAAATATGAAGTTACTTGCTTCATTTTTTTTTACGTCAAACAATTCACCATCGGTTTACTAAAGTTAATGCGTCAGACCTGAGAAGAAACGGTGCAAGAAACTCGCCGGGACTTGTTTCTTTTTTTTTTTTTTCTAAACAGTAAATTACAGATTTATTAGTGACAATGATACTTTTAAAATAGACTGGGGCGAGCATTTCATTCCCAAGGCGTGTTATAATTTATAAAATCGTTAATATAACAAATAATATTATGTACATCACCGATGTACATTACATTATCAAATATATATTGAGACGCAACTGTCAATATATTTATTTCCTTAAATTTTTGCCTTAAGGATTCTTTCGGGCCTAAGTTATAGATGGCGCGAATAGCTCGTTTCTGCAAAATAAAAATTGAATTGATTGCGGCTGCACTACCCCAAAGTATAAAGCCATAGGACATCAAGGACATCCAAGGACAGCAAGAAGTGTTATTTATTTTCACAAGTACACGTACATATGTGCGTTACATATACACAGATAACATAACAGATGATGGTATTACCCTTTTTACACTTTAATGCCTTTTAGGATGCCCGTGAGCCCCGAGTTTTCACCTCATTACGAGTTGGGGTACGCTGTTCAGTTACTCACTATTTGTATTAGCGCTTATATGTATTTTGGAGTGGACAGCGTCGCCCTATCAATGGTGATATTTGCTTGCGCGCAACTGGACATTATAAAGGATAATCTTTTAAATGTATTTTTTTTTATTTTTTTTCAAATTTATTATGGCAATATGTTTGTTTGCTTGATTAAAGAAATTATTTTAGATAAATTTAATTAACATCAAAGGACGCCACAGCGTAGGAAAGGAATTAATTATTATAGAAAATAATAAAAAATTGATGAACTGCATAAAACAACATCAAGCAGTTGTTTCGTAAGTAAAATTTTTATGAAATTTAGGCTAGGCACATTTTTTTATCGTTTTACGAGGTATATTATTGGTTTGTCGAATTGATAGGTATATTCATAATATATCTTTATTTCCTGTTCAAAGAGTCCCTTCGGTTTAATTTAGATTTCTAATATAAGTACAGTAGGTAGGTAGAAGGTACATGGAATATTCTATAAATTTTTTATTAAATATTTTATATTTAGTAAAATAATGTAAACACTTTCGTAACTGACTTATTCAACATTACTATTTCAATTAAGAATCAAATCATTAAGATTCTATCATCATTACCTAAACAAGTACAAAAAAAGACACAAAATAGATAAAGAATGTACGAAATGAAAGTCAACGGTTTTCAAAATATTGTGTTAGATTTACAGAGCTCGTGGAAAATTCTTACCACACGTTTTTATTATTTCAACTTGTTGGGGGCGTTGGACTCATTTGTATGTCTGCATTGCGGATATTAGTGGTAAGTGAATTACTATACACATAATGTTTTAGCTTTACAATAAAGACATCTAAAGTCAAAGTCACCATTGCGGCTATTTGTAGTTTCGACTGTAATAAAAAAGAAACATCACGTTTTGTTAGTATAGTGTGTCAGTCAGCGGGAAACTGACAAAACACTCCATTCTCCAAGAAAAGTCAATATATAATACGTTTCTCCCGTCTGGTTAAAAACAAGATCCAGATAAAGTGAGATGTATCTAAAATCGACGGAAAGGAGAGCGCATAGCTTTTTACTTTTTTAGCTTTATTTGAATACTATACGATATATAAAAATAAGCACATATCATTTACTGTCTAACTTAACAGGTGGACTGGCGCAGCATGCAGTTCTTTTCAATTCTTATATATGTATCAGCTATGATTCTCCATCTGTTCGTTTTCTGCTGGTGTGGTCATGAACTCACTGCTAAGGTATTTATAGATAATATAATTAATAATATTTAGTACTGTAAAAAGTATTATTAATTAACTTAAAATTCATTAAACGTCCTGGTGGCCGACTTGCGAGTGCGAGACCGTTGCGAGTGTGATCACCATTCGGATTTCGACACTCGTTTCTCTGTCTATACCCTCCTGTATTATGCCGGAGATAAATGAAACTTAAAAACATATCTACTATTTGTATGTATGTATTATTCTACAAACTTAGGAAATATTATTAGAAAAAGTATAAAAACGCCATCGTAGCGTAGCGTAGCATCCCACACGGTGGAATAATGATAATCTAATTATTTTCATTTCTACACTCTGGTGCTTAGAGGACAGCGACAGAAAGTGCTGAAATGGCTGAAGGCCGCCACTCAAATGTATTGAATTTGGGCAGAAAATGGAGAACAGTGTGTCTAGATAGAACTTTTCAGTAAACGCTACTTTCAATTGCTAATACGTTATTTAAATATATTTTTCTTATTTTTAAATGCTAGCTGGTGCTCTATCCGACGGCACCTTATCAGACTAGTAAAAAGTAGAGCAAAATGAAGTGAAATTGGTAAAAACAATATGTATAAACATTTTTGTATAACTTTCTAGAGTGAAGAGCTACACACAGTGTTGTACAAGTGCACGTGGTATGAACAAGACCTGCAGTTTACGCGGACATTACTTATCGCTATGATTCGTATGAATTGTCCGATGGTGTTGCGCGCCGGTCATTATATCGCCATGTCCCGGCAGACGTTTGTAGCGGTTAGTTATAGTTACTCGTTGACGCGTAAAATACGCGTTGCCTTAGCAACGTGCGGGACGAAAATATAATGTCATACACAATATGACAGTGTGTACAATATTAGTTTTTTTCTTATATTTTATGTAACATTTAAAAAATAGTTAATTATGTTAATGTTAATTGTACGCAGTATCTGTTTAGTATGATAGACTGAGTAAAAAGAATTACATGCTTTAATTATATTTTCCTTTATTTCAGATACTACGAATGTCATATTCATACTGCGCAGTTTTAAATCAAACAAAATAATACTAAGAGAGAGACACTACGCACTTCGATGCTCTGTACAACAGAGCGTGAATAAAATATATATATTTTTAAATGTCATGTTTAACACTAGAACTTTATAATAAATAACTAACAATTAAATATCAATTTTAGTTTGCTATAATTTGCACCTTACTATAAGTTGGTAAACAAAACGAATTAAAGTTTTCACTTCTGTTAATCGGTAAAAGTTAACACTTATTTAAAATAAATGATGTTCTAAATGTACTTAATAAAAATAAAAAATATATTTAACTTGTTTTATTTCATGAAGTCGTTTATAGGTAAAATATATATTTAGGCAAACTCTATTCATAGATAGTTTAACCATATTTAATGTGTACAAATTTAAATAAAATATTTTAATTATACAATAATAATAATAATATAGATGGCAGATGCGTCACATTAAAATATATTATTAAGTCTAAGGGGCATGTACGTGTTGGTCCTGTGTCCCCACGCAAGCCTTCCAAAGGATCCCTTGAACCCGAAAATTACCATATAACACATAATTACCATAGCAGATACCAAAAATACGTAAAACTAACAAAAATAAATAAACAAGTAAGTATTGATATTAAATAAAACATTTTTGACAAATAAACACTCTGTATAACGCAGGACGATGGGTGTGCAAATTGATTAACATAAAATAATTATGAATAAAATACAGTTTAAAAAGTAAATGTTTGGTCAATAATTGTCATTTCAAAATGAAGAGTAATATTGAAATATTTCTTAGTAGACCAAAGAGGATTTTGGTTTTACTATCAATATGGTTGCGGACAGGGGACCAAGCTTTTCTTTATCAACTAAACCAAGCTACAGTATTGTTTACACAGTATTCATTTTTGTTGTTCGAATTGATTTACATAATACTGGTATGGGGAGACATAGATGAGGTTTCGGAGGCTTCTTACTTATTCTTTACGCAGGCTTCAGTGTGTTATAAAGTAGCAGTTTTTGTCATAAATAGGAAAAAGTTAAAAGAACTACTTGAATTAATGGTAGCTGACACTTTTGACACGCAATCCACAGTTCATGACGGGTACGTTTGAATCAAATATGTTTGCAGAATATTTCATCAGTAAGTGTCTTTTGACGGCTTTCTGGCGCAATTGGAATGTGTCAACTTTTTACGTCTAAGAATACCTCCGTAAAATTCAGGAAATAGCTATAGATAATACAAAAAAAATGACATTTGTATCTTTAGTATTATTGGGGGTAACTAGAGGGCGGCATAGTAAATAAACATCAAATCCAATTAGTCTTTTCATACAAAGTACAAACGTTGTGCGTTCACTACTTATATATTACTACTATATCAGTAATAAAGTACACAACAGAATGTTCACTAAATATTAAAATTTTTACCGTTGCAATAAAAACATCCACGATTACCGTATGCGGTGCGACACAGGCCATACACTCATCTCTCTCATCTATCTGGAAACCTGTCGCGTTTAGTATTTCTTATTTTTTTTTATTTTTAGAAAAAATAATATTTAATAAGTTCATTGCTTAACAGATTATTTTCTTTAATTTTTATTTTTAGGATTTTGTTATCGAATGCTCGAAGGGTGAATAGGCTCTGTGGACTTTTCTTGTTAAGTGCCTGCATAACGTGCACATTATGGGCTATTATGCCGTGGTTTGATCAAGCAGACGCCAGGTCATTTCCTTTCAAGATATGGTAATGATTTTGTAATCATATATACATTTCACCTTGATAAAATTGAAAATATATAAAACTTACAACTATATAACTTAAGTAACTTAAACTAACTTAAAACTTTAGGATTTCAAACTACATTTATTGACTTCTAGTAACACGGTAATGTGTTTTTGTTAAGCTAATTTAACATTTATTTATTCAGGATGCCTGTGTCTCAACATATATTTGCCCAATATTTCATAGGGTATTTATACCAGATAATAAGCGTGTATATCAGTGCATTACTGTTCTACGCGGTTGACAGCACGACGCTCGCAATGCTCATATTTGGCTGCGCCCAAATAGAAATAGTTATTGATAAGATAAAAAAGGTGCTTAAGGTGCTTAGTTTAATTATTTTTCTTTAACCGTTTACTAACAAATAGTGTTGAAATTATAACATTATTAGATACACAGCTTCGAAGCTTAGTTTTATTAACCATTTTTTCTATGAAATTATTGTAAGGATATTTTTTGTCTATACTTATATTAGGTAAGTCTATACCCAATGTTGCTTATTATGTTAAATTTTAGTTTATTTTGATCTTCTTGGTTCATGAGGTATTTCATATTATTATATTCTGAAATGCGAATAATTAGTAAAATATTAATCCACCATCAAATTTTCAATATTTCAAAACAATCAACATCCGGCGAATATTATACGCAAACCAATTTTTATGTTCAATTGTCAAGGAGACTATGGCAGCCTAGTTGACTGTGTTATTTCAAATAAAGTTATGGATGTTACAAATTAAGGCTTTATACTTTAAATAAAAAAACTATAACTATGTACTTAAGTGTTAAAACTGTTAACAGTTGAAAAGCATCCCGATGTCAGCAAAATTAAACTATAAGTTGCAGAAGAAAATTAATAAAGATAATGATAAATTATTTACTGAATGTATATACCAGCATCAGGAAGTTATCAGGTATTTTGTGCCAGTTTACTTTAAGCATTCTAAACGCTTGTTTTTTTCCATACGCAATATCTATAAGTGGTCCCGTCTTAGGATATGTCCAAGCCTTTGGGCACTCGCGAGCTCTTATTTGGGGTTTAGTTGTAAGGTACTGGTGACGGCCCCCTGTTAAGTGAAATGCCTTGACTTACTCCATATTACCTACTAACTGAGAGATATACGTGAAGCTAAAAATACCGATATGATATATCTAAAATATGATAATTTACTACTAAGGGTTGCGTGTCCGTAGACGCTTTAAATTACGCAATGCCCTAGCAACGTGTAAGTTAATTTATACAGACGTACGTTTGAGTACGTTAAACACAAAACATACAGTATTGTATTAATGTAATGAATTTGTGCCGCACTAAAGTTTAAAATGGATTTCTGCACTCCATATAACTTCCACCTAGGTACCTATGATAAGGCACCCACTGGGGTTCACCGGTTTTAGTCCCTGTGGCCCCGGCTATTGGCGGTCGAGGAGGAGCACCGTGAGGTTTTTTGTTTGTATACGGACGGCCTACATCTGCCAGTCCGGAGTCCAATACCCGTAACGGGTTTCCTCACGATAAAAAAGGGTAATACCTACCTGTGATAAAATAAAACTCCTCCGTCCGCACAATTTTTCTAAAAAGGTTTCCAAAGTTTTCATTCACATATAATTATATAGATTGTACTTATATATCTAATTAAAAAGATAAATGTATTGTTAAATATTTCAGATTTATAGAGTTGCTCGAAAACACTTACCACGCTAACATATTTTTCCAGTTGAGTGGCACTGTCGGCATCATCTGCATCATTGGACTGCGTATTACAATTGTAATTAGTTTTCTAGTTAACTGCTCTGATTTCTGCATAAATATCACAAATAAATTAAAAATAATATTGATGTCTTTCATTAGTATTATATTATCGTGGCACAGTGTGACAGAGGTTGACTGAACATGCGATGGTTATGGGTTCGATTTCCACTCGGAGGAAATATACTTACATCATTTTCATTTCTTCGCTATATAGCTCTGGTGACAAGACAAGGCGCGGCGTTGAGTCCCGCCCCTCAACACCCTATGACTCGAATTCGGGCGGAAAGTGGAGAATCGTGTCTTTATATTAGATTCTCTCTGACTATACTATACGGGGTAAATTGTGAAGCTGAAACAAATTTAAACACTTCACTGTGCACTCGATGGTTGTGGATTCGATTTCCACATGAGGAATGTTTATCCTTAAAATATGTTAATTATTCTGGTTTGTTGAAGTGCAGCGTTATGTTTCGCGTCCAAAGAGTAATCTGTAATAGTAGCCTGAAATAGGAGGGAATGGAAAGTACTCCATAGAGGCTTAGTTGTCCTATATAAAATCTTAAGGCCCGTAAAGTAGGTTTAGTAAAGTTTTAAATATGATATACTTACTAATTAAAACTATTTTACAGACAGAACCTGACAGCGTACAGTTCTACTCAATGGTTAATTACATGATAACAATGATGTCTCAATTGCTTCTTTATTGCTGGTGTGGCAACGAACTTACTACCAAAGTATTATTTTATTATTTCACATATGATATTTCATATATTATTTCACGTATGTGACCTTGCCATACCATATAAACGTGAAAAGTATCAATCTTTGATGAAACGCAAACTATAATTTATTTTCTAATAATATTTGTAGTCAATATAAAGGTGAATAACGACATGTTAAAGCTTTAGTCTTATTATTTCTCGTATTATATCGCAGCAACAGAGAACCTTTCATAGAGTCGATATCTATTTGATACTGCTATATGAATAAATAGTGGCTCTATATTTCTTTAGCGTGTACTCTATTTGTAGCCGGCTGTGGAACGCAAAGGAGGGTAATTCGTAGTTTTGGCAGTAAACTTTACGTTATATAATTTTTTTCGTTCCTGTAAGAATTTCGGTAAGGGAGAGATTAGTGCTTCCTTACACTCCTCAAGGAACTTACATGCCAAGTTTTAGTTTTTTTTGCCCATTAGTTTAGGTTGTATAATAGGTAAGTACTGTTAGAAATGAAATAGTACAATATCAACCCCAAGTGTTATGTATTTTTTGTGCTTTTTAAGTATCTCTTAAAAGGCCTACCCATATAAGATTCTTAATTTCTACAAACTATAAAAGAAAAGAGCCATCGTCATCAATAGCACTCAACGCAGAAAAATTTAAAACAAACAAAATAAGCGCTATGTGTTATATATGTAAATAAAAAGCTATTAGTATTGTATTGTAATTTTTAAGAGAAAATTAAAATCCTATAAAATGTGTTTCAGAGCGAAGAATTACGGCAGTGGATTTATCAATGCCCGTGGTATGAACAAGACTCTAAATTCAGAAGTTCCCTCGTTATCGCGATGGATTGTATGAAAAGACCCATTATTTTTAAAGCCGGCCATTACATTCCACTTTCGCGGCCTACATTTGTATCAGTGAGTGCTTTACTCTTCACAGATGTTTCTCTTACACTTTACCAACATACTAATACGTATATTAAAAATATGAGGTCATTGCGGAGCGATGGTTGTTCATTCAATTACCACTCTGGGAGTTTTTAATTAAAACTAATTTATCAGGATTGTATTTAAATTATTTTCAATTCCTCTCCATGGTAAAGAGAAACGTGGCGTTGACTACCCCAATCAACACGTAATGTCTCGACAACTCTACTGCCAAAGTAGAGACCGAAGTATCTTCTGGATATCTCTCTGCAATCTCTTCCATGTAAAAAAAGGAAATATACAATATATACAGCTTCACGCTTTTCCCGCATAGGTAGGTAGTCAGAGAGAACCTCCCTAAGTGTAAGTGCTCTCCACTTTCCGTCCGAAATCCAGACATTGCATAATAACTGAGCTCAACAAGCTTAACGGCAGTGTCCCACTGCGCCATGACAATAAAAACTATCAATAAAAACTATATTTAATAAATAAAAATGACCATAGAAATAACAAAATAGTTAAAAAGTGGCAAATAGTATTGGGTATGTTATCTTTATATTCGACATCATTTGCTAATTTCATTAATTCTAGATAAAAAAGGCTGAATTAATTTTATGTATTTATTTCAGGTACTGCGCATGTCGTATTCATATTTTGCGGTATTGAATCAGGCTAACAACAATTAGTTTCTTAATACCGTTCTTGTATCACGTTCACAAATTAATAATTTTAATTTTGAAAAACATAACATGTGGTAACATGATTTGTGTATTTCATTTCAATCGGTTCACATATTATAAGACATTTAAATTATAAATTCCAACAAAGTTTGTGATTTAAGTGAAACGCAATCAGGCGAAAATAGATATTTTAGTCATATAGTTTACGCAGGCGAAGCCGTGAGCGGGTCGCTAGTCTATTATATGAATACACAAGCAAAGCGGAGTGCATTTTGTGTTTTATATCTAGCTTAAATATTCACAAGTGTATATTAAGTAAGTAGGTACCATTACCCAACCCTATTATTTGCACCATTTGAGTAATGACAGCCAACCGATGACAGCAAGTCAATTTTGTTAATAAGTAAGTTTTAATATTTGATTACAATTATACAACAATAATATCATTGTTCTGCGTGCATTTTTTTTTATTTTAACACTTTCCTGTTCAGACATCAACATTTATCTATAAGTATACATGTGAAAAGCCTTAGATTTCGTTTTAAGAAGATTATGCGAACAGAGGAGTATGCCATTCTGAACGGTTCCACAGACATTAGAGTAGTAGACAGTTTGTATTTTAAAAATAAAATAAATATCAAACACATGAATGTGTTTTGCACAAACTTTTTTGTATAAAGTGACATGGCACGTTGCTAAGGCATCGTGTATTTTACACGTCAACTGAGCCTCTAATGCACTTAATTATATATAATTTACTTAGCTAATATAATAACAATAATATTGCAAGATTCATATATAAAGATTAGAAATAAAACACCCAGAATCACAAATTAATGGTTTTATTCAAAGGTAAACCGTGTATCACATATGCGTTGTGTACATTCACGACATTTTAGGCAAAAGTGTGTTTAGTTTATGAAAAATTATGAAAAAATACACATTTTGTAACACTCAACGACGCTTAACTAATAATAGATTAAGTCAAGTCAGTAAATTCGTGCGCTTAAATTAAATAAAAGCGAGCGAGATGAACAACCATGTTTTAGAATTTCCTTTCACATCTCACACTGGCACCAGGTTTATGCTACAACTAATGTGTTTAAATTTATAAACAGTTTTGAAAGTTGAAATACAATTAAAAGGGACGAAGGTCTCAAAATCGTGAGAACAAAGCGGAAGCGAGCGTTTTTTAATGTGTTATCTCACAGCCACACTTGATGTACGGTCAAAATCATTATTTAATTGTAGCATAAACAGGTTTTGTGTCGTGCAAAAATAATCTTCACTAAACAATTATAACACTGTTTTTATCAAAATTTTACAACCACTTAACACGATACAACTTTCCCACCTCCTGAAGAATGGCACACACGATAAAATCAATGATATATAGAGTAACTTACGCATGTGACATTGTCCAAAGAGAATTTACAACCGCCTATAATAAAGCCTTAACCAAATACCCTTAATACTTCCGCACAATACTTATCATTAAAGAAAGAATAGACTCGGCACATTCGGGCATTATTTTATTTAAATATGGTAACAATCAGTCGCAAATCGTTACTTATTTAGAAGCTCAGGTTAAGTGACCGTTATCGACCGTCCAAAACATCACAATTACGCCAACAAAAACTTACAGCTTATTAAAAAGGTTTAAAACAAAAGAACATTGAAAATTTAAGCGGTGATATGATATGTGGGCGGCCATCTTGAACTTTGATCGATTGTCACAGTATTAATTATTTTGTAAAAATGCATAAAGCAAACGAAATTTATTATTATCTATATCACAGCGGTGCAGAATTTCGAAGATATAGATTTCGAAACAATTTAAAAATGACATAATGTAAAACTAAAAACTCTACACCTTGTACTGTTGAAGTGTAACAATGATTGATGTCATAAAAATATTAAGTTTAATACCATAATCGTAAACAACAGAAAAAGATCAGTGAATTATTTAATATAGAGAAATCCATATTTAGAAATACTTGTACATATATAGCTAAAATATAAAACTAGAAAGAATTTAAAAAATACTTTTGCATAATTTGCAACGAAGCGATTACACGGCATTTACTTATAATACATATATTATTAAATTATGGTTATTTGTGTTTAAATATGATTAAGAATATTAAAATGCAGTAACAAAATCTTACGCGTAATTTAATTTTAAAATTTAAATGTTAAGGAAAAGCTTAAAAAAATGTAAGCACAACCGAATGTTTATAAAAAATAATATCATCACAACACTGAAAATTTAAAATACATAATTTATGCCTAATGCTTTTGCACGCGTACCCATAAGCCTTTTTAAAAAGAACTAAAACCATTTTAGAATTTCATTTACCCAATAATTTTTATCAAGTAAAAAAATGTAAATGCTATACCATTAGAAAAATACATGATAAGATTTTAAAATTAATTTACATGATAATATATAAATATATAAAAGATATACAAAAATGTTTCTTGGTTCAGACTGTTGTGAAAATTGTTGGGCAAATTGATGTAAGACTTACGTACCTTGGAGACGTAGGTACATTGAAGCGTTAGGCAATAACATAAACAAGTTAGTTTAGTTAACTACGAAACAAAGTTAATATTCGGTTATAGCATATACTAATATAGAATAAAACAAAATTACTCGAAATCGATAGTGTAAATTATTAATTTATTCTGCGTCTACATACAACTGCACTACAGAAGTCGCTGTCATTCTTTCTAACGTACCACTATTGAATAATCTAAGTATTACTTGAGAACACTAACTACAATGGCTAGCGTGCGGGACACTAATTAGGAATAAATAGTATCTATACTCATCATTGCTATAAAAATTCTAAACAGATAATTTAAATATCGATTATTACAGATTTAGAGTAAAACCTTATTTTATTTTAAATGATTATGCTATAAAAACGTTTAATCGATAAGCAAGTAAATACTATTTAATCCTTATTATAATCGGGCCTTGGATTTAGACAGTAAAATTAATAAAACAACAATAAAATTGTTATTTAAAATTAAATTTTAAACTGTATACATAAAACAACTACTTAAAATATTATATTATTAAAAAAAAAAAAATATTTAAAAGTTGTAATTAAAAACAATAATAAATAATAAGTGTGACCTTATGATTAATAGAATTTTGTTCCAAGGCCAAAATATACGGACCATAGATTAAAGACATACTATGTTGGTGACAGATAAACTGCACAGATAAAATTAATATTTGTAGATTATTTATCTTTTTGCTTATTAAAACAAATTTTCTTATCTCCTAGCGAACATATTTTACAATATTAAATTACACCTCTTTTGCTTTTTCTATAAGAACGGATAATGTCCAAAATATTCAACATCTTCAATCTATGGTCGGTGAAAACGTCATCCCTCCTTATCAATGGCACTATGTCGAAACTACGAATAATTGCATGGTCCAGTATTCGATTTTAGCCCAATAATTATATTTAGACCCAAGATATATTCGATACAATAAGAAACTATGAAAATATATATTTTATTTCACCATGGGACCCAAATTACAAACAGATAACACAATTTTGAGCAAATTATTATTTCGTTTCCAGCTAAGTAAATGTAAACTAGCTACCCGTTTTCATGTCTTTTATACCAGTGTTTCACATCTATTCATAAGATTCGCAGCAAATTTGATAATTTTTATAAAATGTCAACACAAAGGCAAGAATTCTAATAAAATAAAAAAAAAAATAATCAATAATCAACAGAATTAGAATAATTACAATAACAACAACAAATTTCAAATGGATTGTTTTCTACAATAATAATTAGTAAGGCGCACGATTGACTTCTTATATTATAGCTAATTACAGTGTGTCTTCTAAGAACATGTCAATTTTATTTTTAATTTTCTTAAAAAAAACATTAAAGTAAAAATATATAGTACTGGAAACAATCGCACGACCTCACATAAGAATATGTATGTAGACTCTACGAAAAAATCACGTATCTACTCTAAGGCATATTAATTTAACTACATTGAACACTAATTAGTCAACGATCCAAGTTATTTCTAGGGACATAATTTATTTATTAATTGATAACATTTAATTTATTGTTTAGTCAATAACTAATTTCATATTCAAAATTATTAATAAATATTTTATATCTAAACACTGATATGGAAAATTTATTAAATTTCGCAGTCTCAATCAAATCAAATAATTCTTATTTAATGGATCGTCGACATCTACTAAAATAATATTATTAAAAATTGTAAATTTCAATAAGCTACGTTGATTGCAACATATTCATACAAAACGTTTGAGGTACTAATTTTTAAACTGGTTAACACATATTTGTACAACATTTCCATCATAGTACGCTTAGAACAAAGTCGTGTACCAAAATGACATCGTTTGATTGTTTTTATAAAAAGTTATTTTTAAAATACTTAAAATCTAGAAGTAATATGGGCTTCGCGGCTTTTAGTCATTTTGAACCCGACTCTGTTCTAGCGAGGATGTGTTTGTTCGTTAATTACATCTCTGTTTGAAGGTATGAATGAATTTATATTGATTTTTTCATATAACTATTTAATTTTTATATAAATCTAAAAACAACAAGCTTCCCGTGGCTTTGTTTGCAATATTTCTTGAAATATCCAATTGAAAAGATTTTATAGGAATTTTATATATATTTAGCAGTAGCAGCTCTTGAAAATGAGTCCAAAGGCGCCACAAGCGAAACTCCTTTCCTAGGGTCCTTTCGACTGGACGGGTTTAAAACGTGAATGTTACCCGACTCAATTAAGAATTGTAAAGTGCGTAAGCGTTCTCCTTATATCTAAAAACATCGAAAGCTACTTCAAAATTGATTCGGATGCAACATTCGCCACTGTGTGGGCGTTAAAATATCAAGTATATTAAGTATTATTTATTATATATTTTAGGATATACGGCCATGGACTGCGGCTGTACTTGGACTCTACCGTCAAAACCTGATTGTTTGACTAGATGGGTTAATACATTCTTACGACATATTAAAACGAAATACATAATATATAATAGATATAAAATCAAAACACATCACTTTGTTAGTGTTTACATAACACAATGGAATTTCACTGGGAAAGTATGGAGATTCATACAATTTGAGCGATATATAAAAATTCTGGAATAAATACATTACAATGAAAGCTTGATCGATCCTTTTCATCAATTTTCTACCATTACATCTTCCGTAGAAATATGGACTCACCTCATTTATTGTAATCCAATACCTGCAAGAAACATACCAAATTAGATACGTGTATATATAAATACTAGCGACCCGCTCGCGGCTTCGCCCACATGAACTGTAAGCTATCTCGTATTTTTGGTCGGTCCTTTTCGTAAAACAAAACAAATTCTTGGTAAAACTTAAGCTACGTTCATCCTAAGACCCTCAAGTATCTCTGTATAAAATTTCATCACAATCTGTTCAGCAGCTTGGCCGTGATGACGTCGCAGACAGACAGACTTCCTCTCGCGTTTATAATAAGTATAAGGATTAAATACTAAAGCCACCGAAATTAGGGATAATTTTTCAAGAAAAAAAAACGCTTATGAATGTTATTGGCAGTATTTTTTATTTAGTGATGTGATATTATTATGTGCTCAGTTTAGTTTAATAATTTAAACGACTCACTATATTAAAAATAGATTGTTTGGTTAACTATTGCGTACAGTCATACTAGTACTTAATACGTCACAACAGCAGAAAAGCTAAACTATTGTAACTTTACGGGCTAAAGTCCATTTTCTGTATCGCAGGGTAGTCAGAGGGAACCTGGTGCCAAGATATGCCGTTCCCCATTATCCGCCGGAAATCGTGAAATTGCGTAATAAGTGCAAATCACTAAAGCGAAGAAATGAATGGTATTCTCTAATATTAATAAAAATGATTGCCTGTATATAAATTTCAAACGCCGAGCTCGCCGTACTGCACGGACCACTTCTCGTAGGCCACGAGGCTGTGCGGAGACACCGACGGCCGGATGCGCTTCAGCGCGTCTATGAAGTCCTGGTACGTGATGCTGCGCACCAGCGACAGGTCCAGGCACTTCACCTCCTCGGGGTCCAGCTCTGCGTTACATATATATATATATATATATACAAACTACATTGTTTTTGTCAACAATCAATTTAAATATCAATCATTCCCTCGCTGACACACTCGCTGGTACACTGCGTCACCATTAAAAATTAAATTATAAGACATATCAAATACTAATTAATATATAACATATTTAGAACACGTATAAAAATTTGAACGCAGCGGGATTTGAACCCGCGCCTCTTGAAAACCGTTCAAGCGTCCTGACCGCTAAGCCATGCGTCCCACCTCCAGCTATGTTGAAATTCTTATACGCTTATTACAACTTATATTTGTTGTTAGCATCTCTGTAGAGAGATTTTTACAAATTTCTGCTACCCAAAGATTATTCTACGAACAATCGTCTGGCAAGAGAGAATGCTATTTATTAAATATATATTTTGTTAACATTTTAAAGTTAACACGTTGCGTTCGTCACGTACGAAAATTTTTATACGTGTTCTAAATATGTCTTTTTCAATTTCCTAAGTGTGGGAATAACACTTTAAAAAATGTTAACAAAATATATAATATATAACATTCACACTTTCGGGAATGGAATTCACATTCGTTGTATAATGGACAATGTAAAGATAGATTTGTGTGTGAGCACTTATCGACGCACTTAACAAAATAACAAACGTCAGATCACTCATGGTAAGTAGTGTTTTTGCACTTGTGCCAGTCGGAAGTGGACGACCAGGAGGCGCGTATCGTCGTACCTCGTATGGGACCGAGCGCGGCGTCGCGGCAGAGCGCGGTGAGGTCGCTGCCGGAGTAGCCGTCGGTGAGCGCGGCCAGGCGCGTCAGCTCCGCCTCGCTGAGCTCGGAGGCGGCGGCGCCGCGCGCCAGCACCCGCCGCAGCAGCGCGCCGCGCGTGCCCGCGTCCGGCAGCGACACGTACACGCGCTTCGGGAACCGCCTGCACGCAAGCAAACATACAACGACTGTTATAGGTATGCACTTATAATTCAGTCATTTTTTATTCCATTTATGAAAATTGCTTAATAAATTTTACAAGACTTTGAATCAAAAGCAGATTCAGAAATTATTAGATCATATTTTAGGCTACTTCTAAATTATAAATGATTTAAAGAAAATGTGAAACCAAAACATCTTAAATTTTTTACGTATATGAAATAAATGTTCTACGCCAATAAGAAGGCTGGAATGGAAGGTTGGAATCCAGCATTGCTACAAATGCTACATGAATCGATTTATTAGAACAGCGCCGCGTGCCTGAGCGCGGCCTCGTCCAGCTCCTGCGGGCGGTTGGTGGCGGCCATGACCACGAGGCGGTCTGCGCCGGCGGCGGGCAGCCCGTCGAACTCCACCAGGAACTCGGTCTTGAGGCGCCGCGACGCCTCGTGCTCGCCCGACGAGCGCTCGCACAGCAGCGAGTCCACCTCGTCCACGAAGATTATTGCCGGCTGGGGACCACACTTTGCTATATAGCGCGTTCAAATTAATATGCATTGCATTGCTTTTGGGTTCGATCCCGACTCGGAAGTATGATTATATTTAAATAATTTTCATTTCTTTGCTCTGGTATAATAGAATGCGCGACGATGAGTTCTACAAAACACGCAATATATCGGATTCAGGCGGACAGTGCAGAACGGAGTGTCTAGACACTCTCTGGCAAAATTTCTATGCGAGAAAAAACGTGAAGCATGCATTTTCTGGACTTAACTTGAGTAATTTTGCAATTCAGATAGGCTCGTTTTTTTTTATTAGTACCTAATATATAAAAAATAATCCAGCATAAAAAATGCCACTGACCACTAATTGAAGCATTTACCTGTAATTCCCTCGCCACTTGAAACAACGCCCGTACCATTTTCTCTCCGTCTCCCACGTACTTGCTGGTTAGAGTTGCGGCTGATATGGAGAAGAATGTCGCTGAACATTCCGCGGCGACGCACCGTGCTAATAAAGTTTTACCTGTAAACACAATTATATTACTTTTTAATCTATCCTTTTATCTTATATCTACATATATACATATATAAAAAGAAGGTCAATCATTACGAAATACCGAAAATAGCTTGACGTGTAAGCTATTAAATTCGCCAGAGACGTAATTTATAGTTAGGAGATAATGATTTTTTCGACAGTTCGTTTAAAGAGGTCTGAAAAATCTCCATTACTACGCGGACGAAGTCGCGGGCAACCTCTATATATTGTTTTTTGGACTTAGACAGAGATAACCTAGTGTTAAAACATTGTTAGACACTACCAGATTATTTTAGTACTTTTAGTAGTAGCCTTTTAATAAACGAAGCACTGCACTTAGTCTAAACAGATTAGAAACACGTTAATAATATTAAATAAAAACATAATTTGTTTAGTATTTAATAATATAATATTGACTATAGTTCGGTAAAAGAATATTTCATGTGCAGTAGTTTTTTTATTGGGCAATTCTTGTCAATTTATGTGCTTTGACGTTTCCTTGGTAATAAATGGATTTAATAATAAACAATAACATTTTTGTTTACCTATTGGCTATTTTCAGCCAAGTAAATTGATTGAAAAAGTAAATATAAAATTAAAAGCTACCATTTCCAGGAGGTCCAAAGAGCAATAATCCTTTAGCTGGTGATCTAAGTCCAGTGAAGAGTTCAGGCCGCAATGATGGTAGTACAACCATTTCTTGTAATGCTTGTTTGGCGGCCTTAAATATAAACATATTCAATTATTTATATTAAATTAATAATATTTACTAAAAAATAATTGTCAGGTTTGTGTACAGCATATAACAGGGGTGGCCGCCAAGCTCCTTGATTGTCCGAGCTATTTTCAAAACTTGGTTTTATTCGCAAGTGGAATAAATTTAAAAGGTATGTAAAAAATATATTAAGCTTTTTTTATTAAAACTATAACGAAAATGAAAAGGGATCTCAGGTACTGTATCGATAGCCCTAAGTAATCCTTCAAAGAGCCGCATGTGACTCTCGAGTCGCAGGTTGGCGACCCCTGCCATATAACAATCATTGTGATTTTTATATTTCTTATACTCTATCAATTTAAAATTCACTGGAAATTAGTCGTTATAATTGACCGAAGTGGAGAATCGAATGTTTTCATATTTAACACAAGTACATAACATTTCTACGTATTTTAATACTGTAAAGTAATTATAAAACTAATATATAAACGTACAATCTGGACTTTTAAGAAAAGTGCAATACAGAGTAAGATGAATTTATTTAAATTCACAACCAGAAGTAAATGTTCACTCGAAGCATCGTGTCGTTAATAGGCATAGTTCCTATTTCTGACGTCCATACGTCACCCAACATTTTAAGACGCTTCTTGCATACTTGCCATTCTTACATAAATATTAGACATTCACAAAATTAATTATTAAATAATTAAAATAAAAAATATACGACACTTACATCTTGACCAGCGATATCATCCCAGTGGACTTTGGGACCACCCTCAATAATTTCGTCCAGTATAAGCTGAACCAACTTTGGATCTACACCACGTACAGCGAGCGCCGGCTGCGGGGTTCTACTCCGTGTGGGGGTTCCGCGCTGAGAGCCCCCTGACACTGCCCTCCTTACCGGCGATCCGTTCACTGGTACCTGATATGCGCTCTATATTTGAGAAAAGTACTTGTCAATGTATGTGAAGTGGTTAGTGAAGCTGATAATGATATTATAATTAAACGCTTATATTTTTATGCTGTTATTAATTTTTTTGTATAAGATTTATGAAACAATTACTGAGTTAAGTTTTAGGACCGGCGAATTTCAAATTTTAGTAATGACATTTGTTAGTAATTTAGATCCTATAATATAAGTAAGATTTTTTATTTGAATATAATTTGATAAATCATCAAATCGACTTTACATAAAATAGGATTATGCCAATTATGGAAGATGAGTGACATGCCAATTGGTTAGTGAATGATTTTTTGTTTTATTATATTCTTATAATAATTTCAAATTGGTTTTTTAACAAAATAACATCTGGGACGATTGCCAAGAGGAGCGGAATCTGCTACGTTAAATTTTTTATACATTTTCAAAAAACATGCAATTTAATATTTTTTATTAATTGGCTTCGTTAACTATTCCAAATATTTATATTGAAAATCAGCCAACTCGAATAAATGAAGAGATTTTGTTTTATTTAAAATATTGTATATAAATTTATCTTGCACTATCATAAAATTTATTTAATAATACAATTTAATCTAATTTATTTACGAAAATCAAAACACAAAATGTAACAATTAGAATATAAAAATCGTGAATTCTAAACTACATCTATGTTTATATAAACTACTCAGCATAGAAGGCAGAGAGAACCTAGTGGCAAGACATACCGTAAGAATAGAATGATATATAAAATATAAATACATTCTCTTCATATAGAAAAGTGTAGCCATAAAATACTTTTTACCTTTAAAAAAATATATATAAAATAGCTTGTCCTGATTCACTGACTGACTGACATGACAATGAAATCTTCGCCAAGTGTAAACTATTGAACTTGGAATTTCAACAAAATTTATAGTCCGTCAAGTTTTAAAGTTACAAGCACGAAATTTTATTTCTGGGTTATTGATTAAAAATTAGTATAATATCTATTATAGTAATAGGTATCTATTATTACAATCTTAGTTCTACGTTATTTGCAGTATAAAACTATATATGTTTTTTATATAATTTTTCCAGCTTCAAGCTGTTTCCTAAGGGTGGGTAGACAGAGAGAACCTAGTGTTAAAACACTCCCGTTCTCCACTTTTCGCAATTGCGACGTCGTGTGTTAAGGGACAGAACACAACGACACAGTTATGTTAGTATTGCCAGAACGGAGAAATTAAATTAATTTAATTATAATCATTTCCCTGTGTCGGGATGTAACCGACAACCGCTAGTTGACATTCAGAGGCTTTCCCTCTATGCCACGATGACCTCTATACGCATTGCAAGTCAAAATGTATTAAAAGTTTTATATCATTCGTATCAAAGCCCTTATGTTAGCGAAATCGTAAATACAGCCTTTATTGAGAAAATGGTGGAACGGCCGCACACAGATACACATAAGTTTGACCTCTAACTGTCTTTGAATAAACACGAGTACTACTTTTAACGAGAACTATTTAATTAGTTTGACAAAGCACTGAAAGTATCGTATTCGTGCCAAAAGAGTTCGAAAAGCTTTTCAGAATTTACACTTTAATGTAATGGATTGTATAATATTTTTAAATTTTAAATAAAATGATCCTAGACTTATATATATATATATATATATATATATATATATATATATATATTATTTAAGAATTTATCACATACATATAGGATGGAACTGAATCAGCTAGAACATTTAACAAATAATTTACTCTTAAAGAATAAAATTTTCTGTTTATGGTTTTTATTTCAATTTAAAACATTTAGCACCAGAACCATCCATGCATCGAGGCCGTGTGACCTGTATACTACACAGTTGTGGGTTTGATTCCCCTCGGCGGAATGATTGTATTTAAATTATTTTAATTTCCCCCATCTTGTAACAAGACAAAGCGCGGCGTTTAGTTCCGCCACTCAACACGCAATGTCTCGGATTCGGGCGGAAAGTAAAGAACTAAATGTTCAACACTAGGCTCTCTCTGCCTACCCTGCTATGCGGAAATAAAAGAGTGAAGCATTTAGTACTTATATAAAAGCTTGTTTTATTAAAAAAAAAGTTTGAAAAGCGTTACTGAACTTTCATTGAATTGCCTCGGAGATAGATACTTGTACATTTTTTTAACATTAAGTAAATTTGTTCAAGCACATCTTTATGAATACGTAATATGTTCGTACGAAGCAGAGACTACAAAATAATACTAAAATAGACTAGAACTAATTTGATACGCAGCAAAACGAAACATAACTTATAATTATATGAAATTATTACCATACTATTTTAATAATATCTATTTCAACAATGCTTATAGCAACTTACGGATAACTGGCGCTTCACGGCAGGCGGTGTAGATGCAGGCTTCATGGGATATCTACTGAAGCCACCGTTACTACTGTTCGGTTGTGACGACGACCGCCCCATGGACCGTGGTAGCGTCTGCGACTTCATCAAAGGACCACCACTGCTGGGCACCCTTCGACCGGCTGTCGTTAACTTGCGTCCTGCGACTGTAGAAACATTTACTCTAAATAAATTAGTAAACTATTGTCCTATAATTGACGTCGTGTAGTATTCTATTTGTGAAGTGTCATTACCCATGCAATCGAGCATGCCCATTTTAACTCGTAAATGATCAATGCCTCTCCTTTCTTAGTATCTACGTGTTAGTGTGAACTTGTAATAATAAATATTTCGTAAAATTTACATTTGATGTTAAACAAACATCTTTTTATAATACTATAGAAACCATTTAAATACATATTTCGCACTCTGATATTGTCAATCCGATAAAACCTTGAAAACTTTTAAGTGGAGTATGACCTCAAATTATCTTAAATTTTATATTGCAGTAACACCTATAAGGTTAAATTGATTAAAAATTAATAAAAGTCAATCAAAGATAAAAATAATTAATTAAAACAATTTGCGCGAGAGAGCAGTGGAGCCAAGATCACTCTTTCTATTTCCGACATCGACATTTGCATTGGCCGCTGCAGTGATTAAACTGGTCCATGATACTTTGAATGCCACGTATTATATAAAATTATTTCAAAATTTTAAAGGAAAATATTTAATAAATAAAGTAAAAATTTCGCTTGTTTTTTATTATTGAGATCATACCTATACTATAATGAGATGGAACTTTAAAAACAAGTTTCACCCACATTTTTTTTTCATCAGACATTTATAATTTTTTCTACTTTCAATAATAAACTATGTGGATTATAATTAAAAATGACACCGTAGTGACACCATATTTGATTGTACACGCAATGGTCGTGGGTTCATTTCTGACGTAGGGGTATTGGAAATAATTTCAGGATGTCGGTTTAAATAAAGTGCGACAATGGATTTTACTTGAGTGTAATCTATCTCGCAGGATCCTATAGATGCGTAAAGATAACAAATATAAAGTTCTGTAGTATTATTAATTTTTGGGGCTAATAGGTACGAAGCGTTCGATTCGATTTCTCATTTATATAAAGCTGTTGTTAATAATTGATTAGCTGTGGCACGGTATAGTCTCGACTGAGGATTTGCATTTCGATCAAGCAAAGAGGGCGCGCCGAATTGATTTAACTAGAAGTAACTATACTATTATACTAAACAACAGACCGTAGAAGCAGAGGCTGTTTATTCAAGACTGAACATTCATTATAAAGGATTTTGAACAATATGTTAATGTTTTCAAATATACAAAGATTCAAGGTTATTATAGTTTTATACTGATATTGAGGAATTTCCATCCCTTAATAGTATTTTATAAATATTAGTAAGTTAATTTTGCTTTATTTAGGTATTTTGATATAAATTATAAAATATATAACATTAATTTTATTTTCTTGTTTTTGACGAAAACATTTAAAAAATGAACATGAAATGTTTTTTTCAATATAAAGATCTTTTATCGACTTGGTTTAATAAGTAAAATGGACTGATAAACGCATTACCCCTTGCTTCGGGTAAAAAGGATACTCGATTTAAGTGAATAATATATCTTTATCTGAAAAAATATTTTTAAAACCTTACAGACAGTTGCTCGATTAGCTAAAAATATTAATAGCAGTAGCAACAGAAAATATTGGATACTTGACTTATATATTATGTATAGCGTGTCGAAGAGACCTTGCGGTTCTCCCACGCCTACTTGTAACTTTGAAACAGTTTTCAATGACTTACGGGTACCGCAATCGAGAGCAGGCTACGTTTTAATCTGCACTCAGAGATTCATAACAGTGAAAGCCCTATTGACAATTTTTGCACGACTTTTAGAAAAGCTGCCGATGTTATACAAAGCCCACGATAGTGTTAGATGTGTATTACAAAGCGCCATTGAGGCTTTGATCTCACGATTTAGACGAAATTCCGTGATTACTTTCGCCGGTAAATATATGGCGTGATTTAGAAGGTGGAATGATAATGTATTTTTTTTTATTTTTGTAATGGCTTAATGTAAAGTAAGCACTTTAGTATATATTCTTTGTCATTCAGAATACATCAATTGATATATACTCTTCGAAAAACAAATCTCCCAATTTATATAAATTTATAATCGGAATCGAAATTGGAAAGTTGTCACAAAAAGAAAACGTCAGCATTTAACTGACATCTACGTATTAAAATACTGGCCGATACTTCCATACATGGTTATTACGCATTTTACCTTTAAATGTGTCGCCTTGTAAGCGTTATCTATAACGCAATCAAATAATGCAAAACGAGCGGGTCGCACGTTACGAAATTGGGACGCAAATTGTCGGGCACACCTTCGTGCAATTTTAAAAGATTAAATAACATATCGCCCGAGACCTAAATTTCTCCGTTCGCAATAAAATCCACCCACGATGATTTATGTTGTAACGTAAGACGGCGGGAGCTTCGCTAGACAACAATGCGAAGTAAAACCAAAATATAAAAAGCAGAATTTCAAATTGATTATAGATTGTTTTTATTTTATTCAAATGATATTTCTATAATTTCCGGTTTTAGCTATATTGTATGATGTTGAATGTTTCTATAAATTTTGAAAATAATAATACTTATCAAAATAGATAATTTAATTTCTCTTTTACTCTCCAAACTGGAGTTAATACCAACTAAACAATATATTAGTATTTTGTTAACATTTTTTTAAAGTGTTATTCCCACACTAAGGAAATAAAAATATATATTTTGTTAACATTTTTTTAAAGTGTTATTCCCACACTAAGGAAATTGAATATATTAGTATTCATTATCGATTTATCAACTGCTAAGCTCACGCATGTCTTGAGTAAAATTTTCTTATGTAAATTGTTTGTAATGATTATACAAATATATCGAAATCAAAGCTATCCAGCTTTCATTTTAACGAATCTTTTTGAAAGTTAAATTTATCATATCCAGCATCGAATTTTGAAAAAGTATATTTTTATACCTTTAGAAAGCTACAACAAAGTCATAAAAGATAAATACAAGAAAATATAACATTCCAATACTATAACGATTCGTGAATGCATAAACTTTCTGTTTATCAATATATTCAATATTTTGTAGGCATGTTTGAATAATTTGATTTGTTTAAAATGTCACAGTAGTTTGTTATTTTTTTTGGCACATTATATAAACTATTTTAAAACGAAAGCTCCTTATTTTGTGTAGTCCAAGAGGTTTGAGCGATATTTAAAAAAACATATTCAATATCGCCACAGGAGCACATGTCATAGGTACATTGTTAGTAGACGAGTCAAATGTCTAAACTAGATTATATTCAGTTTCTATTAGTTATAGACTTATGTAACAATCAGTAACTGACGTATATGTACATGCGATTTGTGTAACGTATTAGTGAACCTACAATCATCGTCTGCAGTCAACGTCCTAATATTTACATGACGGAAACTATTAGATTTAGGGTTCATCAATATATTACATAGGAATATTAAATTTAAAAATATTTAAAGAGACTTAAAATAACAAACTATAAAACAAACAAACAGCCTCTCACCCCAAACGCATATACCGTCTCTGGCCCGTTGCGGGTAATAAAAATATATAGTAAGTGAGAAGTTAAATTTAAAATGTTTATTTTGTAATTTTTCCTTTATTGAACTGTTTAGTTGGCTTCAAAGCAGCTCTTTATGTAAAATATATAAGCTATAATGTAATATCTTTATTCGAACATCGTGAAGAAATAAAGGATTTATCTTGTTTCATTTATAGAATACAGTCAACAGCGACATGCAAATACACTTATGTATTTATTTATTCAAATCCTTGGCACACAGTAATGAACATATTTACTGAAGCGAAACTAAAATAGCGAGGGTCTTGAGGTCGAATATGAAATGAAATACAAATCTGAAAGTTCACTTTTTGTATCCAAAAAGCTCTTGATAGGTCTTTAAACCTTATCCTTTGTGTGCGTCTGTCAGACGGCGCTGTATTCGTACAATACTCTTTTAATGAAAAACTGCGAAAACACGGGAAAAGCGTGCCGTATTAGTTCAGTATGAGATATTTTTCATTTTCATTTAATTGGATGTCGTGTAGTCTAATCAGATGAATATTTCAAAAATAAAAAAAAACAACCTTGAGATTTGAAGCGACATTTGCAATTTAAAAATTTATGGACTTCGTTCTTAATTATAGTACAGATGATGTGTATAAGGTGAGTATGTAATAAGCCGTTTGACATTTATGTCTTTTCCATATAATCAATCATCCATTTGCGTAAGTTCACAATAAAGATATACAAGTACCATGTAAAATAATTAAGTTAATGTATGTCAGATAAAACCTTACTTTTTCCTTAAGGTTATTTATTTTCCAGTCTGGAGAAGTTTAGATAAACTCAATACAACAATTTCTGAGAATATCTAATATAACAATGTTAATAGAAAGAATATGTATAGTAAGTTATATACATTCCAGGTCGTTATTTAGTCAGTTTAGGTGTCCATGACGTAGCACAAGCCCAAGGTTGTCTTCCAAAAAAAAACACTATACCTACAAGCAAGTCAAATACGCCACCTAATCAAACTTTTAAAAGTATAATAACAGATTGTAGTATGTAAAAACTTAACAGAACGTTTTGACGTAAAAAGAAATAATACTACAAGTAACGATTTTGAGAAACCTTTAGTAATTAATGTATAGGCACGAGAAATTCTTATTTTTCCATTTCAATAAAATCCAATTTTTTTTTCATAACGTAAATCTATTATTAATTACCAATACATATGTAAATTTTTCGTTACTGCCGAAACTAACTACTGGGCGTAGAAACATGAAATGTCTTCGTTGACACTAAGAAAAGATTTCGCAAAATTTCTAAGGGAACGGGCCAAAAGAGCTTTTACGTTTTACAGTAAAAACCACGGAAGACAGGAACAGTATGACAAAGGACATAAAGTTCACGCCGACGAAGTTGCAAACAATTAATTTACGATCTCGTACAATTACTGTAAATTATAGCCTAAACTATTAATAGGTTAATAATATAAGAAAACTTTACAGAATTCTATTTCCTTCTTTCTGTTAAATTGTGATACGTGCACTAAATACTACTAAAAATATTAAAGTACTCGTATATTGGATGTAGGCACAACCTAGCCAGTAGTTGTAGCCAGGTGAACCAGCTGGGTGGCGCCTGACCATCCGTAACGTGAACCCATTGTGGAAATACAAGTCAAACGGAAACAGATCGCTCATTGAGTATCCGCTTCATCGCTTTCTCCGGACTGAGTTAGGATTTTACTTCTCACAGACGCTCTACTAGGAAAATGAGAATTTATTAAAATTACTATAATCGTAATTATTCTATCTGCGCCTTAAATTTTAAAAGGGTTCAAGCAAGATTTCAGAATGTTGTGATTTAAAAAGAAATAATTTTAAGCAGACCTCGAAGAAGCAAGTTCTTTGGAAATTCAATGTAGGTACGAAGTAGGTAATTTAATCTTGTAGTGTATAATTCAGAGCTTTGATGTTTTTAGTAATTATAAATTATTTTAATTCAAACCCTAGTGCAAAACGTGTTGAATCATGTTGAAAATTTCTTTTCATTTCTAAAGAGTTTTTATGCTTTAAAAGCTGAATATACTGAAGCTATACTTAGAATATGAGTCGTAAACTTACACGAATGACTGAAACTTGAGTAAGCTAGACTGTGACAAACATGGCTATTTTGGGATACAATCAAACGATACGCGGGTTTGTTTATACTATACTTTCTTTTTGAATTGATTATATATAGTATAATACAAACAAATTTAAGTTACTATATACGTAGTCTATTCCAATGGATACAGGATAATTTTAAAATTATAAATTTTTTTTTGCTAAAAAACTTTTGTGTGGTGGCAACCAACCCTCGCTTTAGACATATGCATTAAGCTTGAAAAAGTTTAATTAGGCTTAGGCTTTGAAACTCCCTATCTTTGCTTTTGTCGTGTCGCGTATTGGTTATTTTCAGTAAACACTAATATGTACTAAGAAATTTAAATTTTAACACTATTCTCGATATAATATCAGAATTCGAGACATAACGTGGTGAGTGGCGGGCCTCAACGCCGCCATAGTCTAGTTCACCAGAGCGGAAAAATTCAAATAATTAAATTATGATATATGACGCCGTCCCACTATTTTAATTCAATCTAGCAACTTACAGATTAATAGAAAAAAATGTATAATTTTAAATACTTAGATTTTATTAAAGCATAGTAAATTAAAAAAAAATATACGTTTTCCAAATATATTTTTTTCCTTGTTTAATTTTAATTGCATGAACATAAAACATGATATATTAGGAAAACACGATACGCACTGTTCGATGTAATTGGGACCGCGTATTCGGAAGTGACGTGTTATCCATGGGCTCGTATGACAAACGTACAAAGGTAACGCTATTAGGGAAGAGGGTGTGTTCAATGATACTTTAACGACACAAACCTTCAATTAGTTTTTTAAAATTATATATTGTTTCCATCAGCTATAATAGATTAACTTTAAAAATGTATGTTTATTAAAAGCGGTAATCACACGCAATTATAAATTAATTTTAAAATAGGCAAATAAAGTGTCAAACAAAAAATACCCAAAATGAACAAACCACACGCGGATACAAGTCAATATAATCAACAAACTGTTATAAATTACTATTTAAAAAAATATAAATCGACATGTCTCAACAACGATTAAGCATAGAACAAGTTGGACATCGTCGTATATGGAGGCATAAAATATAAATAAGTAAATAAAAATTCCTCGTTTCGCTTCTAAAGTTAATAGTATCTATATTCATTGCATTCATTAAACAAGGTTGCAAACAACTGGCTCTGCAAGCTAAACCGACTATGAAATGACGCATCTGCAATTTCAATGAGTGCTATCTTTTGTTTGAAAACAAAAGCCACTACTAGAGCTCATATTTAAAGCCCTTTATAAAATACTTCCTGAGGTTTTCAATTAATGTTTCTACCTGATTTTATACCATCTATAAGTTATTTATTCTATGACAAAATGTACGTATTTTAATTAGTTAATTGGTGATCACACATATTGTGATTTTTGTATCAAACAGAGAGTAAAGTGGATTACAATGCTTTATTTTTTTAAGTTAGTAATTTTATATGAATTTAATCAACATACACTTCAAGTAAATTTTGAATGTCATATTGTATGAAGTATTTTAATTTGTATAAAGTAAACATGCACATATATTAATAATAATGTAAGGAACAATTCTTTAAATAACTAAGTCCTTTTAGTATTTATCCTTTATACATGCTGATGTAAAACATATAATTTATTAATTTAATAAATATTGTATAAAACCACAAATGAGTTCAATTAGTGCTTAAGATTAATATGCTAATAAAAAACTTATCTCTATACACAACTAGTAAAATAAATGATTGTGTCACACAGAAAGCAAAAAACAAATTTTGCAAGCACAGTGAACCCACATGCAAACAATGCTATCAAACATTCCAATTGTCAACCTGATGTTTTTCTGTTAATAAGTTTGGGGTTAAGTGAAACTCATGAGATTTTCCAAAAACTTTGCAGTAGATTATGTCAAACGAAGCAAAGCAATTGTGGTATTCTACCTTCGTTTGGTGGCTTCGTTTGACCACTGTTACTTTCTGTATGTGCTAGGAGCGTTGTCTTGGACTTCTCTAAAGGCCTTCGTGTCTTAAGAGGAGATTCCGTAGGTTTTTTGTCATTTCGTTCAGGCTCACTCTCTACGCCCAACTTACTGAGGGCGACTAGGTTGGCTACATTGAGGGACAACATTTACTTTATTAAATCTTAAAATTATAAGACCACTGTGTGATTTATGATGAGTATTTGTTATGAGAAGAAAATAAGGAAGCTCATCATGCCATAAACAGCCAAATTTAGTTGTACAGTCAAAATCACAATATAAACTAAAAAAGGCTGAAAATAAAATATAGCAGTGTAAACAATGAACACATACTAACTAAATAAGTACATAGATAAAAATTTACCAAGAAAATGCAATCGGTCCTTAGCCATGCCCAGGTTGGTTTTCATTTTATCATGAAGCCTTTGTGCCCGTTGCCAGGCATCTCCACGCCCCCCCCAGCAGTCAACAGCTATACCTCGTTCCAGTTCATAAATACCTTTCTTGTACAGCTCTATTGCTAGTTCTTTTTGCCCTGGATTAATAAATGATGTCTACTTACTGATCTAATATTTAGAGACTAGTCTAAAACTATTTTTAAGAATAAGAGTATAACAAGCTAATAACTATTTATTTTTGCTATCACCAAAATACAACACATAAATAAAATAAAAATAACGATAATATCTACACAGGAAGGCTTACCTTCATTTTCTTCGTCGATTTTCAGCGCCTTTGAAATGTACTCGAAAGCTTTTCTGTGATGATGTTTCTGTTTCGCCAAGAGTGGATCTCCTGGGCCCACATTGTTTACATATGACATTTCCTCACTAGTTGCGATCTCCGTAGACACAACACCGTCTTTTACAACCACCTCTAAATTACATTCACCGTTTTTACGAGGCCTATGAATAAAGCGATGGGACGCCGAATACAAATATTTGAAAATAATAAATAACTGGTACAAAATCGACCTTAGTAAATTAAAAAGAATAATAATGGGGAAAGAAACCACATAAAGATTTCTTTTATGAACAGAAGGTTGCGAATCATTTCGCAACGCTGAACCCTTCGCTATGTCTGCATCAGTCTTCTTGGATTTTCGGTTCGGGGACCTAGTAGTTTTTCGCGGTAAACGACCACCATTGAAATCGTCACCGGAAACCATCAAGAACACTTAAGTCCCACCTGGTTCAAAACCAAATAGCCATATAATTTACAACAAAGACACGCACGGTTATTAGTCTACTTATTAATCTAAAAACAGCAAGAGTACATGGTGATGACTGAAGAGTTATTGACATTTTTGACAACTGCATAAGCCAGTGGTAAGCAGCAAAAATAAAAGTGTTGTTCTTTCATAACCACACCACAGAAACTTAAGAAAATAATTTACTGAAATATATAATTATTTACTAAGTATTTTTTTAAAATACATAAGAAAAATTATGATTTTGTAAATATTTAATAAACTTAGCTACTAAGTGTATATTGCTTTTATTACTAGGGATGCTCTAAAATACTACGTTAAATCTACATAACTGTTAAATCGATAAAAAATAAAAAAACAGAGTCAATAACAAACTGAGAATTAGCCTTTAAACAGAGTCTATATATTATATAACCATACATGTAGTCGATGAGTAAAATTTTATTAACAAACATTTCTCGATCTGTGTATTTCAGCAATAGTTTAACGTTTTTTCCGCATAGCAGGCCAGAATTTAGTGTCGTGTCGTTTTAAAATTAAGATATTATAAGCTTTTAGAATTTGTTTTTTTATTACTAAATTGTAGTCTCGCTTTTGCCGAAATCGTCGAATAAACATAGATTTTTTTGCCACTCATCAATTTTTATCGATTTTATAAAGCTTCTTTGCCTATCGATACCTTGAACCGATCTAAGCGAGTTGAAACTTGGAGCGCATTACTATTTGCCACTTGGTAATATATATTTTTTGACATTTGTGATGTGACAAATACAAAGTATTAAAGTTTACACTTACAGCGTTTTGGCAAATTTTGCCGAATAACCTCGCTCTAAGTATTTTTATAAAGAATTGCCTCAGTAAAGTACTAAAACATAATTTGCTAAGTTATATAATTAATTTAAAGCGTAAGAAGCTTAAGATAGGTGAGCTGTAGTTGAGTTAATAGAAGTTTTGGTAATTATTATTACATTCACCTTTTCTTCTATTTTTAAATAAAATATTTTTATTACCTTTGACCCTATAACTAAATACCATTGATTTGATTATATATATAAATCATAATACTGTAACAATTTAAGCATAAGCCATGACAGAAGAACAAGTAGAAAACCTGACAATCAATGAGGAAGATGATGTGGTTGACCCATGGAATGTAGCTGGAAAGTCACAAACTGGAATTGATTATGATAAATTAATAAGTGAGTGAGAGAGTGAGATATTTGATGATTATTGTTTATTTTATTTATTAAATTAAATATTGTTTTGCATGTAGAAAGATTTGGAAGTCAGAAAATTGATGAGGAAGTTATTGCGAAATTCGAAAGGGTAACAGGGAAAAAAGGTAAATCAGTTATATATATATATATATATATATATATATATGATGAAATAAAAATAAAATATTAATAAAACATAATTTTAATTTTACTTATATGAATACTTTCAGCTCACCATTTCCTCAGACGCGGCATATTTTTCTCCCATAGAGATATTCATAGTATTTTAAATTTAGTAGAATCAGGTAAAAAATTCTACTTGTATACTGGCAGAGGACCATCCTCGGACAGTATGCATATTGGTCATATGATACCTTTTATGTTTACAAAGTGAGTTAAATATAATCACATGTGTTCAATTTTAAATATGTACACATTTCTTACCTATATATTCACCAATTAGTGAAATTTCAGATGGCTACAAGAAGTTTTCAATGTTCCATTAATCATTCAGCTTACAGATGATGAGAAAGTCATGTGGCGTGATATTAAAATAGAAGATGCAAGGCAAATGGCAT
Organism: Podotricha telesiphe; assembly: GCA_038994665.1. NCBI lineage: Eukaryota > Metazoa > Arthropoda > Insecta > Lepidoptera > Nymphalidae > Podotricha > Podotricha telesiphe. The sequence continues at coordinate 299,812 of JAOYRR010000307.1, read as the reverse complement.
ATACTAATGCTAAAGATATAATTGCAGTTGGCTTTGATCCTTCAAATACTTTCATTTTTAATGACTTAGATTTTATTGGGTAAGTAGAATAGCAAATTTATATGGGCAAGTAAACAAAGTGATATGTGAGTTGCTAATTTAGTTGCTTGCAATTGATATATTTCATTATTAATATTTAAAACTGTTAATGTACAACCATTTTCACTTTTATATAAGTAAAATGTAAATTAAAACTTAAATATTTTTTATAATAGCACATAAACTAAAATTTAAATTCATATCAGGTTTACTACTGTTTTTCATAATAATTATACAATCAGAATATAATAATTATAAACAATAAAAAGAAGTAGCTAATATATAAGAAAAGACCAATTTATTTTTTGTATGCTTACATTTTTTTAACAAAATTTAAATAAGAGTGTTTCTAAACCAAATAGTAATTTTTCCAAATAGCAAATAAATGTCAATTTTAGGGTTTTCAATTGTAACTACTTAAAAATTTAATCCACACATGGTACTGTGAAAATGTGAGATGACCTCTGTGTGAGTCTCCCTGTAAAGTGTTTGAAATGTCAGGTTTTCTAAAATGAATTTGTAATACTAATAATATATGTGATTAATTTGGTTAAAAATCAATTATTTCCAAATTATTTCTGTATGTTTTCATAATGATGCCAAAAAAAATGTGTAATACATAAATATATTTTATTAACACACTTTGTTAGCTTAGAGTCTATCACTTGTATGTCATGACAATACAATATTTCCATAACATGAATTCCATAACATGTATCATCCTTGCTAGAACAACCAGGATGACAAAATATATCTAAGCATCATCGTTTCCATTTTTAAGGGCTTTTTGTTACGAATAGCAAATTTGTTTCTAGACAGTGCCCTGCATTCTACCAAAATATGCTGCGGATACAGAGATGTGTGACCTTTAATCAAGTGAAGGGTATCTTTGGATTTGGTGACTCTGATATTATAGGAAAAATCACATTTCCTTCTATCGAAGCTGCGCCTGCCTTCTCTACTACATTTCCATTCATTTTTGAAAATAAAATTGTAAGTCATTTGCTTATTATTGATAATTTATTGAAACTTATTTGTTTAAAAATTCTTGAAGGTTTTGCTTAAAGTTAATACTTTGCATTTTCCTTAAAATTTTATATTATATTTATGGTTGATCCTTCTCTGTTTAGTGTTTAGTAAACTATACTTAATCTTAATAAGTTCTTTGATTTTCACGGTTATTACACATTTTGAAACGGATTAATCGCGTATAATATTGGTAGTAGTCTACCTGTGACCACGGACTACTGTAAAGTGTTCGAAACGTCGGGTTCTAAAATGTATTTTCGAATATCAATATTATACGCTATTAATCCGGTTAAAAATAGTTTCATTTTAAAATGTGTCTTGCCATGTCTTGCCAAAAATATTGTTACAAAGAAAAGCATTTTCTATTTTACGAAACATTTATTACTATAACTGTGTGTTAGTTTAATACAATAATCTAAAACCATTTAAAATATATAAAGTTTATTCGAAGTGATGACCATTGGCTGCACTCATGGTTGAAGCAAGTTATCAATTGCAGCATGCACTCTTTCTATGGAAAAATTCTTCACTGCTAATCGTAAGCAAGACTAAGAGTGCCTAAACCAATCGGTTTAGGCACTCTTAGTCTTGCTTCGCCGAGTCCTGGTTAAAGGATAATTCTTGGTTATTAAACATGGTGTTGTTAAGGGGGTCCTTCTTTCGCAGAGAAATGTTATCTTGATACACTTGTGCCGATGTTTTGATACCGTTTTCACAAAAATATGGCTCAGTCACTACTGCTTTTTTCTATATTCTTCATTATAGAGTTTTTTGACAAATGAAAACAACAAACAAACAGCAGTATAGTAGCAGTAGCATAAAGGAGTGTGAAGCTAAAATAGAGTGTTACATTTCCAGGTGCCCTGTTTAGTACCATGTGCAATCGACCAAGACCCATACTTCCGTATGACTCGGGATGTGGCGGCACGGCTTAAGCTGCCCAAGCCAGCTTTGCTACACGCTACCTTCTTACCCGCATTGCAAGGAGCTCAGAATAAAATGTCGGCCAGTGATCCTAATGCATCTATATTTTTAAACGACACTCCTAAACAGATTAAGAATAAGGTCAGTGTATATTGGAAAACAAAACATATATCTAGTAAAATTTAAAAGATTTTCTATACAGCTTCACGCTTTTTCTCAATATAATCATTCTCCCCAGTGAGAATTGAACCCACATCGCGTATACAATCAACAGTCAGACTGCCCCATGTTGGTCTCAGATGTTAAATGATTATAGTATTCTAAATAATTTAGATTGTTTGTTGATTGATTGTTGAATTTGTTAACCAAACTACAGTACTGAGTATTTGATACGTTTAAAGAAACTGTTTCGAACTGTTCGTTGTTTCATGTAATTAAAATGATACTTAACTTTACATAAGTTCGCTCCATAAATTAAATTAATAATTAAATTATGTATTTGGAACCATCTTAGCGAAGTGGGACAGCGTCCGACTATAAACGCAATTGGTTGTGGGTTCGATTCCCACTCGAGGGAATGTTTATATTTAAAATATTTTCATTTCTCTCGCGCGGCGTTGAGTTTCGCCAGTCACCACGCAATGCCTCGATTTAGGGTGGAAAGTGGAGAACGGGTGTCTTGACACTAGGTTCTCTCACTAAACTGGTATGTGGGAAAACATGTGTAGCTGAAAAAAAAAATAATATATTCAGTTAATACTCATTTTGTTGCGATTTTTTTTACTATAAGTTATTGTAACCAATAGTACATTTTACAAAGTTTTAAACGAATTAGTTTTAATTTGTTCAAGACTAAGTTGACTGTTTAGAAATAAATTTTCAATAAATTAGTTTTGTTCGAACAAAAATATTATTAATGAGTATGTTATTGAGTTATGTATGTATTTGTTATAATATTATCTTAATCTTGCTATGTAGTTACTATTTATTACTATTTTTGTTTTCTTTAGACAACTATTATCACATAAAACTTACCCTATTACCCTAATAATTGGGGCCCGTTATAGATATTAATATATGTTATAGATATTATAATATGCCCTGAAGAATAAAAAATAAACTCCAGCGATGTCCTACTTAGTATCAGTTAGTTTCGTGGAAAGGAAATTCCCAGTAGAACTACTAAATATAAGTTTTTATATAGTACTAGTATTCAAATTATAATTGTTTAAAACAGATAAACAAATATGCGTTTTCGGGCGGACAACCCACAGTTGAAGAGCACAGGGAAAAAGGAGGCAACACTGATGTAGATATTTCATTCAAGTACCTAACTTTCTTCCTTGAAGATGATGATCGCTTGGCCGAGGTATGTATTCAAATTTGTTGTCGTTTTATTCCAATAATATTAATGATACAGAAACAGCTTCAAGCTATTTCCGCATATCAGTGTTAGCTATGTGTGCACTGAACGGCTTGTATGTTAAGGTATTGTAGTATATAGAACATCGTGGCGCAGTGGTGCAGCGTCTGACTGTAAATGTGATCGGTTGTAGGATCGAACCCCATTTGAAGGAATGACTATATTAAAATTATTTTTATTTCTCCGCCCTGGTAAGAGAACGTTGAGTTTCGTCACTCAACACTCAATATTTCGATGTCCGACAGAAGGTGGAAAACGGAGTGTGTCAACACTAGGTATTCTCTGACTAACCTGAAATGCGGTAGACGAAATTAAGACGCAGCGGGACACTGTCTTATTTAAAAATATTTTCAGAGTCTTTCTTAGTCTATGCCTCTAAGCATGAGCACAATATGGAAAATGGTGTGTTATATATAACACAAGGTTCCATCTGGCTGGGTACTACTACTCTATAATATATTTGACAGAATTGTATTAGTGTTATATTATGAACTAGAGACCCGCTAGCGGCTTTGCCTGCTTCAGCTACATGACTAAATTATTTAGTTTTTTCACAAGCACTTAAATCACAAACATTGCTTTAATTTATAATTAAATGGTTGTAACTTTTTTGTGTATGAACCAATTGAATTGGTATATAAACACTAAATGGTAAGAGAAGTTTATTAAAATACAATAGTAAAAATTGCATTGAAATCAGTTAAGCCTTGAGAGGTAAGCTAAGCGTGCGCAAACAAATAGGCAAACACAAAAGGAATTTGAAAAAAAAATTGTTTTGGGTTTTATTACATTAATAATTACCCCTAATAATATTTTTTCCATATATCTTCCATGTACAGACACCGATGAGTAACATTTTTATTATAGTATATTTTGATATTTTTTACAGATAAAAAAATTATACGAATCGGGTGAAATGCTGTCCGGTGAGCTGAAGAAAATGGCCATAGACACTATCACGCCCATTATCCAGGACTATCAGGCTCGGAGGGCCAAAGTGAATGATGACCTCATGAAACAGTTTTTCGCTATACGAAAACTTGATTTTTAATTTTTTTTACTTTTATTTATACTAACTATAAGCTTAAAAGACAAACATAGTAGCAACGAATTTTTAATTTTTTGAGGATATATTGACGCTATCATAACTGTATTACTTTTCTTACCGATCAATCTCCTTTGTGTGTTCTCCATACAACGTGACATTTGATGCCTTGTGCTCTACTGGCAGCTTCGAAGCGCCGTAATTAAAAAGAACAACTGAAAGTTACCACAAATAATTGAGGACATGAATGGATAGAGGTCGAATTAAAATCTTGAAAATCTAAACATAACTCCTTTTTCACCTGTCTATGTATGTATATTTGTTACTATATGACGACGTAAACACTAAACGAGCTACAAAGATTCTTACATTAATCCTCTGGTTATTCTTTTTGTTTTAATGTTCTAAACTACTGGGGTTGTTTCACAAAGAAAATTTTAAATTGATTTTTTTCAGTTTGAGTTTCTGCTATTTAAAAGATAATTGGTCCTTATATTAACAGCTTCTTTTTACTTTGCATGGTTACCTATGTTTGTCTTTTAAATTTTTCATCAGTTCTTGTATAAAACTTAATCTACAATTGTAGTAGTTATGTTAAAGAGAAACATAAACTTGAAAATAACCAATATAACATATGTTATTTATTTTCTAAATCATTTTTACATTTTATTATATTTTAAAGCAAATAGCTTTATTAGATTAATGTAATATTGTTACTGCAGATTTGAACCTAAATTTGTAAAATATAAATGATTTAAAAATATATCTATCTTTAAAAACCCATAATGTTTACATTTTAACATATATATAAGTTATAAACTGCTAAGTCCGTGCTTGTGTTAAGAAAATTGAAAAATTAAGTACGAGTTGGTTGGTTGGTATTTATGTCCTGAATTCAAGCAGAAAGTGGGTAGCGGAGCGTCTTGACTCTTAAGTACTGGAAAAAAAGTTGATGATTCATTTAAAAGACGCTAAAATGATATAAGAATTTGTAAACGTATGCATTTCTAAGTATTATATGTGTTTGTCAGTGTTGTTGCTTTTGGTTTTTGGTATTTTCTAATAAAAATTTTTTTTTGTATATTGAATATGCATTTAATCAATCAAATATGCTAACCTTTAATTATATTTTTTTCGATTGTATAAATTTTAAGTATGTAATATTTTATCCAAATACTAAGAAGGTTAGAGCAAAATGGCTTAAGTTTTATTTTAAAGATCTCAACTGGCAAATGTTTAATAGAGAATTGTATTTCACAATATTTTCTATGAAAATTGTGAGATATGAAAGGAAATATGTTTTTATTTCTTAATACTACAAGATGATTAATTTTAAAACTATTCCTATCGTATACCAACAATTATATTTATATAAACTGTATTTAAAAAAAATACACATAAAAGTGTTTAATTGTCCTATTGTACTAGGACCTAATTGTACATCAAACTTTTGTAAGGCCTTATTTGTGCGGCTGTGCTTAAAGCGTAAATTATTTATTTTTGGCGAATAAATGGCAATTATACTGTAAATGATTTTTTTTATTATATCCAGTTTCTTTCTAACTTTCACCTCCCATGAGGGTTGAGTCTTTCAACTTGGAAAGTGGAGAACGGAGTGTCTTGACACTAGGTTCTCTCAGAGTAGCCTGCTATGCGAGAAAAAGCGTGAAGCTGCAAAAGAAGTTGATGATTCATTCAAAAGTAGATAGAATTATAATAGAATTAATAAATGTATGTATTTCTAAGTAGAATACTCGTTTTTAACGTTTTTAAAAGTGTTAATCACACGCTTCGAAAATTAAAAAACATATTTTGAAAACGTATAAATTATTTGGATGCTACCGGGATTCGAACCCGCGCCTCTTGGAAACTGTCCAACGGGCCCGTTTTTGTCAGTGTTGTTGCTAACAGAGTGTTTTGATGCTAGGTTCTCTCAGACTATGCGAAAATAAGTTTGAATTATCCTCAAGAACTAGACTAGAACTATTCTACTTTTAAACTCTACATTATAAAATAATCTACAAAGCAGTTATACGGTGATAAAAAGACTTCTGTTTATTTATGAAAAAAAAAACAACAAGCTTGTTCAATCTTACATTAAGCCGAATACGAAACAAATAGATCGTAACAATACAAAAAGTCGACTTTTCGAACACTAAGAAATACACTTGTGTACACAATACCGACTTTGATCGTATATACATGACAATAGAGCACCAGAGTGGATGACACAGTTACACCTCATAACAGGTAGCTGTTGCACGAAATAAGTGATATTTTGGAAATATTAATATATTTCTAAAAAATTGTGATTATAAATTCTTACAAATAGTTCTTATAAAGATTACAGCAATAGCTAATTGTAATTTTACAAATATTGTGGATTGTTTTGAATAAAGGGCTTAGTATGTACAGTCAAGCGTACGAAGACGACACTCCCCTACCATTAATAACAAACTACACAATTATCAAAGACACCGAAATAGAAGATAAGAGAGACTCAGAAGATCGTGTGATATTAGAAATAGGGCGGCAAGATGAAAAGCCACGGGAGGAACTAACGTTTTCTCATAAAAAGTACGATAAAACGATATCTCATCACAGATCTTACGTTCTGGAAGATTACACAGAACCACGTAGGCTTACTTGTTTCAGACCTCAAGAACTCCCATCTTCACATGACGGTAAGTAAATAAAAAAACTGTAAGTAAATCATACTATTTGATTTGTTCTTACAGGAAGCTTATAAGAATTGTTATTTATTATATTGAAATTCATAAAATATACACGTCGCATAAACATTAAAGCACTGACAGCATTTTTTTCTTTAAGTCTTTACATTCAGTCGATTGAAGTTCACAACTTATGGTAAAAGCATATGAGAGAGTATAAGCATATTGTTGGAGCCCTTTGGCCTTTAAATATATATAAGATTAAAACTTTGTTTAAAATTTGACGATATTTTTCCGGTTCACACACAGGTCACTTTAAGCGAGATTATGTATAAAGTAGAGGAAAACTGTTTAGGAAGTAGCACTGAAGTAGTGAAAGCATAGGCTTTGAGGTTTAAAATGCGCAATTTATTACAAATAATCGCATAATTATAAAATATTTAAGGAATAAGGTACATGGAAAGATTAGACGATTATAGAGAAATAAGTATGATGGACACGGTGTCGAGGTCTCCATTGGAATACTCACAAGAGTCGCAGGACACTGCCAAGTTTTCTGATGATCCTGACGACGGTGTTTTAGATTGGAAAGAAAGAGCGATGCAGTTGGAAAAAGGTAGGAGGTCTAGTATTTTGTTTTTACATATGAGTTCAAAATTGATAAAGAGATAACATTCGGATTGTTTCAAATTTTACTTGAAATTAAGAATTGAAAAAGGAATTTTTACTTAATAAAACTCTAATTCTGTACTTATATTCAATATCTCTAATATTTTTTTATCGAAATGTTATAAAAAAGAACTATACGAAGCCTCTATTGCCGTATTTTATATATAAGTACCCTTAAAAATTTTTAAACTGTTGTTCACACACTTAGGTTATGAAAAATATATTATATATAATACAATATGAACGAATAGGTCAGTGGTTAGAGTGCTTGGAGGGTTTCCTTGAAGGACGGATTTGATTCCGCTACGTTTAAATTGTTATACGATTAGTACGATTTATTAAAAAATATTTTTTTACAAGATTACTTATCACTTATGATTTGTTACTATATTTTTCAGAATATAAAAAGACAGCCTGCGATAGGGAGAGAACACGCATGAGGGACATGAATCGGGCTTTTGATTTACTTCGCTCAAAGCTGCCGGTCACGAAACCTTCAAAGAAGAAATACTCTAAAATTGAATGTCTTCGGTAAGAACCTTTACATTTTACTATTATAATATCTGATCAGCTTTAAAGTTATAAGAGATATGTACGATTAATATTAAATGTAAAATTATTTCGGCTTCATTTTTGTTCTGGGATGTTTAGGCTTTACGGGCCTTTTCCTTATTTTTATCCAACTCAAAGAAAACAAATATTGGTTTCTCAAAGAATACTTATTATATATTAAACGCATTTTAATAAGGCAATAAAATAAGAAACAATTTTTATAATAACCTTTATTAACTTACAAGCAGCGTGAAGCAAAAAGTATTTTAGGGGCCTTGAAACTTGAATAACTTTTAATATAGATATTGATTTTTTACACATTACAAAAAGATCAGCCTTACAGAATTCTCTGCAGTTTGCCTTTTTCTGCCTTTATAGTCTAAAATTATTAGACTACAGTTAATGTCTAGAACTAAAACTAATTGAAAATCTGTCCCATAAAATTAATAAATCTTTCTATAACATCCAATTAATGGCAAAATAAAATATAACTCGGTGAAAGTTAAACGTGCTACAAAATTTTTTACTTGTGAGAGGTAGTAAAAAGTGCCGGGTGTAAGATAAAACGTAAATTAAATGTCACAAGTTAAGTACGCTTATTATTTACTCAAGAGAAGAACGTTTTTCCATGGATTCAAGTGTGTGTACCAGGCCTGTTTGCAGAGAGAGAAGCTTATAACAGTGGCTGGGACTTGTTATCTAAGTGTAGGCTAAAAATGTTTATGCTAAAATTAACACTCGCCTCCACTGTCTGAGCTCCTCACTCTACCTAACCAAATTTAAAAGATTCAGACGCCAAAATGTTTTAGTAGATTATAAAGATGTCATTGGTATTATTTCTACCGCATACAAATTAAATCTAAACCTATTCCCGACCAGTCCGTTAGTAAGCTCCAAGTATTTGTTTATTTTGATGTGACGATTTCTCCCATGGAACTGTAAGTTCTACTAGTATCAAGCGTTTTAGGCTTCAAAGTAAAGGGAAATATCCGATCTGACGAGTGACGTCCAAAATCCTCAGGCATTTTATACTGTTTCTCATACATATTCATCATAAGAGTCCAAATAAAAAAGACGAGCCTGCTGCAAAAGACGAGCATTGTTTTGCAAACTCTGTTGATCGTCTGTTGGTTGTTACATTTTGGTGTGATTTTGCTACTAATAAAATACACTAACTGTTAACTAACGTATGATTTCTTAACATTTCGTCATGGTGACGCGAGTATTGACCGCTATCTAAGAGTACCTGTAAGGGTGTAAGGTACTCTTAGATAGCGTATCAACAAGTCAACTGTCTGTCAACAAGTCAACAAGTTTGGCTTTGCCTATTGCTTCTTTGTAAGACCTCAGAGATATAGCAAACATTTTGGTAGACTTACACCATGTTACTAAATTACTATGGTCTGGGAGTCATTTGGAATGATTTAGTTTGAATTTTAACAATGCTGGATATCCCAACTCTTATTCAGAGTGTGGAATTTCTAAGCTTTTTTTTAATTTGTGCTTGCACTTTGTATTTATCATGCTCGTCTTGCTGTATAAAAGATTTTATAATGTCTGTCTTCAAGTTTACCAATACAATATGAAATTCCAATAGAATACCACAAATTCCACTACAATAATTCACTATTTCCTATGTAATTGGTTTTTAACACGCTTTATTAACCTCATTCATGTATCAATGTAAAAAAATCTTGCACTTCTTGCCATCTAAGTTACTTAAAAAATTGTAGACGTGTCCGGATCCGATGACAGTACAATACAATACTTTCATAGCATATGCCAGATGTCCTTGCCAGGGTGATAAGCGAGTTCCATTTAGCCATACTTTTGAATTAATAGGTTCCAATTTAAATCTGTACATATAATATCAATGTTACTCATAGTTGTCTGTACATGGAAGCTATAGGAAAAAAACGATATTTATCAATATAATAGAACCCAAAACAATGATTTTTAATGTTCTTTTTTGTTTGTGTTTATCTGTTTACGCACGCTAATCTCAGAAACAGCTTAAATGATTTAAACGCAATTTTGACAATTATATTGTGGTAAATTATTTCTTCACATTTAGTGTTTATTTTATTCCACTTCAATCGGTTCATAAACAGAAAAGTTACAACCATTTAAATTATAAATTTGAGCAGTTTGTGATTTAAGTGAGAACGCGGGCGGGTGATAAATCGGAACAGTTTAGTCATGTAGTTTACGCATATAAAGCCACGAGAGGGTCGCTTGTATGTAATAAAATTAAATATATAATAAAGATTTCACTGAAATATTTAAATGTTTATAATAAAGTATTATTCACTTTCATTTCAGAATAGCAATTTGCTATATACGACATTTAGAGTATATGCTAGCGGGAGGCTCGCAAGAAGACAACTCGACGTTCTTTGACCCCCAGGTTACAGAAATACGACATCAAAAATATTGATAAACCCAATATAAATATATATAAAAAAATGACTATTTTCATTTAACTTTTCAATCAATTACAATGAATAAATGAAAGTTCGTTAGAGACAACCGTGGCCCAGTGGAACAGCGTACGACACATGTCTGGCATTGGAGCGGAAAGTGGAGAACTTTGACAATATGATCCCTGTACCGACCCTGCTATTCGGTATAAAGCGTAAAGTAAAAAAAACTAAACGAAAAGTTGATTTTTCAAATATATTTATTAATATAATTTTATAAAACGTATAAATTTTTACAAAACATTTTATCCACTGTACAGACACACGTTAATATAAATATTGAATCCTATTCGTGATGTGTTAACCGGATCTTTTCCTAATTTTCCTCTCTTTGTCAAGTTCAGCTTGTCTCCTTTCGAGAGCTTTTAGATAATCGATGTAAGCGCACTTTACTATTAATGGGATTTTTACAACACCTAAAAACACAATTACAATATTATTTTACAAGTTATATTTAATTTCTTGAACATAATTATATTTATTCAAAATCAAAATTGGCCAGTGGGAGTGGCGACTGACTATGACTAAACGTGGTTGGTTCGATACCCATTTGGGGGAAATGACTATATTTAAAATATTTTTATTTCTATGTTCTAGTACCTAAGGCAAAGTGGCGTTGAGTTCCGCCACTCAACACGCATTGTCCCGATTTTGGGCGGAAAGTGAAGAACGGAGTGCTTGGCCACTAGGTTCTCTCTGACCACCCTGCTCCGACGGGAAAAGCGTAAAGCGGAAAAAAAAATAGTTGCATTTTAATTAAAAAATGTACCTGAAGTATTTTTTTTAAATCATACTACTTTTCTTACTTACAGTTTAATAGCGTATATTTTGTATTCCGAAAACAAAACAAACAAACAAAACAGTGGAGGCGAGTGTAATAAAATTTCAAAAACTTGACACCTCAACCACTTTACAGAAAGTCATGGTCATAGGCAGATCTATTAATCCGTTTAAAATGGTCTCATTTAATAATTATATGTTAAATTATTTTTAAATGCAATCAAGAAAGCTGATTAAATAAATATTAAATAGTTAATACTGTTAATATACATATTAAATGGTTTTAGTTACACTTGGGCTCTTATAAAATAGGTTAATGGATGTAGTGACAGAAGATAGTATATTACCTGAAAAGCTCGTAGTAACAAAGTTTTTGTACATCGAATAAAGGGGTGCAAGAAGACTCTCAGGAGATTCTTTTCTCTGTAAAAGAATAAGTTGTGAAAACCTAAGAACGTATATTTATGTGTAATTTTTTTTTGTATAAATTTCCTCTTTATTTGTATCATTATTTATCTTTCTTCTTTGTTCACCTAATATGTATTTTCAACTTTAATAATATATAATTGTTAGTTACAACGCGTTAATAACGCGACACAGTTTAGTACTACTACAGCTATCCTTCAAAATTGTTTGTGCATAATCTGCAAAATGTTGAAAATAAACAAATAAGTAAAATGATAAGACCAACTGCAAATGTCCTGAAAAGGCACTTAATAATACAAATCTAAAAATAGAAAATTAAAATTAATAGTTATTACAAAAAAGTACAGTAAAGAAAAATATTACAAAAATCAAACCCACAATTAAAATCGCACATTCATAAATATAGCGCTAATAAAAATAGCACAGATAATAAAACGCGCCATCATGCCGCTCTTATCAATGTTAGCTGACACTGTCAATGATATGACCCAATTATACCAGGGAGTTATCAACGTCAAGGAAGGCACTTCCTGCGTTCAAGGGTTAGTTCTCGCCAAAACTCGACCATGCCTCTGATTTATGATTTGTAATGTTTGAGTATGAGTATGAAGAATCATAGGAAAATCCATGTTTATTTGAATTATTTTTAAAACAAAATATAACGATAAACCTGTTTTAAAATTATATTATAAACTCTATAATCTAAAATATTTTTTAGCACAAACAATAATATAAAGTTAGTAATAAAAGTCAGTAGTAGTATACAATATATATAGATGATAATATCATCTAAAAACTATTTTTTCATTTATATATATAAAGATACCTATATTACAGTTTTTTAAAAGATATTTCAATTACCAATTTCAAAAGATAAGTAAAATAGATCCTCCATACAAGAAACTTCTGCTCACAAAGAAAAGGATGCGACTGGCTGGAAATGAATATGGCTGGAATGAATACAATGTGAATTGTTCGAGAAAGACGTCCCTCGTACGTAGTCTACGTGAAGTTACTAGGGCAGCATGAGATATGCAGGTAAATATTTAATAGGGCTGATACATATCATCTATAATATTATTTACTCTTATCACGATACGTTTTAAACTAAATCAATAAAACTATCATCGGTGAGCGAAAAAGAGCAAGTGACGTCTCATTGAAATTCTAGCAAACAAAATGTAGATATTACTTCTTAGTAGGTTGTGAAATAAAATAAATTGAAAGAAAAAATTAAATTTACTAAGAATAATATAATATATTTTTTTAATGATTTTGTTATATATGTATATAATTTACCGACAGATTTTCTGATGTAGAAATCAGGGATGCCTTTAGTGAAAACAGACAGTAGCAACAGAGACGGTGAAGTACAGCAAGCAACTCATGCCTCAACTCCATGCCTCAGTTGTTCCTCTAATAAGTAAAACCAGTTAGCGAAATGCCTTTGCTAGGGGAGGACGTTACTGGAGCTTGCCCTGAGTACACGACGAATACTAACATTGGACATAGTCAGATTCAAAGTACTAGGATAGTAGACGATGGCAAGAGATCTAATATGGCTTTCATGCCACACTCATTCGGCCTTTGGCCTGCAGTCGAGGGAGGACGTTTCGCGCTGGCCACGTTGGACACTACGTTCGACATTGGACAGTTAAGAGACCATAAGTACCAGGATAACATAGCCGTGGAGAAAATTTTATTCTAGGCTTTTAAATGGCTAAAGAAAATATTACAAATTCAATTACTTGCAAACATGTGACATTGACATAAAATACAGGTTTTTTACGTCAAAAATAAAACTGGATACTTTTTATAATTTTTCTACATACGTATATTACTAATATAGCTTTTTATTTGTTTTCTGTTTGAACCAGACCATCTATTCGTTTATATCAGTCGTTTATATTTCCTCATTTCATGAAATCCTACAACTTTCATTCGTGTTTCCTGTACTATACGTGAAACTGGCATATTAATTTACGCCTATCATCGCAAAATCAGGCCATTAATAATACATAAAGAAATAAAAACGTAATAGAAATAATTTGTTAGCTGTAATTTTTTATTTAAATTCACACAAATCATACATATTATGATTATTTGTAAAATAACTATATAATTTTAAACATGCGGGACTTTTCAATTATGGTTACATAATTGTGCAATCTAATATTTGGTGTTTTTTTTTTTTATAATTGCATAATAAGAGTTCGAGAATTTTTCTACTTATTTCAATTTATTTAGCAGTCGAACAGTATGGCCAATTATGATTACTTCCCATAGTGTATAGTTTGATGGAATTTATCTGGGCTTTTACTTTAGGTATTTTATGACGAGCACATCATATTATTATCCAAGTATTTAATTATCTCATAACAAATTATACTCATTATTTATATTTTATTTTAAGCGACGCTCATATTTGGTGATAAACTTATGCATATATAATTTAGTAATACTAAGAATTTTGTTATTCTAATAATATCAGAAAAATGTCAGACATATTCCAATTGCACAACTACCGTAGCGGCCGTACTTCATTTTTACGTTTACGTTATTTAATGTTCAGAATATATTTTCATGGTAAATTAAATCATTGCAATGAATGCATTGATTTATAAATCGACGGTTGTTGTTTTAAATAAAATAAAGAAATGGGGGGTTGAGACAAATGTTGCCTTTTGGTGAAAAAAATTAATTTTATATGGGGGGGTGTTGAGTATGACAGAAGATAAAATAATATTAAAATGTTTTAAACGTGTCACAATATTGTTGTGTATTAATTACTCATAATAATAAAAGTGAAATTTTTCTTATAAGTTTAAATTATTTAAGTTAAATAAATGAAAGCATTAAATAATATTTTTATTATGTATATGTAGTATTAAGATAAATTAATAATCAGTTAAAATAGAAATAAATTAAAACGTTGGAAAAACAAAGAAATCTCTTCATAATTAAAAATGTTCAGAAAAATCTCATGACATTAATAAAACCTCCCATCGAGAACGAATCTCTAAAGAAATCAAGCTGTATACATACACTCAGACAAATAAAGTATAATTTTATTATTCGTTTTCAATCGAACCAAGATTTGGAATGGAACGAACGAACAGAGCCGGTTTTTCAACAGAACAACTGATGACGTAACTATGAATACCAGGAAAGCATGAGGCTAAAGCAGATATATTTATCAAAGTGGGGTTGTGAATTGCAATAAGAGGGCGATACATAATGAGCTCTATGTACATTTAATAAGATATAATTTTATTTGATTCATATATACGTACTATGACGTTACCACATTGATCGAAGGTGGGCGGTCGTCTAGTGTTAATACTGCGAATGTATTCCTGCCATCGGCGAACGCACTCTGTGACGTCGCGCTGGTCGCCCCACACTCCTTGCGTGTACGTGAAATACACTGCACCTACCAGGATACCAGCCTGAGCAAGGAGTTTAGCATGTTAGTTTACTAGCTACTAATAGCGATGAAATGCCAAGGAGGTGTTAATTATTACTGTCACGTTAGATCTTGTAAATAAACTATTTGCAATGAATCACTTCAGCACTCACTTTAACACCGTACATTAGTTTGCCGTGCGCATAGTGCGGAATTTTCGACGCCCATTGAACTTTCTTGCCGCGTTTTCTTAGCTTGTACTCTTCCTTGTCGCACACTTTTATACAAGTTGGACGTACAGGCAATTCTTTATGAAAACATAGGTAACGTTTTTATTAAGTATATTATACACTTTACCAAATTAATTTTACTTTAATATATTTTTCGCATTTTATAGTATACAGTGTGTGGAGACAAAACAAAAATGTACTTTATGCAAGTTCCGGGTATATTCAAAGTGCAAAAAGTATATTGTCATGACATGTCATGCTATTTGACATATAGGTGAAGCAGACATGGAGAACCTAATACTATGATAGACCGTTCTTGGCCTCCGTCCGAGAGACTTTTTGTCCCACCAGAGCGAGGAAATAAAAATAATCTCAATATAAATAATCATTCCCCCGATTGTGGACTGAACCCACGATCATTGCGTTTACATTCAAACGCTGCTGCGCCATGATGGCTTCTAATTAAACAATAATATAATCACAATTCCGTATCACATAGAAGAACATCATAGCAATGGTGTCTCTTAAAGTACGTGACGCTCATTCCATAAATAAGTAAAGTACTAAGCCAAAGGCAGCGTACGAGAAAGAGAGCGAAATTTTTGGGAGCACGGATCGTTACATAATTTGTAATAGTCACTAGGACGACATAGCCGCAGAGGAGTTTGTAAGTACTGTAACCACGTTTGTTTCGTACGTGTAAGCTGGAGGGAAAGAGATAACGATCGTCTGTAACGTTAATGATGTAGCATTGTTAGGTTGACGTGGCGTGCTCTTACTAAAACGTTGCGTTTTTGTTTGTTTACAAACAAACTTACAGGTTATCTTTAATGTAATAATATATATATATATATATATATATATGTATTTACATTATTTACATGCGAAGCCCCGCAGTTATGGTGGGTTCAATTCTCAATTCAGGAATTACTTAAAAGATGGATATATATATATATATAGAAACGGATGGAATGGAACATTTGGCTAGGTTTGTATAGAAATAAGAAATCTTTTAATATTTTTTTATGAAAAATGAGTAGGCGCAGGCGTATGAAAGTTTGTATGGAGAATGAAAGATACATGCAATTAATACTATATCACACACATTATCATATCATGTATGATTACACTTTAAAATATGTTGCAACGTGTACTTAACGCTTCAATTGTCTATGTGGCCATTAGTAGTATATTCTACTAAAAGATTAAAGCAGAGAAAGATTTGTGCATTTATTTATGCACGTCCTATATCAAATTATAAATGTAAGACGTTTATAAAACAGCTTAATAATTTACTAATAAAGAAGTAGAAGAATATAATTGTTATGTTAATATTTCAATAATTACCTGGTACTCCAGGACAGTAAACTTTATGTGCAGGGCTGCATTTATCATACATTTGCATGTCTGGTTTTGGATGGCTGACGTGCTTTGCTAAGTTGATAGTGCGACACGCATCGCATCTTATGCGATCCGGATTTAGATTTTCGCACATTTTTCACAAATAATTTTGTCTGCAAATAAAGTAATAAATAATACTTATTTTATTAATCCTATAACATTTTTGATCCCGATTTTGATATTTCTTTTAGTGACAGAAGATTTTTTTTGTAAAAAATATTTTATGACAACCTTCTTCGTGTTAAAGTTTTATTAATTTAATGTCACCTAAACTAAATTATATACAATAACGTCAGCTAAATATGTAATTTATTAATTTTATCATTTGTTCTTGTAAATGAATCGATATGTAAAATCTTTCACACACACACACATTTGGCAGTATTTTTTTGTCCAAACATATTCTTTGTTTATAAAATTTAGCAAATATTAAACAAAAAATAATTTAAATATTGCTTATAATGTTGTTCTCATTAACACACACAGTTTGTTTTGTGTAGGTACAATCGTCCATTTGAGTTGACAGTGTAGTCATATGTATGTATAGTTATTTCTATTTAATAACATGTTGAGTGTTGGCAAATGGGACCTCGTTTATCGTATACTAGGACCGGATGAGGCCACTACGCTATGGCCACTTATTTAGAATACTGTAGTTGTAATTTTAATAACACCACTTATAATCAATATTTAGTTATTTTTATAATATTTTTATTAATAAAAAACTAAATAGTAGTCTAAGCGCACAGTAGTATAATAACGGATGTGAGCGATATGCCCACGCACCCAAGCATCCGTTCGTTGCGCAAAGCAGTGCTTCCGTGCTTCACTATCCTAGTAACGTTACAATTGCGAAATGTTGCCAAAATTTTGATAGTTTTTGGTTTTGCTAGGAATAAATTAAGTAATTATAATGAAACAAATGTACTACGCAATTTAGAATAATAGATTCTATATTCTAATGAATTAAATATTCTAAGCTGAAATTGATTAGGGGTTTTTCTATAATTTCAGTTTTTTAACTGTTTATTTGTTGTTACCTTTACATCACTTGTTACCTCCCATGCATCATCCGCATCCGCATCCCATGATAATACTATATTTTCATATACCTGTGGCCATGACCTCGATTATGCTGATGACGATGATGATGATAAATTAGGGCCTTCTATTCTTTTTCTAATGAAACTAGTGAGAATAAATAAAAAATAGAAGACAATATATTCTGTCAGTTCACGCTTTTTCCTACATGACAGGGTAGTCAGGGAAAACCTACTATCAAGATACTCCGTTGTCTACTTTGCTCCCGAATTCGAGAGATTGCCTGTTGAGTGGCGGAGCGGAAAAAAATAAAAATAATTAAATTACGATCAGCCTCCTGAGTGGCAAACCTACAACCAATTGCGATTACAGTCAGAAACAGTCCCGTGTGACCGTTGGTAATATTATATTTTTTTCTGTGTAATGAAATTATTGGATATCTACCTAATTCATTCATAAAAATATAAAAATCTTTGCGATCGGTAGCGTGGTGTCCTAAATCATTGAAAAGTAGTAGA
The DNA here is from genome assembly GCA_038994665.1 of Podotricha telesiphe. Taxonomy (NCBI): domain Eukaryota; kingdom Metazoa; phylum Arthropoda; class Insecta; order Lepidoptera; family Nymphalidae; genus Podotricha; species Podotricha telesiphe. The sequence continues at coordinate 281,138 of JAOYRR010000307.1, read as the reverse complement.
AGATGGTATTGTTATTCGATTTCTTATCATATAATATGTAATTGATGGATGGTTTTGCTTTTGACGCATTGACACCTTATCGGTTGCATCCCTTGACGTAATATACGTTACTGACTACTTATTTATTATATGAATACATATATCTTTTACTGTCGACAGGCACAAAACGTATATAAGCAAATGACTTAAGAAAATAACTATAATGAGACAAAAAATATTACAAGCTATAATTTATATTTTTGGATGGTTAAATTTCAATAATTTTGCATGTGCTATGTAATTAGGTTAAGTTCAATTGGTCCAAATTTTTATACTAAAATATTATCACACGGAAGTGGCCTAATTTAAAATAATAATTTATTTAAAACAAGTTGAAGCCCACAACTTAATTTGCGGCGACTTTATGATATGCTACTTCCATTTACCATCTTTTGAGATTGAAACTCACTCAAAATTATTATAACTTCCTTTAGGGTGGTAATTTTATTGTCTTCCACATCAGACGATTAAAATTCTTTTTGGCTTCACGATTCACTCTCTCGGCAAAGAGTACCTAGTGACACTCCGTTCTCTGCTTTCCACCCGAACTCGAGACATATAGAACACATACCTAAATGCCGAGACTTTACCCATCGCCCATCTTTGCCCTACAGAAGAGAGAAAAAATGAAAACAATATAACAATTCCGTCAAGTTTGAATCGAACCCACAACTATCGCGTATACAGTCAGATGTATTTCTATGCGCCATGATGGTCACCACACGGACCAACTTACTAATGAAACATTTACTTATTTGTTATAGCTTAGCTGAACTATCAAGGTTATTCAGATTTTTCAGATTTTCAATTGCTCTGTAGGTCAATGGAAAATGCCTATTACGTTTTATAGTTTTTGTTACTATATAATGTGAGTCGCAAATTCTTTTCTACGGTCTATTTTGTATTTAACAATATTATATATGCACCACGCCATTCAACTCAAGCAAATTTATGAATAGCGCATGAGTAGTAAGTACATACAAAAATATTTCGGTTATTAATTATTACTAATTTAAGTTTATAAATATATGTATTTATAATTTTTTGTATATATTTAGTAAAAAGAATGAAAGCGAACACACATATATATTAATAGCAATGCGTTATATATCTGTGAAAATAATTAAAAGCTCACCGAAGCTTATTCCATTGAATAGCAATTTTCATGAATGGAATGGTGGGGGTTAAGCAACGATGCGCGCGCGCCGGAGGCTATTCTTCAGTTCAGTCGAATCTGCCGCGTGTGAGCTCTGCGCTCATTGTCACGCTAGCTCACTCTTGTGCGGGAAATTCAAAATATAAAAAAAACTTTAGATTTTTTTAGTATACTTTCGATCTGATTTTGGACGTTCCTGCCTTAGACTGTGTCTCCCCTAGTGTTGTGTTGTGAGATTATTAACGTGTTTCCGGGCATGTTGTAAGATGGGGATATCGAGCTTAAGGTAAGCTTTAGGGACGTATTTTAATTTTTTTTGTTAAAAACAATGAACAAAGCACTTTGTTAGTGTTTACTAGTTTCTTATACCTTCTAATATTCTTATTAGAATTTTTAAATGCATACCCATACAATAAATTTATATATTTAACATAGAACTACTTTTTCCAATAAATTTTTGCTTCTTATAAAAACTTAACAATGATTTATCTTTGAAGAAAATAGCTGAAAATTTATTATTTCACAAAATTTTAATATTATATTAAATTTAACTCAAAGATTTTTCTATATTTTTATCAATATAATTGATAGATGCGTGGTAAAATTTCCACCATGAACAGATTTTGCCATTAAATTTCTAAAGGCGTATTTTTGCCGCTTTATCCTTAGATTAAATATGTATATATTAATATACATATACATTAATTATGACATCTTTCCGACTTGCAACTTCTATGGTATTATCAACATTTTCAAAATAAAAAAAAACCTAGATATAGATAAAAATATGTTCTGCCGGCCTATAATATGTCTATAATACTCCAATAGTTCAAAATACAAAATTATAAAAAAAAATTTTGAATCTTAAAATAAATATATAAACGGTAAATAAAAGGACTGACTTTCATATTTTTTTCTCTTTAGATGTAACTTATCTTATCCTATATGATGTACATTTGCATTGCATTTATATTAAACAAAAGGTTCAGTACTTGATATCTCTAGACATAAGAAAAGTATAAAAATAGCGGTTAATCGCTAATGGAAAAATAATTGTGCTTCATTAAGCTCGGACTGAGAATGTATTTTTAGCAATATTATCTATGATGCTTCATGTTTTTTTCACAGTGCAGTCTATTGCTGGGTATTGCATTGCCCTGTAGTCAGAGAAAACCTAGTGTCAACCCACTTCGTTCTCCGGTTTCCGCCCGAATTCGAGACAGTGCGTGTAAAGTGGCGGATCTCAACACTGCGTATTGCTTGTTATTATGAAAGCATTTTGTTTATGATGCACACCTACTTTATTTATGTCCTTTATTTACTTTATATATCTAAAATATAACACGTAAAAACACTTCATATAAAGTTACTTGTAACGTACTGTATATGTGAATGTAGATTATAGGTCTTAGTGTCAATATTTTAATAAAAAGTCAAGGATCAAAGGACATAGTTCCTAGAAATTGCCGTGCTTATCTTCATTTATATAGTATAAAAAGCTCTTCAAGCTAGTGAACTGTTAGCTATCTTAGCTAAATCCACATTGGATTACAGTTTGTTGATATTATTTAACAATAGTGAATATATTAGAGGGAAAAGTCAAATATGTAAATGTGGTAAAAAATAATAATATATTCTGGTACAAAGATCTATTGAATCAAAATTCTTAACTTTTTGCTAATCACCAACAAGACGACGAAAGCTCCGCAAATTGGAGCGTCTGTCATGTCAATCCTGCTTGCGTCGGTGAAAGAGAGCAGGGGCGCCTCCCCGCAAACTGGATCGGCCCTTAAAAAAGGCGAGATTTAAAACTAAGCCTATTGTTCCTTTTATCCGCCATCCGACAGTGAAATTCTCTACCGCTTCATGCATAAATTCAATACAATCTTTCGCTACTGCCTTGTATAATTAAACGGTTAGCAGATTTAGATAAGGGATGAAAAAGGGAATATCGTGGCTATTCCTTTAGAATACGGGTTTTAATGGAATGGTAACAAATGTCAACTAAACTTCTTGCGAACTAAGCCTTAGGATTTTGTGCACGCGATTTCTTTGAAAACTCTCTCAACACTTTAACATTTTTTTGTTTATCCCCGCCGGTAATTTAGACTGCAACTTTTTGAAGCGTTTTAAGTGTTACATTATACCCATCTTCTAATTTTTATGCTTTAATAATCAATACTGATTTTTTTGTATACAATCCTGGTTAAAAATCAATATTTTAAAAACTCAGTACTGTACTGCAGAATAGAATCATTATACTCGTATGCCAAAGTAACTCTGTCTGTCTGTCTGTGACGGCATCACCACATCGCTCACCCGAACGGTAAAATCTGATGAAACTTTATTTTATATAGAGATACTCAAGGAGTTTGGAAAGATCATAGGCTTTTAGTAGGAAATTACTATAGGTCACGCGGGTGAAGCCGCGAGCGGGCCGCTAGCTATAAATAAATTTAGAAAATGCTTAACAAAACTTTGTAAATCTTAGCAGGTGGAATCTTCAACACTGCTGCATTAAATAGTATGGTGGTATAACCGCGATCCCCAAGTACAACTTTTTACATTTTCCTGTAAATTTTATCTTTCGATTGAGGGATACCTAGTATATTACTAGAAAATACGAAACAAATTGAAATTACATAAACAAATTAATATAATTAAACTAACATAATTAAATAATTATATTAATATTTACATGTTGCGCCGTCCTACTGTACGTGACAGTTGTAGGTTCGATTCCCACTCGGGGGAATGATCATATTTAAATTATTTTCAAGATAAAGAGCGGCGTTGAGTACCGCCACTTAAAGCTTTAAGTGGTGGTACTCACCGGTAAATGTCTCGGATACGGGCGAAATGTGAAGAACGAAGTGTTTTGACACAAGGTTCGCTCTGCCGGTAGAGAGTAGCAGGGTATTGCTATGCGGGAAAAGCGAGCACCTGAAAAAAACAGGTTATCTCTATATAATTGGCAATATTATTTAGAACGATAAATATATCAGTATTATGTATAATAAAATGCTTGTATAGAACTCGAAATATTAATTAAACTTGATTTGTAGTCAAAATAACATTAACTCGTTATTTAACAGAACACCTAATAACGCAAAGTTAAAATTACGACTCGCTATAAACCCCCATTCTCTATATTTTAAGCATTTGCAAAGTCATTAGAACGAATTAGGTCATTCTTCTTGAACTACGTCAAATAACGATTTAACCGTGGTTTACAGCCATTGTTTTGCCTAGACCAATCGTATTTTAAACTAAAATAGACATTTTACTAAATGAATTCAAAGTATAGGTAGTAATTGGCTAGCACAGATACGAATACCGTGGGATATCAAAGTAATTGGCCAACAAGTGTTTTAAGAAATTCTCGTTTAACAAATGATACCTAGACTGAGTTTAATCGGGCGTCTGAAAGCGAGTCTAGTGCTTACAAGGCTCTTGGCGCTTATGTGGTCCTGGTACTTGTAGGTATAAAATAAGACCTAGGTCTAGACTTAGATGCGGCGTTCTAGACGTTGCTAAGATTTTATAGTAAAGTATTTCGTACAGCTTTATAAATTCTTTTAATATGTAGTTTTATACATTTTCTTATATATATGACCTTGGATAAGAATATGTTAGCTATATTACCCTCAATAAGACCTAGTTAGAAAACGTATTTAAAATATTCATTATAATTAATTTCTTATAAGAAAACGTTCAAATTAATTACAGTTCTAAATAACAATAAAAAAAAAGTTAACCAAATTAAAAAATGCTCAAGCATAATATAAGCATCCAAGGCCAGAGTGCCGCAATGAAACAGCGGCTGACTGTAAACGCCATTGGTTGTGGGTTCGATTCCCACTCGGAGGAATGTTTATCTTTAAAATATCTTAATCTTTTTTATTTCTCCTCCTACACTCCTATATATACGCGATGTCTTGATTTCGGGCGGAAAGTGTAGAACAGAGTGTCTTGACACTAACTTTTATCTGCCTATCGAGCAAATTATTATTATATATATAATACAAGCATATTCTCAGAAAAGTTTTAAAGTTACGTATATCCCGGATATACCATAAACGATTTTATATCGATGAGATTTTCCGCCTCAATTCCTGGTAGCATTCGACTTAAACGAATTAGTTTTAAAACGAACTTTCGAGCATGATTTCGGCACGTAAGATAAACATACGATTGTAAGTAGTACGAGAAAGGATGCGAAGTTTATTTTTTTTATGATTTACTCGTTTGCACAGACTTTTGGATATATACATAAATTGACGCCATTACACAAATATATACAAACATATTACACAAATATTACAAAAATATGCACAAAGAATAATATTTCAGTTTCGATAGTCAAGTTAAATAAAACTTATTTACGAACTCAAATATTTTCCAAGCTTACTGAGTAAATGCAAAAAAAAAATGTTACATAACGAGGAAAAGCCGTACAAGTAAGTGGTACATGGTATTATTATATATTGTTCTACAGCTTACAGCCGACCATAAACTTACAAACGTAAACTTAGATATTTATTTTAATATATAGTATAATTATTAAAGTCGTTTTACGGTTAGAACAATAATTTTTAAAAAATTATAAGTTATTAACAAATTATAAGGTATTTATAATTTGGATTTATTAATAAACTAGACTTAAGTGATTCAGTTAACAGGTAGATATGACCGCCTACGTTCAATAGAATCTAAATCGGTCAAGGTTGCATCCAACGTCTCGTAAGACCTGTTATTGGGAAGAAATTTCCCAATACTAATTAGGAATTATCATCACATTATATTTACTAGACCTTTAGCCTTAAAGTAAACAATTAAAATAATGGAGGTAATTTAAGTAGTGGTTTTTCCTATTTTGTTTTCTTTTAGTAAATTATGTACACTGATATATTACATTATATTTATTGCATTTGTCCTTATGCAGTCGATAACGATAAAAAGGTTGGCAAACACTATAGTCATGAAATTCTGAGCCACAGGTAATAGGCTAATAATAGACAAAATAAAAAACTAAAATTCCTTTTACATTACATATTTTATTACATAGTATTTTAAATATTATAAAATTAGTCTAATAGAACCTGTGGTGTGTTGTGTGGTTATGAAAACAGCTTCGCGGAAAGTCTAATGTAATGTTTGTTGACGAAAGTTATTACATACGGAAAGCGATTGTGAGCGTGAAAGCGTTAACATCGATGACCAGTTTTCATAGCTATTCGTATATACTCGTACCTACATAATATGTACTTATTATTGGCTTTGCGACGAGACATTTTAGTGTTTCACCATATTTGCGCTGAATTTGTACCGAACAAGGCTCAAACAATACCTAATAATATAAATATTTTTAGTCGTATTTCTATAAGAAGACAAGATATACAAATTATTAAACTTTTTTTATTTTAAAATATCTCTCTACAGGACTTGTGTAACAAACAAGTCCTCCTTAAACAGTACTTAAATGTCAAAGTTTCTAAATATTCCTACAGAAACTATTAATTTCTGAACATATTTTATACATGAAATTTTCATTAATATAAATCATTATTTTACAACTAATGAATATAATATTTGTAAGTTTATACACTTATCTATTACTATAAAGATAGAGCATTTTAAAATTATGTCACTGAATGTTACTCATATCAATTAAAAGTTAACTACGGTTGAAGTGTTCTGTCGAAGCTTCGACATGAGAAAGTCGCTTATTCGTCGCAGCCGGGCGCCACGTGTGCCGTACTCTCAGGGGGTGCAATATACACATGCTTTGTACAGACCTACCCTGCCGAATATAGTGTCCACATAAAAATACAATTTAATCGTAAATCATTATAGGATTTTAAATTGACAAGCGATTGCTATTAACTTGTTAAGCTCTAACATTTGCCAGAGAAATGTAAGATGAGACGACGTAAAAAACATAATTCAACCCCACTCTACAAACCAAACGGTCAGGAGAACTTACATTTTAATATAATATTTTCTTCGAGTAAGTAATCTTAAAACAAAAAGCCGTCTTAAGTTACTAACAAATAAAACACAATGTACGAACATTGAACATTAAAATGAGATTATTATAAAAGACAACGACAAGAAAAATAAAACTATAAAGTCTTGAAAGGTTCAGCCCTGAGTGGGCTTATCGACAATGTGTGCTAAATCACCCGCAGAGCGCATCGGAAGGCGTGCGCGTTTACAAGTCACTACACTTAATACGGTACGGCCATTGATGTCTTCCTGGTTCCAAATCTTGTTGTCAAGCTGCTTCTGAACTTAAATAAAAGGGTTGTCTCCACTATGTTTCTGTTTTCCTGGTAATGTTGTTATAAAATCATTTTTTTTTTATAATTTGTTTACATTTTATAGTTTCGTATTTTTTTATCTGCAAAAGTCCCTTACTTTTGCGGGCTTTTAGACACCAAAGAGGAATGTAATGTCTATTTATATTAAAACATGAAGAAAAAGCCATTTTTTAACGAGACTTGTGCTGACGAGGGAATATGAAATTTGGCATAATTTAAATTAGTAAAGAAAAGTGCAGAAAGACAATATTTTTAACATTGATATAAACTTTTGTATAGTGACATTACACGTTGCTATGGCAACGCATGTTCTAAACGTCAACGTAACCTTTTTATATTTTGTTTTATATACTAATATTATTTTACTATCAAACTATTAATAAATTATAACTGGATACATGCACATTCCTAGAACGGGCGCGCCAACTTTTAATGATACCCTTCCCAAACAGTAAAATATTACTAAAAATAAGAGCACGACCCTACTGAAGTTACAGATATAAAAAGAGAAATTTAAGTCCTTTGTATATAAAACCCATATGCTATTATTGTTTCGAAATAAACGTCAAAACAAAAAGTGAAAAGTAATATTAATAATTTGTCTAATCATATAAATTTATATTTATTTACTACATTACAATAAAATGTTTTCAACCTTTTTATTAAAATGTTCCAGCTAAATTATTGTTTGTCCTTTTCTTTTATTAAAAAAAAAAGACATTTACATAATTAAAAAAAAATAATATATCTTATCTTTAAATATATGTATTTATTGGTTTAAGAAATAAAATGTTTTTAACAAATGTAATTTTAACCAATATTTGTTTTTTACACTCTATAAAAATACATGTACTGGAAAAGAAAATAATATATAAGGAATGCGAAAAGCACTCACGAGAAGGTCATGTAAAGAATGGCCAATTATTTTAACGTGCGCCCTTAAATACGAGTACGTTGACTTTTCGTGAGCACTCCACCACAGTTATGTTATCCTGGTAACATTTACAAGATCTATTACAAGGTTTTTGTTTTCTAGTTTCACGTCTAACTTTACAACAACATGGCTGGCTTAGCTTGTTTTTTTAAAGTGAGACTTTATATATATTTTTTTTAATACATTTTTGTACATTAGGCTATGCTTAGGGCCTAATTTAATACAACCTAATCTATCATAAATTCATATATAAAAAATTAACAATGTATATTAATCAAAGTGAGACATTTTATTTTCTTAATCTACACGCAACTCCTATAATTTTGCAGGCTAGCAAGTAATAGGGAATTTACTGAAATATCACTTCTTGTACTTGAAGAGGTGGCGAAACTCAACGTCACATTTTATTCCACTTTTACATGATAAAGACCGAATGACTATAACTTAGAACCCACAACAATTAAACAAATGAAAACTGTACCGTGAGGGGTTTTTTCAGCTTCGTGCATATCAGGGCTGTCTGAGAGAACCTAGTGTCAAGACGCTCCGCTCCGTTCTCCACTTTCCGCCTCAATTTGAGAACTCAACGCCGCGCTTTGCCTTAGGTGATCTTAGCAGATCGGAGAAATGAAAATATTTCAAATATAAACATTCCCCCGAGTGAGAATCGAACCCACAAAAAATCTCGTCACATATCATAACGTATAGTCACATACCGATCTCGTCACACAACGTATGTCTCGACACATTTATATGATATATGTGAAGCTTACAGCTTCACATATATCATCTATCTATCACTTCAAACTGTCCGATTGACTTTAAAATTTGCACACATGTCGTTTTTGTCACGAGCCGTTGACAATATTTTCATAACATAGACTGTTTGTGTTTTTAAACTAATTTGTTATTGCCAAAATAGACAATTTTGGACATCATTTCCTCATAATCAAATGGTGCACTTACACAAGGTGCACTTACTCATATTTCTCAAACACTTACTTACTCAAGTAGAACTTACGTCGATTCTTCAAACTGTCATCGCTGCATGATAATAATACTTGTTGCAGTTGTTTTATTGTTTCTAGATAAAAATAATAAATGGAAATGAAATATTTTGTAATTTCTGTACGTATTCTGTTTTATTTTTAGCTTTAACCTTAGGTATTTTAATAAGAAAAGATTAAACAAAATCTGTGATAATCAAAATGTTAAAATAAACAATTTGTAGATAATAACTTTTATATAGAGTTTACAAAATATACGTGTACGCCTAAAAGTTTACTCGTCTGCGTGTAAGCTTACCGTCCTTCACTGTCTGCAAACTTTTTCACCCACTACTTAACTTTTCCCAACCGATCCAACACATGGATATCTTTTATATTTGCATCTCTTTCGCACTTTAGTGATGCAGCTGAATTAATCGTCTCGTTGCGCACGTGAATCGTTCTTCTACCTCTATAAAGGTTCTGCTCGCCTGGTAATTGCCGGGCGTTCTAGCACCGCACGCCCGCACCGCGCCCACATGCGCATTGCATGTATGCTATGCATACAGCACTTTATATTGTAGTATTTATTTGTACACACATTCGTATCTGTGTACGCATAGCTTTACATTTCCACAGTACGAAATTGTGTGTCTGTGGACGTCACACATTGAAGTTACAGGAGTTACCTTTTTTATTTGGTTCTAAGTGTCCTATTGGACATAAATCTATACATAAAATAAAAATGCAATCGCTGTCTGTACATGGAAGATATATTTTAAAATATATATATGGGGGCATTTATCAATGTAATAGAATCCAAAACAATGATTTTAAATTTTCTTTTCTGTTTGTCTTTGTATATATGTGCGTTTGTGCACAGTAATTTCAAAAACAGTTTAATTGATTTAAATGCTATTTTGGCTACTGTATTTTAGTAAACTTTCCTTAACGTGTTCTTTATTTCATTTCAATCGGTAAAAAAATAAATCAAAAAGTTACATTTAAATTATCAATTTAAGCAAAGTTTGTGCTTTAATTGTGATCATTCGACACGCGGGCGAAAATACGAAACAGTTTAGTCGTGTAGTTTATGCAGGCGAAACCGCAGGTGTGTCGCTAGTAGATAAATATAATTTGCGTTATTTTTTATTTATAACTCATGTTTTTAGTTAAATTATTCATAAAGTTTTGATTTTAAATGTCTGTTTAAAGCTAAAATATTTTTTTAAAGTAAGAAAAAAAAAATAACAACAAAAAAAAAAAGTGTCATCAACATAATGTCATAATGACATTTTTTCTGAGCTGTTTTTACTTACTGTCTAACCGCACGTATGATCTTATTTTTAATATAATAACATCTATGAGTGTTCCCGTTTTTGTGGTTTGCTTTATGCATGCCAATAGCAACCTCACAGTGACTAATTATGCTAGCTAACAGTATCTCAACCACAGGATTAAACGGGATAGGAATTTTTCACTTGATTCCCTCTAGGAAGTTACGTCATTACGTCAAAACGCATTAAGTTCCAAACTTAACATTAGATAACGGTAGTCTCGTGTTTCTCGGAGGAGTGTACTTTGTGAGCTTGCACGCGTTATTTCTTTTTCAAGGGGCCGGTTTACCTCACAGTGATATTTTGTACGTTGTACTTCGCTAAGGTTATGCTTTCCTAGTAATCTGGTTGACATTTTTTGTGAGAATATACGATTTTCACGGATTCTTTAAATTGTAATTTTTTTACATATTTCAGAAATATTCTTAGTTTATAAAAAAAACGTTTTCGAAAGAAGAAAGAAACTAATTATCATTCTAGTGAAAAAGTTATATTGTCTTTGGAGTAAGATTAAATTCTGGCACTATATCTACATTGGTTAAAAATGACATTTAGCTTTCTCTAGAGTTGGTTATGGTTCGAAGCTACATTAAGCTTACGGCCAGTTAATGAATTAAATTTAGTTATGGTATTTTTAGCTTATAGGTAATTATTTTCACTGGCATATCGCATTATACTATTCAGATTAGAATTGTCTTTTATTTGATGTAGCGAAATTTATTTCCAATATGCAAATTTACATAACATTTGGTAGTAGGTAGTCACGTCGTTTGAGTCACATCCTGGGAAACAGATGGACAGACAGCACAACAGACAACGGCCGACTATTTATAAACTAACTTTGTGACAAATGATCAACCAAAACAAGACACCATTGTTCTAGCCTTGTATGGATTTCCGGTGTTCATGAAAAATTACGCGGGTAACTGTTTTTATCTAAACATATTATATTTCACTCTACAACAACGGGTATAAAGCCCTAGTAAAATAGTACAAATACGTATTTAGCACCAATAGGCTTAATACAAATTGTTTATTTTTGCAATTTATCATATTTTAAAGTCAAAGGAAAATAAATTTATACAATATACCTAAAAAGTAAACACATGTTAGTTATATAACGTGGCCCCAATTTTCGCGTTCACTATGCAACGTCCGTCTAAAAGGGGTAATCGTTAATTTTTTTGGTTGGTTCCCTTTACTTTTATAGTTAGCCATAATTCAAACATGACCGAATATTTCAACTTTTATGTTTCATCTGTCAAAACAGTTCAGCCGACACCGACGTTGCGTAAACTGGCACATACAGGGCTACGGCTCACCTACATTCAACTAAAAGGTGTAATTGTTTCTAAAAACACGACAATGCGTCGGCGTATACGCAGGCGTTCGCTTTATTTTAATTAGCTCTGTTAGACTCTTCAGCCGAATCATAATTGAAAAGAAATTTTCTTTGTAAATTCTATAGCACCTGGCAAAAGTGCCTACAGAGGTCAATATACGGCGTGGGATAGTTTTGGTTGATTGTAAGTTCTTTGTAGCACGATATTGGTATGCTGAAGTGATTACTATAAAAATGCAACTTTATTACTTCTGAACAGCGCACAGCAGTCTTAATGATTTTATTTTCATACTCTCTTATTAATAAATAAGAATACACTCGAATCTCTTATTGAACAGTCATTTTGTTGATATGCTACACGAATTCGTAAAATATTACCGACTAGCTGTGCCCGCGACTTTGTCCGCGTGGAGATCTTACATCAGCTATTTGCCAGTGAAAGCCCCGTCAAAATCGGTGTAGCCGTTCTAGAGATTAGCCGGAACAAACAGACTGACAGACACAAAAATAGCAAAATATTAATATTCTGGTTTATGTAGCGTGTATACATATATATCATTTAGCATATATATATACCATAATATTAATTTATTGACTACAATGGTTCACTATTTTGGCTTAATGGCTTGAACATAAGATACTTACTTGATATTTTGGTCAATTCACACAATGTCTTTATAACTTGTAGCCTATGTGTTATTCTGATGTATAAGCTATAATGATATATTATTGTAAAGTTTCATTAAAATCCATAGAGTAGTTTTTACGTGAAAGAGTAACAAACATCCTTACAAACATTCGCGTTTATAATATTAGTAGGATTTAATAAACCGATTGAAGATCTATTGTCTTGATATGGTAATTCTAATATGTACGTAGATTTATTGAATGTAATACGTAAAATATAGTCGTGTAATTCATATATGACTAGTATGTTTCTTCCTTTTATCGTTCGTGAACATTTCACTTCCTTAAATGCGCAGGAAGCATTGGAATGAACGCGGAAGATTACCGCCTATCCTATTTCGGGTGTAATTAAATATCGTAGATATAAGCTGACAATATGACTTTGGTGGTATATAAAGACTTATATGGATTGTCTAAAAATGCATTAATGCTTAGTGTAGTTTAATTTTGTTGTTGTAGGTTTTATTTCATGTTATCGTAAATTTAAGAATAATATAGTAAACTCGAACATTTTGTATCTAGTCAGTTTTAATCTTTAATTGCTAATTATTAATACACTTACCAAGAACTGTGTACATTTAAATATTTAATTTCCTTTTGCATATCTTCTATTTCTAGGGTACTATAGGTGGTCGAAGCTATATCGTGACATCTGTAAACAAAATTCAAGATACTATTTGTTTTAATTAACGAAAACGCTTTGATCGAATCAAGACACTCCGTTCTCTGTTTTCGCGCGTTGTGTTTAGACACCAGAGCGGAAGAATAAAAGTATTTTAGATAAAAAATTTCGTCCTCCGAGAGGGAATCGAAGTCACTACCAATCGCGCTTACAATGAGTAATTTTTTGCATTAATGTTGTGTATTAGTGCGTTCATTTCACCAAAAGCATGGACTGTTTAGTTTTATGTTATAAATTACTAAGTACAGAATATTATTAATATAATAGTCAACAAAATACTGCTAAATATACAGTTTAATATAACTGAGTCGATTAAACAAACGGATCAATCTATATTTAAAACAGACATTTGTGTGATGAGTATGAGTATTTGTTGTACGTCTGAATTATTTAATTATTTTTTTATGCGTATATGCGTATAGTTACAAGTACGTAGGTTGTATAAGCTAGTTTTGGATAGGATAATCATATTATACAGTCTACAGATATTAACTTCTTATAGCTTTTTTACTATAATATATTTTCATATAAAGCCATCCTGGTGTAATTGTCGTGTCTTGCTTAACATTAACGCGTATGTTTAAGATCAAGAAAAAAAAATTGTGAAAATTGTGAAAAAGTGAAAATTTAAAGTTTGTCATGCAGCCATTAATGTATCCAAATAGATGAAAATTTTGTGAAAGGATTAAATGGATGATTGATGGATTGCACAAAATTTACGATATGACTAAAATTAGAAGATAGTGAACTAACCGAACACATTTTTACTATATTCGTTAATCTGTCTTACACAAAAGTAACGCCCAAAAAGTCCTATCACTGACAGAACATAAATATGCCCTTTGAAAGTTAATTAACAGCTACTAAAAATAACCCAAATTGTGAAGAGATTTATGTTCTAATACAGATAAACATTAACTCAATCTTTTCTATAGATATTTTCAAAAACTCACTCTAATGGTACCGTCACCTCGAATGGAATACAGATGTTAGATATTCTTATAAAGGTGGCTGCCCATTAATTTTGCTATACTATATTTATATACTTTTTTCTATAAGTGACGTAACAAGTTTACGAGTCAAATGGATGCACCTATACATATATTACTTATAAGAAACTTGCTAACTGAAGTAATCTAGCTCATCGTACCTACCTTTATAATCTCTATCTAATAACGATCGAATAATGTTTGTATATATTAAGTACAGAGGTTGATAAAATCCGAAGATTTTATAAAGGTACCTTAGGTAACTTAACCCTTATACAAATTATTAAATAAATTAATAAATTCAATATGCAACAAAAACATACAATATCTCGAATTCGGGCATAAAAAACGGAGTGTATTGACATTAGTTCTCTGAATTAACAATTTGTATGAAGAAGAGGTAATCTTCACTTATATTGAAATTCACTACGTAATTTAATATAAAACACAGCGTTACTTTTAACCATTATCTATATATAGCTACCATGGAATACTGCATTAGCTAGCAATTTATTAGATTTATTAAACATATCTTCATGTAAGATTAACGAGGCGGTTACTAAAGAATTTAAAGGTACGTGTACTTTCTCTGAGGCTCAATATATTATTATTATATTAAAATGTTTCTATGTTGTAAGAGGCGTGACCTACACTAATTACTTCAAACATGAAGTTATGAGTATTTAAAAAAAAGTACTTAAATCTTAAATCAATGTGAAATATAAACGAGAGCTTAAGAAAACTGTTTTAATTTTTTTAAGACTTATTCACAAAACAGGATTTATTTTTTAGTTTAACATAGAAAATGATTTATATAATTTTCATACGTCGCGTCTTTTACTTTTAATATCCGTACTTACTATAATAATGGTTAAGTGATATAAATGCGCTTCTTATAATAACCTAATTGTTACCGTTTACCATAAAATACATATTTTTAAACAAAAAAATGATATATTAAAATATTGTATAAATTGGCTTGATATTTAAATAAATCCCTAAGGTATACGGTAAGGTACATGAGGCCATTATGGCACAGTGGGACAGCGTCGGACTGCAATCGCGATAGGTTAAGGTTCGATTACCTATGATCCTGAGTCTCTGTTCTGACAAGACAACGCGCGGCATTGAGCTCCGCCACTTAACACGCACTCTTAAATTCAGGCGGAAAGTGCAAAGAACGGAGTGTCTTGACACTAGGTTCTCTAGGTCTGTGGAAAAATGATATTGTAAATTATTTTTACAGAACAGGTATAACATGAAACAGATGCAGTGTTACAGCGACCTTGCTAGTCTATACGAGGCAATAATCTTTCTGTTAATTTATTGTAACTTTTATACTATGGTTTTTATAACAATTTTTTTTTTTTTTAAAAAATAGCTTTTTCCTTAACCACTGCTTTTTTTAAAATTCCCATTAAAACACAATATTTAATTGTCTACATACATACACTTACTAGTGCATTGTAAAAAAAAATAATATCTGTTTAATAAATACCGATTTATCAGTGTTCGGTGCTATCCATTATGAGAACTAAACATCCGAACCGTTTAGCGTCCTATTTGACTGGTTATATATATATATATATTAAAATAAAAAAAAAATCGAAAATTCGAGGTTATCATGGGGCAGTGGGACAGCGCCTGACTGTAATTGTGAATGGTTGTGGGCTCGATTCTCATCAGGGGTATAGTTAATAATTCATTTGTCCGCTATGGTGAACAAGAGTAGTGGTGTAGTCCGCCATCAACACGCAATATCTCGAATTCGGGTGGAAAGTGGAGAACGGAGTATCTTCTCAGTAAGTTCTCTTTGGTTACTCTGCTATATGACATAAAGCTGGGGAAAAAATAAGTGAATAAAAAATAATAAGTTTTTCTTGGCGCTTATACGAAGAAGACATATGGAGGCATCTGTTAA
The DNA here is from genome assembly GCA_038994665.1 of Podotricha telesiphe. NCBI lineage: Eukaryota > Metazoa > Arthropoda > Insecta > Lepidoptera > Nymphalidae > Podotricha > Podotricha telesiphe. The sequence goes on along the minus strand of JAOYRR010000307.1, from coordinate 264,742 downwards.
GATTATGAACGTGACGGAATTGTTTATTTTCTTTTGGCATTATAAAAATGGACCACCATTTGCCTAGCAACAAAATATAATATAATAATATTGACTGCAACCAATTTTATAGATCGTAGGCGTCGATTTTATGATCCAAGAAATTTGTTGCTATGAAAACACACCATTTATGAGTTGCCGATTCTTTACTTATGACACTGATTTATTATGGAAAATATTATTTAAGGTGATGTCATAAAAAAAATTGGAACAGATTATAAATATTTGAAATTAATTTGATAGTTAAATTCCGAAATACCAATGGGTATAAATCTTTAAGCTATCGCATATATCGATCACGTAAAGTATGATAATTTCACGCACATTTTTATTGACACATTACTTACTCCTTCTCTTTTCTCTCTACACTACTGTATTTTCATATTTCTCTTTTAAGGAACATACAGTGCTTTTTATCTTTCATACACTTAAAGCTCCAGTTAATACCGTAAGTCCTAGAGTATTTTGTGAAAAACCTACCTCCTTTGTGGGTAGATTTAATTATAATTTTAATATTATGTTCAAATATTTACGCAATATCTAAAATGGGCTTAGTGCAGAACTTAACATTTTAATATTTTACTAATTCTGCTATTTTGCAAAATGTGGAAGATGTGTAATAATGAAAATTAATGGTAAAAAACATAGCGTGATGTAAATTAATTAGGTCTCTTCCTTTTAGCTCTACGGGAGTCATGTGCATGTTGAAGTAATAAATTTTATTACAAATTATGAATACTGTACAATGACCGGAAGACAATGCATTATTTAACATGTGCTCAGCAAACTTACAAGTTTTTTATATGCATATTTCTAGATGCTTAAACTGTTATACAAGTCACAAATATTTTTGTTCCTTGATATTTTTCTATTGAAACAGATAATATTCTCTCTCTATTTCTCATTAAAATGGAAAACATGAAGGAACTTTAGATTTTTATAGAGAGAGAGTCTCGTATTTTTAAAGATTTTTATCGAGTTTCAAGACTTCCGTTCATTTTATTCATATGCCTTGTTTCACGTGAAAATAATGGAGAGTATAATAATTATTAAAACAATTAGTTTTTCTATATAGATGGCGATTCAAATACAATTAAATTTTGAAAGCAAAAGAAAGCAAAACAAAAATAAACAATAAAATTTATCAGGAGTTAATCGGCACGATCACGATCGATATCTATAAATGAACCGAATAAACGTCAAAGAAACCGCAGTCGAGTCGATCACTGGCGCGCGTTACGAAATTCCCCAAGATTTGAACTTTTTTTTGCTGTCTCTACTATCTTAATGATCTGTGACGCGCCGCAAGTCCCGACTGACGCCTAACTTGATGTACTTTTAAATGTACCGGCGTGCATGACTATAAATAACATATCATACATAATATTTAATGTACATGGATCCTTCATAAAGAACTATCATTGCATTATCGCCTTGTGGGTAATCCGTGAAAATTAAACACCAGTTTCAAATGCTATCAGCCTCATGCCTTGCAGCGTCGCTGCAGCTCCCACGGTACAGATAAATACGAGTTTTATAGAAGACGGAAATAAATTATCAATATGTGTTATTATTAATTGAAATCATCAGGGAGTTAATGTGTATGTGATATTAATTATGGGAATGCTGGAAGCAATGTTATTCGAACATTACTCTCTTATGAAAGCCATAACCAAACGAACCTTTGTTGCATCAATCATAAGATCTCTCATATAAAGAGCCTATTCACATAATGCCATGTTTACCGTTTTATAATGTCTTATTCTCTTACTAAAGCAAATAAAAAGCAAATTAGCTTATAAAAGAAGCGAAACACTGTTAAAAATATATTTTTTATCGTTGTCTGATACTCCTGGTCAACCTGTAGGTCCATTTATAGGTCCTTTCATGTTTTGAAAGTATTGTATTGTAACGGACTTTCTCACATATATCCTTGTTGTTAATTGTAAGTTAATCTTTAGAAACGCTTTTGTTGCTGTAAAAACATGTATACTTATTTTTACAGTAATATTGGTGTATCAATACATTTATATTATATATACGATAATTTTATAATAATATTGAGTATCAATAGGTTTGGAGGTCATCGAGGCGCAGTGAGACAGCGTCTTACTGTGGGTTCGATTCCACTCAATAAGAATTAAATTATACTTAAATTCTTGTTTATCTGTCGCAATGTCTTCAAATCTGGTAAAAAGTGGAGAACAGAGTGCCTTGACACTAGGTTCTCTCTGAATACCCTGCTATGCGGTAAAAGCGTGAATCTATAAACCATACATATTATTTAAAGTTTTAATAGAAAAAACTAAATTATGTTTAAAACATTATTTTAATATCATACTTAGTAAGCAACATGATGTGATTTTATATTCATGCCGGTACTTGTAAAGTATAAATTCAAGTAATCGTTCCACTTTAAAAGTAATTTTATATTACTAAAAAGAAAAAATGAAAGCTAATTAAAGCAAGTCTGACGCCTATAACTTGATGTTACATGGAGCCTTACACAAAAGGTGTTTAGGGCCGACCCAATCAACTTTACGGTCTAGGCCTTGGATAGCTATTATGATTTCTCTCATAAAATTTATTATCACATGTCGCTATGTTAACTTTTTAGCGCTTAACTTTGATAATACTTTATTACATACTGTTTAGAACCTTAGAACAAGTTTTCGTAAGAAGTTTACGATTTTATATAACTTTTCCAACTGTTTTATTTGTAGGGAACACCTACCACTTATGTTATATAATTTTAATTGTACAGAAGTCAAAGTTAACTTTCAATATTCTAAACAGGTTAAATATTTGAAGCCCTTCATAATTAATAAAGATCCTTCAATTTGTTATCCCTTTTTATCGACCTCTAAATCCATAGTTCTCCTAATTATAAGTTATAATTATTTTGAGTAAAAGTATTCTTAATCGACGCTTTTATTTAAGATAAACTAGCAAATCTAAAATTTGCTTCGTGGAAGGCTTAAATTTGATTTTAATATTTAGCTAGTAATAAATTATCTATATAATAAAAAAACCTTATAATTGTATAGATGTAAAGTCAAGTAAGGCATTTGGCTATATATTATTTTGTATCACTCAAATTTATACAAAGATTTGTGGTTAAAGTTATGTTAAAAGTGAAGCACCATTAAATTTTTATCGACATAGGCTCGTTAATCTACCAACTGGGTGTTTCGATGTGTAATGGGCTATAGTCGTTATTTACGGAATTATCGATAAAAATAGAAATGGACTTATTGCACAACACTAAAACGTATTACACGGGGTCAATCTTGCTGCACTTTCGAAGCAACCATAATATCGACATGTGCTTTATTGAACCTTTCATATAGTTCGTTTAATAATATGTTTACTGTTGTATAATATATCTATATATGTATGTGTGTATACATATGTATGTATACATATGTATGTATACATATGTATGTATACATATGTATGTGTGGATGTGTATGAGTTCTTTAACTTTATATGAATGACAGTAACTAGCACAGTCTAAAGAGACTACGCAATGGCAATAAAGTGTATAATTTATTCATTCTTTGAACAAAAGACTACAGATGTTGAAAACATGCAAATCTGAATGAAATTTCCAAAGCTTTTCTCTAATATAAACAAACATATCTGTTTTACGTAAACGCTATACGCGTCGGAATGTAGGTCGTAAGGGATGTTCTGCTTAACTTCATGTTTGTAATTTTGAAATGCTAACAGCATTATTTCAATGCTACCTCATTATTATTAATAAACAATGTGCTTTTATACAAAATAATACACTTAATAAATTTCATTACTTGTTAATTTACATTTTTTATTGAGGCCACCGTGACGCAGTGTGAGGACAGCGTGTAGTTGTAAACGCGATTGGTTGTGTGTTCGATTCCCAATATGAGGAATAATTATATTTAAATTATTTTCAATTTCATTTCATAGGGCAAGGGGCGGCGTTGAGTTCCTTCACTGAATACACAATTGCTCTAGTTCTGGCAGAAAGCGGAGAACGGAGTGTCTTTACACTAGGTATATAAAGGTTCTCTCTGACTTCCCTACGGGAAAAAGCGTGGCACTATTGTTTAAATATTTCCAGCAACAAAAAATAATGCTAAAATAGTCACCTGATTCAATCTGATTTTATAAAATTGAATTAAAATACTTGATGAAATTTGTAAAGTGCTTTAAAGACATCGCTCAATTTTTTTTTATAGTCTCTACTATTTGCAGTGTTCGAAGCATACCGCCCACTGTCCAATAAATCTTTTCTACTTGTTAGCTGCTTACACAAACCTGGTTTGCAAGAAATAGATAATTGGATCGGAAGTAGTTTTTTTCTACGTTTGTTTTTCTGTTAATTGTGGTGCTTAGATAGATATGAAATATTATAACATAACATAGGCGATAATTTAGGTCAATTAAATTACTCAAGAAGGTTATTTTACGTAGTTTTAGTTAGTTACTTTGATTTAAATGAATATATTAATTTTTTTTAATTTAAAAATAACATTTTTAGAAAATAATATACATTTAATTTATTTTCGCGGAAATAATTATTTTTAACGTTTTTTATTTGGTTTTAAATTTACAAAAAATACTGCTAGTTATAGTAAGAAAAATATAAAATCGTATTATGAAATGACATTTTACATGACATTTGAATGGAACACGTCAGAAACAAGACACAAAATATGACGTAATCAGTTTTATCCGAAATACCAGGAACACATAACTCTAGTGAAGGTACCACAGACAGCGCGCCGATTTAATAGGACTCATAGGAATCTTTTCATTAACCAATAAACAAGTGTGCATTTGTTTAATTATAAAACAACGTTGTTGGAAAGGTTAATTGCGCTACATATTGAGATACGCTATGTTAATAAGTTCCTTATAAAAACAAATCATTAATCAAACTTAACGAGTTTAGACAGGTCGCAGTGAGCTAGAAAGGGATGCGTAGAGAAAGACGGCTATACATTCCTCCGGGACTTGTCCGCCGGGCATTCCAACGAAAGGGAAACTTTTAACCCTCTTATTAAGAGCTTGTGAATAGTATTAATTATAATAAGATTTTTTGACCGTGATATATTGCTATCTAAAGTGGCTACAGAGGTGAGATAAGTTTTGTATGTTCCTTTTTTTATTTATTTTAATCTTTCTCTAACAAAAGTTGTTGTGATAAAGGTTTCGATTATAGGTTTCTTTAAATAAAACACGTCACTTCGTTAAGTACTCTCATACTGTTTTTATTTTTACTAATTGAATAAAAATTAAGTATTTTTTGGATTTTCCACAAACAAATTTTGAAATAAATAGCGTCTGCAATTATTAGGTACTGCTACTGCAGTTACGTCAATATTATGTCAAGTCATCAAGACAAACAGTAAAATAAGAAGGTGGCTTTTGAGTTCATTTAAGGTTAAGTGTAGACTTGTGTTTGTTAGTAAATATGTGTTTATATTTTATCCACAATATGTATTATTGTAAATTCGACGTTTTTACTAAAACCATCTGCCCAATAGAATACATAAATACATTGAGGGACTAAATAAATAAAAAACATAATATACTTTTTTAAACATTTAGCCAACATTGAAAATTGAGGTGATTTTGTTTCTAATTAGATCGTTGACTCACTTTAACTCCATTTAATTTGTACAAAAGTCCTATTAAACAAATAAAGAAAAGTATTTTAGTTATCAATATAAATGTATTGCATGTCGTATATAATAAAAAACAATTCAACCATCCATCAGTAGATATATATATATATATTGCGTACCTATTCGTTCGTCTACATACGGCCTAAGGCGGCAGCTTTATCAACAAATAATAACAGTGCGTGAAAATGTAAAGTACACAAAAGTAAAGCTCTACGGAAGTTAAAGAATGGAGTGCTAATTTTGCATTTCATCGGCTATTACAAGGGCGTGATGGAATTCAAGGTATAATTTTTTTCATTACTACCGTAGTACCGTACTTTTTTATCTTGTATTGTACTCGGGTAGTGCAAGGACGGTTTCCTTATTATGATAGGGTATTTACTATTAATAAAATCAATTTCGAAACTTATTAAATTCAGTGTTATGCGATTAATTTACATTTGTTTTCTTCTATTGTGTAATAAATTGTAGATATTAGAAAAATCAAGTCTGCCGTACAACGATGTCCATAATACTCAAAACGCAAAGACTTGACATTTATAAAAATCCAGTTTATATTTATTTTGTCTACAACTTTGAATGTAAATTTACCGCCTTGCTTAGAAATCTTTACAATTACCAAAGGTCATTGCCATTATCATAATAATGTAACGCTTGCAATATTGTATGTAAAATTTAATATCCGACACACGGTATTTCAATCAGCATACAGTAGGCATATAAATAGAGTCATCGGTACTAATGCTCTTATGATTGTTCGTTTAATGGTCGTATTTCGCGGTCGGTTGGTCGTCCCCATTGCTCACAATAGTGGCCGATGAGGCGTGTGCCCGATCTAACTTTTGTCTAATATGAATCCACTCGTAACGAATAAAGAATCCAACCGAGTAACGGTGAATAAGGTTTATGAAAATATAACATAAGAACAATCAATCTCTGTACAGAAAGTTTATTCTTTGATTAGTTAGGTATGTGTTCACAAAGTTCTTTCTTTTCTTTTTCTTGTAATTTTAAAATAAATGACTTATTCAAAATACACGATAAAAATACAGGTCTCATAAATAATGAAAGAACAAGATTTTAGAAACAATTTAGATACATTCTATACATAATAACTTGAAGGCACACGCACACTATTGCATGAATCTCACGCACCCGTCCGACCTGAAGAGAAACCCTACGCACCCTTCAAAAACATTAAAGCAATTCGGCCGAAAGCCTCGTCGTACGCCCTTTTTTATCAACTTTTGTCCTAAAATGGAAAACAACTACCAGGCACCCAGAGGTTGCGAACAGTAAACTGGCGCTACCCTTAGATGGTCAAGATGCGCAGGCTCGAAGTCTTAACCACCGCAAAGTGAGTGACCTATCTAACTCTCTCTAACGCCTGTTTAGTGTTCGTCGTGTTTTCTCTTTCCCACCTGCTTAGACAGGGTTGCTGTCTATGTGTGTCACGCGAGTATGCGTATAGAGATTAGGGGAACGTACGACTACCCCTAGGATGTGCCGCGCGTGTGTGGCGCGTGTGTTATGTCCCACACGAAGGCGTACGTGGAACGACTTCTATTGCCTTATGTTATCCTGGTTCACGAGTATGTGTAGAGATTAGAATTTGCTAAGCAAACGCTACTTTTTTCTAACACTTGCTCATATGAAGGCTAACGTAGGTTTCTAATATTTATTTGTTTGTCCATTATGCGAGATATCGCTGCTCTAAACATCACACGCTACGATAGAGTGTTTAGGAGCGAGTGGGAAGGGAACAGTTCAGCTGGACACTGTCCTGCTCTTTCACGCATGCTCCACTCCAGGGTACGAGAACACACAAGTGGATAATATTACGTCTCTAATCGGAAATTATATGACTTTTGATTCTAAATTAAATTACCATAAAATTATTCCTAAATTTCTCGATGTAAATTTATTAGTTGTGTGTATTATTCATATTTTGAGTTGCGCTATAACGATTGGAGGAATTTGGAGGTCAATGTGTCAAAAAAAGTTGTAAATTATACGTCATTAACACAACAATTATTTCTTATGTAAAGCCGTAATTAATCAAACTTTTTATTAACAAAATAAACAAACTTCTATTGCAATGCATTATTTTCTAACTATAATGGTTGTGGGTTCGATCTCCATTCCGATTATAATTTTTTATCATTTACTCGTTCAGACTATGACGTTGAGCTCCTACAGTCTGAATACTAGGTTCCATGCGGGCTCTTGATTATATGCGAGAAGAATTTGAGAAGCTTCTATTATATTTTTGATTAAAGCAAGTAGACTGATAGGTTGATATAATGAAATCAACTCTGAGCGAAGAATTAAATGTGTAGGTATTCAATTAACAACTATATTTATTTGGATGTTTTTATGTTATTCCTCTTCTGATGTTATTTATATCTTTAACAATAACAAGCCTTTAAAACATTGACAAATAAAATGAAGTAAAGTATACAATAAAAATGTTTGCACAATATTTTAAGCACGATAAATTTTACCGGTTTTACTGGATGCTGTATTTATGATTTATTTTCATTTTTAAACATATCTATAAATATTTATCAACGAGGTGCTTGTGTCCACGTGGATACAAAAGCTTTTTACCATTTTCTGGAACAATATGATAGTAATACCGCGTTAGTTTAAACAACAAAGGTTTCATTTAAAAATACATTTGTATGGCTTATTTTACAGTGTATTTGTATACTGGTTATAGTATTAACTTGGTTAGTAAATAGCTGTACGTTTGTAATTATATTTATAACATTAAGGTTAAATAAAAATACAAACAGAAAATAAATATGATTTGTTTTATAGACGATAATTTAAATTATTGATGCCATAATATATTATGGCATCAAATTAATCAAATCATCGTCCAGATAACTTTAATATATCATATTTTTTCCAGGTAATCTGGAAGGATCAAAAAGAACCTAACATTAGGACCAGTTCCAGGATTAAATGTAAATCATATTAATCCCAGGCGTCCTGTGTGGCCTTTATTCGGTAGGCGGGGAATTTTTATTACGCTATTATGTTGTTCACGACAGTATTGTATATAATTCGGAATCTAGAAGCCAGAGGCCAAGGATTAAATTAGGGATAATTTATATTATTACTTTAATTTCTTTTTCAGCTTTATGCTTTTAACTATATAGAAGTAAGAGCTCTCTCTTACTTCTATATAGTGTGAAGACACTTCGTTCTCCACTTTCCGTTCTAAATCATGGCATTGTGTTTTAGGTAACTGAGCAGAGACATGAAAATATATTAAATATGTAAAACACGATTGGATGTGGGTTTGATTTCCACTCGGGGAAACCAATCGTGATTAGAGTCAGACGCTGTTCCAGTGCACCACGATAGCCTCAAATTACTTTCATAAATTAATATCATACTATATTTAATAAAGTTTCTAATAATTTTACATTTAATTTTTTAAATTAAGTAAAAAGTAAACATGCGAACAATTAATTAATAGTCAAGAATTTCCTGATTTTTTTCTAAAGAAATAACATATTTACCTCAATTCTCCAAATTCTGTTTATTTTAAAGTTTTTGTAAGTAATTATTAAAACTATAAATAACAATAGAAGTAATTGTACTTGCAGTGGGATAGCGTTTGACTTTAAACGCGATAGTTTTGGGTTCAATCCCAGCTCGTAGATATAATGATTATTATTAATTTGTGTCTCGGTCCGGTAAGACAAAGTACGGCGTTTAATTCCACCTATCAACAATACATAAAATCCATAATACCAAATAAATCATATATAACATCTACCTAGTACATATATATATATATATCTATCAGTACAAATATATAAACAAAAAGCTCCTCACTATCTATCTCTCTCTTAAATGTATTTTTTGGATGAAGGCATTTAAAGCTAAGTTTTATTAAAACTTTTAGCATGCGCCAAAAATGTACCAGAAACACATAACACTGAAGGAGTAACATCGAACAATGATGCATACGATATAGAGCGGACGACCGATAGCCCTTCCGCCGCCCACGGTGTCCGCAGAGTCAGGGTCTCACTTTACTATTACTTTTATCGAGTGACACATATTGTGTTCAATGTAAACACATACGCTTATTAATTGCGCAAAATCAATATTGTCTTTATGATTGTTTTTTTATATATACATACCCGGCGCAGTGGAACAACGTCTGATTGTTTTGGGTTCGATGCTCACTCGGGGGAACGATTATATTTAAATTATTTTCATTTCACCGCTCTAGTGAGCAAGACAAAACTGGCCGTTGTGTCCCACCACTCCACACGCATTTGAATTCAGGCGGAATGTGGAGAACGGAGTGTCTTGACATTAGGTTCTCTCTGTCAACCCTACTATGCAGGCAATAGCGTGAAGCTGAAAAGAATGGGCAAGTCATTTATACCTTACCTTTCACTTTTACTTTAATATTTAGATTAGAGAACATTAACCCTAAGGACTTGTTATGTTTTTATAAATATATATATTTAAAAACTACTGTTTACTTAAATCCAACGGCTTCCAAGTTGGAAAGTACTCAGAGTCACTGCCATATGAATTTATTAATTTTAGAAAAAAGTAAAAAAGTTAAGCGTCGTCGTACTCGTATGTTATTCTATCTCGGAGGTATTAAAAATATTTGACTTCTTCCGATATAGAAGGGCTTCTAAGAGGAAGTGCTCTGCCACGATGTTTTTATACGTCAACGGTAATATGTCATGCTTATGAAACTTGATTTGATTTTCAAAGCTTCTTATGTTTTTATAATGTTAGAAACTATATTAAAATACATATATTTTAAATTTTGTTTTTGATATTGTCTGTTTGGAGTACAAATAAGGTAAAATTTCAAACTGAACATTATAAGTACATATATAAGAAGAATATGCTCCGCGGTCCAACAATCAATCACTTGCAGATACTTCTTAAACACTTCAAAAGATCTTAGCATGAAACACCGACCGGCAGTAAATATTAGCTTACAGTACAATACACACCGCGACTAATTGCTTTGCGCTGTTTTAGGTCAGTCACCGGCTAATTGCCAAAATAGTCGAACACCGAGTAGCAATTCTATTGTCCCCGAAGGATACTATGAAAAGAAATACTTGTATATTTAATATTTTATGTTCTAAAAAAAAGCCTACAGTTATTACTTCACATTATTAATTAGGCATATAAGTAATTATTTAGTCATCCAGAAGAGCTCACTGACATAATCAACTTGAAATCATAATCTCGGTTTTGCTGAAATTCGATACGTGATTGAAATTTAATATTTTTTAATTACCAATATGACAAGTTGATTACCATCCTAAGCTTTAGTGTGGTACATGACAAATGTCATCGTTGGTTTAAAAATCGATCAAATAATACAGCCGTCTCGTCCCGTCCCGTCGCGTGCCAATCGTAAAATGCGTAAATTGGATTGTCAACAGGTGTAAAAGAGCGCATGCGTTGGGGACACCCACAGATACCAGTTTGCTATGACCTTCCGTGTCTCGCTCAACTAACCGCTTTATAACCGCTAACGGGCGCGATAATACATTCAAAAGGTGTCAAACAACATTGGCTACAAGGTACAGGTAGAACAGGTAGAACGCATGCGCCAGGTGAGAAGAACCTCCTAATAGATCCTGATAACCTAGTACTAGGCTGGCATCTTGCCACAGGTATGCTTCCCAATCACAGGTGAATAGGACTCTCTCATTGGCCTTAGTGACCCCAACCTTGACACGTAAGCAGGTAAACAGGATTTCAACCCTAATATTATATTTCGCTTCCAGCGAGCTGATTTGGCTCTTATTAACAAACATTTAAAGTTACATTTTCATCGTTACAGCTAAATATTATAAAGGCTTGAATTTTGAGTGATAAATAGTTACAGGATTTATTTACATAAGTTTAGTTTAGGGTTTATTTACACTACTTGTAAAACTGACTTATATGACACAACCGCCTGACATTAAATAAAATATAAAAAAAACTAAATAAAGTTTTGCTTTAGATACGCTTAAAGAGGGAATTTCAAAAATGCATTAATAAATATGCATCTCATTAATCATTTTTATCAGAATCAGTGATTCGTTGCGGCTGACACTTCTTAATTACAGAATAAAGCGATAAGTCTCATTCGGTAAATAACACAGTAAAATACATATATTCACATTGAATTGACAATCGAATATAGATTTTTCACGTTGATAAGAAAATTAAAAACTTATTCATGATGAGGTCATCGTGGCTCAGTATTACAGCGTCTGACTGTATATGCGATGGTTATGAGTTCGATTTCCACTCAGGGAATTTATTATGTTTAAATTATTTTCATTTCTCCGCACTGGTGACTAGACAAAGTGCGGCGTTTAATTCCGCCATTCTGTCTCGGATTCCGACAGAAAATGGTCAACGACACACAAATGACACTAAGTTCTCTCTGCCTACTCTGTCTACTATACGGGAAAAATGTGAAGGTGAGAAAAAAAATGTATAGTATAATCCTGTATTAGTTTATTAACTCTTATTTCTTATTTGTATTAAGGATTAAAATTCGATGTCATTTTAAAAGTCCTAAGTTAATGTGAAGTTCATTTTGCATGTCTACTTCATTTTGTTTTATTTATCCCACGAAATTCTAGCCTGAACTGGATTCTATTCAAAAAGCCAACGACCTATTACTTTTCAAGTCATTAAATAATGTCATTAATTCCCGGTGCGATGTCCGAATCAGTCAACTAAAACGGTGCGATACTAATTGATTACAAAGATCAACATTGTCTAGACCCGTGGCCTTTCTAGACCTCGTCAAGTAGATGTTTTTTATAGGACACTAAATCATACATTTGTGACAATTGCTCTCATCAATTGTCTTGAATAGTACTTACAAGTATGAAACTATAATTTTTTTAAAAAAAAATGTTCCTGTTTTAGGCCATTGTGGTATTGTAAATAGTATCGGTAAAATGGTATCGCAATAAAAGGTAAAAAGATAAATTAATGATAATATTTTTCTGTATTCGTAACATTAACACAAAAAAGAAAAGAGCATTCCTTAATGTTAAAGACTAAAAATAAAGCATTATAATACTTAAACGTAGCATATACTTGTATAATTTTTTAATATAAAATATAAAGAGAATTAGTAATGTATAATATTAGAATTACCTCGTGTGGTTAACAAAGTGTGATCTTAGGTTTTAGCCCTGCACATATACTAAAAGGTAGCATTGTATTTTTTGTATCTGTCGGCCTACACAAAAGCGAGAAATATGTTAAAATAAAATGTATTATTTTCCGCAACTGAATAGGCTTGTAGATAATAGATAATAATAAAACAAAGCCAGCAATTAGCGGTTAAACAATACATTTAAATTAAGCGTGTTACGATCGTCATGTCATGTGTCTTTTGTTTTTGAAGATATTCTTGCCAATTTCTATCTTTTACACGCAACATGCACTTACTACCTTCCAAAGAATGCATTTTAATCATTAGTAAATTACGATTATCGCTAAGATTTCATATGTATGTTATTCTAAAAAAAGGAGAAAATAAAGAACTGTTCAGTTTTTAGTTCAATACTTATTTTATCAATTAATTAAGGTAATTTACAAACATATTTCCCACGAAGAATGAGATATTAAAATGCAAAGTGCCTAATCTAGACTAATATTTATCTAACCCAAATAGCTGAACAGTTTGAGTCATGTGGAAGCTAAGTTTTATAGGTTTAATTTAGAAATTGTCTAAATGGACCAGTTGGGCGATTTAGAGCATCTCTTTTTGCACTAGTTTTCAAAGTGAGTGTTTGAAATTTAACATTTAAAAATAATAATAATGTTAAATCAAGCTCATACAAAATGCTAGTTACATGTTAGTCATTTAGGCCTTGCAGTCAACAGTTGTGTAAGCTTGTAAGAAGTATAGATAATATCTTAAACAACTAACATTCATTGTATGCAGATCGTAAAAAAAATAAGTTTAGGTTCACGATAAAGGCCTGTTGATATACATTCAAAATATAAGCTGATGATATTTATTCATAGTATAAATGAAAACTTCCATATTAATAATTTACTAAACTTCTGTTTTGGTCATCAACAAATACTTAAAAGCTACGGTTCCGAGCTTTTTATTTAAAATTCATATTTAACGTGTAATTAATAGGATTTTTAAGGAGGGAGCTTCCGTAATAAAATGTCTTGTGATAACGCAACCCCTTAGACACCAGCAGTACAGCGTGTCTATAGTTCGATGCTCCCGACTTGTGCGGCTCGCGTCAAACGTCAGCAGCCAGATTTTATTATCGTCGGCCGGATAAGCGGACATCGCAACTTTATTGTTGCTAAAACTGTTTATGCGAGTAAAGATCCCACGAAGTGATCAGGACGGGTTGCTTCGAAACGTTTCTACGAATTTTTTTAAAGAGTAGTTTACACTCCAGTAATATAAGCTTGTTAATAAATCACAACATGTGTTACTTAATAGTAATTTTGAAGCGCAAATTGGTTATATAGACTATCGTCTCATAAATGCGACTTCATTTTCGCCATATCTACTCGTAATATGAAGCATAGCCATTAACCTCGACAGTAGTTCGTGGGCGAATGCGTAGGAACGCTAAAAATCTGGATACATCATTAATCTAAGCCTAAAAACATGCACACTATATGTTTGTCGGTGAATCGATACACGTAACGAGGAGAAAATTCTTTGTATAAAAAATAAATTTTGCTATAAAAATACACGCGTGTGGTGAATCATACTCATGGACTCATGTTCTTTAAAAGATACATACTGTATAATGAAAATATGTAAATGTTAATTTTCTTACTAAAACCTAACAAGCCTTAAGGTAACAAGGCCTTAAGGTTACATTAACATTTACAATTAAATACAACTATCCTTTACGATTGTACTTTTTAGTTCATTAAAATAATATCTATCAACTTTCTGTTTCTTTGTGACAACTTATTACATGGTCAGATTAATATAAGTATTGACTTCAAAATCTTTGGCGTACTACAGCTTGTATATTAACGTTTTTGTTTAAATATTAGGACCTTATAATAAAAAATTACAATCCATTTTCATTAAAGTCTTTATTGAAAAAAAAAACCAAGTTGCTGAAGGAAAATTATCACTATTAAAAATAATCACTATAGTATTAAAACCGTGAATTTAGTTTAAAAATAATAGTGTACTTGTGAAAACACTAAATCATCAGTAGGATAAACCTAAAAAAAAAAATATGACTCATAGTAACGTTCATGCTTACAAATAACTCTGACAACGGATCCACATGCAATTTATTTGTATATTTGTTCTTCAAGACCAACGAGAAATCTAAGGGTGTTTATAATTAAAATATGAGGTATATTATTAATATATAATGTTTTGCCATTCAATATGCAATATAAAATATGAATAAAAGCTTTTTATTATATTATTATATATTTGGAGATGGTTTTGTTACTGGTTATTATTTTTTATATTTTTTAGAAGAAAACATATATGTTTTGGTCAATCGACCCATCTCGCAATATATTATGGTGAGTAATTGGATGAACTTCCACTACAAAACTATCGTTATGAAATAGCATATCACACTGATAAATGTATGGCAAAATATTATATTCTAAGATATTGCTGGATTACAAGAAGCTACTTTATCTAATGAAGCACCATTAAAAATCTTCCGCAATCCTAACGACGTGCCCAGCGCGAAGATTATTGAAGTATAATTCGCTAATTGAAGCTGAACAGATTGACTTAACTGTAACATTACATTAACGATGGTAAGTATGTTTTTTATATTCTAACACAAATCATGTAATTCATAGCCGTATTATACTGCACATCTGTCAAGATTCTACTTAGATTGATAATAACTTTCATGACATTAGATTAATGTTTATTATATTATGATGCTCTATAGTAGTAGAATTTTTATATAAGAAAGTGAATAGTCATTTAGTTTTAAAATTAAAGTTGAGGCCATTGTGGCGCAGTGTGACAGCATCTGACTGTACACGCGTTTATACCTTGGTTTGATTCCCATTCGGGGAAATACTGCGCGGAAATAATACAAAGTGCAGCGTCGAGTTTTGCCACTCTTCTCGATTTTGAGGCGGAAAGTGGAGAACGGAGTGTCTTGAGACTAGGTTCTCTCTGACTATCCCTGCTATGTGGGAAAAAGCGTGAAGCTGAAAAAAATATATAATGAAAATGGTATTGTATAGTAAATAGTAGATATGATTGGTGATTGAAACAGGACCGAACTAACCGGCCTGTATGTGTTTTCTCTTAATATTTTTGTATATTAGCAATGATGAGCTTGAACTGAAGCGGACAAAGGAATCGAATTCTAGATTTTGTCACAGTGATGTCATACAAGAGTCAATGTGCGCTAATCGCTTAAGAATCCTAAATTGGATGGCATGCCATTCTGTCACCGTCTAATTTAGACTGCCTAATGTGGCGCCTTATAAAAATATTAATCGGCCTTTATTACTTATTTTCTGCTAGTATTTAATTTCCGCATATAAAATTTACGCATTTATATATTATAAAATAAAATATAGTATAGTGAGGTGCGTAGAAAACATTATTTCCTTGTTTATAATCTTGTATGTTGATGTTGATATGTTCATTTATAAAAATTGTTCAAGCCGTGAAATAAAAACCAGGGACATTTTTTATCTTTATTCATTTTTGCCAAATGTGACAATCACATTTGAATAGGTTATTAGATACCCACCTACTTCGCTATAAAAGACTTGCTCGTTTCGGGATATTCTATAATATTCTTTATTATTAATGTATTCATGACATTATTGTTTAATTTTATAATATATATTATAATGTGCTGTTGGTTGTGGGTTCGACCCCACTCGGAGGAATAATTATATTTCAATTATTCCTATATCTTTGCTCTCAGCAAAGAGCGGCTTTAAGGTTCGCCCGCAATGTCTCGAAATCAGGTGGAACGGTGGTGAACGGAGTGTCTTGACTTGACTGTGACTATCTGAAATCTGTTGTTTGTTTTTTAGAAACCTATTGGTTCTAGTATAAATGTTCTTCTTGGAACTTGTCTATTTGTTGGGTAATTATTATACTACGTTGTTGAAAATTATTTTTCCTGTTTGAAATTCCTGAAGTAAATAGGATTTAATTGTTGTTTTTATAAAGGTAAATATTTTCAAAGTTATTGCTATAAATAATGTTACTAATTGGTTTTATATGTGTAATGTGTATTTTTAGTGAGGTACACGTATATAGGTAAGCAATGCTAATCAGCACGCGCAGACGCAGCGGCGTCATATCGGAAACGGCGCACGCGCAATGCATCGCCATTGCCATTTAGCATAATAAGATACATTTTATTGGCCGTACGATGTAACGTTTTAATAAAACTTACTACTTACTTACTAATAAAATTGTTTATATGAATTAGTGTTGGATAAATTTCGAACCAACGTTTCGTATTTACTTTTAATTACCTGCTAAAACATTCAGAGTCATTAGTCATAATAGTCATACATAACTTTATATTTTATTGCGTAAAATTCAGCTTAGATTAGAAAAGTCAACAAAGATTAACTAACCTCTAAAATAACGCGACAAATGTGAGTTTTGTAATATTCCGATCAAGATGCTGATAAAATGGCGCAAAACAGAATGTTCATAGGCATATATATAATTTATTATTGACCTAGTATTAATGCGTAAATTTCCTAGAAAATTCAAAGCACAAAGGTAATAAAAAAACGAACCCGTACATAAAAAACATTATCAGACCTGCACTCGTCAGTCGCTTCAATTAGGTGAAATCACGAACTTATCCCGCATCACTTTGTGCAAAATTATTGTAATTATCTGCGCGAAGGGCAATTCTAAATTGCTATTGTCTAAAAAGCAATCTCTGTCTGCCTTATTTCCATATGTGATTTTTGCTTTCTTTATTGAGCGCATTTTGTACGAAAAACAAGATTTTTTTTTAGTAGAGGCAATTTTAGTTATATTACTAATATACTATAATTTTACTAATTTAATAGTTATAACTTAATTATATTGAGGCCATTGGCAGTGTGACAGCGTATACGAGAGGGTTGTGAGTTCGACTCCCACTCGGGGAATAATTATATTAACATTATTTTCATTTGTACGCTCTGATAATAAGACAAAATGCGGCAAAAGTATTATAAGCAAAAACTGAAATATTCATAATTTAAAATTCTTTAATATTTTAATAAATAAAGCTTAATGTATGGTATTATCATAATTTTGTACGAGTGTGTCCAAATTAAATAATAAAACTTATGACCGATTTATATGCATCGCCTATTATTTTCTTGCTTTTTAACTATATGCTCTTAATCTACTCTTCGCCCTATCGTTATATGAAAACTATAATAAAATAGTTTATAAAAATGAAAACAGGTTTTTTTTTCGTAATATTGGTCGCCATGGCGGGTAAGACGGGTTCGTGACATGAAAATATTGATTAATATCGTATCAGGATAAGTGAAAATTAATTAACCTACTAATGTTGTATTAAATTTATTAAAATAAACTCTTCCTTATTATTAATACATATATAATATATATTTCTTATTCTATCTTCTATATTCTTCATATATAATTCTTCTCTTGCGTAATGAATGATAAAGAATAGATGGATCTATTATTTTTCATAACGCATAACATATGGGCAAGATTACATCATCATCATCTGATTATTTTAGATATATCTTAAAAGGGAAAAATATACAGGTATAAATCGGCTGTGGTACTAATTGACAGCCGCGTCGGATGTCGGATCCGTTACGTCGGGTGTCGGCCAGTGCCGAGCGTGTCGGGTTGCCATCCTGCGGAACTGCTATTTGTAATGTCAAGTTCATTATTTCCATATCATTCATTAGTATATGTTTAGCTTATAAATTTGATATTACTTCAACACCAATTATGGTAACATTAATGAAAATAAACCACCTCTCTAAAGGTAACCCTAATGTAATACCTCCATAAATTAATATGAACAGAAATTATAAGGAACTCGCTTTAGTATTTTATTCTTATACCGGTCGACCTATCGAAATATTGTATTATTATTAAAAAAAATATAAAAGTGGACCAAAAAAGCAAGCAAAATTTTCTTTGATAGATTTGAGAGATAGATGGAAAAATAATTAAAAGTAGAAAGATGTAGGTGATGCTTATAAAAACGTGTAGCAATACATTAGGCAATAAAACACCCTTAAAATTGACAAGCTGACTGTATTGGTAATTGTAATTCTCTATTAGACTTAAGGTATGTATTATATAATACATCTTTTTTATCATTATATTACTTATTTTAACATTTATTAAAGTGTTATTCTCACAGTTAGGTTTTAAAACATTATTTACCAATAGTATAAAAATGCTAAATTCTTGGAAACCGTCCAAGCGCTCTGACCGTTAAGCCTATACGTTCACGTATGGCTTTCGGGTTTGAATTCCTCTACGTTCAAATGTTCGAATTTCTCTCTACTTCCTAAAATGCTAGAGAAACTTAACGAATTAAGATAAAAACATTTAATTTATTACAATAGTAAGTAGTTTCTTCATATAATGAAAAAAAGAGTGTACACAAATGCAATGACGTCAGCAACAAACACTACATCTTCAAAAATATAAGATTGAGTGCACAATATTCAAGTTGAGCATAAACTGCGGTTATTTACAGAAACATCTAATGACCATTAAATTTACAGGTAGGATGGTAGTATTTTTAGCTATGTAAACCTCTGTTAGCATTACTCCGTGTGTTTATTTGCAAGGTTTACAGAACTATCTCGGACTCCCTTTGAAAATGTATGTACTCTTTGTTTCCACACCTAATGTTTATTCAGTTTTTGCATAAAAGTTTTAAACAGCTTCAAAGTATGTAGAGGATTTCTATTTTTAAATTAATATACTTTAACTTCATTGCTTGTATTTTATGTGCAAAAAGATAAATACCAGAGACCTGACTTCAGCGATAATAAACTTTACATACGTTTTTAACGTAGCATATGCGTGTGTTAGTATTTGCTTTGGAAGCAGGTGTTTAGGACAACATTTTTTTTTGTTTTGGTGCTAGCGATTAGACCTGTATTTTAATATGTATAAGTACGTCATTGCATCAAGATTAACATATTAAATTCAATGTCGTAACGACATTGAAATAATTTATAAATTAAGATACGTTCTGTATTTTTCTTAAATATTATTCGTGTCATGTCTCTTAACCCGCAGGCTCATAAAGATGTTATCACGGGGAGCAGGTTACAGTTAGTATTTTGAATCCTTTATGAACAGATTTATCGCTAAAGTAAGGCCTAACGTAGACTATAAACGATATATTTAAATAAAAAAAAGTTTTTATCTGCTTCACCTTATTAGAACATAGCAAAGTCGTCAGTGCGAGCCTACTGTCAAGCCTAGTGCCTCCACTTTCCATCAGCAATCGAGACTTTGTGTGTTGAGTGTTGGAATATTATATACAGTTTGTCATACCACAGCCGAGTAACGAAAATAATTTAAAAATAATTATAGCTGTAGGTGAGGATCACAACCACAAACAATAAAATTATATAATTTTAAGAAAACGTGTAAAAATGTAATGTACCGAAATTAGAACCTGCGCCTCTTGGAAACAGTAAAAGCGCTCTGTCCGCTAAGCCATGCGTTCCCCTTTCTAATTATATCCCCTAATAAAAGTTACAGTCATATAATAAATGATTATATGAGGTCACACGAAAATTATACGAGTATATATTGTTCGTGTAAGCTCAACCTTATTTGATAAGGACCGTAGAGGTGTATCGATTTAAAATTATATCCACTATTACAACGTGTAATTGGATTTCTAAAGTATTGTTAGATGACGCACGAGTGATAAGATCAACATTTATCTCAGTTGAGCTATCTCGAATTTCTCATTCCATTTGAAACTTATATATTTAAAATATCTTCACACTTTTTCACGCAGAGAGGTAGGTGGAGAGAACCTAGTGTCCAGATTCCCCGCGTTCTATACTTTCTGCCTAAATTCGAGATGTTACATGTTAAGTAGCGGAACTCAACGCCGCGCTTTTTCTTACCAAGGCGGATAAATGAAACTAATTTTAATATAAACATTCCCCCGGGGACCCGGAATCCAACCTATAACCAATCTCGTTCACAGGCAGATGCTGTCCTACTGCACCCCGACGGCCTCTATAAAATAATTTAAATAGAATCATATAATAAAATATGTGCTGGATCACATACAATTTTTGATGTTCTTATTTGTTTATTTTTCAAATCAGCTTAATATGACATTATCTAAAATATTAGCACGATTATTGCAGCGATAAATTAAAAATATAATATAAATATTGATATACCTAATGTTAATCATGTGTACATGTTAAAATTTTATGTAGCTGCAGTGTTATATTTTTTTGCGGGGTAGAACTATATAGAAACCTTGCTAATACTACTACTACCACCCAGCTATGCGTGAAAAGAATTATATTTGGAGCTAACCACCCATAGATGTTAAATACAGCAACCGCGTACATGGTGTCCAGTTGGTAAAATTTAACTAGATTTAAAGAAATGCAACTTGTGATAATAAAAAAAATATTTATATATCATATCATTGAAATAATAAAAATATTTATATATCATAAATATTTTTATTATTGAATATGAATATGACCATAATACATTTTACATTATACAACAGCAAATAGCCCTTATATTTTACATTAAATACGTGAGATCGTACAATATATTTTTGAATTAGTTGTTGCGATCCGAATTTTATATTGTTACTGAAATATAGACCCGCGCCTATCAATATGAATTTTTGTTATTTTATAATATATTTTTCTTTTTTCAGATCGCTGCTTTTAGCAGTCATCTTTTTAAGCAATTATATCACATGGACCGCAAGCAGACATCACTACACTCATAATGTAAGTAGTCAATTTTACACTTTTTAACCACTAAAGACAACCTAATGCCAATGACAAAGTAATGCCTCTGTTCTCCACTGTTGAGACTTTGTGAGTTGAGTAGCGGAACTCAACGCCGATCTTTGTCTTATCGAAGCGGGGAGATTATAATAATTAAAATAAAATGATTTCTCCGAGTCAAGATTGAACCCACATCCAATTCACACACAACCACAGTCACTCTGTGGAACGATTTAACATTTTAACATAGTATCAAAAATAATTGAAATGCTATCTCAAAATATAACTATTACCAAAATAAATTTAAGAAAGAGTACACGAGGCTGTTATACTGGTAAATAGAGCTTTCAGCTTATAGATATAATCTAGTTTTAGCGAATAACTGTCATAGACAGTACATTGAACTTCGAGCTATTTCAGCCTTGACTATGGTAACAATAAATAACAATAAAGTTGAAACTATATAAATATATGAGTCACACTAGTTATCTGTTGCGATATCATATATTCTAATCAATACACCAATAAAATTCACTCACATCTTAGTAATTTTATTGATTTCAATTGCGTTTTGGCACATTGTTAATTGTAAACAATGAGAAAAATATTTTTAGACTGTATGAATTAAGTCCATATCTTCAGACGAAACAATGTCTATGAAAAAAAAGTTAAATCATCGTGAACTTAATTATTTCACGATACTGTACGATTTTACTAAAGTTTTTAAAAATCTTCCTATAGCAATAGATGAAAATATTATGAATCATGAAGATGAAAACATTCATAAATACTAACAACCGAAAATTGTTGTAAAAAGTGTATAAGAATTTCGACGTAGCTCTTATATTACGACGACATAGCTTATATATATAGCTTATTTGGCTAGTTTAGCTGGAGCGGTTGGAAGATATATAAGAAGCGCGGTTTAGAATCCCGCTAAGTTCAATTTTTATACATTTCTAAAATATTTTTTGTAATCCGTATCATATTGTCATGTGAAAATTCTATACTGGCACGCTCGAAGCGCCATAATTAAAGAACTGAACTGAACTAAACAGGAAAAATACTTTATGTTGAATATTTTTTTTAAAAGCTTCACTCCCATATCTTATACCGTTTAGCTGATTCATATATATTAAAGAGCAGCTTTTCTCATAGAGTTCCATGTCAGATGTTTGCAAATATTTTATTTTCATATGTCAATAAAAATATAACAGTTTTTGAAGCAATAGCTGGTTGGCTTTTCATTTATGTACCAGATCTTTGATTCTTACATGTCAAGAATTTACGCTTCAACTTTTGTTAAGGCGTAATTTCCTGATGTCTTGCAGTTAAGTTGATTTATGATTGTTCTACATCAGGTACCTTCAACAAATAAGATACAATACTAATTAATTTAAATCTATCTATCCAGTCTAAGAGTTCTCTAGTTCTAATCTAGTTTAAGAGATTAACGTGTATGTACAAACATACAAATAGAGACACAAAATGTTTTATTATTTTTATTTTGATTTTGTTTATTATGATTATTTCATTGTTTTTCATAATACATTAAATATACCGACAGCCTTTATATCATAGTATAGATATACTCAAACAACAAATTTTTTTTTTGAAAAAAATTATTTTAAATTTCTAGTATCTTAAATCTTAGCATAATAAGATACATTGTATTGTCCGCAACATTCCCACATCCGTACTCTACGTACTTAACGAGTTGTTTGTAATGATAACATTTTATCAGCCAACATATGATTCCCGTGGTGATCTGCATTTAAATATAACACCTTCCTCGTACTTTAAAACTAATTACTATTTAGTTTTTATATGGACATGACATTGGTACATTTTAATTATGTTTATATATATATATACTTTATAAATATGGCATGAGTAGGAACAAATTTTACTTAGATAATTTTAATAATAACTATAGCGAAAGTAAAGTTGTGAATTTTGAACTTAAATTCTATATTTATAAAATTATTTTGTTAGTACACTAACTGATTGACGAAGAACACACGACTTTAACCACAAGGTATAAAATGCTGAAATTTGATATTTCAGCCGTGCACGGCTGGCTGGAGGGCACCACTAGATTTCCTGTAACTACTGCGGAAACGATTACCGTTATTTGACCTGTACATTTTTATAGGTAAATGGTCACCGAAGCAGGCACAGGCGGCAAGGTGCTGGACTGTTTTTACCTGACTCATATATAATACCTGGTGGTGAGGGGAGCGGGGCGTGGGGAAAATGGGGTAATGTGTCCGCATGCTCCAGGACATGTGGAGGAGGTGTGGCTAGTCGGAAGAGAATATGCCTGGAGTTTGGGTATGTTTCCATAAAAAAAATATTCATAAATCGAATTTTTATTTTTATTCCACATAAATTATTACAGATGATGTAAGAATAATGAAGGTTTATAAAAATCCAAATAGGATATGATAAATTCACCACAGCCGGGTGTCAACGTATTGATATTAAATGATTAATATTAAATAACTTAAAAACATAACTGTCATATCAAAGAGTCGAATCGCTTCACTACATATATTCAATTAATAAATTTTGTTTATAAATATAATTCCTGTACAATTCAGTTCAGACGGACAACCCCAATGTACGGGCAGTGACACACTGTACTTCTCATGTCAAACACAAGACTGTCCCGAGGGCTCCGATGACTTCCGCGCCCAGCAATGTGCCTCATATGACAACAAAACTTTTAGAGATCAAAAATATAAGTAAGTTACAATAAAAAAATATTTTAGCTTTATGCTTTTTCCCGCATAACGGGTAGTCAGAGCAAACCTAGTATCAAGATACTCCGTTCTAGAAAACAAAATATTTTTTTACATAAATTCAAAAATATAGAAATAGATCATTTTTATAATAACATTATTTTAACCGGATTAATCGCGAAAATGTTGGTATTAATACAAACACCTATACTATATATACCTGTGACAACGGAATACTTTAAAGCGTTCGAAACGGTTAGAGTTTTTAAAATGGATTCTCCCATACCAAAATATACGAGATAAAACCAGTTAAAATAGGGCAGTCTTTACAATCTGAGATGCATATGAATGATTACAGCTTTAAATATTTTAATGTAAATGATTGATTAGAGACTAATGTTATAGCTGGGTGCCGTACACGAAAGCGCAGAACCCATGCGAACTGAACTGCATGCCTCGCGGCGAGCGTTTCTACTACCGGCAACAACGTAAGGTGATAGACGGGACGCGATGCAATGAAGAATCCTTCGATGTATGCGTAGACGGCGTTTGTCAGGTAAGATCTTAAATGTACGATATTTATTTACATAACTACGTCGGATATACTAAGTGAATTTATTGAGATAAACATTATTTAACATATATCTAATAATGAAAAAAATACGTTTGATACGTACCAATAAAAAAATATTAATTTATATATTATGTTCCCATAAGGGAAACCTACCTATGAACCACCGAACAAGGAGTATATAGATTACTTACTTCTTTATAAAAATAAAACTTTAAGGCTTCGTACATGAATTATTTAAAATAATGCCATTATTTGTGCAGTAGATATACTCAAAACATACCTACAATCTCTTAAGTTAATTTTAAATATTGTAGCAGTTTTAATATTCACTAACTCAATATATAAGTGTTCATAAACTTTATTGCAGCCGGTCGGTTGTGACATGATGCTGGGATCAAATTCTCGCGAGGACAAATGTCGACGCTGCCGCGGTAACGGCACTGACTGCTACACGACCAAGGGAATTCTCGACTCGCAGGACTATAGAAAAGGTACAAATGTAGTTTCATATTAGATCTTCTTTACATTTTCAAAACTTTTGTTTACAGCATTTATATGTAACAAGAACATTCTACCTTTAATATTACAGGGTACAACGATATACTTCTCATACCAGAAGGCGCTACGAATATACTCATAGAAGAAATGAGGGAATCGAACAATTATTTAGGTATGTCAGTTATAAAACTGTGTAAATATATATAAATATATATATCAAATTAAAAAAATATATTATATGTTTATAACTGTTTCAGCTTTACGCGCGAAGCTGGATAACGTGTACTACTTAAACGGCCATTACCACATCGACTTCCCACGACGCTTGCGCATCGCGGGTGCACTATGGTACTACGAGCGTAGCCAGCAGGGCCTCGCTGCTCCGGACAAGTTGCGCTGCCTCGGACCCATATCTGAGCCCCTTTATCTCTCTGTACGTGGTACACTGGATATCTATTTTGTAACTTCTGATATTTTTCGCATACACCAGGCTAGGCAAAGAGAATCAAACATCATGACAATCATTTTCTTCACTTTCTGCCAGATTTCGAGACATTGCGTGTTGCGTGCTAGATCTTAATACCAACGTTTATTTTACCAGAATGAAAAGAAGAAAATATATTAAATACATATAATAATTCCTCCAACTGAGAATGAGAACCTATCAACACTGGAATATATGCTGTATTATTTCGTCGCTCTACACTTATATATTATGATATTTTTGTGTTTTTATTAATTCTATTAATAATTAAGAAATATCAAAAATCTATATAAAAATCAAATTAATTAATTTCATATATATGCAATGCAATTTGTACTATTTTAATATTGTATAATTTAAAAAAATGCTAATATAATATGTCCGTCCCAGCTGCTTCTACAAGATGACAACGTAGGTGTGCAGTACGAGTACAGCGTGCCGTCCGCAACTTACCGCTCAGGCCAGCAATTACATGTGGGTGCCTGACAATTGCTCGCCCTGCGGCTTCACTTGCGGGAGGTATGTACTACCTTCATTTAAATTATTATCGTTTTACCTCATAATAGAAATAATAAAAACAAGCAAAACAAACTAAAAATACAACAATTTATAAAAATAAACTTAAAACGGAATCTGTGAAATTGAAAAACTTTACGAGGAATGAGGCTCAGCTAATGCTGTAAGGCTTATATGGCCAGCACAACACAGCGCTATTTTTCAGGGACATTTTTATTCCAATTATTAAAACAAATAACTTTAAAAATATCTATGGACAAAATCGGTTTAGCTACTCCATTATGTAAAATAAGTGATCTGATAAGCACGTGCAAATATTATGAAAACATATTTCGCTTTAAGTTAATTAAATGTTACTTCGACATTCATAGACAACTATTTCAATTTTATACGAACTTTAACAGTGTATTTTTACTTATATGTAGTTGATGTTATTTTTCTTAATTTTTACATTCAGGTAATTTTTTTTAAAGTGTATGTGATTAACACACTGCGTCCATACCTTTATTAAAATATTATTCCTTGTATGACATTATTTCTAACATTTTTAGTAGTAGTATTTTACTTCTCTCTTCGATATGCTTTATGAATTATTGAGAGCTCAGCGTCTCTATGCATACCATATAAGTTTATTTTTAATCTAGTTCCGTATTTGTTTGTTTGCAGGTATTCAAACGCGCAAGGTGTCGTGCCGGTCACGGGAAGAGTTGCAAACGGTGAAGGATGCGCTATGCGAGACGGCGCTGCGGCCTGCCACCAACGAGACCTGCAACACGGATCCGTGTCCACCCCAATGGGTGCGTGGCGACTGGGGCCCGTGCTCACGTGCTTGCGGCCCCGGTGGTACCCGCTCCAGGCAGGTTTACTGTGAGAAAATCATCAGTAATGGGTAGGTATCAACTTACATTTTAAAATTTACAGTAAACTAGCTACTTAGTATTTACTGTACTGAATTAGTATTAATATTAAATAAATAGTTTCACAGTTCTTCAGTATATACAATTCTGAATTTTTCCTTTTTATTTATTAGACATTTATATAAGTTTTCAATACGTAGGTATACAATTCTGTAAATAATTTCGTAATAAATTCGTAAATTTATATAAGTTTTCAATACAATTCTGTAAATATATTAAAAACCAAACAGTTTTAAATTTAGTATATAAATGTTATTCTAGAGTACCTTTCAGATTTCCATCAGTAGTGGCTGACAAAGAGTGCTTCGACCTTCTAGGCCCTAAGCCTGAGCTATACGAGGAGTGCAACAGCAACGCTACTTGTCCTACTTGGTTTACTGAACCTTGGAAACCGGTTAGTTCACATATAGAATATTTTATCAATTCTTTTTGTAAAATAACGTACTTATGTCAAATATACTCGAACCTTTGTTCTCTTGAATAATACTCTAGGCTTTTACACGGCAAGGATATCTTTTTAAGGGGTGGTTATTTGATATAAGGGGTATATATAAAGGGGTGGTGGTTTTTGTTAATTATTATGTAATAATAATAATTAGTAACCAAGATGACGTGTAAAATACGCGTCGCTTTAACAATGTGTATGTCATTTGTGTAATATTTAGTTTATTAACTTATTATAATTCTAATTCATTAGTATGAAAAACATTGGCATTCTTAACTTCTCCTTCATATAAACTTTAGCTATTCCGAATTTCATTCTCTTTCGTCCGTGTAATCATTCGTAAAAAGGGCTCATAGGGATTTTCTTCGTGTATTAATATATAGATAGATTAAAGGCGATATTCTCTAAAATTTAAGGTATACCTAACAATTGTTATTCATAATTCCAATATCTTAATAATTCTCAAATACTTTATTTACCTATTGTCTAGTACATTTTAAATAGAGTTACGGTAAAGAGCAGGCGTGATTTACCGTCAAACCATTGTCGTAACAACTTTGTAAAGTACTTCGAATAAAATAACTATCATTTGAAATGTCATTGTCATTTTATTCATACACTAATTATAATATATGTTAAAACTATACACTTTTAAAACTTTAGTGCGATAAATTATGCGGTGAGGGCAAAGAAACGCGATTAGTGGTCTGCCACCAAAGAATCAATGGACGCGTCGAGATCTACAGCGACGATGTCTGCTCAGACGAGAAGCCCGAGTCGGAGCGGAGCTGCATCCTGCACCCTTGCGACGGTGTCGACTGGGTTCTTAGTGACTGGAAAGGGGTGAGATTTGTATTTCTTTATTTAATAAAGAAAATTTTGATATTGCGTAAACATTTCAATTACTTTAATACAATTTAAAGACATTAACGTACAATTGACATACGATCTCTTTAACATCTCAGCTATTCGATGTTATAGAATGTTGGAATAAAAATAAGTAGTTTACTTTATTATAATTTAATCTACAATGTATGGTGATCATTGCAGTGCGACACGTGCCTGTCGAAGGAGCGCAGACGCACGGCGGTCTGCGCGACCAAAGACCACACCGCGGTGGCGCCGGAGTTGTGTTCATACCACCCTGCGCCGATTCTGAGCGAGCTCTGCGACAGCGCCGCGCTGCCTCCTTGCCAGTACCTCTGGTACGCCACGCAGTGGGATAAGGTGCACGCATTTTTGTATTTCCCATTACATTTTTATATTAAAATATGTGGCCGACGTGGTCGTATAGTATTATTATTTTAACTATATTAGTAACATATATGCTTCGCATTATAATCTTGAACTACAGTAGTTAAACCTAAAACAAGCTTAAGAATATATAGATTTTTTTAAAATACGAGTATATCATTCCATCTCAATCTCATTCACATCGTAGAAGCATCATAAGTGTGCACGATGTAATGTACTATATATTTAATTTAACTTGAAAGTTCAGGATAATAATGAAAATTTAATGTTTTTGACTGCTCGAAATAAAGCAAACTTTCCAAAAGCTTAAATAGTATTGTCACACGTATTACAAGATTGAAATGATAACTATATCTAACATTTAATCTTAGTGCTCTGCGGAATGCGGTAACGGTACACAAACCCGGCGCGTGTTCTGCGGCAGGTTTGACGGTGTGACAGTAGCGGCGGTGGAGGGCGAACGCTGCGATGCCGCCGACAAGTACAATGACACTAAGTCATGCTTCGTGCCCACCGAGTTGTGTCCTGCTAGGTGGTTCGCCGGACCCTGGTCAGAAGTACGAGACCTTCCTTATAATATTTGATTTATATGTATTGCCATCTTAATTATATGTTTATATCATCTGATGTATTTTTTCGGTTTTACATTATACAGATTTAAGAATATACGATTGATTTAATATAACTACAATTTTAATTGCAATTAAAGTTGTCATTCGCAGTTCAGTTGCTTTCAAATTCCATTGTAAGTTGAAAAAACACTAAACGTAAAGTCAGTGAAATATAAATTGACGATTATTATCGGGTATGGCGCTTCACATCATACCACCATCAGTGAAACAATCGCAATAGCAGATAACACTATAAAAATATCGACAGTGTACAAAAGAGTGCGGTGGCGGAGAGCAGTACCGGCGCGTGATGTGCATCCGAGGTCACCGCCAGGTGCTCGACTGCGACGATCTTACCGTCCTCGACTCGACACAAACCTGCAACACCCAACCCTGTAATGGAGGTCAGTATAGAAATTCATTGTTTCAAAAAGAGCGCAAACTATTTATCTAACGAATCCATCTGATCCATCTTAAAAAAATGTTGAACTGATTAAAATTGTTTTCATTTTTCCGCTCTCTAAGCCAACACATTGAGCTTTGCCAACCAACACGCAATGTTGTGAGCAGCAAGCTACATCCACGCATGTTCTCCACTTAATATAGTTTAATACGCACTTTGTTTTAGTATATTTTTATTCGTTTTTATAGATGAAGTATTGCCGGTCGACCCAAAATCTGCGCCCATAGTTGATGACTATGACGAACAAGAGTGCGACCCTGAATCAGACGACTATCCTGAAGAAAATATTGAAATACTCTCAGAAGCTAAAGGCAGTCTTTTCTCATTAGTAAGTGACATATTTTACAACTGTCGCTTAAAAATAATGAGAACCAATATCCATATTTAGAAGACGCTACAGAAAGTTCTATAAAATATGTATAAAATATATTATTGTTTGTTGTTAATAATTTTTTATTTAGGTTCCAGATTTCGAACCGGAAATATCAACTGTAACTACGGAAGATGAAGGGTCTGGAATGGATACGACACGTAAGCTTTAATTTATTATATGTATATAAAATATTATACAACAAAATATATAACAAACTAAAAAAGACATATTTAGAAAACGAATAAAAATTTTAACGCAGCGGGATTTGAACGCGCTCCTCTTGAAAACCGTTGAACGTTGAACCGTTGAAATTTCTTAAGTGTGCGATTAACACTTTATAAATATGTTAAAAAATATAACAAACTAATCCCTATACTCTTTTCTATTTCAGTTTATTATACCTATGGCTCTGGGTATTCAACTAGTGACGAAACTTCATCAACCGACTCAGACAGCTCTATTACTGAATCATCAGGATATACGGAAACAACATTAGAATATACAACAAGTGACTTAATTGCAACAGCATCAGAAATCAGTGATGCAAGTGTCACTTCGTCTACAGAAATTGTGAGTACCGAGCCGACAGAAATAACAGTAACTGAAAGTACTACTGTTGAACCAACAACAGTCACCGAAGAAAAAACTATGGATGCGGGGATATCGAAAACAACGAAACCGGAAGCAAGTTCAAGCATAAGTGCCATTAATAAAACTAGTCTAGATTTAAGTACTGTGACTGGCTCTTCTATAATTTTGGAATCAATAACTGAACTCACTGGAAGTACAGAAGAAGGTTCCAAGGGAACATCAACGATAGTGACTGAACATGATTACACTGACACCGAAAGCAGCGAATCAACCAGAAACGGCTGAGCAAGACCATAAGCGAGGTTACAGACGTAACAATCATAGGAACTTCTGAAAGTTCTGATACTACTAAAAATTAACAGATACTACAGAATCTAGCATTACTACTGAAAGCTCTTTGACATCTGATATTGAAGGTAAAAATATAGGCTTATGGTATTTTATATTTATGCTTTACGTTTTTTCCACATAGCAGGGTAGTCAGAAAGAACCTAGACCGTTGTAGGGCACTGTGACAGCGCCTGACGCCTCTAAGCGCGAATGTTTGTGGGTTCAATTTTTACTCGACGGAATGAGAGAAGTCAAAGCGGAGTAGAAATGAAAATATTTAAATTATTTTTATTTCTACTCCGCTTTGGTACCTACACAAAGCAAGGCGTTGAGTTTTGGCACTCAATATGTGATTTCTTGATTTGGGCGGAAAGTAGGGAACAGATTTTGTATTTAATATATTCAATAAATAAATATATAATTTCTTTTATAAGGTTCTACTACTGAAATCACTACGGAATCTTCTACTGCTGAAATTACAGCATCCGAAAGTGGTTCAACAGAAACAAGTAGTGCCAGTGTCACAGAAAGTGACGCATCTACAGCATCATCAGAATTTAGTCCAACAATATCAGGCTCTACTGAACCTCATGGATTAGAATCTACAACTGTATTGGTCACAGAATCAGTATCTAGCACGTCAGAAAGCGTCGTAACAGAGTCTAGTACTATGGAGTCCGGTACAACGGAGTCCGGTGCGACGGAATCGGGTACAACGGAGTCTGGTACAACGGAGTCCGGTACAACGGAGTCCGGTATAACGGAGTCTGGTACAACGGAGCCTGGTACAACGGAGTCCGGTACAACGGAGTCCGGTACAACGGAGTCTGATACAACGGAATCTAGTACTACGGAATTTAGTTCATCTGAATCCAGCACGACAGAGTCGAGTACAATGGAATCTTATAATTTATTGGAATCTAGCACGACCGTAACATCTCAATCAAGTACCTCAGGCTCCGAAACGACGGTATCAAATACCAGTGAGGAGTCTACGACAGAATCATCTACTTCACAACTAAGCAGTGAATCATCTACACTATCTGAGGTATCTGAATCTACTGAAACGAGCTCTAGTGAAGTTAGTGCTTTAAGTACAACCGAATTCACAGAATCTACTACAGTCTCTGGTGAAATTACTTCATCCGATATAAGTGAAAGTAAGGAAAAAATATACATATCTTATTTTAAGAATCAGTACGTGATAGACTATCGTCTAATATAAAATCAAATTAAATTTACAGGTACTACTCTAGGAGGTGGTTCGGCCTTTGAAATGTCATCAACGGAAAGTGCTGAAATTACAAGTACATGTACATTTATTTCTTTACATAATGTTTAAAAACAGGTATATGTTATATGGTATGTAGGTAATATATCTCTAAGAGATATTGAAATGATTTTCAATTTGACAGCACCGTGGGGCTGGACCGCGATTATTGATGCGACTAAGAAACCGCCGTGCAAGGCCAGAAAGGTCGCCAAATGTGCCAAAAGTAAATTTGGTTGCTGTCCCGACAAAAGAACACCTGCTGCAGGACCGTTCGATGAAGGTATATTCTATAATGTTATATATAACATTAAAATCATGTTATGTCAATAATATTGAAAAAAGTGCAAACTAAATTATTTTTGATTATCATAATCAATAAAATAGATTATATAGTACTATTTACATTTTATTATTTATTCGCGCATGATAGTTATTGTTTCAAAATTCACACAAAAAGCTAAAGCTAAAAAAAAAAAGAAAAGCTAAATATTATAACTTGTGTTAAAATACAAATGCAAACAAGTAGTAAATAACGTATAGGTTGTCCGAATCCGGAGACTTGCGCGGAGTCGACATACGGATGCTGTCCGGACGGAGTGTCGGCAGCGGCGGGGGCGGACGCGCGCGGTT
Source organism: Podotricha telesiphe (assembly GCA_038994665.1). NCBI lineage: Eukaryota > Metazoa > Arthropoda > Insecta > Lepidoptera > Nymphalidae > Podotricha > Podotricha telesiphe. The sequence continues at coordinate 231,329 of JAOYRR010000307.1, read as the reverse complement.
GTCCGACCGTGCCGTGCGCCGCCACGCTATACGGCTGCTGCCTCTCAAACAATGTCACCGCAGCTGAGGGCAACGATCAGGAGGGTTGCCCCGACCCTCCGCCGCCCTGCTTCTTCGCCAAGTGAGTCTTATCAACACAGTTCTCTTTACTTACTAAGATTTGTTCACTACAAAGATTACTCATTTTTCAATGTTATGCCTTAGATCACCTGTTGTAGACCACTAAGAAGGATTAGGCCGCCTTTGCATATATCTCCAAATTGCTTTGTCTATAAAAAAGACATATTTAGAAAACGGATAAAAATTTGAACGCAGCGCGATTTGAACTTGAAAATGAACTTGAAAACTTGAAAATTTGAACTTGAAAACCGTTCAACGAATTCGCTGCGTTCAAATTTTTATACGTTTTCTAAATATGTCTTTTTCAATTTCCTTAATGTGGGAATAACACTTTAAAAAATGTTAAAAAAAATGCTTTGTCTATTTTTGTTTCTCTCATTTTACTTTATGCATGTACTTCACTTGTATGTACAGGTTAATCAGGTTTTCATATATTCTAAAATCTATAACTACATTTTCTTCATTGATTAAATATGGCTTAAATTTATGTATTTTTCTTTTGTCCCTTAATTCAAATAATACTATACTTAAATTTGTCATAAATGTATTTTTAATACATTATAATAATTTTGTTTTTAATCAGGTACCGTTGCTGCCAAGACAACATTACAGAAGCTAAAGGGCCTAACATGGAAGGTTGTCTACAATCAGGTAGAAACATAAATTAATTAGTGAAAATGATTTCTTTACGTTATGTACGTTTTTTTAATAGGACATGAAATAAAGTTACAGAAACTGAAAGGCCTAAAACTACAGAGGGAGCAGGCTGTGAGGTGTCTGAGTTTGGATGTTGTCATGATGGTGAGACAGAACCCACTGGACCTGACAGCCAGGGATGTCCGTGTAGCATCACTGAATTTGGTTGCTGTCCTGACGGCATTTCAATATGTTAGTAGCACACCTTGTAACTTTATCTAAATCTATAAACAGCTTGCTTTTTTTTTAAATATTATAAGCAACTCTTTAGAAGAATACTGCACAATAATTTAAATTATTGGTATTTAATCTAGTAATAGAAGTTTAATAAAGTTACTTCATTTGAATAAATGAAACCATCCATATTTGATAACGTAATATGGCAAATGAACTTTCGTTATTTTATACATTTCGGCCATGTAGATATAATTTATAGCTTTTCCATTATATTCCGTGTAAAAGTTAATATAATTGAGCTTCAATACAGAAATTCAACTTCGAAATTAATTTACTGAGTTCCTTTCGATTGTTTGGAATTATTTCTTTACGATTAAGCAAGTGTTACTCGAGCAGCTCGCGGACCCAATCTGGAAGGCTGTGTGATGACATGCCAGACGTCGGCGTACGGCTGCTGCTCTGACGGGGAGACGCCAGCGCACGGACCTGACGACGAGGGCTGCTGTCTGCAGACGCCTTACGGATGCTGCCCCGACAACTATAAGGCAGCTGAAGGACCACATCTCGAAGGTTATCTACACTTTATTGCTGAAAAATCTGTGGCATAGTGTTTGTGCTTTTACTAGACAAAAAGATACCGAGTTTTCTATAGGTACATATATAAAAATGTATTATTTAGTAACAATATAAAAGATTTTTCATAAATAAAATAACTTTTGTCTATATTAGATCGTAATGTATTAATAATAATGTATTTAAAAAGTACTTGTCACAAATGATAACACCGTATATTTTTTCGTTTATGTGCGCAAAGTAATGGATTCGATGTACTTAAAACATGAGCATAAAGTTTAATTTTATTATATTAAGGCTGCGGCTGTCAATACGCTCACTTCGGATGCTGCCCCGATAATATCACAATCGCACGAGGCCCCGACCGCGAAGGCTGCGGTTGTCAGCACACACTACATGGATGCTGCCCAGATAGGTGATATTGTGCTTTGTTTCGTCATTCAAGTACCATTTAAGAAGTAACATAAAAAAGCAATTCAATTTATTTATTTATTTCCATATTATAGTAATTTTTTTTTGGCACTACGTGTCCTTTGAAATTAATTGTATATGCCGAAGGTCACCTGTAAGAAATCACTAATAGTGATAAGGTCGCCTTTGCATGCTGTAATTGTATATTATGCTTCTGTTATTTCTGTTTGTTTCCTATTTTGTTGTGTGCAATAAATAATTTTATCTATCTTCACGTTTCGACGTCCGTGTAGCAATATAGTCACAAATATAAAATAGTCACATTGAATCTAGTGACAAGACGCTCTTTCCGCTTTTCGCACGACATTGTAACATGAGTGGCAAAACTTAACGCCGCGCTTTGTCTTACCAGAATGGGAAAATAAAAATAATAAACGCTATCTTTCTACGCTACGCCTAATTTAAGTAATAAATAAAACACCTAGTAGGACTTTTACTTTATTTTAAAAACAATTTTTCAAAAACTACAAAAAACAATCCAAAGGCACACGGCAGCTGAAGGACCAGATTACCGGGGTTGTCCATGCAACACATACCAGTTCGGGTGCTGCCCCGACGGCGTCACGATTGCGACCGGCCTCAACCAGCAAGGATGTCTCTGCCAGTACTCGGAGTTCGGCTGCTGCGGTGATGAGGTCACCCACGCCACAGGTCCCGACATGCAGGGATGCAACTGCGCCTCCAGCAAGTACGGCTGCTGCCCCGACGGTGTCACAGAATCCGAGGGCAAGAATTTCCTCAACTGCACAGATGTATTGGGCCACAGACAAGGTTTTTTCATTAGCTTATATTAACATTATTATGTTGTAAATGTAAAGTATATTTTATATGTATTCTTGTATTTTTATAGTTTTATTGTCGATAGCGAATTAAAGCTGTTCATACTTTTAATCATAAATGCTTCTAAACTCGTAAATATTTATAGCGGCGTGTGGACTGTCGAATGACCGAGGCTCTTGTCACAATTACACTGTATACTGGTACTATGACGTCACTTATGGAGGCTGCTCGAGATTCTGGTACAGTGGCTGTGAGGGCAATAATAACAGATTCGTTAGCCAATCCGAGTGTGAGGATGTATGTGTGCATCCGGCTCCTAAAGGTTTGTTTCTGACTTCTGGTTATGATACTATTATAGATAAAATTTAACTAGAGTAAAAAATATTCTTATAAATAAGTAAAGGAATTGAAGGAAAAACTAACTACTACAGTTTTTATGTAAAAAAATATTTTTTTTAACAAAGTAACAGTGATTTCCGCAGGCTGGCAGGTGGCCTATTACGCTCATAAAGAATTCATAAATAATTAATTTTAAATTTAGAAGCATGAATAGGTAAAGCTTAGATGATTAATTTTAATAGAAATTTATAACTGGAAAATATTAATGTTTTACAGATGCTTGTCAGTTACCTAAAGTGAAGGGTGCCTGTGCCGGTTACAATGTCCGCTGGTACTATGACTCCAGCCGCGAGCAATGCTCACAGTTCGTGTACGGCGGCTGTCTTGGCAATGACAACAACTTCGACACACGGGAGCTATGTCAGCAACACTGTGAGCCAGAGAAAACTGAAGGTAACAAACCCTTATTAAAGAGGTTAAAAAGGTCTGGCTAAAAGTAAACTTCATAGTACTTTATATCTACATTATTACGGGGAAGAAGTCGCGGGCAACAGCTACTTTCGTATATAATTATAACAAACGACATTAATTATACGTACTCGTCTTATTACTCGTCGTTCGTCGTTCGAAACACTACAGTACATAAGAGTGGCCTTTTCTGTAGACCAGTGCAATCTGCCCGTGGAGGCGGGTCCGTGCGAGGGTCACTTCCCGCGCTGGGCGTACAGCGGCGGGCGGCGCTGCGACCATTTCACGTGGGGCGGCTGCGGCGGAAACGCCAACCGCTTCAGCTCTGAAGCCGCCTGTCAGCTGCGGTGCGCGCCGCCAGGCCAGCCTATACGTAAGACGCACGTTTATTAGGGGGGCATTTCAAGATTTTCCATACATGCAAGGCAATTACACTGTTGCCTAAATTTCCATCTGTATCAAAAAAAATGTTTTTTTTATATTTAAAATCACATTTTTATTGACAAAAACAATGTAAACGTCAATTCGATGTAAATGATTAAAATTCACAGGTTTGTTCACGCTTAATATGGTATGGGGGTTGTTGTTTTAGCAAAACAAAACTAAAATATTTTTAATTTTTGATCATACCAGAGCCAATACACAATGTCATAGTGGTATTTAACACTTTAATGGTTAGTTTACAGGGTGCACGTAAAATTGGCTTAGCTATAATTTTAACTATTTTCCTAACCAAGATTAAAGGGTGGTGGAATGCACTGTAGAACATAGTAGATTACTTGTAGATAGTTTTTAACCTTAGTTTTATTTTCTGTAAAATCTTGTATCAACATGCAAAGATCTCTAAAACAAATTTAAAATTATTATGACATAATAAATTATAAAACGTTCGTAAAACGAATAATTCGAAATCCAATTGAATAAATAATTGTAAAGCCTTAATTCTTTAATGAAATTATCAAGTACTAAAAGATCTTAGCATGTTAATATGGTTAATATACTAACGTTGCACGACACAGAGGCATGCTCACAGCCGCAAGAGGCCGGCAATTGCACGGAGAAACACCCTGCCTGGGCCTTCAGCTTCACTGAGAACCGATGTGTGCCTTTCTATTACACGGGCTGTGGAGGGAACGATAACCGCTTTGACAGCGAGCAGCTCTGTAGCGAGACTTGTCCCGCCGCGCACGGTAAGTACGACACTAACAAAATCGGATATTTCCCTAAGCAATTCAAAAATGCAATTTATTCCTGAATATCTTTTTGATATTTCCAGAGTTCACACACTTAAATTATAAATATTTTGAAATACAAGTACTTTTCCTGCAGTCCCACTTTCTAGTGGGATAGAAATATTTTCGATTGCAGCGGGGTTTAAGGTCTCTATTGCATAATTAAAGGACTGAACTGAACTGTGACATTGCATGTTGAGTATCGAAAACCTTTCGTCCTTCATATTTAATATAAATATGATATAACTTTTTTTTAAGCATGCAAAATAGTTTTTTGACGAGAGTTCGGTGCATTATGTAACTTTCTTTAGGTTGCATTCTATTCACGTTTCTACTGACATAGCACGGCTAGACAAAGATTTTAATTTTTCGCCAGAATTCAGACAGCCTATTCTGCACGTATAAGAGTATAATTTTTTGAGGCCATCAATAATAAATAATACACATCTCTCTGACTGACTCAAAGCGCGATTGGTTGTGTTCACTTTGCACGCGGGGGAAAATTTAAAATATTTTCGATCTTCGGCTCTGGTGACTAGACAAAGCGTGGCGTAAAGTTCCGTCACTCGACAGGCAATGTCTCGCACTCTGTTTAAAAGTGGAAAACGGAGTGTCTTGTCACTAGGTTATCTTTGCTTTTCGGCTATGCGGGACAAAGCGTGAGGCTAAGAAAAAAATATGTTTTCTTAAGTTCTTTAATTGGACTTTATTGCATAAGAATTTTAGTTTTTAGTAAAAATAATTTATAGCGTAAATACTACTTCATTGTAAAGATATATATCTTGCATAATATTAATTTTTAAGCTACTTAAGTTTTAATATTTTTGTACGGTATATCTACATCTTACCTTGTTTCAAACTTGGCACAATTGATAACCAGGAGTTGATTCTCTAGTAGTTTTATTCTATTGTAAGGTTAATTCAGTCATTGGGATGAAAAGATAGGGGTGCTGCACGAATGAGAGCTAATGGCTCATATGTGGATTTTAAATATTTAAGCCAGTAATTACGAATTTAATATGGGCCGGAAATTTGTCAACGTTGTGTTATTTTACTGCTATTTCTATAGCTCTGCTATTTATTCGCATTATTCTGTTGTCTTTAAATTTTACTTCTTCCAATGTGCATCCCTGTTATGTTCTGCTGTCTAAAAATAACCAAATATTATCCCAAAATTTTTAGATATCTGACTTTTTAGAATCAACTCATGATTGATGATTATTGTGTTTAAAGTCTAGTAATTCTATTCTATTCTTACTCTTTTAGGTTCTATACGTAATATGTATATTGAATGAAATATTAATATAATTAACATTTTATATAATTCTTCTCATATCACCTCCATTAACATATTGCCTGGATCATGGTACACTCGGGATAAGTGTTTAGACGCGATACTTATGTTTTAATTTTTTTCACTAGATATGTTGAAATAAACACATTTCATCGTATGTCTGTGTCTATTAGATAAATTATTCTTGATTTTTTTATTATAAGATTCTTATGAATTGGTTTAATCTTCCTATATCTTTTCTTCTAATATGTTCTTCTGTACTATTTGGGTTACTGTGTATTTTAATATTTGTAGGTTTAATGCGCGATAATTATCAATATATATTGATCATTACTGCACAATATTAATGTTTTAAATTTGTCTTTGTCAAGAATTTCTGTATCATTTTCTGGAATTTGTGTTGGTGTAAATGGTGAGAATGTTAATTTTGATTGAGTATTAGTAGTTAAAGCGTCTGCTGTTTTATATTGTATTGACCCTATACGTGTACCACTATTAAAGCTCTTAATTTTTATGAGTTTCAATCGCTATGCTTGAGCCAGCAATAATATTATGCGTGTTCGTGGTTATTATAATTTATATTTTGCCGTAATTCTGTAAGATTTACAGACAGATTGATTGTTTGAACTTTGTATTTTTTATTTTAATTTTAAACAGTTACGTAAACTGTTTAAATTATCTATATACGATATTACAACGTTTATAGAATTGTTATCGTCAGGAATTATTTTTAACAGATTAGAACTTATAACAAAGAATTTACGGTTATGGTACAAATGTCTCAGGGTTTATTATTCGTTATTTGATACTTTTTTAAATTTAAAATAGTCAAAAGATAACAGTAACATGACATCAGCTTATATACATATATTTAATGTATACAACGTTTATATTATACGAAAATATGTCAATGTTTGCAGAACAAGAAAAGTGCACGTTACCGGCAGTGAGCGGCGAATGTGCCGAATACTCATCTAGATATTTCTACGATACGTCAATTAAGAGGTAAGCTAGAAAAATGCAAAAGCAAAGCCATACATCATAACCTGAAAAAAATATCATAAAAAGGGACTGTCAAATACATATTATATTGGTATTTATATTGTTAGATGTCAACAATTCTACTACGGAGGTTGCGGAGGAAACGAAAATAACTTTTTATCGGAACGAGAATGTGAAAATACGTGTATGGAACCAGAAGAGCCAATTGCGCTTAATTCAACTGTACCCACGACACGGGCTCCCACGCAATCTCCAACACAAATGCCGATACAGACCACAACTCACGAAACACTGCCAGGTAATTAAAGCATTTACAGTATATCCATTGCAGTTGACACATAATATGTTTATTATATTTTACAATATTCCCTGTAGAGTTCTGCCTTTTGGACATCGACCAAGGTCCATGCACTGAAATGGAATCACGCTGGGCATATGACTTGTCACGCAAAGAATGTGTAACCTTCGAGTATGGTGGGTGCGGTGGAAACAGGAATAATTTCCCTAATGAAAATTATTGCGCGCATTACTGCGCGTCACGTCTTGCACCTGAACCAGAACGTGAACGAGAACTTGAACTTGAGTCTGAAACTGGCACAAGAACAGCAGGTACTAAATATTTTCCATACCAATTTGCAATATTTACATTAACGACGTTGATATAAAAAAGGGTAACTAGGAAGCGAAACAATTCCATATAATTAAAAGCTGATATATTTTAGCTGCGTACAGCTGCTTTTGTAGGAAATAATTCTATTATAAGGTTTTGCCATTTCTTTATATTTATGTCATGACAATATCTGATAATGGAAATCATAAATTTATATAACACTCACAGATATCTGCAATCTGCCAATGATATCCGGTCCATGTGACCAGTCGCTGATGCAGTGGTTCTACGATGCGACACGCAAAGTCTGCAGCCAGTTCACTTACAGTGGCTGCGAGGGCAATGAAAACAGGTACTTTCTTAATATAAAATTTGTTGGCTGACCATGAATTGTTGCAAGCTGTATTAGTTTACTTCACGTTTAGTTGGGCCATGTGTTTTGAGTTTATTCTATTATGTTATCACTTGTATACAGACCTCTCGATGAATAGACCAAGACTAAATACAACATACATGCTCTCATATGTATGATATACTTATCTTCTAGGATCTGATAGCTAGTACATCATCATTATTTAACTAAAGTAAATTATGTATATTTAATTATTTATTATTTAATATGATATAAACACTAAGAAAATTATAAATTTTTGTTCTCTTTAACTGCTTATATAAATAAAATACTATTAATAAAATAAATTAAAATTACTTAATATGTGTTTGTGTCTTTTGTAGATTTGACTCGCAGGAGGAGTGTGAACAGTTATGTAAAACATCGCCGGAAGTTAACGTCTCATCTACGACTACAGTCATACCGGTATGGATTTAAATAAATTATATTCTGATTATTCCTTCATTCGCGTTTTCACTATTCGCGAGATAAAAAATACAACCCAATTCCTGAGACCCTGAATATAATAATTAATCAATATGCTCATAAACTTAAATTAAATGAATTTTTGAAGCTTAAATTAATTTTTTTTTTCGTTTTCACGGAACGTTTGCCCCGGGAAGAAAGAACTTTCACTGTATTAAGGTCTGTCTTTAAGATTTGTATTCAAATAAGAAGTATATTATACGTGCCAGATACAGTCAATTACTCAATAATAATTAAAATACATATAAAAGAAAATACGTGACATAATAATAGCCAAACTAAAAATATTATGTTTATTTATTTTCTTTATATTAGATACTAGAAGAGTCGAGTGCGGGGTCCGGGATCTAACGAATCCATTTCATTAGACCCTGTACAAAGTAGTAAATATGTCAAAATAAAAATATTAAAGGCGTTTCGCATTAAAGTTTATTTTATTAAGATTGGTTGATGTTGCATTTTGTCATTTTTACACATTTTAAATGAATCTATTTTTACGGACCGCATCGTATATTTAGATAACCAAACCAATATCTACACGATTAAACCAGTTAAAATAATTTCATTTTCTATACTTTATTTTATCCTTCCAGGAGCCATTACCAAGCGAATGTAAAATCTCGAGTGAGTTAGAGGAGTGCATAGAAGAAGGTGTCGTATGGTTCTTGAACCCCCAAAAAGGAGAGTGCAGACTACACGAGAATAAAAACTCGGGACGTGAATGTCGCCGCACTGGCATCTTCTCCACAGAGGAGGCCTGTGAACGCGCGTGCGGAGCCTTCAGAGGCCTGGGTAAGGACTCTTAGAACAGATATATTATGTGGATGATTAATTAAAATAATAGTCGATTTATAATAAAAATATGTCAAAAAATATCAGGCGGACGTATTCGCTAGTCATATCTTTAGTAATGTTTATCAAAGTGTACGTATAATAAACGTGTTATTGTTTCAGACGTTTGCCGCTACACAGTGGACCCTGGGCCTTGCCAGGCGGCCGTGTCTAAGGTGTATTACAACTCAGTGAACGGCCGCTGCGAGCAATTCATATATGGCGGCTGCCTCGGCGCACCTAACAGGTTCACTACAATTGCAGAGTGCGAGCAAATCTGCCAACCTGATAATAGTATGTCTTTATTTTATTTTTGAACACCTACTATTTTAGTTGTTTACCTCATTAGTATAGTTAAACTGTATTGTACTCTTATTGTGATCACTTTTTCATTTAAACATATTAAAAGCGTCGAGAAGTGACTTTCAAATTATATTACTTCTACTGCCATTAAATTTATAGCAACGTATGACTTAAGGAATAATGAGATTGAACGTGAGATAAGTTTTTATATATATTGGCGCTATGGACATTTGTTGGTCAATTCGTGAAGTGCATGCGTGAAATGCAAAGTGCAATTAAACACGTAATATTTTTAGTCATAAGATTCAATTGCAATAGTACTACTCTCATATCCCTTACAACTTATCAAGTTTATAGTGTCTGTGTTAAGTTAATAAACTTGTTTTCTTTTTGTTTTTACACTTCTGTTCTATTGTTATTTTATAATAAATCCGCGAATGATGGTTGCCTGTAAGAAATCGTAATTGTCGGTATCTAATTATATTGAAAATTGTATATGTTCGTGTGAGTGCGCGCAATGAAATATTAATATAACTAACATTATATATAATTCTTCTCATATCACCTCCATTAACATATTGCCTGGATCATGGTACACTCGGGATAAGTGTTTAGACGTGATACTTATGTTTTAATTTTTTAAAATAAACACATTTCATCGATCTGATTAGACAGAGTACAGTAAAAACTCAACTGTGAAAAGAAAGGCATTTTTGTAAAATCTGGTAAACGCTTAAATATAACTGATACATAACAATGATGTCCCAGCGGTGAGCGCGGACCCATGCGCGCTGCCACCGGAGATTGGTAACTGCTTAGCCAGCATCGCGATGTGGTACTACGACACGGTGCGCGACGCCTGCGACATATTTATTTACGGCGGTTGCAACGGCAACGACAACAGGTACTAGTTAATATACTTACACATTGTTATAATTTAAATAATTCTGGCTTTTTCTCTCATCCCACGACTGGGAGAGGGGAAACGGATTCCGGGGCCGAGCCCTCTGACTATGGATATCCACACGATCCACATATAACAATGGTCCTGGCTGTGGCACTGAATCTCGTGAGCGAGATTGAAGTAGTGTGGTAGGGAGGGGGGGAGGAAGAGCCTGTTGCTGCCAGGGCGGTCAGCCCAGCCGTCTGATTACTTAGGGGCGGCCCAGCTCAGGCGACCATCGATCGTGGCAGCGGCTCAAGAATAGGTCAGGAGGAGAGGTTGTCTCTTACAATTAAATTAAATTTTATATTAAAATAATATATATATATATATATTTTTCTACAATATTTTACTAGGTATGAACTACATAATATCCATTTTTGTTACGCTGACAGATTCACATCGAGAGAAATGTGCGAAAGTCGCTGTAAGAAGGTGTCGACAACTACAATTGCTTTCGTTCATTCAACTATTACTACGACTACGACCGACGCCCCAATCCTTACCACTCACGAAACGGTTAGTGTTCATTTATACTAATATAGTACCTATGTAATCATCAATTAAACGGGGAAACTTGTATTATGTATGATCAATAATCATTGCTTGATGAGTTGCGTGCGTCAAAAAAATATATTAGCAATTTATCATTCATCGTTTTAAAAGCAGGACTAATAGGTATCATAGCTTGGACTTGGTTCCTTTTTAGTTAATAGATTGTTATATTGGTCGTTTAGGTTGTGGACAACGAGTGCTCGACGCCAGAGTCACTGGCCCCGTGTGGCGATAACGTGACAGCTTACTACTTCGACTCGAGGGAGCAGGTGTGTCGACGCGCCGACACCGGCGCCTGCCGCCAGCGCAACAACTACCGCACCGAGGAAGAGTGCGAGCGACGCTGCGGCGCCTTCCGCGGCCTCGGTCAGTCACACTACACAGTGCACACACTGTATACAACCACTCACTCACTCACCACTCACTCACCACTCACTCACCACTCACTCACCACCACTGCCTCTAGAGTAGTCATCTTTTGTTACTCTCTGCAGCGTCGACGCTAAACGAAATTTCAAGGCCATTTTTGCAAAGCTATTAAAGTTTTGCCGTTGGCATGTAACGTGTTTTTACCCTTCCTTCCATATATAAAAGGAAAGAACAAAAAATATCTTATGGTTAATATATTACGAATTACTATATCACTAAAAAGAAAAATGAATTAGAATGTAATGTTTTATATTTTTAACGAATATAACGAATGCAGACGTTTGCGGATCTCCTCTGGACGCGGGCACATGCCAAGCCGCAATCCCCAAGTACTACTGGGACGCGCTGAGCGGGCGCTGTCTCGCCTTCGCGTATGGAGGCTGCGACGGCGGACCCAATCGCTTCTCTAGCATTGACGAGTGCGAGGAGCTCTGTGGACACACCGGACCGGGTACGTACACGCTCCATTACTTTCACTAACATCTACTTACTTCCACCTCGATTTCTTATTTTTCTTATTATTGAGATTATCTCTATTATTAATATATATGTTGAAATATGAATACTCATTCATGCTTTCATATAATTTTACTTTACTGATAAATTTAATGACAATTTTTTGAAAATGGGAGGCGCTGAAAGTACACATCAGACTCCATGATAAAATATTAGCGAAACTACCTTGTATACAAACGCCATTACAAATGCAAAAAACGTAATGATTGGAGCGAATGGTAAGCCGTGGTGGTGAATGATGCGCGGTGGTGTGGAGCGGTGCAGTAACGTAAAGGGGTACAGCACCGGCGTGCCTGCGGGCGGTGGCGACCGGCGATGCCCGCTGCGACGCGCCGGAGCCGGCGCGGCGTTGGTACTACAGTGCGGCGGTCGGCGATTGCCTGCCCTTCGTGTTCCGCGGCTGCGGGGGCAACGACAACAACTTCGCCTCCTACCCCGACTGCGTCGCCATCTGCATACCTTTCGGTACACGCATCGAGCTCGAGTAGTTCCTTTTGTTTTTTTGCCCTGGTCCACATAATTACTAAGGACTTTTAAAGTTAATTTTTTACGTGAACGCCATATGTGTAAAATAAAAACGATCTCCGATACGTTTCGTTTGCGCATCCTCTCATTTTGCACAGATAGCACGCTTTCTTTTTCTTACACATCTTTTAGCACTTTACTATGCTAACACAATTTTTTATTTAGAAAACGTAAGTAATAAAGACTGTGATATAAAAAGTCCGGTATTTCCGCAGAGGTGGATTCCAACGAAGTGTTGCTGGATTGTGAGCGCTACGTGTCGGAGTGCGTGGCGCTACGGTGCGAGTACGGCGTCCAGCGCACCCGCACGGCGGCAGGCTGCGAGCGCTGCGCCTGCGTGCCGGTTGACGTGGACTGCGCGCCGCTGCGCAGTGAGTGCGAGCGCCTCACCTGCAACTACGGCGTGCGGCGCATCACCGGTCCCGATGGCTGCGAGAGGTTACCTTATAATTATATGCCTTTCTAAAGCTTCAATATGCGTGTCTTAAGAAAAGAAACGAATAAAATTATGACCAAATCTACAGATGCACTTGTTTTGAGCACCCGTGCGCTGGCACGCAGTGTGCGAAAGGCGAGCGGTGCGTGGCGTCGCCCTACCGAGATGCGCTCACCATGGACGTGCGCTACTCTACTGACTGCAGAATTGGTAATGTATACATATATTTTTACCATCAGGTAATGGACTAGTATCAACAAGTAATATGGACTCCCTTATACAAAAAAAGGTAGTATAAAAAAGTATCTTGTCATTGTAATCGTATTTTGACGACTGCGACAACTAATAAGTATAGAGTAAATATTAAATCAATACCGTTAAAAAACTATTTTAAAATATTGATATGCCCATACAGTGAACAAGACGGGCATATGCTCGGCCGTAGACGTGATTGCACTTTCCGAGGGACAGTGCCGGCGCGAGTGCAACGACGACGCTGACTGCCTCGGTGTGGGCAAGTGCTGCGCGCGCGGCTGCAGCAGTCTGTGCCTGGAGCCCGCACCCCCGGTGACCCCCGCGCTTTCTGGCCCCGCTGCACCCACCGTCGCGCCCTCTGCCCCATCCGACGTGCGTCCTCCCGGTGCGTCATCCAGCTTACACCTGTGCTGAAATAAACTAATACCAAATTTGTTTGACATTTGAAATGTTCTCACTATTTTTAATAGATGTAACGACACTTAGCTGATTGTCGGTTGTACTTCATTCTGAATGTGTAACTTTTTTATAGAGTTACCACAGGCACCGAGCGCGGACGCGGTGGCAACTGAGCCGGAGGTGCGCGCCAAAGAGGGCGGGAAGGCCACGCTGCGGTGTTTGTTCCACGGCAACCCACCACCGACCATCACCTGGCGCTGGGGCGCCATCACGGTACGCCTACTGCCTACATACCATATGTATCACGATTAATGATTTTACTTTCGCAATCTAAAAACTTTCAAATTAATTGCGCGGTTGACATTTGTTATTATTATTATGTTAACATTCTTTTTATTACACATAGTATATTTTTTATTATATGTATTGTTAACATTTTTTATTTGTTACATGTTTAAAATATCTAGTGTCAACGAAATTTACTTTTTTTAATAATTTTGCATTATCCTTAGTATCTAAGGCAGACTTTAAAAAATATTTAGAAATATAAAATAAATAGAAAAATAACTCCTCGAAATTATTAGATACATATCTATATATATAGACAGCAAAATATGCTATAATGTAAATTTTTTTGCGAAGGTTGCATTTTTTTTATAAGAAAATAAATGAAATCCGAAAATTAAAGGAACAATATCATAGAGAGCAATCGTCTGTTAGTCGACACATAAAGTTTGGAGGAAAATGAACATTGATGTATTGTGGTCCAGATCGAGAGCGACACCGGCCGTTACCGACTTCTGACGGACGGCTCACTGGAGATTGTGTCACTGTACCGCAACGACTCTGGCGTGTACATCTGCGTCGCTACCAACGAGCTGGGCCGCGCCACGCAGGAGATACGCCTCGAGGTCGACGGTGAGCAACGTCATTCCCGTTACCTTACACACCACTATGAGGCCTTTTGTAAAAGTGTAACCTTGGCCTAACTTAAACGTGTAAATGGAATTGATCTTGGCAGAGAGACAGACAGACATGCAGACTCAGAAAGTTATATAGTTGATTTAACTGGTTGAAATATATGAGACAAAGCTAGTAGCTAATTTTTACGTATATTTCATAGTGCAACTATGACAAAGAACGACATACAAAATAGAACTAAAATAAATTCTCTAATATGAATTGTAACATTTTGAAAAATTTCAAATATCAAAATATTCATTCTACATTTCAAAATTAAAGGCTTAACAACTATGAAATTGGTAAAACACAGACGGCCTCATATGATTGTGCCCTGATCCAGCTGTAAACTTGACGTAAATTATTTATTGAAAATCAACAGTTAAGATGAATATTTTAAAAATATTTGTTTTAATTAGTTCTAAATGTGTTCAAGTTCGCAGCTGTTTCGAAGGTACAGAGCATTTTGTTTGATTTGCAGTGAACGATTATGTGGCAATGCATAAGTTTAATTTTAATGAGTATTTGATACCTGCAAGGTGTAACGTATTTTATTTAGATTTTTGTACTATATAACTGTTTAGAATCCTCTCTACACTCAGATTTTACACTATAATGCAATGCCATTGCATTGAGTAGATTTTAGTGAACTGTTTTTTATTTACCATATCATTTTCCTTATTTCCTCTTATTTCTATAGTTATACTTTAACTTCAATAAATTTAAACTTTCAATAACACGCTTTATTTAACTTTTACATAAAAGCAATCACTGAGAGCATTAACATTTTATCAATGTAACACGACGCTACGCAGAAATGTACTGTAGATCGACATCTGGACCACACATGAATATTTCGACATTTACGAACCAATCACTTCTGCTGACATAATTACCATAGCTAGATAATGGAGACGCAGCGGAAATGTGCACAAATATATTGTTTGATAACTTGTATAGTAAAAGCTTTTCGTGCGCTTTAATTTGTATCATTACAAAATTATTTATAGGTACATTACGTCTATTATATAATTGATTTTTAATTTATTATTAAGATAAGCTACATGTTTATTGTGCTGCTATAGTTTCCTAGATGATCTCATAAATTATTTTATGTTTACTTAAGAAAAAGTAATTGCCTACTAACACTAAGTAAATAAATGTGGATAACCTTTCGCCTTAGAAAATATATATTCTCAGACCAGTATATTTAAACTTCAAATAGTGTAATCAAATTTTAACGAATAATACGTACAAAAAAAATAATTCAAGAAACGTGTAAATTTGCTTCATAACTTTGTAATTACAAACTCCTTTCATTATCCATTCGGCATAATGCTTATATCATTTGGCACCGGACGTCCGCAAATTTGCAGTCAACAGTCTTTTATCTAAACAACATTAACAATTTAATACACTCTGACCTTTATTTTGTTTGTTCATTAAATATTATAAAGCTTACAGCAAAAAAACGCTAAATACGTTTTAAGATAAACTATTTAAATAAATAAATAAACAATGTAAGGTTACTTAAAAACCTTATATGTTCATATTTACGTACGACCCCGAGATTCAGCGTGTTTTATGTTCCTTGTTAGGCCGTTGTGTGTTGATTCTTGAATACAATCACAGTCAGTCGTTATTAGGAGCCGGCATTGGCAACAGTGCTCGCACGTCATCATGTTACGGCTTTCAGTGATCGCTACGTGCGCGCTGATCTGCGCAGGCGCACATTACACAGGTTTTCCGTAGATTGACTTTAGTTCTTCCTTTGCTAATTCTTGGATCCTCTAAAGAAAACGTTGTTAATATTTTAAGTTGTGTATGGCTGTGTAAGCATTTTTTTTTTCAAAACGTTTATAAGTATTTTAGAGCATTCAGGAAGAAAATAATTTACTTTCATAATCATGGTTTTGGATTAATGGCTTCCTGGTAAATAATATATATTTGTGAATGTTCTCTTATTTTTGATTTATTTGAAATGATTGATAATAATGATGATATCTTTTTCAAATTAATAAAATGATATATAGTACTAATTAAGCAACGAAGCATAGCAATGTACCGTTTTTGTGTTTTACGATTGATTTTATATTTTATTTACGTTTTTTACTTTAAAACTTTATATGAGTCCGGATATCATATAAAACTTCTTAATAATAAAACAATCTTTACATAATTTGAATAATTAAATATCAAATAATAATTGAGGTTTAGTATTTTCTTGTGAAATTTAATTTCCAAAATGACGATTAAGATAAAAATCTATTTTGTAATTTGAAGGACATCTAGAGAAACCGGATATGTTTACAAAAGTTAAATGTCTCACTCTACATGCATTATAAGCAATAAGCTTATCTAAATTGACTAAACCTATTAATGTAATCTTCATTATTTTCAATCAAAGTTTATTATTCTTAATTCAAGTAAGCCTCTCACAAAAAGCGAATATTCACAAACCGTAGAGTGTAGTACTAACAAAGGGAACGGGGCTAGGTCCATTGGATACAAAAGCGGGTATAGCGGGTGAACCCAACGCGGTGGTGATGGGTGAGCTGGGTCAGCCGCTGAGCGTGCGCTGCCTCTCGTACGGATACCCACCCCCGGCCATATACTGGTACCACGGCCGCGACGGCCCCATGGTGCCCTACAGCAGCCCCCTGTACGAGGCGCGTGACAACGTGCTGCAGATACGCAAACTAAGCCCCGACACCCTCGGCGAGTACATATGCCAGGCGTACAATGGCATAGAGACGCCGGCAGAGTGGTCGGTCGTAATACAAGCGTTCGGCACCGATACTTCCGAGGACCTCGCGTATTTGTTGCCGCGATATGGAGAGCTTCCGGCGACAGTAGCGGAACCAGCCACTGAGTTATCCACCACACCGGAGCCAAGGATAGAGAGACCAGTGTACACCGGTAAGATCGTACCTTGATACATGTTTTTACTTTAACTTTTAGTATGAAAGCTTCATATTTATATTTACATTGCATGATGAGTTTGATGCATGATCCCTCTTTGCATGTTAATTTTAACTGCTTTTTATATACATTTTATATACGTTAATTTATTTATAGAACTAGATATTATTGTTAACTTTTTGGTTAAATTTCAGCAGAAATAGACGTCACGGTAGATGTTAAAAAAATATATTCAAAATAAATTAGCAAACATATAAATTTTCATAGTACAGTATTGGTTACGAATACTATATACTGTAAGCGCTTGATATTCTCGCTATAATTATTTGTATAAACAAACAGAAACATTGTATTATAATGATTATGGTTGTTAAATAACATACATATTACAGTTTTTGTATGTTGTATATATGTATTATTGCATGCGCAGTGCCAGTGAGCACGCGCATCGTGAGCGAGCGCACGCGCGTGTTGGCGGGCTCGGAGATCAACCTGCCGTGCGAGGTGGACGGATACCCGCTGCCGGCAGTGCACTGGACCAGGGACGGCGTGCCGCTGCGCAGCGACGACCGCATCTCCGTCACCGGTCAGACCCCTAACACACTAACTAATATTTGTAACTTGGCAATACGTGTCCAACGACTATATCTCATTATGCCCGTCAAAGTTGATTTCAATAAGCGATATCTTAAATTGGGTGGTTCGTGTAATCGATGCCTTGAAATATTTAATTACATACATTTTATATTTTAAAGTAGAACGCTTAAGAAAAGAGTCGCAATAACCTTTGTATTTAATATAATAAATACGAGAATATCTTGTGTCATTTAAGTAATTCTACCTCTAGATATGCGGTTGATGGGTACACGAATACAAAAATTGTTTTATTATAAGTATTAGATCTATTTCGCTTATAATATATAGACTCTAAAAAGGCTTAAGAATCATTTCCTTAACATTTCCAAAGTGTAAGTATATAACTGTGACTGATTGTGACTGTGTTAAACGTGTGGTGAACAGAGGCTCGGTTGACGATACTGCGCGCGCAGGCCAACGACAGCGGCTTGTACGGCTGCCACGCCGCCAACGACTACTCCTCACACTACTCCAACATAGCCATCAACGTGGAAGGTAAACTACTCAATGTATTGGTAATAACCTATTGGTACACCATAACCAGTGCCTACAAAGTCTTGCCTTTGGCAATATTATATGTCGCACCGAGTATTGCCGTGTTAACTAACCTAACTTTAGCTTGTAGCTAGTCTGATGATCAGCATGTCAGCCAAATAGTGCTTGACTCTAAGTACGAGATATAAGAAAATGAAAATTATTTTGTAACAATTAATTGTGAGAGACCATGGTGGCGCAGTGGTGCAGGGGCTGTTTGTAAACGCCATAATTGAGGGTTCGTCCCCATCCGCGCATGATTATATTTAAATTATCTTATGCCGAGTTCCACTACTCAACATACAACGGGACTATGCTATGTGGGACTAATAAAAAATGATTTACAGGACTATACATCCCGCCCAACTGCAAGGACAATCCTTACTTTGCGACCTGCAACCTCATCGTCAAGAGCAAGTTCTGCCATCACAAATATTATTCTGGGTAAATATAAATTCGCTTATAAAACTTTTTGGAAGTTTATCCTCATTTTGATATAAATTTTAATTACTTTGCTAGAACTATTGCAATACCTACTGACGTAAGCGGTACCCGAAATATTTATTGGATAGTCAAAAAAAGAATCATACATATAACTGATATAAATGGATGTGATTTGGAAAAAAATATTTTCTGTATTCCTATAGTTATTAATAAGATGCTTTTTTTTATTCTAATAATATTTGATATTTATATCGTAATTTGCAGGTTCTGCTGCAAGTCATGTGTGGAAGCGGGACAGCTCGACCCCAACGACCTCATCATGCAGGCTGACATGTGGACCTGGAAGTAGATCCTAGCCAGGCAACACAAGAACAATCCAATTGATGACTAGATATTATTTATAATTCACGTTAGTTGTTACAATAAATTAATACAAATCTAGTAATACTTGTGTCGTCTCTAAATAGACTCATAACTCATTTTAATTAAATTAGGAATGATACTCATTAGCGCTTATACGTTCACGTCGTATTTGATAAAGAGTAGTGCCATAATTTTTTTTTCTATTGTTATATGCACTACAATAAATACCAATAGATTAAACAGCTACCATAGTTCTGTAGATATATAGATAATATAAAGGGGATGCGTGTAAATAAATATTGTATGTCACTTAGCTCCATCTGTGATGGAAATTCTATTAAAATGAATCAAAAGCCAGTAACAGAGGCTTTGTTTTGAAAACACTTCAAGTTCATCGTTTATATAATATATCCTTTTAGTATAATATTCACAATAAGTCAAATGGCACGCATATATTCCGATGGCAGTGTAAGCTTTCCGTCACATACTTATGACTCGTTATTTTTATCATTTAGTTTAATTATAAAGTACAATAATGTATTAACACGAAGAAAAGAAAAAATAAACAAATCAACGAGTCTCAGTCAGATGAATAAATAATTATTTATTTCAGATATTAAAATGTCGTCATGGATTAATTAATTGTCATAATACTGTGTATGTGATTTTTTATATGAACAATGTGTAAATATATTTACAATAAAAGATATACAAGTGAATGCCCACTTAATTGTTCCTTATTTTCTTTGTTATTTTTTTAAAGATTTACACTCTTTAAATGCTATTTATTAGATTTGAAGGCTACTCTTAAATAGCTATGCATGATTATTGTAATTATAATAGATAGATGTAAAAGTAATACAGTGGTAATTTACAGAAGGATTTTTAACATAAAACGAATATAATTAAATTACAACATCTAAATCATAAATACATTGTTTATCGAGATATGTTCTAAATATTCGCATATTTAACAAATGGGATGTTGTTCAATAGGTCGGTATAAAAACAAAAAATCTGACAGTACATACTTGATTAAAACATTAATATGTCAAAAATTCTTTGTTTGTCTTTAAAAGTGGATTTAACATATTAAAACAACTTAAAAATGTATAGAAACAAAAACAAAAGAAAACAAAAAATCGCAATAACATAAATTTTTATTTACATACGAATTTGTCAGACAAATATATATAACAAGTAAACGACCTACCAAATTTTTACCTGACATTGAAAATACAGTGAGACACTAAAACGAGCTGATATAATATATGTACAATCGCATCTCGCTCCTCTCTGCGACCCAAGCAAGTACTACACTAGTCAGCTCGACTGACTCGACTCGACTACGCGGACTACATACCTCTTAAATACAATAATTAAAACGCAAATACTTTATATACATCAAATTATAATGTAATATACATAATACAGATAGACATCGCTTAGGCGGAAACCGCACGCGCTCTGGACGTGGAGGGGTGTCGGCTCACGCTTAAGAGGCAACATGTGTGCAGGCAGCGCAGCTATTCGATACATAATCCCATAGATCTATCCACTTTATCAGCAGTATACCCGGCCGAAAGGGTGGAGCGTTTTCATAACACGATAATGCATACAAACGATATATATTCATTAAATATAAGTGCAGTCACAATAAGCATCGTTCCGTGCCGGGAGCGTTTCTACCAAACTATGTTCACTCTCAAATCCTCTCACGAGACGCCGACGACGCTCTAACACATACCTTACAGGGTTGCGAGCCCGTCGTAGTATCACAATACAATAAACTAAACAGAGGCTCTACTAACACTATACATCTAATAAAAATATTTATAAAATGGTAAAATGTGAGGAGCGACGGGACACGCTGCGAGGGCCGGTCCCCGACTCGAGTCGAACTAAACGCACAGCCATAATGAGCGCGGCCGGGGGTTCGTCGCAGACTCGCTACTGGTTTCAATCGAGGACTTGCAAGACGATTTTCTCCATGTCGTGATCGATCTCGTCGGGAGAGGGTGCGGGAGAGGGCCCAGAGGAGGACTCAGCGGCGGGCGGGCCGGGCGGCGAGGTAGGCGCGGGAGCGGCAGGCGCGGGAGCGGCGGGCGCAGGAACGGCGGACGCGGGGCCGGCGGACGCGGGCGCGGCGGGCAGCTGGAACGGCTCGTCCAGGTCCTCCAGGCCGGGCGGCACGGGTAGCTTTGCTAGTTCTTCTTGCAACTTAACGTAGTGTCTCTGTAAAATAAAATTACAAGGGTTCACTTTCTAAGTCCATACTTGCATTACAAATCTATACTAATATTATAAATGCAAAAGTACTCTGTCTGTCTGTGACGTCATCACGGCTAAACTGCTGTGCTGACTGTGATGAAATATTATATAGAGATACCTAAGGGTCTTGGGATGAACATTGGCCTTTTTCTCCCATCTTATTAGTTTTCTAGCAATTTTATTGTTTTACGAATAGGTCGCCGACAATACGAAACAGCTAGCTTCACGCGGGCTGAACTATAAAACACAGTTCCAATAAAGGAAACTGTCAAATGATTATACAATTGAAAAATATAAGAAATAGCAAAAAAAGTTCGTATACCTTGAGCGCCATTAAGTTGTGCTGTATGCTTCGTTGCGTGCGCTCGTCGCCGGTCTGCCCCTCTAACTCCGTAATCCAGTTCGCCACCGTCTGCATTATCTCATTCCGTTTCATCCAGAAATGTGTTTGAATCACCTGGTAAATAAAAATCAATGTGGAAGTTCGGGTGAAAATTGTATAAACCAGTACTACCAATAGTGTAGCAATAAGTAAACCGATAAAATATTAATAGTAATAGTCGATAGTCATAATAGTATATAGTTATCGTGTGGCAGTGGGATAGAATCTGGCTATAAACGTAATTGGGTTCCAATCCCACTCAGGGAAATATTTATATTTAAATTTTATTTTCCTGCTCTAAGAAAACAAAAAACGCAGCGTTGAGTTTCGCCACTCAAAGCGTAATGTCTTGAATTAGGGCGAAAAGTGAAGAACGAATATTTTCATCTAAAAGGGATAAAATGTGAATATGGATAATGTATATGGTTGTGTACCATACCTCTTTAAAGCAGGGCTCGGGCGAGCGCAGGTGGTCGAGCATGGCCCAGCGCACGCAGGCCTGGTAGATGTTGGAGTTGTACTCGAGGCTGGCGCTGTTGCCAACGCGCGTGCCGCGGCTGCGCTCGTAGCCCGGCTCGTTGAAGTACGGCTCCGGAACTAGGATCAGCGACTGGATAGACACCAGCACCTGCAACACCATTGCGACATGTCTGGTTACAACTACAGCTAGCAGAGAAACTGCTAAGTTCTTCTGTGAAATGTTCTCGTATGATTGAGTCCAAGCAATAAAGGTTAATAATAGTGAGGCATATGTAGAAAGCAGAAAAGTAGGTAAGCCAAGGAGACTGTGTGGTAGACTGATGATAACATTACAGGAATGGCAAGAATGTACTAGAAAACCACAACAAAAGACAGAGATGAATGGAAAAGGATAAATGGAAAGGCCTTTACCAAAACTAAAAATAATTACACTGTAAGTAGGACACAATAAGTAGGATATTGCATACTATCATAAACTCAATGTAAATCTGGTTGTGTTTAGGCTCAAAAGGCTTAATTATTAATTATTGTATACAAAGGCATATTGTTTATACCTGCAGGAAGCTGGAGGTGTGCGCGTTCCACTTCTCCTCAGGGCGGCCGTGCCAGGTGTTGAGCACGGAGAGGCACACCTTGCCGTCATTGTACAGGTTGGGGTTGAAGCGCACGGAGTGGCGGCCCGTGGTCTCCAGGTTGATGAGCATGGGCACGGCCGGGTACTCCGCCGGGAAGTACACGTCCAGGACGAAGCAGCCGTTGGCGTACGGCGTGTCCGACGGGCCCGTTATCAACACCTGCACAAAATTATTATATGATATATGTAGGAAGCTAAGTCTCGATGTCTCTGTGACTACACAAAACTAAAAAAAGAGCAATATATACAAATAGAGAAAGTGACCTTCATGACGTCGAGGCGGTCGGTGTCGGTGCGCACAAACACGGAGGAGGAGTAGGAGAGCGGCAGCGAGGTGGCGAGCGTGGCGGCCTCCTGCGCGAGGCGCTTCATACGCGCGGGGTGTGCGCGCTCGCCTGCCGCGCGCACAGTGCCCTCGAAGTGGTACGGCACCGTGAACCGGAACCCGCCCTCTGCGCTCTCCGCCATCATCTCGAACGTTTCTGTTCATGTGTTACACATTAGATTTAAATAATAAAACTTTCTGAAAAATTATTTGCTCGATATATTATTTCATCTCATATTATTTATGAGTATATGCGCTTTAAACAAAATTAATTAAGTTATAAATAAATACTGAACAAATATTTGTTATGGTACGTTATGGTATTTTTCCATGTTGTATATATTCAAAAACCAAAATATTTTCTGGTACTCGGAACAGTGACCGGCGGACTCACCGAATTGCATGGTGCGCATGAGATCGATGTAGCGCGCCTCGCGCGTGGCGCCGCGTAGAGGCCGCACGCCGCCAGCGCTGTCCGCGTCGCCCTCCGACCGGCACATCAGCGCTGACGTCGCCTGCAATTACATTATTACATTAAACTCCATTTCTCACACTTACACTAAAATATTATTTTTGAAACTTATTAGAATATTAGAACCTGAATATCAGCAATAAGAAGAGCGAGGCCCTCATCCTCTTCGGATAGTTCCGAGTTACTCGACGAACTAAATCTTTGGCTGTAAGTCATTTTCCCAAATATATTTTTCTTGCTCATTCTGTAACACAAATAAAATATTTTTAATAATTATTTTTAATGAGTGAAGATATGCCGTTGAGAGTTGTATATACCTGAGCTTAGTGGCGTAAGAGTTGGTGGTGCGGCTCATGCTGGCCAGCAGGCGCGGCAGGGCGCGCAGCGCGGGCGCCAGGCGACGGCAGCGCAGCGCCCGCAGCGCGCGCACCGCCCGCAGCACGCACACGTACAGCGGGATGTGCCGCGACATGTCCAACACTATGATACGCAAACAAAAACTAACTTTAGTTATCTACAACCAACCAATTTCGTAATATTAAATTGTTCATGAAGTAGGCAGAAACATATGCAAAAGCTGCTTCATGCTAAAACAGCAATATCATACCTGAATCATTCCTTAAATACGAGCAAATGGCGGGTACGAGCGAGCTGCCGGCGACGAGATCGATGAACTCGGGCGGCAGGTCATGAGCGTCTCCTTCTTCAGTCTCCTCAGGTTCGTCTTCTTCCTGCGAGCCTTCTTCTGGTGGCCACTTTTCCCCGGGATTCATGTACGACACAAGAACCTATAATGGGGAAATATGAATACAGTTTGCTTTTTCGATATTTTACAAAATTATTTTATTTAATTCAGCATAATTACAAAATGAATGACTACCTGTAAGAGTACAGTAACATGCTCCTCTTCGATACGCTGTCGCACGAGCGCCTGCTCCACGTTCCACGACTGCTGGGTCGAGCCGGTACCGAAGCCTGTGCCTTTCGCCCAGTACAGCTGCGATTTCTCTTCCTTGCCCGATCCGTTTGAGTTTTGACTATTCTGCTGAAATTTATACGTACATGTCTCATTTTACATAAAAAGAAATCAGTATAATTTTTATTCATCTTCACGCTGCATAACATGATAGGCTGAGCGACTGTAGTGTCATAACACTCCATTCTCTACTTTCTACTCGAATTCAAGACACTGATTAATGGAAATCAACGTCACCTACTTCTACGTCACAACGTCTAGCCATCAGTATAATTATAACCATATAATAAATGCAGATCAGTGTAGTATAAATAATGTTTAGATATCTAACCTGTGCACTAGCCGGTTTGTGGTGCGTAAAAACGGCGAGGCAGGCGAGCACCAGCCGCACGGCACCCAGCTGCAGCAGCGCGAGGCGAAGCGCGCGGCCGGCGGGTGACGCGCGCGGCGCTGCCTCCAGCAGCGCGCCCACCACGCGGAACGGCAGCGTACCCAGCGACGCGCCGCCCTTGTTGGCCGACCCCGACCCCGAACCCGCACCGGTGCCGCTGACTACTATGTTACCTGGTATTGAGAGATAATTACTTTAGGTAACCATACTAATATGTACCACCGACTATGTTTTACGTAGCTATCTAACTTGTATAGTATGGTTTAAAATTGCTTTAAATAAAATTCAAATTTAGTTTTCAGTTTTTAAATTACCCTAAACGTGCAATTAAATATAAAAAAACAATGAATAATAACACGGGCAATACTTACGTCCTTCCTCGTCGTGCGCGACGCCGAGCAGCAGGCGCAGCAGGTGCACGGCGCGCGCACCCTCGTCCAGCAGCGCGGCGGCGTAGCCGGGCAGCTTAAGCAGCAGCGCCAGCGCCACCAGCGCGTGCGCCGGCACGCCCGCCACGCCCGCCTCCTCCGCCGTGGCGCTCGTCGACGCGTTGCCGGCCGACGTCACACCCAGCTCCACCATTTCCTAGTACACATTAACCTCAACTTTTAAATATTAGATTAGCATTCATTTAAATATATGTAACGGTATTGCCCTGGAGTTCAAATAATTTTCATATAATCATCATAGAAGTATTTCTAGGGTATCCTAAAACTTACTGTAATTAAAACTTTATACTAAATGTGAGGTTAAATACCATAAAATGGAAACATCGTGATTGCTAGCTAGCTGTGCGGCGTTGGCAGCGTTTCATCCCTAAACCGTCCCGTCCTTATGACCTTCCGTAACATCACAAAATATTACGCGACTTATATAGTTATAATATCTCATTTGGGAAATAACCCCAAACTGAAGCACGATGTAGTCAAGATAATATTTTAAACATATTGAAGTTAAACATTTATTAAGAAAGCGCAATCAACAAAAAGACATTGTGATGACCTCGTAGGCATCGTCCAGCTTGACCCAGTCGAGGTCGTGGTGGTGCGGGGGCGCGGGCGGCGGCGCGGGCGCGGCGTGCGGGCGCGGCAGACGCGCTGCCACCAGCGCGAGGCCTCCGCACGCGCCGAACTCGCGCAGCACCACGTTGCCGGTGCAGGTGGCACCAGCGTCAGTATTTTTCACGCCTTTCCATAGTGGACCTTTCCAAGTCTCTGTTGAAAAGTAATAAAAAAATAAATACATTTTATTTTAAGTTTTGCTTCTATTATATTATACGTGTCTCTGTTATATATACGTTTCTCTTATATTGAAAGTGAAAAACAAAGTCGTGTGACTTGTCGTGTTAAACATAAAATTGTAATTGAATATACATGCCTCCATGAGTATTAATGTACAGATTAAGAGTAAGATGTGGTCCAAAAACATGTGGCACAGCCGAATTAAGTTGCGCCAGCGTCGTCGACGGCGGAATGTAGCCCTCAATACCATCGACTTTCACGCGTATTGTAGTTTCAATAACTTCTGCGAAAATACCAAAGAACAGTGTTATTAAAACAAATTCTTTAACGTTCAATGAAAAGACTATATACAATCATTTATAAAGTTTTACCGTCGTTCCCTGATGTGGAAGAACTGTCACTGTTTGTCTTGGACTGCCTCTTCTTGATACATTGCTGCTTGAGCGAGGTGTTCTTGACGTCCTTGACGCGCTTGTCCTTGGAGGCACTGGCGGCGGCAAGCGAGAGCTCCCACGCCTCGGCCACTGACAATATGGCGGTGTCAGATGCGCTGCGCAGTACGGCGCCCGATCCGTTTCCAGAGCCGGAGCCGGAGCTGCCGCTCGACAGACGGTTGGCTTCGTCTATTAACGGTGCTACGAATATAGATTTCATTCAAAATATTTTCACATTTCTTAAAAAGATCCAAGTAATAATGAAAGCCATATATTGATCGTAGGCTGTTGATAAGTAAACAGCAGATTCATTGAGCCCTTTATTTGTTATTACATTTAAATATATTTACAACTACTTTTGTGTTACTTATGTGTTAGGGAAATAAATAACCTAACACTAGTGACTTCGCTGCAAAAACAGGTAGAACTTTTAACTCGCGATATAGAGCGAATGGAAATATCTAAAAGACGTAAAACACTTCTTATTCATGGTGTGCTGAAGAAGGTGTGCAAGTCGAAAGATGTTGGTCACAGTCTGGTTACAAATTTAGTGGTGGATGACCTTGATGTGACCAATTTTCCCACCTCGAACATGTATCAGGACAAGCTTATCGTTTGGGTCGTTCACATGGAGATAAACCATGACCAAGTGGTAAAAATATTTCAAGTCCGGAAGTGCGCAATAGCGTTTGTAAGAACTAAACTTAAAGGTTCATTATATCCGAATTTCTAACGAAAAACCGCCATGACAAATTCATGTTCGCATGACAACGTTATGGTGTAAGAAAGAAATGGTGTGGACGCGCAATGGCTCCATCAACATTATTAAGAACTTCTCATTTTGCACACCACACACACATTGCACACTTTACTTTAAATAATTTCTATTTTACATTAAATAATTTTATGTACATACATACGTATGTATATTTGCAGATATTTATGTGAATATAGCATATTATAATGTACTAATATTTTTGTAATTTGTATACATGTTTTATAATTTAATACCTTTTATTACAACCTAACCCAATCTTAACTTGCTATTTCCTATGCCTAATACAATAATAATAAGGTCGCCTGGCAGAAACCGCTATCTTATCGATAAGGCCGGCTTTTGTACATATAATATTTTTATTATATTTGTGTGCCCTTACTTTGGGGCTTACTTACCTATTTGTACAATAGTGTTATTATTATAATATAACGAATGGGGTTACCGGGCGGGCGGTGGTCCGTGAGCACGGCGCGCACAGTGGTGTGCAGCGGCAGGTTGAGCGTGGCGTGCGCGACAGCGCCGGGGTGCGGCGGCGCGCCCAGCAGCGGCGGCGCGCACGCGCTGGCGCCGCCCGACGCCCAGCGCAGCGACACCGTGGCGCGCTCGCCCGACAGCACCAGCCGCAGGATGAGGGCGCGCGTGAACCCGGACAGGCCTTCCGGACCTGACACATTACATCATCGTATCAACAAAATGTTTTAATTTCCAACTGTAGTCGTTTGTAATTCCCACAATTCAGATAATCAAACAAGATTTCGTCTATAGGTGCAAAAAACTCACCTGTAAACGGCATCGATTCGAGAATACTGTGAAGTGTAGAAGCGAAAAGTTTTTGATTGGCGTTATGACATGCTGTCAATTCGGAGAATAGCCTTATTGTATTTTCTTCTAGCAATGCAAATTGTGCATTTTCTTGCCATGTACTAAAAAAATAATAAAGGTATTTTTTAATTGAAAATACTACAAGGTAATATAATTAAAAAAGCTATAGCAT
Source organism: Podotricha telesiphe (assembly GCA_038994665.1). Taxonomy (NCBI): domain Eukaryota; kingdom Metazoa; phylum Arthropoda; class Insecta; order Lepidoptera; family Nymphalidae; genus Podotricha; species Podotricha telesiphe. The sequence continues at coordinate 202,261 of JAOYRR010000307.1, read as the reverse complement.
ACCTGTAGTTGTGTCGCGGGTGGCACAGAAGCCGCAGCAGCGGTCGCCAAAACACGTTGCCGGCGGCGCCGAGCCACTCCTTGACGCGGCGTTCCGCGCATACCAGGCGCGCCCACTCTACCACCTCGCAAATGCTTTGCATTGAAGGTAAGTCTGCAATGTGCCATATATAAATAAAAGGTTTAAAGTGTGCCAATTAGTTTAGGTCATGAAAAATACTGAATAAGCAATATCGAACCTTTAAGTCGTCCAGTTTGTGAGTCAGTCATGTGGACATCTTCTTCGGTGTCACTTTGCTCTACAATAGTTTCAAGCTTGGCTTCACTAAAATCTGTAACAATGAGAACATTTAATTTAAACAATGAGAACAGTGTACACGTGAGCCGCAGTGCGGTGGTACTGACCGGCGACGGCGCGCACTAGCGCCGCGGGCAGCGGGCAGACGAGCAGCGCCAGCGTGGCGGCGGGCGACATGGCGGCGGCGGCGACGGTGCGCAACTGCCAGCCGCGCAGGCGCGCCACCACTGCGCCGCCCTGCCATTCGCGCGCGCACGTCGACGCCGGACGACCCACCTTCGTGTCGTCAGTCACGCTCTCCATGCTGCAGTTAAATAACACTAATTAAACAACTATTTTACTATTCTTTTATATTATTTTTAAATATCATAATTTATCTTCTAATATTGTTAAATTTAAGTAAAAGAACAGTTTCTTACCTTACATCGGCATCCATTGGTATTTCCATTTGCTCTAACAAAAATCTAAACAATTCCGGTCGTATGTAACACATAGAGCACAACACTGGAAACAATTTGTATTTATTAAATTTTATCCAGACAATTAAAGTAAATTTATTAAACATCTTTGGACGACATGTATTCATTACCTGCATCTAATGATTTCTTAAGTAAATTGCTCTCTGGTACATCTTTCACCCATGTATATATAAGTTCAAATAAATCATCCGTTATAAGTTCTTCTAAATCTTGCAAAATGTTATCTTGCTTCAAGATCCAAAGTATCTAAAAATTATCATAATATGAATGCCTATGATGACTTTAAATTATTTTATAAGAAAAAGAACGCGTTAAACAAATAGTAATAAAGTAATGAAGGCTATAACAAAATATACAAACCGTGGCCAGCGTGTGCACCAGCGCGGCGGAGGGCTCATGTCCGTCGCGCAACGCGCGTTCTGCGGCAGCGGCCAGCCACGTCACGTAGGCCTGCGCGCACCCCTGCGAGCACCACCGACACAGCGCCATCGCTAGCGAACACAGTCCGCTCAGGCTGCCGCTGCTGACCGCCACTGACCCTCGAGAGTGTTGAAACGCTGCGAAACACATGTTTACGTTTACATTTACATTTATCATTATGAAATGTTACTCGGGCCAGTTGGCCGGACTTGTTGTGGTTTCTATCCACAACTCAAAAAATGCTTCAATTAAATAAATATTTCTCTGGTTTATTAAAACAAAGTGTTGTCGTAGATATACGTAGCTACCGCCCAACACGCATTGTTTATGATATAAGTGGAAAGTAAAGAACAGTGTCTCTACACATGAAGACTAATATAATATACATTTTAATAAAATATATAATTGACCATGAGTATGTGCGTGCGCATCCATCTGCAGCAGCGCAGTGAGCAGCGGTCCCCGCAGCGGTGGGGACGAGCGTGCAGTCACGAGCAGCACGTGGTGCGCGTGCTGCGCCTGCGCGCCCCCCGCCAGCACGCACGCGCAGAGTGCACTCACCGCGCCCGCGCCACCCATCTGCACCCAGTGCGACTCCTCTAGACGCGCGCGCGTACACGAACGTAGCACACGTGCCCAGCGGTTTCTATAAATTATTTGCATTAATATTCATGTAAAAAAAAGACGTGTTCACGTATTATTGTGCAATTGCACAAATTAAGACATTTATTTGGAAATTCCATAAATCTCTCAAAGCATACTAAAGAAATGAACTACTAGTAATGAGCACTCACTCATGATACTCCTGGGCTGCAAGATGTGAATCAGTAGGAGAGGAAAAGGCCGGCGCTGCGAGTAAGCGCAGCTGTAGCAGGCCCATGTTGGAGCTATCGCGTGGCTTATAAAGCCGCAGCGTGACCGTGGTGACGACCAGTGGTCGTGCCAGCGCCAGCCGGATGAACGTCATGCCAGCAGTGCTCTGCGGCGCGCCCAGCGGCACCACAGTGCCGCCGCACCCTGCCTCGACGCCCACTGCACCCGGGCATGCTGAAAAATGTTAATTGTTTATTTACAATTTAATGAAAAAAGTATCAGGACACGTGTTAAACATAGCCAAACTGAACGGCAACTACTGCATCTGTGGACCTAATTCCCGTGTGCAGCACGCACCGCAACCCCAGCAGTACGTGCCGCCACGAAGATACTATTAAAAGCATATTAAGTGACCTAAATTCATAACCCGTAACGCTTTTGGTGCATACATCATGTAACAAAATTGTGAATTAATTAATTAGTTAAATTGTAATTCTAAATAAGCGTTTTAAGAAAGCCAAATCCTCATACTATTATTATAGAAGTCAAAAACTGAAAAGTGAACGTAGTATCCGCATAGTAGTAAATGACAAGCACTAAGCTAGTTTCATCGGGTACTGACTGGCGAGGCTGGTGAGATGCGGCTGCAAGTGCACCTCGTGCAGCGTGGCTGCGTAGGGAAGCGTGAGAGTGAGCGCGAGCGAGGCGTCGTCCGCGCTGAAGAAGTGGTAGGACCAGGCCGCAGCGCGCACGCGCCGCGCCGCGCACGCGCTCGCGGCGCCGCCGCCGCCAAGCAGCACGTCCGCCGTCTGCGCCGTCGGGTTGCCGCACGACACCGTACCTATACACGGCATTTTAGATATTAAGTAATGACTTATTTTAATATGTCATAATTTTATCAATGTCACAATAATAATTTAAAATAAATATAACGTATGCGAAGTTGTATCAATAGATGACAGTTAATAAGAATTAAGATGGTAATGTAAATAAATAGTCACAAATATACTTACAAAGTGGTGCAATGTTGATCAAGCCATTTGTAGTCTCTAAGTTGGGCGTTTGAGACTTCTTGTTGCCGCTAGTCGCTGGTGTGGACAAGTTGATGAGCTGCGGCGGCAACTTCAAATGATTCATGAGAGATGACACCAGTCCGTGGTTGCTGCTTGGACCAGCCTAGTAATTACATTAATAAACAGAAGTAACTTTTATTATTAAAAACTACTAAAAGTCTGTTATTATTATTAATTTCACTATCAATATCACACTCACATTGTCAATTTACGAAAGGTAAAAAATACATTGTTTTTATAGAAATTACCTGATGGCAAGCAGTTAGTTTCTCAAGAACTAATTCAAGTCCTCCAGTTTGAATGAATGCGGTGAGTATTTCTTGTTTTTCCAGTACACGCACCACTAAGTATTGCATGCCTTGCGACAACTTTACCATATCATCTCTACCTGCAAATATTTTTGAGTAATTTAATTAATATTGAAATTGTATTTCTTTAACATTATTGTTTAATTTTGTATTTGCATATAACATAAGAAAATGAAGTAACACTGACTCAAACCATTTTGGGTTTTTAGATGTTCTATGTAGAGTTGTATATCCTATTTTTTATATGATAATAATAAATGATACAAAAAAAAATTAGGCTCATTAGAGACAATGTTACTAAAACAACAAATAATCTGATAATTTTAATATGTTCTACATACAAAATAAAAGCCCACATCAAACTTACTAAGGTATGTCAAAAGGCTGGTTAACATTTCTGCTGGGTTAGCTGCTAGTGAAGGCAACTGTGCTACAAGCCAAAATACTTCTTCCTTAAGGGACCACTGTTCAGTGCTGCATTCACCTGATACACCTAAATGTATAATAAAATAAATTACTAATATATATATTATAAAATGTATTTAAAATTAATTTCGATGTAAATTACAATTTAAATACAATATTAATTGAAAAAAGTAAGAGTTTACTATACCTGTATTCAACACGAGAGTGTTCATTCCATTACACACAGATAATGTTTCATAAAATTTAAACATAATGTCACTTTCTTCAAGAACTGGAAATATAATATATTTCATTAGTATTATTATTTACAATTTACAAAATGCTATATTCTTATTTGAATTTAAATTTTACCCGCGTCAGCAAGACAATATGCTTTGGTGGCTTGTTGTTTCTTCTCATCGTCAAGATTAGTGCCCTCTTGCACTGCACTGTTCTGAGCCTTACTTTCGTCCGTTTGTGATACATCACCTGAGCCGGGACTCGGGGGCTGCTCAAATTGTAATTATTTTTAAATATTTAGTTACTAAAATAATATATATATATATATATATGTGTGTGTAAAAATAAATTTAGAATGAAAACTTACAGTCTCATTGGCAGCGGCGCCACCAGGGCTCAGCGGCATGGCGAGCAGCTTGCGCGCGTAGTGCAGCAGGTGCTGCAGTAGCGCGCGGCGCATAGGGGCGCGGCGCGCGCTGCCCGCCAGCACGTCGGCCAGCAGCCCCGACAGTCGCGCCTCGCCGCCGCCCGACCCTCCGCCGCCACCGCCGCCGCTCTCCGCGCGCCACCCGCTGCTCTCGCGCACCCAACAGCCGCTCTGCTCGGCTGCGAATGTTGGTCACATTAGATTGTTGAACAATAACAGATCGAATCAATGCTTGTCTGCTTTAATACCCAAATGTGAAGTGATTATTTTTTATAAGTTATTATTCTTATTTTCGCTATATCAAAAATATTGTACGTTAACTTTTTTTATAAACAACTTACCAATGGATTTAATCAGAGGTAAGGCACGGAATACATGTTTGGGCGTCAAGGAGGGCAGCAGCGAGTGCGCGGCGCGCAGCAGCGCGGCGTGCAGGTCTAGCGCGGAGTGCGACACGGGTGGCGCGTTGGGCGCGCGCTGCCACAGCGCGGTCAGCACCTTCAGCGACACCGACGCGCCCGCCGCACTGCGCGCCTTCAGCACGCGCGACAACACCGACTGCAGCGCGGCCGCCGCACCCGCACCCGCGCCCGTTGTCACTCCGCCCTGACGATTTACATTTTAATATTGCAAAGGTAGCACATACATGTAATATGCTATAAATGTCCATTCAAGCTGTAATTTTATTGAAAAGTATGGATAAAATTTTAATTATATTTACCAAATCGAATGACGTCACTTACCAAATATGGTTCGGAGGAGATGACGGCACCGTCAGCAGTGACATCGATAGATATAAACTTGACCAGAGCTGGTACAAAATACTCGCACTCTAGGATAACGCGTCCCATAGTGTGCGGGCTGCCTTCCCACTGTAAATATACTTCTTTATATAGTGAACGTGATAATATAAAATATAACTTATGCAATAAATTTAAGTAACTGTGGTTACGATAAAATATAGGTTAATATTTAACTAAATTATTTATAACGCAAAACTGTATTACAAAAACAATTGACTGTATCTTACGTGTAGTGGTAAACTCGCCACCCACGCCAGGGCTTGCATTGACAAAACCCAACATCTCAAAGATATATTTTCCAATCTGAAATTTATAATACAAAAACAATGGTAAACTAAATGTTAATCAATTTGTAATAGTTTTAAATATGTTTTCTACTTAATAAACGTTTTAAATCTTATATATAATCAATGATATTTTTAGACAACAGAGTTGAACACTGTAATAATACTCGAAGTTTTTTTATTTAATATAACGTGTCGTAATTAAAGCAATGAGTGTTATATTTGTGGATCGTTTATATAACGACACTCACTGAGCGAGTGCGCGCAGCAGTGAGGTGACGGTGTCGGGTGCGATGCGCAGGCGCGGCGCGTCTGCCGGCACCGTCACTGAGCCCACCGACCACGCGCCGCCCCACGCCGACCCGTTCAGCGTCAGCCACAGCGATACCACGTTCTCCATCATTGTGCCATCCACCTGCAACACATTTTGACAGCTTAGTTAATTCTATTATTTGTTTCTGTGATCAACCAATTCGAAATTTACAAAAGTCAATGCACTTAGTTAACTTGTTGTTTTTTAAATATAACTGTTAAAATTACCTGCTGATGAAACTCCCACGCGAGCTGTCTAAAGACATCGTACAACATGCGCGTGAGTGGCGGGTGTCGGCGCGACTCGTCCTGCGCGGGGGGCGAGGCGGGCGCGGCGACGGGCGAGGAGGGCGCGGCGACGGGTGAAGGAGGTGCGGGGTGCGCGGGCGGCGAGGCGGGGTCGCCGGGCGAGGGGTCGGGCGCACCGCGTTGCGGGGGCGCGCGCACTGCCATCGGCAGTGTGGCGGCGGTGGCGGCCAACACACGCTGCGCGAACGCTTCCCCGGTGCCCGCCGCGCCGCTCTCCAGGCGGGCGTCTACGCATGTTGATAAGCTGCAAAATAATACACTTCAATGTATTCACTAATTATTACATATATTAAATTTTTAAAAAAATTAAATATCTCACGAAGCATCCCGTTCTAGAGCTACAGCTATGTCAACTCTTAGTATCTATAGTTTTAACGTCATATAGTAGTTATAGTGGACAAGAGGTAGACATATCTCTATCTATGGTGTAACGCTGGTCACGTGCGATGTTCAGGAGTGGGAGAATTGTTGGTGGTGGGTTTGCCGACATCAAAAGTGGGATATCTTATTAAATTGCGACTATTATAATGATAATTTGGTTGTTGTAGTCTTATTTACTTCTACATATGTTGTATGTTTTCTACGTACCAGTTACTTCCATCTCCAACCGGCTTGCTTCGAGTTTCTTTTTTGACAGCTTCAAAGAAATACTGTGCAAGTTTCTCTTCCGACTCAGAATCATCGGACTCCGCTACTTGTGTCAATTGACATTCCATATCATCAAAAAAGCCTACAAACAATAAAGATAATAAATAATATTATTTTTAATTAAGAAAAAAAATGAGCCAAAAAAAATATTATTATATTTTAAATGTGGGCTAGCATTCAATCATATCTATCTACGAGTGAAAGCAGCGTGTTTTCCAAAGCATGTCCGCTAAGGACATATATCTCTCAAAAAAAACATTTATATACTTTTGTTTCGATGTGAATGCTTACTTGCGGACACGAGAGCGGGCGGTGTATTTATTTTGGGCTTGGTGAAGTTGGCACTCTTCGCCAGCCCGAAACTGTCCGCTAAAACATCTGAAATGATTACAGTAGTCATAATTTAGCTCTTAACATAGATTTCCACTGATAGGTAGAAAAAACTAAACACAAATGTATATGACACGATGTAAATACAAAAAAGTAGTATTTAATTATATTCCATGGAACACGGCCAAGAACTCTTAAAACACTTAAGTTTTTTCAATTCACTGAATCTTATTTTTACATGGTTACAATACTTTTGTTGCTGACACATTTACAAAGAAAAATGACATAATATCAATAGAAGGTTTATTACAAATAATGATCATTTCAATACAGTACATTTCACTATGATATGATGCATACAATGTTATTAACTTAATTATTTTAATATATATTAAGTCATTTACACACACGATTATTAATAATTTAATTAAAAAATATTTACTTTTATTTCAAGAAAATTAACATAATATAACTTCTTTAATTTTTCCGTCTACTAGAATTAACAACACAATTTTTTAACAGATAAACATATATCTATTGAAGTACATTTTTAGTCATCTTTTGTTTTAATAGCTAAATAAAAGTTTGTTAGATGACATACCTGCCACAGTGCTGAGTCGCTTGGGCGGCGTCTTGCAGAATCCGGGCTCTTCGTGTGCCACTTGTATGGAGCGCGAAGTGCTCGCCCCCCACTCCTCATTGGGCGTCGGCGGCAACTCCCCACATTCGTGCTCCACTAGATCCTAATATAGAGTACATAAGGTTTCATTAATAATGACGGTACTACATTTAAATTTTTTTAACTTCACCTTTTATCCCGCATAGCATAGACAACCTAGCGTCAAAACACCCCGTTCTCCGCTTTCCGACTGAAATATTGTTTTTTTTTACATATTGCGTCTTTGTTGAGCGCAATTCAACGACGCATTGACGTGCCAAACCGGAGAAATGAAACTTCTTTACATATACGCAAATATAGAACTAGCCTTTAAACATCATATTTATCAAATACATGACGACGTATTTTTACAAAACTAAATTAAATGCAACTTACTTGTAATAATGTAGTAATAGCGTGTCTGGGCCACGGCGGCAGCGTGACGGCGAGGCGCGCCAGGCCCATGATGCACGTGGGCTCCAGCAGCGCGGCGCCGCCGCACAGCACGCAAAGACGTCCCACCACCTTCACATAAATCATTTCAAATTATTTGTCATTATAATATAACACTTAAATTACGCGAAATCATTTCTTTTCATACATAATTTTTTTGATATATTTTTATAAAATAAAATACCTAACATTCATACATAGTTAAAATCACAGTAGTTGCTTAAACAATTGCATATCTTGAAAAACATTTTTAGGAAAACGTATACGCCTCTTCAACGCCTAACGTAATGGCACTTAAAAAAATGTTAAAATTGGCATATGCACCTTAGCGCAAAGCAACAGATGATCAGCAAGCAGTGTGGAGTCCATGGCCAACATGTGCGTGACCAGCGCGTGGGCGAGCGCCGCGCCCAGTGCGGGGCTCAGCAGGCGGGCGCCCTCCTCCGCGCGCGCAGACGCGGACGCGCCGGGACGCGCGCCCGACGACGACGAGCTGGACGATGAACTGCCGCTGCCGCGCTTCGACATCATCGCCATACGAGCCTTGAGGCTGAGACGAGCGCGCTGGAAAGTACAAACATTTCATGTACTGATATAATGTAGATCACATGTTATCTAAAATTATTAATTAAATGATAAGGGGAATGATTACATTCAAAAATATATCGAGTTACTGCTTTAAGTTATCTGCTGTAAGCTGCAGCACTACCCAATGTCCCTGACAGAAAATGAAAAACAGATAGTAAATACTATCTGTAAGTAAAAGTTTGATTTAAATTAATTTTATTACCTGTTGTTCCTCTAAAGCGACTTGTATGCCGCGTCGCGCTGCCTCCAGCTCGTGCATCTGGTGTAGTAACTTTTTGTGCAGCTTGCGGCGGTGCAGCTTGCACTCGACGGCGCGCGGCGACGGCGTCATGCTGTCTGCGGGGCTCGATTTGGCGCGACCGCCTGTCACCCAGTCCCATCTGAACAAATTATATATATAAACCATAAAATATATTAACAGTAATTGGCATCGGCTGATTGTAGTGAATTAACGAAAAGACAAAATAAACAAATACATAAACTTACCAAAGAAAGCAGTATCATAAAAATTATAAATATAAAGATTATAAATAAAGATGTTTCTCTTTGATTATCAATTTCGGAGATCATCTTTATTTATGACTTACGATGGTTTGGGTAAACTGCTATCACTGTAGAAGTATTTCACAAGTCTTAAGTAAATGTATTGTACGTAATCTTGAAAAAAAAAAACAAGTAGAGCACTAATAATGTTAATTACCTGTTGTTAGTCTTGTTTGTGGCGGCGGTAGTGGCGGCGACGTCGAGCACTGACGCCAGAGCCGTGAGCAGCGCCGCCAGCAGCGCAGTCTGCGGGCGCGAACCGCGCAGCAGCTCCAGCGTGCGCGCGCACAGCGCCTGCACCACGCCACTGTCCCCCGCGCCTGCGCTCGCGCCGTGCGCGTACATGCTCTTGCGACCCATGTACATTACCGCCACCAGACACCTATTAGTTTGAAATAAATTATAGGATTTATGTAATTATTCAATTAATAAAGAATATAATTAAATTAATATATCGCTTTAGTAAGGATACATTAATTATATATTTTCATTGTTTTGGAACTGTCTATCAGTGATTATATCAACATCCATGCTGTGATATAGCTGTGTACCTGTCGAGCGGATGCGGCGGCGCGTCGCGCTGCGCGAAGGCGGCGGCGAGCGCGTCGGCCAGCAGCGCGCCCCACCAGCGCTCGGCGCCGCACACGCGCGCCAGCAGCGCGCCCGCGCCCGCCGCGCCCAGCCCGCCGCCCTCCCACGACAGTGACACCACCGAGCGGCACCACTCCGCGCCCACTGACGCGTATTGCTGCGATACATTTATATAAGCAACTAGCTGACTCGGCGTACTTTAGCCTCAGAATTAAATTGTGTAAAAATTCAATGAAAATTAAGAGAAAGCCAAAAATAAATACGCAAGGAGAAAATACATAAACACATCATTGGCATTTCCCAAATCGTTGCAGATTTGTTGGAAATTAATGACATATCAAATATTTATATCGCGTTCAGAAAATGACTTCCAAACGCATCCTGTTTGACAGGTACGCACAGCTTGTATGGGAAAATAAAATTGTTCTTTGACTATTTTCCGTTTTCTGACCTTTTACACCTTCCTTGAATTTCTAAAAATATTTTGGAACCAAGATTAGTCATATCGCTCCAACCGTTTTCGTGTTTTAGCGAGACTAACAAACGTCATGTCGATTTTGTATACAATCTTTATCGACAATTCATGTCTACTGTGCTACTTAACATATGATTGTTAATATCTAAATTAATATTAATTTTAATTTATGCATTTAATTAATTATTTTCATAAATATACTGAAACTACGACTCACCACATCACTCATTTGGAAGAGGAAGTACAAAAGCAAGTCGACTATGTTGTTGGTGATGACACGTAGCTTATCCGTGGAGGCCCTCTCGAGCAAAGCGCTTGAAGTCACCACGCCTTTCTCTATAGCATCCAACATTTTGTCATTAGTGTCGGGGACATTTTGCAACCTCTTCAATATATTGGTGCAGTTGTGTAGTTGCTGCTGCAGCTCTATGCACTCCTGGTAGGCGGCGATTATTTTCGGGTCCGAGTCAACAGTTTGACTGAGGTACGCCATCATGTGCGCAGCGTTCCCGTTGTAAAGGTCAAGGAACGGATTCAATAGATCTATAAGCTTGCCCGTTGCCAATCTAAAGAAAAAACAACACAAATCTATCTTAATATATAAAATGGAACCTACAGCCTACAAGATAATATTTGCTTTTTATTTTTAAATATATAGTATGTCTGTCTTTAAATTAACATTGTGCACTTGTAATTTTATACATTATCTTACGTTTTAGTATTGTTCTAGCCATAATAATATAACTATAACTATATCTCAATAGTGACTGACATTCACATAGTAAAATATATTTTAACCGTTTAATTTGAGTTATAATATAATAATATATCAGAAAATGATTCGTAATGTCTTACCGGAACCTGCAGGACAGATCCTCGTAGAGAGCTTTAAGCGCGTTGATCGATGCCTGGACATTCGCAATCTCTGCTATTTCACCATAGAACCAGCCTAGTGGTATTTTACATTTCATTGCTGACATTCCATAACGGCCAATTGTAGTTATCTGTTCAAAATATATATAAGCGTAAATGTCATGACATTAATATACTTATAACTCGCATGAGGCCATCGTGGCGCAGTCCGACAGCGAGTGACTATAATCGCAACTGATTGTTAGTTCAATCTGCACTCGGGGAATGATTATATTTAAATTATTTTCAATTTTCCGAATCTGGCAAGACAAGACAAGATTTCCGCCATTTAAATCATATCTTGATTACTAATTTCCAGTACGATATTATTAGTTAATAATCGTATATCTTATGAATAATTATATCATTCTATCATGATTTAACGCATCTTCTGCGTCATACCTACTCATACATGCCGTTAGCATGTATTTCGTAGGATAGAATCAAACCTAAGACCATTGTGTTCTACTTTAACAAATGCGCCAAAATAGGCTCAAAATCACATTAATTTAGAATTTAACACCCTTAGCGGTCAGTACTCTCTCCTTTTCCACGACAACCAGTCATTTCTTTCCACTCCCTTGAACGTCCGGAAGCTGTAACCCCAGGGACACATACAGCGCGCAACGTGGTAATACCATCTCATGCGATGCTCCCAAGAGCAATAAGCGCCAACGCTTATACGGTACTTAAACAATTAAATTTATTTATAGAATTAGTTAAATTATAAATAATACGTATTAAAGCTACCTTCATATAACGGCACAGCGGCGGCGGCTGTATGTCGGTGAGCACGAGGTGCTTGGTGGCGATGTCGGTGGCGAAGGCGAGCTTCACGCAGTCCGTCTCCTCGCCCGCCGTCCAGATGTCAATGCACAGCGTCACCAAGTCCGAACACGATGGGATCACCTGAATATATCAAATTTACACATTTCATATAAAAATAATTTATCGCCATGATATATACAACGAGAGCACAACATACTCTAACTATGATATCTTTTAATGATGAAAAACTATAATTTATTATTTATATTTATTGAAACCAAGAATATTTTTCTACCCACCAAGTCAGTAAGGCGCACGAGGTGTCCGAAGTCCAGCACGATGTAGCGTCGCGCGCCCGAGTGCATGCGCTCCACCACCAGCGTGTGCTGCGGCGGACGCGTCACCAACGTCGCCCACGGAATGCCACACTGCTCGCCCTCCTGCACACACGAAAGTTATGCTGAGTATTTTTTACTGGGTACTGAGACTGACAGACAAAGCACAGATAAAACTACAGGGCGTAAAATTGAAATATATATATAGGAAGAGTTCCTGATATTCGTACGGGAGGTTTTTACATTATATAGTCGTAGCTATAGAAGATTAAAATGGAAATAGTATGGCAAAGGTCATAAATTCCACATAAACGAAGTAGTGGGCAGTCTTGTTTTCTTAAACTTGCATACATTAAAACTACATTGCATGTGATACCTAATAATTTTTATTAGAATCCCATTTGGAGAAATGTATATGTCGCTGGCTAGACAAAAACGACGTTGAAGTGTTACACAAAATAGAATGTCACTATTTGGGCAGAAAAAGAGAGGTTAATTTTGTAGTGTCCTTATTCCAGATAGCGAGAGATTCGTGAAATCTATTTGAGCGTTAAATATATTTGAGCTTATGAACTTTTGTCGATCAGATTAAAATACATTAGAAAGTATTTAAATATTTACAAAGTTTACACACAAATTACAAGACTTTATATATTCCCTAAGTATTAGAGAATAACAATATAAAATCAAAATATTCTCTATTCAAACAGACTACACTTTCGAATCTTCATATAACAAACAATGTCAGTATTGTCAGTCCTAGTGGAAGTTACCACCGGCTCGGAAGGCATTTCTGCTGAGAAGAGCCGACGAGAAACTCAAGATTTTCTCTTTTCAAATATAGTTTTACAATAAGTAGCCTCCCGAGTGAGCATCAACAGGATTTAATTCGACACATTAACATGAGAATAGTATTCCTGGACAAAATTACATATTGATTGATTGATTTTAAAATAATATACATATATTCAAGTCTGATATTATTTGTGGAATCTTATTATACACGCATGTGACATAAATGATTTATTCACCTTTTGAAGGCGCAATCGAAAAGTAATCAGTTTATTTCTACTTTTTGTATTTATACCGTATCTATCACTGTTTTTTTAAGTAATCGTGTATATTTTTGCGGACAAACAAAACAATATTGTACATTTATTGTGATGCAATCGTAAGGATAGCTATTTTTTTAAAAACTTCTCGCGAAGAACCCCGAGCTCCCATGCTGTAAATACACACACCGCATTTTTTTAATAACAACTATTGTTGTAATATTTGCAGCATTGCCTCAGAGCAGTATTCTATAGTATAATATACTATAAAATTAACTAAAATAAACAAGTCAGGCCGTATTAACGTCTGTAAGCTGTCTAACTTTTCTAACAGCGTACGCAGCAGAGCTCAGTCTAGTCGCAAGGGAACATAGGTCGGTGCCCCATTAAAGTTTCAAATCCAGAGTAATTACTAAAAATACCGCGGAGTCACTAAAATTGATAATTTCATTATTGAGACTTAAGTTAAGGTTTTGTTTGTTCACATTGGGCATAGTAAATTATATATTTAGTTTTCTTCGCGTTTATTACCAAGTTGTTAATAGTGTGAAATATTTGCGACAGTGCACTATTTACCTCGTCATAATTATCTTTATTACAACATACTTTAAAAATGAAAGAAATATTATCAGCAAACAACACAATATCTCATATACTCTTAATATAAAATGGAAGATCGTTTATATACATTAAAAATAAGAAAGGCCTTAAAATCGATCCTTGTGGCACACCCATCCGTAGATAGCAACCGGACGACTTTACATTATTTATAGCAACATGCTGAATCCTGTCATTAAAGTACGAAGCAACGAGATGACGAGCGTTACCGTGGACTCCATAGTGACTAAGTGACTAAGTAAGCGTGTCGTGGTCCACGCTCAGTGGCTTAGACAAATCACAAAAAACTGCGATTGCATTCTGTAACATATCCATTAAGTTATACTTGAATAACTTTTGTTGATTAGTATAAGAACATAGTTGAAGAACCCAAATTTAATGATTCATATTTTAATTATTGCTAATATATAAATAAGTAAAAAACTAAAAAGAAATCATATTTATAAATAAAATACCTTAAAGAATTTCTCATCTGTGTATTCTTGTTTGTCCTGTGGATCGCACTCCATCAACGAACTCTCTATATCATCCAAGGAATCTGGATCCTGAGAGGATTGTTTCATTTGTCCTTCCTTCACTACTGTCCATAGCTTTTGTAGAAAAAAAAGTATTTAAAAACAAGGCAAGATATAGTTTCTACTTTTTTATAAAATTCGAATAACAGTTCTAAAATAGAGTTGGTCATAATGTGATATGATGTACCTGGTGCGGGTCGGCGGAGTGCGCGCTGACAACGGCGGGCAGGTGTCGCGCGGCCGCAGTCTCCAGCTTGGTGCCGTCGGAGGCGAGGTGGCAGGTGACGTGCAGCGGCGTGGCCTCTCCCAGCCCCGCCGCCACAGCCTCGATGCCGCTCATGCCCCACCACGTGTTTGTACCGTTGCTCTTGCCCGTCTCTGCTGACAAAAGTTATCGTTTCCTTTACTTACTACATGCAAACGAGACGCCCGACTGCAACATTCACGCGCACCACATTGCATTAACCAAGCCCCACTACTAGAAACGTCTTGACGAGACACATCAAACCTGTTTCTTCTATATACCTGCACAGTGAGAGGTGCACAGGAGTTTGATCCCCACTAGTATACCTTTGGAAGTGGTGGTGTTGAAGAGGTCACTCAATTGGAAGTAACGGCCCGGCTCCAGGCGCCACGCCTCCGGCAGAGGCGGAGTCATACTTCCGCTCATACTCGCCGCCGGGGACTTCGGCCGCACGTTCGCTGCCATCAATATCGTTGCGTGAAAGACAGTCCGACCTATCCTGGCTAAGTCCCTAACGCTAAAAGATCGAGTCGCCTATACCTTGATCATCTTGACATTATTCCTTCTAGACGAAAAGACGCGAGGTCTTACGGACGGTGTGGTCACCTATTATTGTTAGTTATCAAGAGTTCTATTGTTAGTTGCCAAGCAAGCAATTAAATTCAACAAGGTATTTTGGCCCAGTTTATTGAATATAGTGCATGAACTGTGCAAGTAATATAGCATTAGCACGTCTATAATACCTGTTTGAGAAGGTCCAGGCTCCGGAAGTGTTTTAACAATCGTAAGCCAGCCCTAGCGTCAGGTAGTACATACCTTGTGCATCAGCGGGCGGCATGTTGAGCAGATCCTTGAGCTGGAAGTGGTGCAGGTGCGGCGGCAGCACGGCCTGCGCGGTGGGCAGCTGGTCGGGCGCGGCCCACACGGCGGCGTGCGGGCTCAGCGGCAGCTGCCCGCGGAACATCTCCGACATTTCCGCGCTGAACCGGTTGCGTTCGAGCGGTAGTCCGTACAGACCGAACCTGTACAATATGCATATATCATAATCTCTTAACATCGTACAAAAACAATTTAATAAAAAAAAAAGTAATCAATTCAAAGCGTTTTATCACGAAATACAATACATACAATATTATTGTGCAACCAACCTCGCCCGCAACAAATCATGGTACGGATCAGCCCGTTCCCGGAGGCAGCGCGCGGCGCGCTCTAGCAGCGCCAAACCCTTTGCTACAAGGTTGGGGGCGAAGGCCCGCGTGGTACAGTGCTGCGCCAGCGCCATCAGCCACTTGAGCGCCCCGGGGGATTCGCACGCCCCCACCAAAGGTATGCACGATATTACACTATTCGTTAACGTTTGCTCAAATGTTGTCTTCCATGGCTTTGGTAACTCTTTAACGCCCCTAAAAGTTAAAATGACTAATGTTAAAACGTATCACCAAAAGCGATACTTTGTTCTAGGATTCATTCACTTACTCGCTCGTAATTAACATGATCTTGACGCATTTCTTTGCAATGCTTCTATTTGCGCACAATATGCAATTCTTAATCAATGGATCTATGTATTTTTCTATGACCGCCACACACTCCAACTGTTGTGTTTCAATAGGACTTTGAGCATCTTTATCCTTATTTTTGTCGGCCTTCGTAAATCGCATACGTTGCAATCGAACAGATATTATCCAATTCAAAAGATCTAATGCCAACTTTCGCTTTTCTCCATTTCCTTTGCTAATAGCAATTTCACAAAGTGAATTTAAAAAACCGTTCGATTCTAACATTGCTATTCTTTGATGCCTTTCCAATGGTACTTCTGTGTGAGGACAGGAACGAACTGTAATCGATATTTGATGTAACCAATCACAGCCAATAAAACTGGACTTTTTTCCAGAACTTTCACCAGATTTTATAGGTCCTTTGGCCATGTCCTTAGCAGGGTCAAATAATGTTTTTATGTGGATTAAGAAAGTTCGGCCGCGAGCGCGATAAAGTCGCGGACTTGTCAATATTAATGTACCAGACTGCTGTGTGGCATCTAAACCAGAAGATAGGAACAGTGGACCTGCTAATATCTCAGCATTATGCGCTTGTAGATACTCTTCGCTATTTACTGGATTCTCTAAGTTGGACATATCAGCATCTACCGATGGAAACCATACTGGCGAGTCAGGTCTTTGGCCAAACGACGCATCTTTTTTATATCCTATGCCATGTAAATTTTGTTTCAACAATGTAACTTGTATTATGGGCATGTTAACGGAACTCGCAGAATGTAACGTAAAGCCAAATTCTATATGGGCCAAAGGAAAACTATATGGCAATGTAAGCTCTAGAACATGTTCGTCCCACGTCGAAGAAGTATTTTGAAGCCGCCACGATCTATTATTTTGATGATCAGACCTTGATCTTTGGGCTGGCGACAGCTCACACCAAAATCCTGGCACCACAGCACTGTAGGGCACAGTAGTGTTCATACCATAGAAACCAATTAAAGTCATAAGTGATTCTAAGTCATTCTGATCCAGTTCTGATTTATTAGCTATAATAACCGGCGGGCTGGTCGGACCGCAAACCTCATCTCGCGGTGCTTTTTGTAACATGTCAAAATCCAAATTAGCTAACTCATCCTCATTGACATCGCTTCCAGAGTCCTTCTCCCCATTGTTAAGTGCGTAAAAGTAGATCACGCCAAGTCTTGTCGACAAACTTAGACGCTCAACTGAAGCACAATATACCACTGATGTGAATTCGCCTTTTGGTACCTTCTTTTCTGTCAGGACTTTAAAATCGGGCAATGAATATAACCTGAGACCGCCGTCGTAGCCGACAGATGCGAAGCAATACTGCTCGTGTTTATCTCCAGGTAAGAGACACAAATCTACGGGACTTTCACTAAGGGGTAGCTCTTTAAACGATACAGGATTATCTTCTAGAGTAAATATAGAGGTCTTGTTGTTGATTTTAAAGAGAAGAAAATAAGCTTTTGCATCTGATTTATCAGTCTTTTCTGTTTGGTCGGGGACCTCGTCAACATCCATCTGAGAGTCCGTGTCGCATTGCCTGTCTGTGCCTTCATTTTTTACCTTTTCAGGATCGATACTAGATATAACGACTAACAAATGTTCCTTATCTTCAGTGGGCAATAGGTGAGTAACCCTGGAATCCTCCCGGTGGTTCAGCTTAGCCGGGAGACTCAAGCATTGCACGGCGACGCCCTGTGTAACGGCCTCATCCTGCGGGGGATCGCTGTCAAAACCGTCGTTGTTACCAGCTACGGCCCCCTGTCCGTCCACTTTGATGCCCCCGAACGTGGTGACTTTCACCTTTTCCGTGCCGTCGCCACCGTCGTACCACTTCAGGTCCGATATTTCCAGGGGTCCGTTCCCAGTCATGTTCAAATATTGCGTGATAGGGTCACCGTGCACAGCATCCGTTTGATCGACTAGCTTGGTGCCAACGGATTCTAAATGTTCGCTTTTCCAGCTTTTGAGTTGTGAAATTTTGCCCACAAAGTCCAGCACGCTGCCCTGACCCGACTCTGGTATTTCCGGGAGGAGCGCGGTCGGCGGGGGTGGTGGCAATACTTTATAATGTTTAGTAAATACTATCTTTTTCGGTTCCCAAACCTTACATTCTTCTTTGCTGGAGGAAGCATTTAAATTAATAATGTTACTTATTTGTTCATCTATACATTTTAAGCTGTTGGTGAACTGTGATGGAAGCTCAGTATCTTCATCCGAGTACTGCAGATACAAATCGTCGTAGGCTGGTCTGGTGACCACGCAAACCTTTTTACTGCCGCCGGGCTTCGAGTTCCCCCCGCTGCTGTCTGAAGTGTGCACTACTGTGGTGATGGAGCCAGCTAGGGAGCTATGAATATCATAGGTTAGTAAAAATAGCATTTTATTGGAAGATGCGAGGTTATTTTTCGCCTCGTTCTGATCATTCATAGCTTGTATGCTTTCTTTACCCCTATCTAGATCTCCTGAATCGAATAGGGCTTTACTAGAGTCTTCTTTAATGGGCTCATTGGTTGGAGCAATATTAGTTCGCGTAATTGTAACTGCGCAGATAAGTGAAGGCTTTGGTTTATTAACATTTTGCTCTTTTTCTGTACTATCTGAACTTTGTGGTTGGGGGAAGACTTCTTGTTGTGACGTCATACCGACAAATGCCATAGCTGTCAACTCAATACCATAGGTGGCTAAAAAGAGACAGGAAATTATAACAATGTATTACAACTATATCACATGTATATATAAACTAATCAGGAGATAGGAGTATAATTATTCTGATAACAAAATGTTATCAGAATAATTAATATTTGTTCATTCAATTCAAATCCAAAATGTTATTTATCTAAAGAAGCTTTGAAGGCACTTTTGAATTCATGAATAACCATAAAGCTACCACTGGTTTAGAAAGAAATGCTGCTGAAAAGATGCCAGCGGTAAAGTAACAGTTGCGTTTTGCAAATGTAAAAAATACAATTTTAATGTTTAATGCATGAAAATCAAATGAACTTAATTTCACACATATACTTACAAGTATCCTTTTCTAAACTCGTAGACCATACTTTGTTGCAATCTGTCGTCAAAATGCCACTAAATATGGAGTCATATGGAGAAAGGTGTATGAACTTGACTAATTTTAGTCCACAGTCAAATTTCCAGATGTTAACTTTTCCTTCCACTGTGCCAGTTGCTATCAAGTCACCAGTGTTACCTTTTGAAACTATCGTGACGTTTGGAGATGAAACGGCACAGGCTGTTGCATTTGTGACCTAAATAAATATTTTATTGAAGATTATAAACACTATACAGAAATTACTATACTCAATGAAAAAATATTTAAAATATAATGGTAGGATTATTGTGATAATAAGATATATAATATAAAAATAACTGATCGCTCTGTCATGGAAGATATATGAAAAATATATATCATTAGGGGCATTTATCAATATAACCGAATGCAAAACAATGATGTTTAATTCGCTCTTCTGTTTGTCTGTTTGTTTGTGCACGCTAATATCAGAAAATTAATTTTGACTATTGTTTTGTAGTAAACCCTTAACGTATATAGTTTCAAAAATTTAAATTATAAATTTAAGCAAAGTTTGTAATGTTAGTGAGAACGCGGGTGTGCGAAAAAACTAAATAGTTTAGTCACGTAGTTTAAGCAGGCGAAGCCGCGAGCGGGTCGCTAGATATATAATAAATAATAAAAACTTAAATAATAGTAATTCAAGCATACGACATATAGCAGAGAAAAATTATTATAATAGAAGTATTTTCATTTGTCTGAATGGAGATCAAACCATTGTGTATATGGACATATATAGGATGCTATGTCACTTTGTCACAATGGTGTACAAACCAAAAACTAAATAAAACATACACAATTGGACAACAATTTCATTACAATAAAAAAAAAAAGAATGAGATAAGACATACATAATAACTGTATTGTAAGAGGCCATTGTGGTGCAATCATGAATGACTGTACACACAGTGATTGTGTGTTCAATCTGCATTTGGTGATGAATACTCACCCCTCAACATGTGGTGTCACACACCAATTAGAGCAGAAAGTGTAACATATTGATACTAGGTTATCTCTGTGTAAATGAGAAAAAAGTATGAAAATGCATCATTTCTTACTGATATAGGCACATTGTGTGTATACTCTCCCCTTACAAAAGGGCAGTTGGGGGAGTGCCGCTCGTGCTCCACCCACGGCTCGTCAGACTTCTCCCAGCAGACCAGACACACCATGCATGTGAAGCACATTGCACGGTCATCACCGCTCGGAGACGGCTGGTGGTAGAATCCGGCTTGAGCCATGCGAGCTGGTAATGCCCATCTAGTGGAATTCATTATTAATGATTAGGAATTATAAAGTACAGTATAATACAAAAAGATCTTCAATTTGGTATGCAAGAAGCAATAATGCAAAAATATGAAAACGAAATACACCTGTTTTTTTATTTTATTTAATTAGTTTTAATAAGGTAGGTATTTTATTTGTTATATATTTAATATAATATATACTTAATTATATGTGATAAAAATATATTAGATTAAATTATTAACTAGATTTATAAGTACCTCACTTACTTATAAATTACTCGTTTTATTGTTTTGAATGAATTATCAACTTAATGCAAATGTATATTAAAATTAACAACAAATTGTTATATGTATAACAGATAGAGCATACTCACTTGTAGTCCATATGTGGCCATCTCTTGAAAGTCTCCTTCCTTTCTGCCTCAGAATACATGAGTGACCTGGACTCATCATCTTTTGTACAGGAACCGAGTTCATTAGCTCTTTGTCCGACAGCTGAGGCAATGGCCAGGGCTGGGACTCTTCTACTCTGGGCTTTCAGTTCTTGTACAACACCATTCATGACCATGCGCAGAGTTGATTGTGAAAGGGCTATAGTAACTGTACTCCACTGTAACAAAATTATGAAATATATATATCATAATATGATACTTATCATTTATTTTACGAATGAATTATATTGCCAAATGCATAATATATTGCCCCTAGGTCATCATTCAAGTTTAATTGCTTACTTTTTGCGCCTTTACTCCTTTTCGGGCTGGTTCTGTGTCTATAGCATTTTTAAGTTCATTGATGAAGTCCACAAGCCCATCAATTGAATGTGCATCTAAGCTCTGCAGACACTGGTAGAGGAGTACAGCCTAAAAAATAAAAATTAAAGTTGAGTAATAATTAATAAAAACTAAAAGGAGGTAAGTAATTTTAAAATGTAAATACATTTACACCACCTCAAGCTTCAATTTTTTAGAGTTTTTATAATTTGCTAACAAAAAGACAAAAAAACATATTGCATACAATTCATACAACACTTAGATTTCATGGGGTAGGTTAGGATGGTTTGATTTTTTAATTACATTAAATTATCTTCTTATCTTACTAATAATTTTATTTACGCATTGGACTGCCAAATGCTATGGTAGAATTTATAATAATATTTATTTATATTTTGTATGCTTTTTATTTGTATTTATAGCCTACAGATCTTCATTTCTCCATCAGATTAAATATTAAATAATCTAATTATAAGAAAGGAATTTAATTATTCTAATTTATTTATAAATAAAAGCCAATCTAAGGATAAATCCTCATATACAGTAAAAATCTCCATTTACACATAGATCTGCGAGAATCTGAAAATGTGACATATCACCTTCATGTATTCAATTATATGTGACATGTTGATTGTTGATTCAAGTTCAAATTCAATTCGAATCAAGTTGATTGTCTACCTTTTAAGTTAGTTCATATAAAATAGAATATAAATATTACTTCTGTTAGGTTAATTTATTTCTCAACTAGCTGAGCAACAAATTAAAATAAATACTAAATATATATTTTTACTTAACTATATAGCTGTTATTTATCTTCTTCATATGTAATGATGACTAAGCACAATATTAAATTCATATACCATGCTTTTGTTAATATATAAAGAAATGCTTTGCTGATTTATTATTTAAATCTGTATATTATGCTTAGGCAACAAACTCTACTACTTTATAAACAAATAAACAAACCTATGGGGCTAATATACAATATTACTTGGATTCTAATTGGTTTTCATATTGTGTAAATAAACTATAACATATTGTATATATATATATAATATGTTATTAGTGATATATATAAATATTATACTCCATGTAAGCTTTTTCCAAAATATTAAGTACTCACCTCAGATAACACAAGTTCAACTTTGACAAGACTATCAGGTTCTGATGAATATATGGGTCGTTGTAAGGCAGTGTGAAGGAGGAGCACTCCGTTATAGTCAGTCCGTGCGCCGATTCCACCAATATCCCAAAAGAACACTCTGTCGGCTCCGGGCGCATATTCAACACCCAAAGTGCCTCCGTTGTCTAAAAACAAATGGAAATACAATTGAGTAAAGAGTACCGGTCTTTTGTGATAAGCAACAATCCAATATAATCGGAATTGTTTACTGAGAGCTGTCAAAGTGAGACAATGTAGGGCATCAAAAATTACTATACTTAGCTATTGTGCCTATAATTGTATTCCTAGATGATTAGTAGCGTTTAATAAAAATTGTGATTGATTTATACGAGAACAATGAAAAAGTATTCTTAACTTACCCGCTGATAGACAGGAGGTCTGAAGAATCACACCAGAGTTAACATCCAAAACGTGTACACGGCCTTCATCAGTCTTCACTAATATTATATTTAAATTACTGTGATAAGTCAGTGAAGTAACAGGAAAGATCATACGTATATAACCATCTTCTCGTAATATCAAAGAATCATCGCCCATCGTGGCCGTGAACACATCTGTCTATTCTACGTAAACGCCATTTGTAATTATATTTTTTATGTCAAATATTTTTAGTCGAAGTGGCCAGACTTAAAATTTTGTAGCATTTATTTAGTCTTTGTAGACTATAAACAATTACTTAATATTTTTAAATATACTATACAAATTACAATAAACAATATAAAATGGTGAAATTAATTTCATTTTATTTATTTCATCTACATACTAAATAGATAAACCAGCTGGTCATAAATATATAAAATATGTAAATCAAAAATTAAGATTTTTTATTTCTAAGAGAATAAATATTAAATTGTATCATAAAAAAGTACTAAATCTACTGTTTATTATTTTTGAACAGACGATTCCATCTACTGCATAAAGTATAAACTATACAAGAATTCACTTTGCAGTCCATTTATTGCAAAGTGATTAGTGAGTAGATTTGCCATTGCCATAGACAATCGTAATCAGTAGTTTTATTTGATGATGTTGGACTGAAATAATAAATTCGTCTAGATTTTATATTTATAACATAAATAGTGGTGAACATGTTCAATTATATATTCAAATTTAATATAACACAGTAATTACCACCGGTATATGTAACATGCACATAAAGCTCATTAAATTTTAATTATGTATCATCTTCTGTAGTAGATATATATTTGCCTATACAAAATTATCCTTTAACGTTTTTTTTTAAATATCAGAGCGGAGATAAAACTAATTATAATCACCACGAGTGGCTATCGAACCTTAGAACAAAAGAACCCACAACCAATCATACTTACAGTCAGACGCTTTCGCACTACGCTAAGCTTTATCTCTTTATATAATTACATTTTAAATATAATTATTATACTTGAAGTAAGTAGTTTTTAAAAGATTTTGTTTATTTATATCTTACAACTTACACATATGTTTTATATATATTATTTTTTACTTAATTTATTTGTGATAAATGTTCATAAGTAACAATTTTATTTTATGCATTTTTCTGTAATTATTTTCAATATAGCTAGAAAATTGATTCCATTTTTCTATCGATAGTGCAATCTCAAACGTGGTGCAATTTATAGAATACATTTGTTGTAGGTGTTTGTTTCTTCAACAATATTAGTCAATACTTTATAATGAATCGCTAAGACTTTATCTTAAAATAAAAACACAACTACACAGTGTGTATGTAGGTACTTATATACCTGGTACATCCATAGAAATGTTTTTTAACTTCGAACATCTTCCACATTTACTATACGTGAAAGTTATAACCTGAAAGTTATAACTTTCACGTATATCTTGACAGTTATTCATAAATCGAAGGTGTCACAAAATATTTATGCGTTTTTTTTCAGCTTCATGCTTTTTTTCGTATACTAGGGTAGTCAGAAAGGACCTCATGACAAGAGTCAATTCGGGTCGACGTTTCCGGTCATTGCCTTTTTTGCGACGAAACTCGAGGTAGCACTTCGTCTTATTGGAGTGGAGACATGAAAAAAATTGAAAAATAATGACTTCCCTAAAAGGACGATTGAATCCACAACTATACAGACTATCCTACTGGGACACGATGGTCTTTACAAAAGTTAAAAACTATACTATATTTGAAATCGTTTGTAAATAAGCTCAGAAATCGTCATTTTAACACATTCGTGAATATACGGATATAAGGTAGAATATACCAACGAATATCTTAAAGATTTTCGTCATCTCGAAAATTACAGACGTGACGACATCAGAGACGGAAATTTAAAGCATCGACTTTGAAGTGATACATACCGATTGTATATTAAACAAATTAATGGAAGTAATGTACGATTCATATCCGATTATCGATATTACGGATGTTATTGCATACCATTCGGTAATTTAATCCGTTACAAACTCTGTAATTCACGAACATCAAAACTACTTGTGAACGTAACAATGTCACTGCATCAGCTTTTGTTCTTAAAATAATAAAACGATATTCATTACAAAAATAATAATTTATTAAATATAAATCTCATATATTATTGTTATTTTAGTCTTAATCAATTTCTCTAAATACAAATTAAAAGTGGACGGAATATAATAGTATATAAAAATATTTTATAAAAGTCTAGTAAACATTGTCGTCTATAAGTCACATAATTTTAATAATTAACATTAAAAGACAGGGTTTCTCAAACTTTGGCTCCACGAATAATTTGTATTTCAATAGTAAAAAAATACAGTACCACAAGATTTTTTTTTGTCACAAAATTGTGTTAATTTTAGAAGTAATTTTGGTCGATTTTATTAAGCCTTCATTCTGACTGTATCAAGTCGATTTCGTTATTATTTTAATTGCAATTTTTTTACCACTTTGCGCCTTCTATTGGCATTTTTTTACGTGGGAGTTCCGGTACACCATTACGTAAATGTCATCGCGCCCGTTTGTGAAATCCTGTTATAGGGATTTATTGTGACGTTAGCAATAAGTTCATATAACTTATTACTTATACTAGTCAAAATAAAAATAAAAAAAACAACACATTTTCACACATTCCAAATATTACATAATATAAATAAATACTGTTGAAATGCAATGTTAAAAAAAATTAACTATACAACCTTATATTATCATCTTAGTTTTTTTTTTATATTAAAATTCCCATGACTCGAGCCATTTCAGGCCAGTCATAGTGGAGTTAGGTTCACTTGCCAGTGGACCAGTCATGCCATACGCTAATGGAGAAAACAAATAAAAACTGTAGATTGTAGTGGAAACAATCAAACCCATTATGCACTGATACACTGTGTTCCCCAATTCCGTACTGAGGTAGTTCTTTACACTTCTCAGCAAGTACACTGTTAAAATACCTGGAATTATAAATTAGAATTAAAGACATTCATAGATGTAGGAAAAAAATTATTTCGAGAAATTTGATTCAAAAAACTTTGTCAGAATTTAATAAAATTTTAATTTTAACTATTATTAATGTTAAATATTGGTTATTATAATATGAGGTGAATTGATTTATTACAATCAATTTTTGGGCCTTTATCCAGCTAACGGCGTCGTACGTCCTATACTAATATTATAAAGAGTATAGATGTGTTTGTTTCGTTTTTAATATTTTATTATAATACAATAATTATTTCACATCCAAAATTTGAATATAAGTTTTTTAAATAAAATTTCTTACTTACTTAATTATTCACTTAAAATGTTTATTTATGCATAGAACAAAAGAATGATATAATGGCTCTATGAAAATAAAACAAACAAAAAATATAATAAATCAATTACTGATTATTACCAGTGAGCATAGAACTGAACACGAGAGCCGGAAAGTAGTGGTGGAAGTAGAGCACCCTCCCCATCGCCCAGAAGGGCACGTAGTGCAGCGCCCAGCCCAAGCTGCCCCACCCCGCCGCGTTCAGCAACCTGCGACTTCCATCCGACACTACAGGGAACGATCATAGAGTATGTAATCACTTAGTTCATTCATTCATTTGTAGACACCACTGTCCTGTGCGGGATAAAGCGAGAAGCTAAAATAATCAATTTATGTCACTGTGGCACAGTTGCCGAAATTCTTCTGTACACGCGCTGGTAGTGGGTTCGACCTCTACACGTTGGTGGCATGTTTATATTTAATAAATAATAATTTCGTTGCACTTTATCTGGAAAATTGAATTCCACCTCTAAAATATTAATAATTATTATTCTCACATGCGAACATAAATAAAAAGATGCATATATACTTGTAGAATAAAAAAAAAAAACTTTATTACTTCTTACCTTCAACAGATTTCCCGAACGCTTTAGCGCGTTTATCCCTAATAGAATTAACAATAAATACTATGAGGAATATCGCGAGGAAGGCGAGGTTGGCCCACCACACTACAGGGTTGCCGAGCAAGTAAATCCTGTGAGCACTGCCAGAGAAGAACTGGCCCTGATGTGTTGAAATGTAAATATTACTTACAAAGTTATATTTTAGACGTAAAAGTAATACTTAAAATTAATAAAACACACTTCTTCACTTTCCGCCCGCCATTAACATAGATATTTGCCGCGATTTGTCCTATCAGATCGGAATAATGAAAATAACTATCCCACGACACATCGCGTTTACATTGAAACGCTGTTTTACTACACCACACAAATTCTCAATTTTCGTATATAGTATAATTAACAAAATAATTATATAAATTGAATTCACTTTAAAAGTAAAATATATATATAAAAAATGTAATAATGCGTTATTAGTAAAATTTGTTAATTTTTACTTCATTAAATGCATATTTATATATCGTCATATTTAACGCTATTGTGGACGATAGCCGCAGTCTATAATCAGGGTTTGACTGTCTATTTGATTGTGCATTGATTGTCGACCCCGAAAAAGGTGTTGCATTGGCAAGTGACGAAAATTAGAGACTGGGTTTTCTTGACACTAGTCAACAAATAAGCAAAGAAACACAAGGATAGCTAACTTTCACATACCCTGCAATATGCGAAAAAAATGCCTTAAAATAAATAACAAAAAAAAAATAAGTCACCCTATAATTAATCGGCCACTGCCAGGGCTGAGAGGTGACTTCGCCCTCCTTGGGCTTAAGTCCCGCGTTGCCCTGCAGCATCACCGCGTGGGACTCCAGCAGGCGCTCCACGAAGCCCGACGCGTACGCCTCGAAACTTACTTTTGGTACTAAAACAGATATTTATTATTAAAATTGTCTAGGATAAATATGAAACATATAAAGAAAAAACAAACAGTGGCAAAAAATCAGAATGTAAGTGCAATGGTTGTGGGTTCGATGCGCACTCGGGAGAATGATAGTAAAACAAAGCGCAGTGTTGAGTTCCGCCATTAGACACGCATAAAATCTGTATAAAAATTAAAACATAAAATACGTATTACGTACTATGATTTTTTCTTTACACTATGTATCCTAAATCTGATAGATAGATATTTCAAATAAGCTGCTAATACAATTCTTACGTTGGTCGAAAATATTATCCTCCACATTCCAAAGTGCGTTTTTATCCCTCAAGTTAGGATTACACGCTACTTCTTGCTGTTCAAAGCCCCATTTAGGCAATTGTTTGCCGGTCGTCGTCAGAGCACATGCCTGTAAAATTTCAATACTTTATAAATATTCCATCTTAATAAATTACATAATTGGAAAAAAAAATATAAAACGAAAGAAAAAGCAATAAATAAATTAATTATTGAATTAGTGGCACCATTTGTTTTAATATTATCGTTTTTTCCGCAGAACTATTAGCTTAAATAGAGAGAAACTAGTGTCGAGACGTTGTAAGCTAATAGTTAGACAAATTTAAGGTATTTTTAACAGTATTGTTAATTGTTATTACACATAAGAAATTAGAAAACATATATTTAGAAAACGTATTAAAATTTTAAAGCAGCAGGATTTGAACCCGAGTTTCTCCAAATTCGCTTAAGCGCTCCCACCGCTAGGCCATGCGTTTGTAATAAGCGTAGAAGAATTCCGACGTAGCTGGATGTAGAACGCACGGCCAGAGGCGTGGTTTCAAATTTCGCTGCGTTCAAATTTTTATCCGTTTTCTAAATATATGTTTTTCAAATTGAAGGTAGTTATTTAAATTTTATATATTTAACAGATAACAAAAAATAAGAATTACCTGTAAATAGTGAACGAACGTGAGTTTACTTCGCACAGTTTGTATGTCATCACCATCCTTGCCGCCCGATACAACAATCTTCCATACATCATTTGCATCTCCGACTCCATCCTGGTAAAATAAAATATTGTTTTCATATATAGAACCCTGGTTACTGAGTAGAATGTCAAAAAACGCACTGTAACTACTGGGCATAGAAAGTTGAAATTTGGCATGTAAGTTACTTAAGGTTAGTTAAGTTACTTAAAGATACACGGATATTACGTATTACAATGGAAATTACTGGAGTTTCAAAAAGAAAAAAGCTGCAAATACATTCAGACTTAGCATGCCACGTATTTATAGGCCGCTGTCGTTACAGCATAGATGTACATATAAAACGGGGTAGCAAATCGATTAAAATGTGAAACAAATTGTACGTAAACACGTTTCAAGTATCACGGGCTCACGTGATACTTGAAGCGTGATACTTAAACCCCGTTAAATTAAGCATATTAACGGGTTTTTACTGTATATTCAAACAGATCACAAACACTTTTAACGCTTTGCCTTGCGTGAAAACGAGGCCCACCTCTCCATAGCCAGTAACTTGCATGAACTTATTGGTGAGGGGCGCGCGCTCGCGGTGCGCGTGCAGATTGCGCGCGGTCGCCGCGTGCGTGAGGCGCACGAGGTCGCCGCTGCGCACGGCCGCCGCGCCGGCGACGGCCTCGCGGTTATACGGCTTCATGGTCCAGCGGTTATTGTCGTCTTTGTGAGTGTATGTTGTTATCTAAATGTGTTATGGAGATAAAAGTAAAGTCGTAAAATTCGTTAGCAAAAGTATTTCTAGTATTAAATAAAATAAGTCAAACGAAAATAGAAAACCGACTGCAACGTATTCTTGTGTCTACTTTCAATTTAATTATATTTAATTAAATATAACATATATGATTCTACCACGCAACCAGGTAGGTTATTGCAACGAATAATTTTAAAACGTATAGTCAGATCTTAAAGAAATGTTAACGGGATCACATGAGAAGCACTAACTATCATATAAAAAAGAGAATCATCAAAAATGATTCACCCATTAAACACTTATACAGTAACACAGAAAAAAAAATACCACGTCGAATTGAGGCCTCATATTTTTATAAATTTGATTTAAGTTGTGTTATATTAAGGTACATTTTTTAAATCCCCAGCCACAAGCGAATTTTCCGAATAACAAGGTAGGCAAAGTGTCAAGACACTTCTTTCGTCAGTTTTTTGCACAGTGAGTGGCGTTAAATGTTGCGGTGAAAGTGTATGTAATTTCTCCGCTCCAATATATGTAGCGTTCAGTTTTCCGAAATTCACAACCAATGTCTCGAATTCGGGTGGAAACGTAAAACGGAGTGTCTTGACACTAGGTGCTCTCTGCAATTATGAATGCGATCGGTGAATGTATTATACCTGTTGCTGTCTAGCTCCCACACCAGCTGGGTACAAATGGTGGTGGGAATGCAAGTACCCACCACCAGTGCGGTGGTTCTTCAAAGTAATTATGGCCCCATACGCTAAAATCTTAGGAGCGCTGGCGTTATGTAAGCTATTGCCTTCAAGACGCGCTTGGAAACCAGATGAGTAAAAACCATCACCATTACCACTGAAATACAGATTAATTTTTGAATTGTATAAAAAATATTTAAAGAAAATACTACTTCAACACCTATGTACTCTTTTGTAAATCACACACACATAGGATTGAAGATGTTTGAAAACACACCTTTTGCTAAGCACTGTAAGATGGACCCAGAAGAAAAACACGTAAAGTATAATGGGCCATAATATTAAAGTTAAACTTCTTCCCACTAGATGTTTTATTGTGAAGCTCTGCAAAGTAAATACACACATCTATATAAACAGTAATACTACAAAATTAATATAAACAGTAAGAACAATATAATAAATTAAAAAAATAGTGTTATGATTTTAAAATAATTAGAATTTTAATAAATATGTACAAATTAAAACTTACCACAGGCTTTGTTAAATCTCCTAGAATATTCCACAAATCAGCAATAGTTCGTAAACCCACAAACAATACAACAAAGAGACCCACAAACTTAACTGACATTGTACAAGAGAGAGATGCTCCGAGGAAAAATTGCCAAAATAGCATTTTGGAAGAAAATGGTTGTAATCCATCATCTGTCAATGATCTAACCTGAAAAAATATCTTTTAGCTTCGCACTTTTGCCGTATACAGCAGGGTACGCAAAGAAAACCTAGGGTTAGGGCACTAACGCAGCAGTTTATCTTACTCTGGACTAGAGAAATAAAAATCATTTCAAATACATTTTAACATTTGTAAAGTCTTATTCATATACTTAGGGTAGTATAAAAATATGAATGTAGGGATTCGAACCTGAGCTTACTTAGAAACAGTTTTAAACACTAACAGTTAAGGCATGCATTCTACATCTAGCTACATTGATATCCAATATCTAATTATATTGTATAGAATACCAGATTATACACATTGCCAGTAAAATATACATATATAAAAACATGTATAAGAATATGGCAAAACATAGTAATAAAAAATTTACAAGAATACTCTGTTATCTAATTATGATGCATTGACTTACTTTGAAAGCTCCATATATTGAACAGCTCATAAAAAATAACAATATGGGATCCAATAATATATATCTATTCAAAGTTAAAAAGCCCACATCTGAAAAGACAACATTACTTACATAAATGTTTTATCTGATTTGAAACATTGCATATTGGGTGGATGGTTTTTAATATTGCACCATGTCTTATTACAGTGGAGAAATAAAATTAATTTACAATTTTACAAAATTAACATATAATAATTAACTTATTTCATAATATTGTTTATATATGATTTATATATTTTAATCATCGTAATCACATAAGTTTATTTAATTTACCAAGTGCAGAATTTATTAAATTTTATATAAGTTAAATATTATCATACCACAAAGCAAAAGTAATGTTCCAACGAATGTTGCATCAAGTGATTTTGTCATCTCCCACAATGTTAGAAATGTTAATGGAATAATTAATGCACCTAATGTTGTGCAAAACTGAAAGTCATAATGAAATTTTATTACTATTTACTAAACATGTAAACAAGCCAGTTGATGAATTGTATTTAAAAATTAACATACAATTCTCATTCCTTCATATCTTGCCCCATCATATTTATCACCTGGTTTTTCAAAGGGAAAAGTGCCATCATATCCTGTTAATTTTCCTGACAGAGCTATAAGCATCTTAAATAAGAATATTATATAAGTTAGTGAAATCTATAAAGTCCTTAGCTTTACCTAAAGTCACTTTAACCATAAAAAATAAGTTACCTTTCCAAGTGGAGGATGTACATCAAAAAAAAATGTTCTATTAATATACCAACTTGCCATTTTTCCAAAATGTGTTTCATCCCAACTGCAAAAAAAATATTATTTTATATTGTATATGACTTTCAGTTCGGTATACTTTAAAATTATTCATTTGTTATTAAATACCTTACCACACATGATCCGGTTCCAAAACTTTATAGAAACGTGTTAAGAATGTGCCTCCACATAGAACTCCAAATGATATCCACCATCTAATAAAATAAAAAATGTATCGCATTAAATTTGTCGTCATATGATAAAGCTAAATTAAATATATTTATTTGACGGTATAAGAAAAATATATGAAAAAGTACAATTTCGTATTTGAGACAGCTGGGTATTTTGGTTTGGTTTTACTAGATATCATTTTATGTAATTGTATTATTAAAAATATTTATCACTACAATATATTCATTGAAGTTAAAAATGAATGAAAAAACTATCAACGAATTGCTAAATGAAAATAA
This sequence comes from Podotricha telesiphe, assembly GCA_038994665.1. Lineage (NCBI taxonomy): Eukaryota > Metazoa > Arthropoda > Insecta > Lepidoptera > Nymphalidae > Podotricha > Podotricha telesiphe. Next base: position 169,504 of record JAOYRR010000307.1, on the reverse strand, counting down.
CGGTACATAAACAGTAAACGTATGAGCTATGCATATGTCATAAGAATGTATTTTATGTCAAATGCCATAGAATTACTATTTATTTGTCACCGCTTCTAAAAAAAACAACAGATAAAAATTGATTTTGTAACAAATGTGTAATGAAAATGTAGACATCGGCAGCTGTAAGAGTCTATTTTATTAGGAGTCTATTCGAAAATAAATATTTTATTTTACAAATTAATAGTTTTTTTAACCAGTATATTTTATTACATAATCATAATGCTATGACTGAGTAATGATAAATAATATTTTTCTTAATTCTTTCGTGTTCGATGTAGGCAGAGGGGATCTAGTGTCAATAACCCGTTTTCCACTTCCGCTTAAATTTGAAAGTTTTATTTTCAAGTTGATCTTACTAAACATAGGAAATGAAGTAATTTAAATACTATAATTTCCCCTGGGTGGAGACCAAAGTAATAACCATCAAACTTACAGTGAGAAACTGTCCTATTGCCAGACTGGCGCCAAATTGTTAAAATATTAATAATAGCCGCTGTCGATATTTATATCGATACGCAGCTCCACAGCGTAACAATTAGGGTTAGACATTTTGAATATTTAGCTCCTACCCACTTTTTTTTTGCTTTTATAAAATTATCAACATGTATCGCAATAATGAAAAATAATTTTCATAATATTTCTGGCTTTTTTGTCTATCAGATATCAATGATAAACTGATCACGAGTAGACAAAACACAGCCAATTTCAAGCACCAGGACTATATATTCTTAGGGTATGTTGAGGCCTTTATGCAGACACAAACTTTCGATCTAGTAAAGTGTTGTGGAGTAAAGTGTGTAGAGTTAAACAAATTATATTATTTTATTATGTAATTGCTTACAGCTCCTTACGGCTTCTTGAGGTTGAGGGGTCTGGGCACAAACTTCATGTTCCTCCTATTTATTATATTCGTTGCTTTTTTATCTCTGGATTGCCACTTTCAATCTGTCGTTTGTCAAATCTAAATGTCAATTTTCAATTGCATTATTCGCATTTTATGGTTCATGTTATGACAATATATTGTTTATAGAATCATTCTCTAATGTTACAATAGTCAAAGTGACGCAGTTTGAGTTTATTCTTCATTCCACTGTTGTGTGATCAGCGATGATATTGTCTTGATATTGTCATCATGCGTTTTAATTGTGCTTTGTTAGTTATACAATGTTTTCTATTTGCTTTCTGTTTCGCTGATGCAGGTTCGGAACAAAAAGAGAAATTTCTAAATGCATTTCTTGGCTACTTAAATAACATACCTAATCGTCAATATAATTATGAAGGTTTTTTAATAACTGCGCAAGAGATTGTAAGTATGATTTTCACCTACTTAATAAGGTTATCATTTAAGAGAAGACTAGGATCATTCGTTATAAGCTGTTAACTTTTTTATTTATATACCGATATTTCTTATTTTTATTTTTTATGAAATGTAATTATTCTAAATGATATTTTTTTTATTGACAATCAATATTGAATGATTATAATTATTATATTATTTCTTTGTAGAATGATGATAACAACTGTTATTATATTGAAGCTAATTTAAAAGCTGTTGATGTATCGAACATACATATCTTTAAGAATGTTAAATGTTCTGCTACAATACAAGATCTTGGAGAGAGTGTCAATGTTCAAAATAATGAATATATCTGTATAGATAATGATGATATACAACAGAGTGATAAAAACTTTGAAGAAGTTAGTGTGGATGAACAAACTACTGCTGTTCCAGCAGCTATAGGACATGAACCAGTTCACTTAGATAATGAAGTGCAACCTGATTCAGGTGTAAGTTTATTTAATATTAATACTTTTATTACAACTATTTGAAACAAAAAAGTTTCTAAGAGGTGTGGTTAACAGTTTTATGTTTTCTTAAAATTGTTTTATAATTTATTAATTTCGTAACATAGTAAAAAAAAAAACAAGAAGTTAAATCATAAAATGTTTTTGTTATACAGGTCACATCTGGTGAGCAATTTATTGCTATTCCAAAGAGACAGACCGGTGGAGCCTGTGTTGGTTGCTCTAGTCATGTAAATCCTCAAGCTCCTGGGGTCAGTGGTTTAGCTGCTTTAGCTATCAGGCATTTAGATAAGCATGAACCTGCTGTCAAGCATTATTTAGAAACAGTTTTAGATGTTGAAAGACAAGTTCAAGTGAGTTATTATTTATACTTATAAATACAAGCTTAAAATATTAGTAACTTTATATTTTTATTATTTCTTTCTTTTATTTATGTTTATTTTTGCTATAATAAAATATAAATATATAAAAAAATATGAATATAGCAAAAGTAAGTAACATAACTCATTTTCTTTTTAGATTGTGAATGGAGTTCGTTATATTTTAACCCTTCAGATTAAATCTAATAACTGTACAAGTGAAGAAAATGCATGCACTGAAAGCAAAACATGTAAAATTTCAATATTAGAGAAAAGCTGGATCATATTGTCAGATGGTTCAAAATATAGAGCCATTTTGGCAAATAATTGTACTCAAGAGTGGCAATTTGGTGATGAAGGTGAACATATACCAAATAATGAAAATAGTGATGTTAATCTTCCATCTGAGGACAATGATCATATAAATGTTTTACCAAGACCTACTCCAGATTATGATAAAATTGCCAATACTGGTTCAGCAGATGAAATTCTAAAAGCCATACATAATAAAGATGTTCAGGCAATACCACAGCAAGAGAAAGAGCTTACTGAAGAAGACATCAAAAAAATAGAGCAACAAATAATTCCCCATGAAAATCATTATCACACAGTGCCAGAGGCTCAACCATCTGTTGAAGGTGTATATCCATCAACCATAAAAGTACATCAAGTTTCAGGTTCAGAGGCAGTGCAACATGATAGTGATATTCCAATTCAGTATAAGCCAGTTGCATTTGAAGGAAAGACAAGTTACATAAGTGAAGATAAAAGAAAGGCTATAGATGATTTAATAAATTTTTTCAACTCTGCTGGTTTTGATACCAGCCACGCCTTCAGAAGAACAAGAAGAAGTTATGAAAATGTCTTAAAAGTAATGTCTTTAGCTGAAAAAGTTCATAAGATTAAAAAGAATATACAAAATGCACAAGATTTATATATTTTAGCACAAAAATTAGTAGATTACTTAAATGAAAACAATATAGATGTTAAAAATAAAGTGCTTCAAGATGTTATTGCTGCAGAAGAAGAATTCGAAAATTTACAACACTTTTTCTATATCCAAATCCGAGTAGTCATACCCTGTGATAATAGCCAATGCCAAGACAAGAATGTATTAACTAAAATATGTAATGGTGTTATGGAAGCTACTAATGAAGAAAGGCCACACATTTTAAGTGCTTTTTGTTACAATGAAAAGAAAAATAATAATAAAATAGGTAAAGTTGAAAATATTCCCACAGATGATCCAGTGTTATTAAGGTTATCTAAAGAGGCGTTAAAGAAAATTGAGACAGAATCTTCTAATGCAAATGCAATGAAAATTGATAAAATATTGCAAGCAAACACTAGAATGGCTTCTGGTAGAATCACAAATATTTCTTTAAGACTTGTTTATCTTAATTGTAGCAAAACAATTCCATACATGAAAAGAATTAATTGCACTGTGTTACATAATATGGATGCTAATGTTTGTGAGGTGAATGTACATGAAAGACATTGGCTTAAAGAGAAAATCATTTCTTATAAATGTACAACACTTCCAGTGAGCGACAGGTTCGTCAAAACTGAAGAACTACATGATTTACAACTATCTGTCAATGATCCTAAAGTTTTAGAAATGATTGATGAAGCCTTACAGCATTTAGAGTTTAATTCTGATAGAAACAACAGGCAAAAGTTAAATAAAATAAATACGGTAAGAACTCAGCTTGTTGGTGGATTATTAACTCAGATTGATTTCGACGTAGTGTATACTAAATGCTCATACGAATTATCATCTGATTTAAACATGTGTGAACTTTTGGAAAATGAACCTTTGCGTAATTGTAAAGCGGATATATGGGATCGTCCCTGGTTGGAAGATGGAAGGCAAATTAAAGTGTCTTGTAATGTAGTAACTGATAAAGGTATACCAGCAAATGGAAAAAAAAGATCATCAAATTATTTTGTCGGTGGTCACACTGCAAAAGACCCTAAAGATCCAAAATATAATTTAATGGCAACAGAATCATTACGCAGTTTTATGCAAACAAATGGTATTAGTAAAGAATATGAAGTTGTAAATGTTGAAAGCGTCACTGTCCAAATCGTTGCCGGTACTCTTACGAAAATCACTTTTAAAATTCGCCCTAAAAACAGCCACAATGGTGAAACCTTGTGTCATTCAAATATTTGGGAAAGACCATGGTTAGACAGTACTGAGTATAATGTAACTTGCGATGATAAATTAAAATCAGGAAAAATACGGCATATTCCAGGTGGTAGTTGGACTGAGGATCCAAATAATTCAAAATTTAAAGAATATGCGAACAAATCTGTGCAGAAATATCTTGAATCTGCTGGCATAAAAAAATATCATAAGTTAATTGAAATCCAGTCAGCAACGGTACAACTTGTAACGGGTGAATTAATCACTCTAAAATTTAGAATTTCACCTACTAATTGCGACTTAAATGCCTCTATTAAAGAGGCAGTGGACTGTGACGTAATCGATAATTTAGATGTATTAGTATGTGATTCCCAAATACATAGGCAAGTATGGCTGCACAACGAAGACATTCAGGTTACATGTAAACAAGAAAATAAAAGTTCAAGAGTAAAAAGACATATCCCTGGTGGTTTTGTAGATCATAATCCAAACGAACCTAAATACAAGCTTATGGCACAAGCATCATTAAAAAAATATTTACAAAGTAAAAAGTCTGTAAGACATCATGAAATCCTAAACATAGAAAGTGTATCAACGCAAGTAGTGGCAGGATTGAACACTCTGTTAAAATTCATCATTACACCAACAACTTGTTTATTGAACAGAAATTCCGAACCAACATCAACAAATTGTCTCCAATTGGATAACAATGTGGTCTATTGTTATGCAAAAATTTGGACGCAGCCTTGGGCTAACAAAGAAGAAATTACAGTGAAATGTAATCACAACAGTCAAAATTCTGCTACATTTGAAGATTTTCAAGAGAATTATAATCCAGAAAAAATGGAGTACACCACAATGAAACCGGATGATTCTTTTTTTAGCAATAACACGCCAAAACATAATAGACAGCGGAGGTCATTAAAGGGTTCTCCACGGAAAGAAAATCCAAACAATAAAGAGTTGAAAGTATGGGCTGAAAAGTCGTTCAGAAAGTATTTAAAAGAAGAGAATTTAAAATTGAATCATTTCATTACAGTCAATCGGGTAACCACCCAAATTGTTTCGGGAAAAATTTATAAAATAGACTACGTAGCAGTCCCGCGATCATGTTCCAAGTCATCTAAATGTAATGAAGATCTAAAGCGTTATTGTCATGCTGAAATATTGTATCGTCCTTGGCGAGAAGGCCAGAAAATAGACGTGCATTGTAATCGAGGCATCGGCAGTGACGAAGAAGACAGCAATGACAGAAAAAAACGTGATATCTTCGTAGGTGCGCCAGTTGTTAAAAATGTAAATGATGAAAATAAAATGCTAGCCGAAGAATGTTTAACTAAATACCAACAATTATCGCATACTAAATATGTTCATAAAGTTATAAAAATACACAACGTCACATCACAAGTTGTCGCAGGAACAGTCACTAATTTAGATTTTTCCGTATCTCCTACAAAATGTTTGATTGAGGACAACGCAGTCACTAAAGAGGACTGTATCCTTCAGAAACCTAATAATACGTTACGTTGCAAAGCAGATGTATGGTCTAGACCTTGGCTACAGTCTAAAGAAATAAATGTAGATTGTAAGAAGCAATATTCTAAAAGAGTTAACGAAAATGAACATGTAGAGAAAGTAAAAAGAGAAGTGATACAATCTGAAGATGATTACATTGATGAAGATACAAAATACTATTACGCCGACCGTGCTGTTCAATATATTAACGACAAATCTGATACCAACAATTTACAAAAACTTATAACTATTCATGGATTTCAGAATAGTTTAAACATGGGGGTAAATATGGTGAGAATGTACATAGAAACAGCATACACTTACTGTTTGCGACACCAAGACGAGGCAGATATACCCAACTGTGAAGAGTTGTCTGGAATGCATCATAGACTCTGTTACGTTAGATTATGGCCATCTCCTGATGACGATTTGGTCGTAGATAGTTTTGCTATTGTGTGCAATGACGAGGAGGACTTTACGAGCGCAACGGGGTTGTCTATGAGGGAGTTTTTAATAAAATCTATTGACGAGTTAGAAGCCTCACCAAAAATAAAGAATAAACTCATCTCATTAGGGGAAAAATTTATGATTCCTAGTTTTGACTCTAAGATGCCGATTAAATTGAACTTTTTGCTTAGCTCTACAAATTGTTCGAAGCATGTAGAGAAAAAACAAATTCCCTACTTGTGTTTCGTAGATACTGGAAAACTTGCAAAGTCATGCACATCGTACATTTGGATGACACAAAATAATAAGAAAATTAAGAGAATAAATGTTAATTGCGGTGAGCCTCGTCAGTATCGTCAGAAGCGATCAATATATTTACATGATAATATGACGGATGCTACGTTTGACGAGAAAAATATACAGGATCTAGTGAAAGAGTCATTAGAAAAATTGGAGATGTCTTCTAATCATAATTATAAACAAAGAGTGATACAAATTAATAGTTACAACAGTAAAATAACTACGGGAAAATTAACTGTGATCGATTTCGACGTTGGTTATACAAATTGTTTAAAGTATGAGTGGGTGGATCATGTTACGAAATGTGAGTTTATGGAACACCTACCCAAAAGGCATTGTACATCTCATATTACAGAACGCCTATGGTCAAATAATGGAAGAAAAATAGAAGTTGAATGTCACGATATAGAAGCTCCATTAGAAGCTCATATTACATTTGATAGTCCAGAAAAGGCTTTGTATTTAGCAAATGAAGCTCTGAAACATATTGAAGCTAAATACTTACATCCTTTCAAGCAAAAAGTAGTTCGAGTATTATCAATAGAAAAACAAGAAATAGCTGGTTTGCATTATAGAATGAAGATTGAAGTAGGTGTAACAGATTGTTATGCGTTAAGTGCCAGAGACGATTGCAAGTTTAGCCAAAATGAGCAAAACAAATTATGCAATGTAAACATTTGGTTACGCACATGGACAGATCTTCCGCCTTTATACCGTGTGTCGTGCGACCATCAGGAAACCGCTACTGAACAACATCGTGATTTACAAGCTGGATACTTATTTGCTGATTTCTTGGCTACCTATAAACCAGACTACGTGGATGATCATGAAAAAATGCGTTATAGATATAATATATTTAAGGAGAATGTAAAGAAAGTTCACGAGCTTAACACTCACGAACGAGGAACTGCCACATATGCCGTCACCAGATTTTCTGATTTGAGCTACGAAGAATTTAGTCAACAATACTTAGGATTGAAATCTAGTTTGCTGAATGACAACCATATCCCGATGACGAAAGCAGCAATTCCTGAAGTAGAGCTTCCAGACTCATTTGATTGGAGACATTACAACGCTGTTACAGAAGTTAAAGACCAAGGCTCTTGCGGCAGTTGCTGGGCTTTTAGTGTTACTGGTGAGATTATGGACAAATTGTCTTAATTGTAATATTTAGTAAATGCTAAAAAAATTATAAAGGTACATATTTTTGGTATGTGAGCTCGATTACCACTTCGGAAAAGTAAATTAAAAGTCAAAATATATAAATATATTGAAGTAATAGATAGTTTGAGTATTATTTATAAATATCATAATTATTTGGATTTTATAATCAAAATATGCTAGTATATTCTGCAAGACTCGCTTATTATATTTTACATTGGACCTTTATAAATGTATTTTGTTTTGTGTAGGTAACGTAGAAGGTCAGTGGAAGATCAAGATGGGCGATTTAGTATCGCTGTCAGAGCAGGAGTTGGTGGACTGTGACAAGCTTGACGATGGATGCAATGGAGGCTTGCCAGATAATGCTTACAGGTACTGCAGTAAAATTTAGACAATTTTTTTATCAAATGATAAAAAAAATTGTCTGAATTTTACTGCATAAATATCCTGCATAAATATGCTCATTTTCATATAAAAATTGAGGATATGATGCAAAATGTTAGTACTGTCAGTCTTTTGAAAAACTACGACCAGCTCGGAATGCTGTTCTGTCGAGATCGTTATGATTTAGTAACCGTTTTTGTTTTTTTAGGTGAGATGGGCTTCTATAACTATATTTTTGTTCTTACGTAATATCTCTCAGATTTAGGGTAGGTAAATAGTATAGAAATATTACTTCATACTTTATCTTTATCTTTATTCAATTCAATCGCGATGGCGTTTACAATTATTATAAATCAGTACTTATTTTATATTGCATTAGTACTATCTGTTCGAATACTCATATATCCGTCGCATAAGTCTACTTTATATGACTTGATTGCTTCCAGTAAAAGAGGGCCATAAATAATGTATAATGATATTAAAAATTAAACTTGAAAAGAGAGAAAGAGATATCATATTTTAAGTGATAAGTACGCTTAAAATTTTATTATAATGTTCTCTTTGATAATTCTCGGGCTCAAAGGAACCCGGTCCTTGGGAGACTCCTTAGAAAATATAAAAATATTTTAGTGTTTCACATCAGCCGGGATCCATATCTGAGATAATTGCCCAGAGAATATTACCGGTTAATACGTAAGAGCTGTGGAAAATATGAAAAATTAAAGTATATCTATGGGATGGAAAACTCCACCCCACTGATGGGCTGGGTAGTGGGCTATTGTATGGGATTCCAAATGTCCTCTTTCTTAAGTCTCAAATTGTATAGTTGGTGGTCGGTGACCTACTAGATAGGCGCTGTGGTCGGGTCGGAATTATCTGTTATTACGCAGATTGAGCAGTTCACCCTGTCGAGCATATATAGCATATGCCTTTAATCTTGCTCTTCACCCTGCAAGGCACCCAGAGACGGAGGATATATTTCAATTCCTTTATCGTTCGTCTCTGGTCTGTGGGGTCATCACAAGCAGTCCTGCTAGCAAATTTGTATTATTTTACGTTAATATTTTATTATTAAAATTTTTATTATTAAAAACTATCTATTATATAAGTTAGCTAGACATTATTTTTGAGATATTTTAAGATTTTGTGTTCGATGTAAAACATCCGTCAGTGCATTATCGTTTACAATACATATTTTCCTGTTATTTTATTGACAGAAAAATATTTAATATAACCTTGTTCTGTTTTAGGATCAGCGATTACCTTAAATTTGTAAACATTTAAACATTGACCTGTGTAGGTCATTTATTTTATGTTAAATGATTATGGAGGCTTGTAAACGACAATGCTTGTGAGTTCCATTCTCACTTGGGGGAATGATTATATATTTTTTTCATCTTGCGCTGGTACCAAGTTGAGTTCCGCTACTTAACACGCATTATCTCGGATTTCGGGGCGGAAAGTGGAGAACGAGTGTGATGACACTAGGTTCTATCTGAATATTCTGCTATGCGGGAAAATGTGTTAAGCTTCAAAATGAAAATAGATTTTTAAGACTTTGATTGTGGATTTTTAATATCACATTTTACATTTGTCAAGGTCAAAGTGGTACAGTTTTAAAGTAAATCGTTGCAATTTACGCAAAAGACCAATACAAAAATTATTGTAGGATTATAAACAGATTTGTTATACAGAAGAACAGAAGTAATTATAATCAATATTATACTTGAAACAATAAACTAAAACAACAAACGATTTCGTGCAAATAATTATCGCATAATATTCGCTATTATTTTAAGAACACATGTTCTATGTACATATTGTGAACGTCAAAACTGGGAATGTTTTATAATTTTCTTCTTATTTAACAAATATTATATAATAAGGGATAAATACTTTTGCTTGCAACTTGAATCTAATTATAGTTTAAGTTTGGGTCATTGGTAAACTAATTTTGCCCAATTATAACACGAAATTGAATTCTTCCAGCCTAAAACACTTTTGATTATGTAAATCATTAACTTACTTTTGCTTGTTATACTTAACTTGTATTAAGAAATAAATACAGTCATACAATATATTATTTCAAGTTCGCGCAGTTGCAAGTTGCAGACACTGATTACAAAATTAATACTATTAAAGGAAAAATGTGTGTGACACAACGTATGTGGTAATGTGTGAGTTTTGATTTTCAATGTAATATTATAAATATTATTGCTTTTATGCGCTTCTTGTCTGTGTAAATTGTAACTGTGCCAGACTTCACGCATCCTAATAATTTTCGTAAAAAAGGGTCCAAAGTATTGATATACATATAATAAGAGACAATGCAATTTGTGTGTAAAAATATTTTTTATTTATTGATAGTAAAACAAGCAGCTTTACGCTTTTTCCCAGAGAGAGTGTTGCAGAGAGTGCCTAGAGTCAAGACACTCCGTTCTCCACTTTCCGCCCGAAGTGAACGTCTTAGGTACCACAGCTAAGAAATTAAAATATTTCAAATATAATCATTCCAGTAGGAATCGAGCCCGCAACCAATCGCGTTTACTGTCACACGTTGTTATCCTGTGCTACGACGACGACGACTTTATTTTTTTCTTATTCATTTGTTTATAATTTCTACATCGTATATCCCGAAGTTGTGTACAATGCAATTAAAATGTCGTGAATTTCCGCCATATTATTAGACAATAAGATACGCGCGCCAGTGAGTGGATTACGTAATTAATTTTGTTTGCATAACTAGTTTATGTGGATCAGTTTGTTTGATTCATTCAAAGAATTCGATATCATCCGCCCTAATTAAAAACAAGTTTGATAATATTCGAAAACACAGATAGCATTTTAAGAAAACGTATAATAATTTGAACGTAGCGAAATTCGAAACCGCGCTTCTTGGAAACAGTAGCCTTTTGACCACTAATCCATACGTTCTACATCTGGCTAAGACGAAAAGCAAATAGTTCATATCCCGCTACGCTCAAATTTGTATACGTTTTCTATAAACGTTTCTATTAACCTAAGTATGTTAATAACACTGCATTTTTTTTAAATGTATTTAAATTAAAAATATTTAACTAAAATAGATGTCACATTATTTAGAAAAACTGAAAATAAATTAAAATTTAATTGTTTTTCTAAATTAAATTGTACATTCGAAGGGTAGCAAAGAGTATTTTTAATAACTTGCTAGTTGATGCGTGTTCAGTACCCATTTAACTAACAATCCACACGTGATTTTAAATCTCGATAAGGAAAATATACATGTACAACTAAAAAAACCCTATTTAGATTATACATATTATGTGTAATTATATATAAAAATTAAATACATACGCTTTTGTTTTTAAACAAACAATCCATCACGATATTATATGATTGTTCATATAGTGAGACAGCGTCTGACTGTAAACTCAATTGGTTGTGAGTCCGATTCCCAATCGAAGGAATTTTATTCTTTTAATTTCTCCGATTTCCTCCACCAAAGCCATGCTTTACATCATGCCACGGTCGGAAAGCGTGGAGGACGGAGTGTTTAAACATTTGTCCAACCTACTAAATAATACTTAATACTAGTAGCAAGAAAAAAAGAGCAATAATCAATCACTTAATAAGAAGCCAAACACTTTACAGTAGTCCGTGGTCACAGGTAGACTGATGTGGCATTCGTCTTTTAGTTGATAAAAATATTATATCAAACTACCGCCACCGATTTCTTTGCATTCGCATCGCATACTGCCCTATATTCTTCCAGAATGAGCTCCTCTGCCTTCTGGTGTGGTGGGTATGAGACTGTAATTTTTTCAGGGGTGGTTAAGGTTTGTCTCATTTGTATTGTAGTTCACTGTTAATTAGATCAATATAAAAAATATGCACTTGACTGATTGATCTTGTGACCTTCGTCTTGTTAGATAGGGCTAGTAGTTAAATGCGTACTTTTGTTACAACACATTATAATTAATGACGAGCTTGCCTTATCGTCTAAGTTCATCTATCTTATAAAATGTCAGCGGCGGGAAAAAATATTAGTATATTATATTAATAAAACGGTGTCCGTAAAATGCTAAATAATTTTTGCTACTAATTTAATTTTATATGCAATTGTCGAAGGTCATGTCTCATAAGTCGTATGTGTTATTTTTACTAAATATGACGTCATTGATGCCACCACGGAGTTCGGGCATGACTACCATATTGACGGTGAACTGCATATTACATCTTCTATCTAAATTGGCCTTGAAATTAATTTTAGATATATTTAATAGCAATAACGATAACGGTACCAAAAATATTGCCGGTAAACAAACAAAATTAACATGTAAATATCTATATGTATATGTTTTAAATAATACTATGTCGGCACCAATTGCGTATATTTTGATATTAAAAACGCATTTTAAAAAATCTGGCTTGTTGAATACTTTACAGTAGTAGTTAATCTTCCTGATCCTACACCGCGGAAGGCAATAATCTAAATAATATGTGTATATGATCCCTTTATAAACAATATGTAATGTGTATAACATATTATTTATAAAGGGACTTGTTTTGTTCCTGTAAGTTTTGTTTTTTGTAAGGATATATACGCAGTTCAACGTATATATTAGATGGCCGTAGTTTCAAGTACCACAATCTGAAGCGTATATATAATACAACATATATTTTCTCGCGTTTCTCGTATATAATACTATATATAATTGCTCGCTTTGTCCCCCAATCGCCTTAACCAATTTATATGCAATTGTCTATTGTTTTTTTGGTAGACTTCCCTTAACATTTAGTGTGTATTTAATTTCATAATTCTGTTCATAAACAAAAAAAGTTACAACCATTTAAATTATATTTAAACAAAGTTTGTGATTTGCATGCGATTGCGGGTGGAATACGAAATAGATTAGTCATGTAGTTTACGTAGGCGAAGTCGCGAGCGGGTCGCTAGTCATTTATATGTAACAGATATAAACCTTTCATTTCTCCAGTCTCAGTCTCGTTAGACAAAATAGGACCTTGAGTTTTGTTTTCAACCTGCACTATCAATAGGCGAAACGTAGAGGACAATGCAGCAGAAGCCTGAAAATCAAAAAAACTGAGTGTAGTCCAGGAGTCTGCCGACCCTATTGGCCGTACGTTAAAAGCTTCTAATAATATTAGAAGCTTTTTCTCATTATAACCCTCTTACTTAAATATAAAGGGAATAACAAAAATATATTTAAATGCGAGGTTGTTTAGTAATTAAAAGGACTTTTCGTAAGTAATAATAGTAGTTATATATTACAACTATAGTTATAGTATTTATGGTTCTTCCCATCATATTTTTGTATTGACTTTATATGTTTTATACTTTTTTAAACTAGTGTGCCATTTGAAATTATCAAATTGGTCACTCGATGGCCTGTGGGTTATAGGTTGTCGGGCTTTGGTACACTAGAGATTACCACAGGTTTTAATGACCTTTTGTTGTCTACTATGTTGCATACATACTTGCGCTAGTGTAAACTTAAAAAAAAAACTGTTACATTTAGAGTTATCTTGAAAGAAAAACGGAGTGTCCTAACACACTGTTATACGGCGGAAATACGTTAACTTAAAAGGAGAGAATTATATGTTAGTGTTGCCATTGTAGATAGTCGTAATTTATAATTATTGCTACCCACATACGTACGACGTGAATCAGAAAACAAGCTAATTTAAATTCGATTTAATTATCGATTATGACAATTTATCCGGTTGTTCATGATTATATCTCTTGTTTTTTCTATGGTGTATTAAATATGCCAGGGTAACTAAGATTACATACACTGTATATAATTCCTAAGTTAAATCACATTTACTATATCTCATTGAAATTTTCGGCACGCCCCTAAATCACACAGAACAAACTAATAAAAATAATATTTAACTATGTATCAAATAATATAACTGAAGAAACAAAAATAATGAATATCAACTAATTGTGTATCTATAACAAATGTATTTATTTATCTATAAAATTCTTCACAAAAACATACAAAGTACATCATATTAATTAAATTTAAACAAATTTCAAATCGCAGCAATCACCGAGCAATTTTCTCAGTCTTATCAAAACCTTAGCCATAATTTTGAATTCGAATAATTGAGAAATGAAGGAGCAAAAATGTATAATAAATACACCAAAACAATGTAAACTCGCTTAATGGTTTTAAGAATGCACTAAGTAAATATTTATTGTATAAATTCAGAAGGCAGTAGACGATTATAGATGACAAACTGATCTATACATATAAAAAAATGAAAGCGATCACTGTCTGTACATGGAAAATATGTGAGGCAAAATATTATTGGGGGCATTTATCAGCTTAATACTCGTAGAACTCCAAAACAATTATTTTTAATTTTCTTTTCTCTTTGTCTGGTTGACTTTTGTATATTAGTGTTTATTTTATTTCAATCGGTTTATAAATAAAGAAGTTCCAATAATTTAAATTATAAATATATTAATATATATAATTTAAATAAAAAAAACGAAATAGTTATAATCGTGAAGTTTACGCAGGCGCTAGTATTAAATATGTACCTTAAGTTTTAAATTCTCAACTAAGTACGTGTAAATGTTGTTATTGAGTATAAGATATGTTTAAACCTAAAATGAAACATTCTGATAATATATGCCACAATTTTATTTATTTCCGAAAAGATCAAAGGTTATCAAAGATCAGCCATTTATTTAACTATGTCTTTTACCTAACTATGTCTTTATTTTAATTTACAGAGCAATAGAACAACTTGGTGGATTAGAAACTGAGACGGACTACCCTTACGAAGGCGAGAATGATAAATGTGCGTTCAACAAAACGCTATCTAAAGTCCGGATAAACGGAGCCGTGAACATTACCTCTAATGAGACGGATATGGCCAAGTGGCTTGTTAAGAATGGCCCGATTTCTATAGGTATGGAGGATTGTTATTGAATTACAATGTGTGATAGATAGCCAATGTATGAAGATCGACGTTGGGTTTTGGGTTCTGTAATTTGCATTTCTTGCCTAATCGAGACAAATCAATGTTTACATATACATAAGTATTTTTTTTTTTTTTACATGAATGGAACTGATCAATTGGAATTCTGTAATTTGTGATCGCAGATAATAGTCATTAAACTGTTTTAACATTTTTAATATGTTATTCACGCAATTATAATATGAAAAACATTTTTAGTAA
Source organism: Podotricha telesiphe (assembly GCA_038994665.1). Lineage (NCBI taxonomy): Eukaryota > Metazoa > Arthropoda > Insecta > Lepidoptera > Nymphalidae > Podotricha > Podotricha telesiphe. The sequence continues at coordinate 154,138 of JAOYRR010000307.1, read as the reverse complement.
ACGTATAAAAACTTAAACTTAGTAGCATTCGAACCCGCTTCTATGAACCGTCCAACTAAGCGAACCGGCTTGGCGGTCAGAACGCATTTTTCTTTAAAGTACTTAAATATATTTTCATACAATATATCCAATTTGATAGTGTAAAATATTGAAAAGGGTTGGCTTTTTCCCCGCGTATTGCGGTTCAGGGGAGATTTTAATGTGAAAAGGTTTCCGCCCGAATCCAGGGCATTGTGTATTGAGTGGCGGAGCTCAACCCCGTGCATACATCAAGGTGCACAAAGCGGGAAAATAACTTAGTGGATATCGAGCCTATTACTGTCTAGCTTAACCAGACAAGAATAATGAACTATTCTACAATTTCTTGTGTATTGTAAAAATATTATAAACAAAATCGTTTTGTCAAAATATCAGTTAAATATATTTTTTTATTTTTTAGGTATAAATGCCAATGCTATGCAGTTCTATGTTGGAGGCGTGTCCCATCCTTGGAAGGCTCTATGCAGTCCAAGCAATTTAGACCACGGAGTTCTTATAGTCGGATATGGAATTAAAAGTAATTTTAGTATTTATTATGATAAAATGATTATTATTCATTTCATTTTTCATTATTATGATTTTTTAACATTTTCTTAAACATGCGATTTCAAACAATCAAACAATCTTGTTTGAGGCCATCGAGGTGCAGTGTGACAGCACTAACAGTATTCACAATATGATTTAAATTGTTTTCATTTCTCCGCTCTGGTAACAAAACTAAGCACGGCGTTGACTATCGCCACTGACCACGCAACGTCTCGGATTCAGGTGGAAAACGAAGAACTGAGTTCTGAGTTCTCTCTGACTACCCTATGCGGGAAAAAGCGAGCAGCTGAAAAACAATTTTTTTTTTAAATAAAATACAGACTGTCTTAGCAACATGGGGTCTTAGCACTTACACGTTACTGCTTTATACAACAATGTATGTGAAATGCATGTCTGTGTCTTATATTCATTTTTATATACATTTCTAATGCACTATAATTAATGATATTAACTTTCTGTAATTTTCCTCATTATAAATTTGAACTATGACAAATCTGCATTGTCGGTCCACAAGTTTTCCCTTCACGTGATAACTATGTTATTTTTAAATATTTTTATAGTGTTAATCGCACACTTAGGAAATTGAAAAAAAAAACGCATCGCCGAGCGGTCAGACCGGTTGGCCGGTTTCCAAGAGGCGCGAGTTCGTATTCGAATCAGCTACGTTCATATTTTTAGCATTTTGAAATAGCTCTTGCCAAACAATTGTTGATAAGTTAGGTTCGTAGGTTTGGGTAGCAGAAAAAATATCTCTACAGACATGCTAACAACAAAAGTAAGTTAAAATAAACGTTGAATAGTCTTGACGCAGCCGCTGCGTTAAAATTTTCTACGTTTTATACGTTTAATTTTATACGTTTTCGAAAATGATTTTCAACTACGAAATTTTATTAATAAATAAATATATTTTTAGATTACCCACTGTTCCACAAGCATCTACCGTACTGGATTGTGAAAAATTCGTGGGGCAAGTCGTGGGGCGAGCAGGGCTATTACAGGGTGTACCGCGGCGACGGCACCTGCGGCGTCAACCAGATGGCTAGCAGCTCTGTTGTCTAATACATATGTATATAACACCCAGGCATTTGGATATGTTTCTTTCATTATATAAGGTGAATAAATTACTTAAAAAACGAGCCAATTAAACAATTTCACGTAAAAAAATAATATAAAACATAATAAAACAAAATTTACAAATACGGGGCCATTTAAGTATTACGTAAGCATTAAAGGGGATGAGGGGGGGGGGCACTTGATGAAATGGGGGATGGGCTGGCCTCAATGGTGATTACGTCAGCAATATTTCCTTTCTGCGTTTTTCTAATTTTCTCTAGTTTGTCAATTTTACATTTTAACACACTTTGCAATGGTTTCCTCAAGTTACTTAATAATCAGTCATATCCAGATAATTTATAATATCATAATTCTACAAAGGAACCAGAACAGATTAAAAACTCTCAATCTTTTAATCAAATTAATAATGCCTACGTAAGCCACATGCTTTTAAAGGAGGTTAATAAATTTTCTCAATTTTGCCGTCATGGGGTGGAGGGGGTAAAATCAATAAGAACATTGCCTACGTAATACTTGAACGGCCCCTAAAAATTTACCTTAAAAATGACTGCCCTGAAAGAGGAAGATGCGTTTTCCATGTATCGATTTATCCACGCCTGGTACCGCATAACAACCTATATACAGTATGCTTAATAAATAACTAAATGGCGATATCACAGAACGCGAAGAGATAACAGGTTACAATTTTCTATTTGGTTTGTAGTTTAAATAAAATTTAAAAAGAAACTATATATTCACATTCGTTTTTGTCCTGTGAATTCAGTGTTCTGTGACCGAATATGCAACATATTAAATATGATTAAATAAATTAAAAACATAATATGTAACGAAAGTTCTTATGAAAACTGTTTTTGTGTAATTACTTTGTTTATTATTATACATGTATATTTAAATAAAATTAAGATCATATGATAGCATAATATACGTCACTTAATTATTAAGCAATTTAATCAACATTATATAGAGATAAGGAATATTATTTTTGAATATGTAATTTAACCAGCTTTTATAAACTCGTAAAGATAACAGAATTGCTATTATCTTAAATAATTTGTGCTAATATGACAATTATATTATACGCATATGTAATACATATTGTAAGAATAGCTTAAAAATAGCTTCTTTTTAAATATGTTATAAATTCTGTTTATTTTATAAAATTTTCATATATTTTTGCTTAAATTGTTTCATGAATAAAGAAAAATGTACTTTGAGGCTTCCACAATTGGGCTGTGAAAATATAAAAAAAATATATTAAACATCGCATTTTATCCATTTTGAGTAATTACGTTCAATTTTATGCTATTCTATGAATTTCATTTATGATTTATTAGATTTACTAGTCATTTTACTTACCTTCCTGAAGTCGGTTCAGAAAAAATGTGTGGTGGTGGTGTTGGTGCTTATAACTATTGGATTTGCTCTTAAAATGGTATTTTTGCATATAACTGCGTAAATCCACAAAATTAGACATACCACTTATATACAATAATTAATGCTTATATTATTTTTTAATGATGTACGAAACAACGAAAAATTAATACTCCAAAGTTTAATTTATAAACAATTAAGAATCTCAGATGAAAAGGCTAGTAAACAATTATTATGTTAACCAAAATAGTAAAATGGCCTTTGATTTGTTTAATCTGATAAAAAAATATGTACTATGTATGTTAGAATAGTGGCTTCAATGCATATCTAATAGTTCACTCAATAATAACAGTAATTTAAGGTTTAACACCATTTTTAGATATTTTTAATCAACTTTAATAAATGTTTTTTTGCAAAGAAAGACGCTATTTTTATTTTCCTTTATTTATTTTGCATCTTCATGTCTTTTCCCGTATAGCAGGTTAGTCAGAGAGAACCTAAAACTCAAAGCGCGCTTTGTCTAGTCACCAGAATGAAGAAATGAAAATAATTTAATAAATATAATCATTCCCCGGACGGGAATCGAACTCACAACCAATCACGTTTACGGCCAGACGTTTTCGTATCTTAATACGCAATATCCCGATTTTGGGAGGAATGCGAAGAACGGAGTGTCTCAGTACTAGGATATCACTGCCTTCCCTGCTATACCGGAAAAAGCCCAGGGAGAGAGAGAGCTGATCAAATATGTTCTTATATGAAAGTAAAGCGATGGACGCCAACAAAAAACACATACTGGTCTATGTGGATAAAAATTAAATTTATTTCCTTATGTGCAGGAAATGCGAAATATAATAATTATAATTATCGTCAGTGGTTCCAAGACTACACCGAGTCGTGTCGTAGCACAACGTTCAAAGGACTTGTTCTTGAACTATTTTTTCATATGCAATTCTATAAAAATTAGTATCATTCAAATATACTGTTCATACAAATATTTACAGAATCCCGTTAATTTAGTGAAAATTATGTTTTTTTTTCAAAGTATCCAATGCATTTAAATCTCTAATTCATAAATAAATAAATCTAAAATTAAAGTCTATAATTTAGGCTACCTGTGAGAAATCACTAATAGTGGTAATATAGTCGCCTCGGGGTGCTGTAAGTATCTATATTTCTTTCTTTTTGTTTATTATAGTCTATTTTATATGTATCTATTGTTTTCAAGCTCATTAATTGTACCCGACAATGCTGTAAGGTCATATTAAGCATCCAAACAATACGAAAATTTACATGAAGTAAACCAGTAGTAAAGAAATATTTAAATAAAAGATGAATATAAAATAATGTCTACATTTCAAACTATCTGACAGACACATTTATTATCTTTTCATTGGAGCAATGAGGAAACCTATTCATTGCACGGGAAAATGCAGAAAATTGTACTCGAGGCAGAAACTTTCTAGCTAAAAAGATGCTTGGTGAACTTTTTGTACCGGTTGTTAGACTACAATGCCAGTTGTGAATAGCTTGTAGGCATTTTGCTTATATATTTTTTGTCAATAAATTTTGTATGTACAGTTGAAACGATAATATTTTAATTTTAAAGATAATGTCGATTTATTTATACATGTAAATTGAACGTAGATTATGCTACTATACAAACTTTCCTATTCTACAAATTAGTACCGTGTACTTTTTTAAAATTAGCATTGCTTGCTACTATATCCACGTGGAATCCTAAAATAAAAGTAGCCTAAGTCACTCCTTATTACATCAGCTGAATCCCAGCAAAATCAGTTAGACCTTTTCAGAGATTAACCGAAACAAACAGACACCCAGACAGACAAACATTGAAAAAAATCGGGCGGGTAATGGAAACAGAGTGTCTTAACACTAGATTCTCTTTGACTACGCTGCTTTGCGGGAAAAGTGTGTAGCTGAAAAAAATAATAGTACACCTTAACTGAAAGAATCTAGTGTTAAGACATTCTGTTTTCCATTTTCTTTCTTTCCTGACTTAGAAACAGTGCGTGTTGATTGGGGGAATTAAATGCCTACATTTGTCTTAAACCCGTTACCAGACCGGGAAAATGGGAGTATGTAATAACATACAGTGTGTATAAATATAATACAAATGGATAAAATATTAACGCTATATTCTCGTTAATATATTTAATTTCATGAATTTTTACCTCATTTTGATATATTATATCCATAAATAAGTAAAACGTATTGAAATGATTTTAAATTCATGATATTGTTTGAATACAACCTATAAGTAAAATAGTTTTATTTACTTATACTAACAAAGTTAGACATAATATTGCAAAGTGACAAAACATTGTAGGTATAACATACTAAGCAAATTTAATATTTTTTCTTTTTATTCTACCTCGAGCATCTTCATTTTAGTTCTCGGTTTATAAGTTTTAAGTGTGCAAGTCAAGGACACTCCATGACACTCACTTCAGTCTTACGTTGAATGGAAAGCATGCAAGTGTTTGACTGTAAAATATACACTATTATATATAGCTGGTTTTCTACGCCTAAAAAAAAAGCAAGTTGCTTTTAAAAAAAGATCTAGCAAAAGCTCAGGATTAAAAACTAGACGTAATAATATAATTTGTAACTTTGAGATATCTTATTGGTAAGACTTGAAGTGGAAAACAAGATTGTTACAAATCGGTCGACTTTATCAATTTAGTATCTCTGGCGTAATTCAATACCAGCCCGGGTGGCAATTCAATAAAACGCCTAGACGAAATACAGCGAAGACTGTAGACTGTATAGTTACTAGTAATAACTATAGTACAGATGTCTCGGCATTGTGCAGGCGAGGTCGCGAAAGTGGGACGTCGAATGTACTCTTGAAATGGGGTTAGCTGCATAATATATATGCAGTAAAATACTAGACGTATCGCAAGTTTTCAACAGTATTCCGGATTGACGCTAGTTTTATCTTGTTTGTTTTGTTAGCTTTTGATGTATGTGCTTCCACAATATTGGACTTATATTGAAATTCGTAGTGTATTTAGAGCGATTTTATTGGTTTTCTTATAATTCTTTTTCGTTTCGAAAGAATGATTATATATGGTACAAGGTCCTTATTTTACACGCATCTCTTATAAACTTATAGTGGTGTAGGCAGCGAGAATCTACACTACAGACATTTTGTGTTGCAAAACGTTAAATATTTCTAACATTTTGGTAGTGTTATTTAAAGAAATCATATAAAAATTTGAACGCAGCTTGATTCGAACATTCTTGCAAACCGTCCAAGCGCTCTGACCGCTAAAAAGTGTAAAGTCAACGACGTGTGTCATCGTAGATCACATCAACAATCAAGTAGTAATGGATTTACCACATTTTCTATGCTCAACCAACCAAAAAATATAAGGAATACGTTTAAATTTAAAATATCATGATTATTTTTATACTACACTCGCTGCCCAACCGAAAGTGTTCGCGCAAAGAATCGATGTATTTAAAATATACGATGTTAAATTAAAAAAAACTTTAGATAAAGTTAGACTATATAAGAGTTTTAAGTTAAAATACGCACTTTTAATATTTAACCAGCTTTCAGTTCATATACCAACTGCAATTGTTTCATGCATTTACAAACACAGACAAAAACTTACTAAAATATTCCATTCGTTCAAAAATATTACATAAGATTGTTACATAGTCCTTTACCTAAATTTAGAAGCTATTTTACGCTGAGTTATTTTCAAACTGATATCTCCTAAAATATTGATTGAAATCAAAAATGATGTAAAAGGCGATTTTGATTCAAATTAAATAATTATGACGAATTACGTATTTGTTTGAATAAGAATTAATATCATGTTTATAAAAATATTAATATAATATTAGAAAACATTTCATTATCATGAAAATGGTGAAATTGAATACTGAGTCGACCTTAAAAGATAGACATGCCGTCGCGGACTTTTTTTTAAACTTTTATTTTCTATTATACATGATTTTTACACTTTAACCGTTTAAGCATCGTAAGCAACGGAAGCTGTCATAGGACGAATATTTTTCCCGTTTTTGCAATATTTTTAATTGCTACTTGCTCCTATAAATTGCAGCGTGGTGTTATAGGCTATATAAATAGCCTAAAGCCTTCCTCAATAAATGGACTATCCAATACAAAAAGATTTTTTGAATTCTAAACAGTAGTTTCTGAGATCAGCACGACACGTTCAACCTACAAACAAAGTCTTCAGCATTATAATATAAGTATGGATACATAAACATGTGTGGGTAACGAGTTTAATAATTAATAATTCGCCCGACTGGCTGTAGTTTATAGTTGGTTTTGACGAAGTTATTAGTGATCGAAAGCAGCGCTGGCTGGCTGGCTGTTTATTAATATGTAATGAACTGCATATTGGATTTCTCACTCGGTTTTGATTTATTTCATTTAAATGAATAGTGTATATTGCACCGAATGTTTAATGGATTTATAGGCCATGTTGAATTATACCCTACTTGCTTTTAAAATTATATTATTATTATTTATATATATAGCAGTAATATATATTACAGCTTCACACTCTTCTCATAGCAGGGTACGCATAGATAACCTTGAGACAAGACACTCCGTTCTCCGCTAATATATAAATACTTTATGAAACGCCATTTAAGTTATATTTCAGCCAGTTTATAAAAAGTTCGACAGTTGTTTTTCACGTCCAAAGCACGATTGCTTAGATAAGATAAAGCACAGTACTGAGCTCTGTCACTCTTCACGAATTTTCGGCGAGAAAAAGTGTGATGTTAAAAAATTACGTATCTATGTTTTTTTTTGTTCCTTTAACAGGTTTACAGTATAGGTGCATGTGCATTTTTGAATTTTAATGCGCTTTTTACAAATATTAAAATATGGAATACTATAAAGAACTGGTAACACCACTTCTCTATTTAATTTTTCGTGTTATTACTAGTAATAGGTATTACTTGCTGGAGGCAATGCTCAATGTCGCGAGTAAATCACTTACGTAGCTTAATAAAATTTGCCCTGTTGGTATTCGGAACCTATAATCAAGACGTTTAATCAGGCGCATGGCAAATTTCAATAATAAAAAACGTTTCAATTTCAGATGGAAAGAGCGGGAAATGCAAGGTTATGACACAAGGTTTTTTTTGCCCACTAAAACAAAGTTTACCTCATAAGTGCTCAATTATAATTAGCAAATTCGAATCTCCACATGAAAACGTCATAGACATATCGATATAAACGTCAATTGGCAGTAGCTATGTGGATGTACTCCATCCACTCTATTGAATACAGCCACGTTCGGTCGATTTAATCACAAAATCGATTAATTATCTCTAACCAGCGTAAATGTGTCTACTGTTGGGTTTTAAGTTTGTTGAATAGAACGTTTGGTTGAAAGAAATTTATCTATTTTTATTGCATTATATATTATAACTGAAAAGTATATAAAACTACATGAAATAATTTTTGTATATTTCGGAGCGTATTCTATGACAACTACTTACTATTTGGCTATTTATATTTTAACTTGTTAGCTGTCTAAAATGTGTAGATTATAAATAATATAATTATAAACTAAAGATGATTATAAAAAAAAAATACTATTAATATAATAATAAGCTGCCAACTTAATAACTAAATAATCAAGTTTTTAAATCATGCCAATTTTAAGAAAAATAAGAATAATAATAAATTACACATATTTCATATAGGAAATCCATATTATAAAGAAAAGTTACAAGAGAGACTTACACTAGGAATGTCTAAAAATTTTACGTAGTTATCGCAGTCCTTAACATTCTCTCACAATATTAGTAATATTTCATAAATTTTAGTTTCTTTCCATTTTTTTAATTTATTAATTACAGATGTAACAAACGTGTGGTATTTATTATATTTTTAGAGTGTAAAATAAATATACAATTAGCTAAATATATTTGATCGCCCATCTATCCACGTCCAATCGTTTCAATTTCTGTTTACATAAATTCTCGAAACGTTTGCCGACTAATGTTTATACCGGCTCTATTCAAATTTTCAACAGTTTCCAATACTTTAGTGCAGGTTTAAAAGGATTACTGTGTAGGTCCATTTGATGGAAAAGTTTTATTATGTAATTGGTTTCCGTTAGTGATCTATGGCTGAGTAAGAGTTTGCGCTCGATTCGAACTTCACATATATTTTCAGAATATAAATAAATTGCTAAGCTATGAATATGTAAATTTGGTCTATTTCTACATACATATTTGTATGCTGCCAAAATAGCTTCTTCCAGATATCCTAAAGTATTTTTTTTTTTCAAAATTTAAACCTTTCTATTTGTAAAACAGTTTTAGAAAACATAAAAACTTGAACGCAGCGGGATTCGAAACCGCGCCTCTTGGAAACCGTTTACCCAAAACAACTTTCGCGCTTTGACCAAAACACTTTCTATTTATTTTGGTACCAGAGTTGCCAAACGATTATATGTAAACTGTTTAATGAGCTTTGCAAACGTATACACGGTTGTGTCCACTCGACACATATTCGTCGCCGATCCAATTGTGAAGGTGAAGATAACTGAAAACTGCAACAATTTCCTTAAAATTTTACCGGCAAATGCTTTCGGACACAGGAACTCTTTCCTGACGGCGTGTCGTGTCGGTAACAAAGTGTCTACGTTGGCGCAGCGCCTTATTAGTCAAACAAGCTAATTGTGTTAAGTATCATAATATAGACCTACCTGTTGTACTTCAAGTACATGTATTTCATATATTTTAAGAATCATTCGTCATCGATAAATTAAATGGCATTATTATTTTTTTATTTTATTTATATATTTAGATCCATAAGTTACAAAACCGTAAAATATAAAATAAAATACAAATTAAAAATATAGATTAAATCTTAAAACTAAATGCAATTATCTTTTAAGATGGGTACAGCATGCATTAATATAAAAATTAACAAATGAACAGATTGTGCTGCATAAATTTGAATTAATAAACTATAAATAATTACCACTCCTATTTTCTGTAAAATTTAGTGCTTTCCTCGTTTTCGTAAAATACCTAATTTAAAGTAATACTTTTTAAACCTACTTATATGTAAATTTTAAATACAGTCTAGTAACTCCATGCTTACTCCTTAAAACGTTATGGCGTAAAATTAGAATTTGCCAAATCTCTACTGACTTCAGCAATCTATCTACTATCTATTACTGAAATCAGAAGACTTTAATCCAGTCATATGGATGTCAGCGAAACACTACATTTAACGGTTAATACTACATTAAAAATACTACATTTAACAGTTACAGACTCGACATTTGTATCTATGTGCAAATCAATCAACGTAAGACAATTTTGCCACGCCATTTTCACCCACCTCTCGACGTTTAATTTGCTTGAAACGTGTCCATTGTCTGTCGACAATACAATATTTCATAGTATGAGCATAACATCCTTGCCTGGCCGATCGGGATAAACAAAAAACATAATTTAAGCGTGTACCTTTTAGTCTCGTTTATTTAACTGCCTTGTTAGTACTTATCACTTCCCCAATGTAACGTTGTATGGAGTACACACAAAGAAAATTGAGCGATACACTATTTCAGATTATAAGTTGAAAAGAGATCCAGTAATAATAGAGCAACCTTTACCTATTTTAAAACAGAAAAATACACATCATAGTAAGTTAGCAATGAATAATATTTTACAAAGGAGTACTTAGAGTTCCGAGAGAACGGAGAGATCGGAGAAAACGGAGAGTTAGAAGAAATTTCATTCAAATTTGCCTCCCCTATTTTATTCCTTTGAGGGTTGATTTTTTAAAGTAAAAAATTTCGCCTATGTTGGACCCTGGACCTTCCATCATAATGGGGCCGGTGGTTTAGCTGTGAAAGCGTCACAGACAGATTTTCGCATTTATAATACTAGTATGGATGGATGTCGCTTTCGTTGTGTATTTGACAATCAATTTTAATGACACTTTATTTCACTCGGGGCCAAATCATGCAACAAGCGTAATACTAAAATAAGAAAAAAATATTGAAATTAAAAATACATATGTTTGTATAATATGCATACTCACGATGTTCCTCAGTGCATTGTTCGTTAGCAGGCAGCAATACCGCGCTTCGCTGGTCTCATCTGGACGGTAGAGCTGTGCCTGCTCTAGCGATCGTTCTTTAATATTTTACGTTTGATATACTCTTTAGTGGTGGAATCCATATAAAATATATAAAATTTCTTTCTTAGTACTTGATTATAGATTATTTTAGGATTTTAAATTTTAAAAACATATCATGTTTCTTTAATATACATGTATACTCTTTATTATAATGACATAAGTGACGTTTATGTAGTTACAAATATTTAATGATAAATTAAAAGTAGTAGACAGTAAGTGTTATTTACTTTATTTATTAGTGAAATTCATTTTAAATATTTATCACAATAGATATCGGAACGTATTCATGAATTCGTTTTAAAATGTCAGAAATAAATAGCTTTAAAACTAGCATATCACAAGATGTATATCATCCAGCATCAGAAATCGGCGAGTGCGGTAATCTTTCAAATAGTATTAATACAGGAAATACTAAAATGCATAGAAGTTCTATACCAGCCATCGGAGAAAAAAATGAAGAATTAAAAAATATTGTTTTAAAAGAAGATAGTTGTCGTGAAACAGAGCTACTTCACGACTGTATAAACCATTTAACGAACGAAGTAAACGAAGCTAAAATGAACTTAGAGGAGACAAAAAACGGTTTCAAGACAATTATGTTTGAAATGGAAAGACAATTAGAAGTTGCAAATCAGCGTGAAGTGAAGGCACACACGAGATATTTACTCTTGCAGATAGAAAAAGAAAAATTAACTAGCCTTTTGTCGTCCAAGTCAAACTTGATACTGAAATTAAAGAAAGAACTTATCAGTGCAAGGAAAATCATAAAGTTTGTAAACAAACGTCTTCAATGTTTTTTTAATTTACCTGAAAACGTATTTGACTTGGATTATGCCGAATTTGAGAGTGGTTTAAATAATGAATCATCTAAACTATTATCAACTAAAGATACTATTGATGTTATTAATGACTCGACGACATCGAGCGATATTTAAGTTATTCTTATCATTATACTAAACTTGTGAAGGAAAATTAATGAGAAGCTATAGACACTATTTTACGAAAAAAGTTTATATCGAAGAGAAGTCCAAACAGCCAATATTTTGTATAATAATACATTAGAAATATATGAAAATTACCTTTTTCCTGATAATTAATTTATATACTTACATTACTGTATTTAGATTAAGTACTTCAAAACTATTTTTTATTATTGATTATTAATAAATTATATATTAGATCAAATTCACTAATACTTATATTATAAATGCGAAAGTGTCTGTGAGATCATCACGGCCAAACCGTTGAACCGATTGTGATGAAATTTTATTTGTAGATACTGGATGGTCTAATGAATGAGATGAACATAGGCTAACATTTTTCTCCCGTTTTACCTTAAAATTTAATTCATCCGTCTTATGAAAAGACCGCCGAAAATACGAAACGGTTGGATAGTATTATATATTATTATATTATTATGTGGCATACGCGTTGCTTTCACAGCACGTATTTTATACGTCAACGGGGATGAGCCGCTTTGGAATTATATTAAAACATTATATATTTATGTATTGAAATTAAAGATGGCATTAAGATAACAAGATATAGTAACACAAGTGATGTCAAATAAAAATACTTTTTTGAATCACCTGTACACATTTTTAACTCCGACCTTTTGTACACTTTGCTGTAGTGCTCCATCAGTATTATAACTTGATGTTTCTGTAAAGGATATTTCATTTAATCACGTGAACCAATTAGTTGTCATTGTGAACCCAAAAAAGTTCTTGTATGTAAATGTTCCGTTATTTTTTAATGTATTTTTAGTGTAGTACAAATTTTTATTTTATTATATTTTTTTATAGTTTTTGAATTTTTTTATTAAACTTAAACATCTAGGAACATCTTTGATAATGCCAGCCGTTAAATTATCTTGTTTTCAAAATTAACTAAGAATTTACTTACGTGCTCACAAACTCTATATACTTTTACATAAATAATATAAAAATATGAAAACTGCTACATTATGTAATTTTTTGATTTCAAATAAAAAAATATACTCAGCCATTCTGTTAGACCAAAAGGACTATCGATTTGCATCAATTGTTATTGCAACAGCTGGACATATAATGGGCAGATCCGGAGGTCGGGCGGTGCACTCCGCGTAACCGGGTGACCGGGGCGCGACGTGACCGCGTGACCCGGTTACGCCGGGAGACGCCCGGATATCAACGAAGGATAACAATAGATTCTTTATTATTTTGGTATTATCGAACTACATATAGATGGAGATTGTTTTGATGCTATATTTAAAATTAGTTCGTAAAATAGACTAATATATTATTAAATTATTTTTTAATCACAACAATAGGCTAAACTATACACTACAATCATTAAATAAATAACAAATATTTATAGTCAATATATAAACAGCTTTTGTCCTGAGAGAATTGAACCTACGACTGCCGGTTAAAAAACTGAATACTCGACCAACACCCTTCAATATTAGTATATACGACGCTCGATATCATTACTTAAATGTCAAATTTCCACATTTATCTCCTTGGGTGGATAACAATCGGTAGAAGGCCTCGTTTCGAATCCAATGTACGCTTCGTAGCTATTGGTTGCGACCACTACAAGATTATATTGAAATTATTTTGTACTTCATGTGATAATGTATTCAAATTTAAATAAGTATTTCTAGTAAAATAATTAGTAAGGTAATTATTAATAAAGTTTTCATCTGTGTATTGTATTATATACATAATCTTAATTATTGAAACCAAGACAAAATAGTTGGCACTGAAGAAAATTTGTAAAAATCTATGTAGTTTGAAGAGTTTTCGTATTTTATATTTTTGTCATGAAAATTATAATTACATTTATTTAGTTAGTTTATTACTTTAATTCTAGTTGTATTTATACCTGGTATGGTACCTAACATATAAAAGTGATTCGATATTATTTGCGAGATAACTTTTAATTTACTAGTTTCTTATATAAAAAAAAATATAAGACTTAATTTCAGAAAAAATATTACGTATTTTCAATGGGAACCTACTATGACAACATTATCACTAAACATTCACTCAATAAATTACAGTTAATTACATTTTATTTCTTAAATTGAAAATAACACCTTTGATTTCTATAAAAGAAATGTCAGCTTTCTGTTGAATATTTATGTAAAACTCAACACAGAAAGGCCATTAACAAAGAACTTAATTAAAATGATATTTCAAGAGCGCAACCAATCTCATGGACTTTGAAGTGCCCATAGTTCGTTATGAAGATGAGTTTCTTAGACAAAATCATAGACATTAGAATTTGTAGTAGTATATATATATAAAAAAAGGAAATAATGGTGCATTATCAGCTTTTCTCGCCTAATGTTAAGCCAGTTCATTCTGCATTTTCCGTCTGAAACAACGCCGTGCTTTGAAACCAGACCGGAGAAATTAAAATATTTTATGAATCTTATTTATTAATTATATGAATCATAACCCCGAATGGGGGTCGAACTCGATCGAAATGATTCATATTATTTAGAGAGGTTATTTAGAGACAAATCAAAACAATATATATAATATTATATTTAATAATATGTTTAAAATATCAAATGAAACAAACTAATACTATTCCAATTATTCTATACACTTTTATATTCATAGATCTCTGTAACCCATGTTTTTACATAAAAGAAAATTCTCATACATAAACAGATCATGAATACATTATGTATTAAAATATTTTTGAAAGCGGTTAATTTCTTCACTGTAACGAAAGCTTCTATAAATTTAAAAATATATTTTATAAATTACATACACATATAAATTAAACTAAATTTACGTATCGCAAGCTTAAAATCATATTAAACAATTTTTATACCCCACTTTACTCCGTACTTATTGAAATGTCTTACTTACTGAAATCTTATTGCACTTTTCGTTGAAAATGATTCGAATCACATTACCGCGTCAACCCTAAGCCCGATGTCGATCTGTCCGACCTCTGTCGAGCCCAAACGAACTACGGCAGTCGCTACAAACACTCTGCGCGTCACGTTCGTCGTCGCTTCTTCCATTCTCTAACATATGATAAACTTTTATTTGAACGATATTTTTAATTAAATATAATTAATTTTATGTGTTCATAATGGTACTGTATATGACAAAATCGGATTTGTAGGCTTAAAGGTGAGTATTAGCGTGTAGTAAATCTCTTTGTATCTAGCAAAGCTAAGTTTCGTTCTAATAAATCTACTCCTAACCATTGTTAAATTGAAATTGTTGGGCAATTATTTTTTATATCGATTTTTTTTATTTTAATATTTTATTTATTACATTGTTTTATTAGATTTTTAGTTGAATAAAAAAATAACTTAACGTTTAATAACTTTTGCTTTTGAATAACTAAACGTTTAATAACTTTTGCTTTGTAAAATAAAATAAAAAAAACAATAAATAGTTATAAAACTAAATTAAAAAATGCAGTAGAATTGTTAAATAGTAAAACTAATTAATTAGTAATTTCGATATAGTCGGAGCTTTTTATACTGAAATTATTATTTAATTTACTAAAATGTTATCTTTAGTGGTCTACTTGTTATTTATATAGCCGATCTTAAAGTCTAATCTAAGTTAGGCATTGAAAAGCTCAGCCTTTGACCTAATTTAGTAATTGCGGATTACTTAAGGTTTTTACAAAGAGTGATTGCTATTTGAACTCAGCTACATGTTAGTGGCAACTACATAATGTGTTCCATTACAGTAATGAAATAATTATATAGAATTATTTAATAATTTAATTAATATGTTTTTATTATTAATAAAAACTTATTCTGCTTATTTATTCTAATCTAAAGAATTATGGAATTGAATTCGTGATGCAAGGAGATTTTTGCAGTGAAACATTACCATATAAAAGCGTGCATGCCTGTGCATTTACTAGTCCATTATAAGGATAATCCTGCAAACAAATCCTCTCGTTGCGTCTCGTTTTTTGTGTTACCGTTAGAAAATGTTTTGCGCGAACTCAAACATTTTTTTGTTTTGAACAGTTGGTATATACAAATTTATTTATTTTTTAAAATTGAAATATTCTTTATTTAAGTAAGCACTTTCGAATTGTCAATTAACATAAAATGTCGGTATTGTCTGTCCTACCAACGGCTTGGAAGGCAGTTTAGCTGAGAAGAGCCGGCGAGAAACTCAACAGTTGCTCATTTCTATTAATATTTAATTTATATAATGTTTATAAATAAATAATGAAAATAAAATTTAAATTAAATAGAGAGTAATTTTTTAAAAAGCTTTAGCGACATTTTCTAATTATATAATATATACTTGAATAATAAAGAAATTAGAATACTTGTCGAGACGATTAGTTCTATAATTTTAAAGACGAGAGACTTTATGTGGAAGACGTTAAAAGGTTAAAAAGTAATCAATAAATTAGAAAAGTGCCTAGAACGTATAAATACTTAACTGCAGCCTCACGCTTTTTCCCGCATAGCTTTGTAGTCGGAGAGAACTCGCTGTCAAGGCACTTTGTTCCCCACGTTCCGCCCGAAATCGCTACATTGCGTGTTGTGTGGTGGTACTTAACGCGTTTTGTCTTGAGCACCAGAGCGGAGAAATAAAAATAAATTAGTTTGCCCTAGTTTACAAATATAGTTATGATACAAAGTTCTTTTTGATTATAGAATTTAAGATATCTACGATAGAACAGCTTTAGATAAAAAATTATAATTCAAAAAATATGTTTTGGCATATTAATTTTTTTAGCTTTGCGCTTTATCTCTAGCGGGGAAGTCTGAGTGAACGAAACGCCAAACGTTACGGTCAATTAAAGTACATAAATTATCACTATTCAATACCAATTATATACAATATTATATACATATAAGCTTAATAAACAACTACTATTATACAAGTAAGACTATCGAAAAGAATATAAGGAATAAGCTGCATTTCTGCAGTTTTTTTTTCGAGACAGTAAAAACTTCTTATGACGTAACGTAGATTAGATTTAGCCGGTCTTATGTTTAGTGCTTCAATATAACGAGTAATTTGTTATGAAATTAAGAAAACAATTGTATAATTTAATCAAGGCCATCGTGGTGTAGTGGTACTGTGTCCGACTGTAAACGCGAATGTTGCGGTTCAATCCTAACTTGTGGATTGAAATGAATGATTTTATTTAATTTATTTTCCAATATTTTACCTAGTTAAGCCATACGGCGGCGTTGAGATCCGCCATGCAGTATGCATTGTCTCGAATTCGGGCAAAAAGTCTTGACTGTAGGTTAGCTTACGTGAACTCCTTGGTCGTTAGGTTTTCATTTTACTAAATGTGTTTTTATTTTTCAGGCACACGCACCCCGGTGAAATATAAATTACATAATGTTTTCTTTATGCCGACGCTACAAAGATGAACACGGTGAGTCCTTATACATGTTATACAATACGAGCTGTCGCCAGCAGCTTAGTTTGCGTGGAATATTAAACTAGGATTTTGCTTTGATTTTCCCATTCGCTTAGATATTGTGAGTTTGAGATATTTTCATAGTGCTCGCTAACGCTATGAAAAAAACCAGCTCTCCACGTCCAGTGGCTCCGGCTGTGGGCTATCTGTGACTCCATGATGGAAAAGTTTTACATATATGTAGTTTTAATAATATAATTTTACAGTTTTTTATTTATCGTTACGCATCTCGTTTATTTTGCTAAATTGTTAACGGTTATCGATTGATCACTCCTTCCTTTTCAAACAGAGCTTACCAAGTGACGGAACACCGCACTTTATGAAAATATTGTATGTACCCCCTAGATGGCATTTAACCCACAACTATTTTGTTTAAGCAAGTCTGTTACATATTTGTTTAAGCGAGTCTGTTACATATTTAAATAAAACAATCTATGGACATTAAATAATGGTATCAGTAAAAATCAATACGTATATAGTAAATATAAAATATTGATTTAAAAACAGTTCATTTGAAAACTATTTAAATTTGTGGTTACGAGTATTGTTCATGTATATATGTTTGTATGAAACTAAATTATTACTTAATACGTAATAATATTTTACAAATGTTTATACACTATAAATTAGAGCCTCCAGCTTAGTCGTACAAGTGATAACCTCCCTAAATTACCACCCAATAATCTCAATAATCTCAATCTCTAAGAGTATCTAATTTAGAATATTATATACGAGCTTATACATATATATATGGAAAAGCGCAAAATAAAATATAAAAATATAATACTAAACAAAAGTAATGAAATAATGTCTATAAACACTTTATAAAAAAATAAATATTATATATAATCAGGCATAACACTCGTAATCCTAAAATCCCACTCAGGAATACAGTTATTTATATTGGTAATATAAAAATAATTAGTCGCCAAGTTCTTTTCAATTGCTATAATTGAGGCAAAATATATATGCACGACATATTATTACAACAATTTAAATATATATAACGATCCATATATTGACAAAGTTTCAGAAAATAGTAAATGTTTCAATTTAAAATAAATAACCCAAAGAACTCCTCATTTATTAATTCATATATTAACCTTATATTTTATTCAGTTTGTAATTATATACAACAGCTCCGTCTCTAGAGGAACGGGAAATTCCGACATAATACTAGTTCAAGTGCTCAGAGCTCGCGGGGACTTCGTTAGCATTATAGAAATGCTTCACAGCAGTAGTTTTTCTTTTAAATAGATTCTATGCATTCACATTCAAATATAATTGTTATATACAAAGTTAATTATTTTTCCTTCTGTAAAAATAAAAATAAATTGAAGCTTATGGAAATATTTAATGACTTGACAGTCATTCGTTAGGCAGTCAGTCGTCGTGCTGCAAATATTTTGGCAGTGCTAGTGACTGAATGAATATTTGATGAAAAGGTATAAAAATATGACGTTTGTATCGTACAAATGTACTTTTTACTTTCAAATAGAAACACTAACATCTTTACACTTTTTCCGTGGCAACGTAAGTATATAAACGTTCTCCAATTTCCGCTCGAGTTCGATAAATTGTATGTTAATTAAATTGCGGAACTCACCGCAGCGTTATTTTACTAGAACGGGCAAATAAAAATGTTTTGGATCTTATTCACTCCCTCGAGTGACCGAACTCTCAACCGTATTTTTTTCATTCAGACGAAGTTTTACTGCCCTGTAACGTCAGCTATTAATATTGATTTACCTTTTATTTACCTTTATTTCTTGTAAATCTTATTGTTGTATATATTTTATCTATAATTTATGACTATATTATTGAATTACATATTTTTTCTATTTTTATGACTTTTTAAGATCATATTAAGATTTTGATACCTATACCCTATATTTATTCAGTTTTGTCAGTTCTGTTCAATTCTTTAATTATGGCGCCTCGAACGTGCCAGTAGAGAACAAGTCATTTCGTTAATTCAGTTTTTATTGTCTTAACTAGCATATAAACATAGCTCGTTCCTCTAATTATACAATCGATAAAATAATCGGTTATTAAATCATAGATGTTCACTTACCTCATTCATTCAGCTTCACGCTTTATCCCGCATAGCAGGGTAGTCAGAGAGAACCCAGACTCGAGACGCTATGCCCGAAATCGAGACATTACGTGTTGCCTGGCGGAAATCAATGCCTCGCGTTGTATTGGGTTCCAGACCGGAGAAATGAAAATAATTTAAATAACTACTCCTCTAAGTGGGAATTGAACCCACAATCAATCGCGTTTGTTTTTAACAAGACAGCACAAACTGGTGCAAATAGCGAATATTACATTACACATTTTGTTTCAAATGCATCCCTACTTTAAGCTATAGACGAATGCTTTTAAAATGTTATTGCATGCACTAAAACACATTCCTTACAAATAGACGATATTCATCGCATGTCAACTGCTCCTATTCATTTAAAAATATAGATGCGACATGGCCCTGTTTTATGAAATTTTGATCTGAACGTAATGAAAAACCGTAGTATCTAATGGAATTTTAATTGAGCTCGTTTTGTTATATGAAATCCAAAAACAATATTACTTTATTTTATAATTGGATCTAGATTAGTGACTTAACTATTAAACTCGAGACCGTGGGTTATTTAATGTTAATCTAGTTTATTATATCATTTACTTTCAACATATAGAGTATAGCAAAACTAAAAGAAAATATATTAATATTTAGAAAATGTGTAAAAATTTGAACGCATCGGGTTACAAACCCTTTTCAACCGATCAAGCCCTCTGACCAGTATATATTACATTTTTATACGTTTTCTAAACAAATGTTTTGAGATTTTGTTTAACTAGTCTAGAATTATATATTCAGATTATTATACATATATGTATAAACACTTGCTCAAGTGACATTGAGCCTTCATCCACAGCCATGAGACTCACAACACAACTGCTTTACTGGGGTGTATTCGGTTTCTCTTTGAATTTTAATCATAATATAATTTAGATATAACTACAGATCCAGAAAATAACGTATATTATGACCACGGCTTTCTGTAAGACGGGTTTTCTAAAATGTATTTTCGAATACCAAAATCTACTCGATTAATGCAGTTAAAATAGTTCTTTTTCAGTTTGCTTTTGTAAGGGTTTATTACATTATACTGTATAATTTATTTTCTCTTAATATTTTATTTGATGGAATTATTATATTTTGATCTGCGAAATATGTGGTTTTCGATGAAATTTCGGCACGAATATTGGCACATTCAGAAATAAGTCAAAGAGAACCATTTTGTGTTGGAAAGCGGAACCTAACGCTGCACTTTATCTAATTAAATGTAAAATATAAATATGAATAGTTTAAGTAGTGATTTTATTTGTCTCCTTTAACAGTATATACAGAGAGAAGCTATTTTTTTAGCTTTACATAGAGACACAACCTAGGTAGAGAGAACCTAGTGTCACTCCAGATCACACACTCACACTCCTGACTTCACTTCGAATACGAGACATTGCGAATAGAGTGGAAGTACTCAATTCCTAGCTTTGTATTGGTCACCAGAGCGGAAAGTTGAAAATAAATTTACATATATTAATTCCCCAGAGTGAGAATAGCACCCACAACCGTGTATACTCGTATAGTCAGATATATATATATATATATATAAATATATTTGAAATGCCAAAGATCGAAATATACTTTAGTTTTATATTTAAACACTATTATTTATAATTAAATACTATTCTCTCATAATAACTACATAAAGCATGTAATAATTCGTTGCTAGTTCTAATTCGTAGTGATGTTTCGTTCGAGCAAAACTACAAACTCAATTTGCAAGTTTGTAGCGGGGAAAGCATTTATGTGTAGAACGTATTAGTACCTACTGAGTTCACTACTTAGCTGAAGAATCCTCTAAAACTATATATATTAAACTTAACTGTGAACTTGGTAAGCCCTTTGTGAATCTCAAATTCATATTGTAGAAAGAATGAACTAAGTGCCAGTTCCTTTATCGGAAGATAATTGCTGGGCTGGGTAGATAGGTCGGTTTTTTATTCGTTGGCCAGACAAAAAAAGCAAAGAATCTTTTGAGATATATATATTTTTTAATAAGCACAAAGCTAGAAAAGGTGTTTGAAAAAAAAGCCAGTGAACATATTAATACCAAAATCATAATGCGAAATATAACTAGCATAGCTGCAATATTTATATAATACGTTTGTCCATTTCCCCATATTATATAAATAAAAAACTATCTTTTAAAAGCTAATCACAGTCATGTATAGTGTACATGACAATACAAGATATACCTACGATAAGAAGAAATTATTTCAATAATTATTTTTTAATTTATTTTTATGTCTCTGGTATTTAGTAAAGAAAATCTGTTTTACTAGTAAGGTACTACTGTAATATACATTTAATTTAAAATAATTTGTGCAAACTAATATACATGTAATAAAACTCTTCGGTTACTGAGTGACTGATAGACAACACACGAAACTACTGGACGTAGAAAGCTGAAATTTAACATGAATTTTGCTTGGGATATCTCGGAATTCCTACGAGAAGGGAATAATGTATTTCGTTTTTTTGTTTAATTTCTAGCTTCACGCCTTTTCCCGTATAGCACTTTGTGCCCAAAATTGTCATATTGCGTGTTGGGTGGCAGAGCTCAACGACACGCAGACTCGTTAATCCAGAGCTGAGAATTGAAAATAATATACATATAATCATCCCCCGAGTGAGAATCGAACCTACTACAATCGCATTTACAGTTTGACACTGTCACGAAGGCTAATGGCAAAAAATATATATTTTATAGTCAACGCAAACGAAGTTGCAGGCGACAACTATTTTTATAAAATAAAAATTTGAATTCTCATACATCCCAATAATTTCCATCCACAAGATCGTGGCAGTAATTACAGGGGAAGCTATTCGTACTACAGGCTGCAGCTAACGACGATTCAAACGTCATTAAATTAACATTTTGATGAGAAATTCTTTATAGACTCAAAATGTAAATGTTGAAAAATATAAACCATGAAATTTATTTATTATTTATTTCAAGACTTTCTTTAATGTGTAACCTAAAAAAGGAAACGATTTTATATTTATTTGGTTATATTTTTACTATAGGCCATCGTGGCGCAGTGGGGTAGAGTTTGACCGTATAGGTGATTGATTGTTGATTCGATTCTGACCCAGGGGAATAGTAATATGCTTATTAAATATTAATACAACACTTAAAAAACTATTGCAGATGAAAGTATGTAGATTATAGTAAAGTATTATAGTAAACTAATAATTTAGTATTTTTTTACGTAAAATTTTCCGTGTTTTAATTTTAGTACTCAATGCAAAGTAGTGAATAGAAAACGTTTAAATAATTCCACTGCAAAGAATTGAATCCACACCTATGACATTCAACCAAGCAAATTACAACTGAGTTACGAGTTATATATTGTGTTCTCATAAAATAAAACATTCGTTTATATGCTCATCAGTTCATTCACATCGGCCCAGTAACTACGAAGTTGTGCGCGTGTAAACAAACAAACAGACAAAAAAAAAAAAATCTTTCATATTCTAATACTGTTTTACCTCCCCTAGCCAATTGTTATTTCAATGTACAGACACAACTTTTTCACTTTACTTTATTATAGTATAATAAATACTGTGATCCTACATACTGCTCAGCATGGGCCCACGATACGTCCATATGTGTGCGTGGATCATAACTGGCAATGATTTTAACTAGATGAACGGTCCATAACTGTATGTCCGCCAAAAAGTTACACAGCAAAATTTTTACCTACAAACAATTACATTAAACAGTAACAGTGATTAAAACATCCCAACGGTACATATCTGGAACAATAGTTGAAACCACTGAAATGGCTTAGCTGTGGTTGGACATTTCACTTTTCGTTGTCCACTTCAGCAACAAAGCCTCAACAGCGAACTTCATTGTGAATGAATCTAAGGACTAATCCATTTTGTCATTCGAGGGTCGCGGACGGATTGTGGCAAGCGATTTTGCCGTTTTATTTACTGTACACCAAAAGGTGCACTTTGTAGCGGTCTCCGTGGAACCGATTTACCGTTTAACTGATTGTGGGATTGAAATCGATTAGAAGTTTGAAAGTAAATGCAATAAATATTTAAGGAAAGTTGGAGGCGCGGAGGATCAGAGCGGAGAAATGAAAATCATTTAAATTTAAACATTTCGAGAAAACGAATAAAATTTTTAACGCAGCTGGGCTTGAATCCGTGCTTCTAGGAACCGTCCAAGCGCTTTAGCTGCTAAGCCATGCGTTCTACATCCGGCTACGTCAATTTTTACCTTATTTTGGTTATCTCTGTAGAGAGACATTTACAAATTTCTGCTACTTAAAGATTATTCAACGAACAATCATTTGGCAGAAGAGAATGCTATTTATTAAATATTTTTTAACATTTTATAGTGTTATTCTAGAAACACAATGGCGATCGGATCTTGACTCCAAGCGGGACGAACTAAAAGCCCGACCAAGTGCGGCTACCAGTTATAATTTTGTTGACGGTTTGCTCACGTGCTCGCAATGCGCGAGGATATGTGCTAACAATAGTGGTTACACAAGCCACACGCGGGCACACATATGCCATCAACTACACCGGACCTAATTCAGTCGCCGTGGGCCAAATTGGGTGTAAACAATCATCATCAATAATTAAATTTATTTGCCCCCTAAGTGAAAATTGAGCTAACAACCATCATATGAATAGTTACACACTGCCCCACGATAGCATAACCTTTTATCGACTTCCGTAATAAATAAAGTTATAGATGTAAGTGATGTCGTTAGAAGTTGTGCACAGTTTCCCGCGTTAGCGCAGTCGCAGTGAAATCGATATCCTGTATTTGTCAGTTCATCATATACGGGTAAATATTGATATAGTATGATTTAGATGCTATAAAATGTAATCGAATATTCAAAAGCAATGTGCTCATAGTTTTATTAATATTAAACTCTGAATAAGCTGTACTAAATGTACAAAGCGACGGCCCTGCACGCAAATACTTAGGGGCGGTTTTTGGAGAACAGTGACTTCCCATTAGGTTCATTCTGTCCACCATAATGCAGAAGATGTATAATTTATATATAAAAAATATTGCAATATGCATCGTTGGAAATGCTACAAATTTCTATTGTTACCCAACAGGTTATAAATCTTATGAATTGTTTGAGAGTTGTAAGTAAAGGTGGGTTAATTTGGCGTTAAACAAAAGATTTTCAATTACAAATTAAGATATTTAGAAAGTCACTTCTTAGTAGACAGCTTAATTGTATTATGTAATACTAAACCTTAAAAATAACATTCCAGTAGTTTAGTTTGTGGCAGGGTTTCTCAAAGTTGAATACGCGTACCACAAGGAGTACACTATTCAGTTATAGCGATTTTACTTGTAATGGTGATTATGTATAATGGCGGCGGATATACTGTCTACGTACGTAAAAACTGGCGACCGAAACTCGAATCCCTTGCTCTGTAGTCGCACTTGCGACCACTCCACCAACGAGGCAATACATTATTTTATTTATTATATGTAATTCTAAATATATGTATCTATTGCTATTTTCTATTATTTCGTAATAAAAAGGCTATGAATAGCCAGTTTTTTAAAGGGTTACAATGGGGTGTGAGAGTTACGTGGATCAATAATGTACTGGTAATAATGTACTGGTACTACGTGGTATTAATAATTCTATGTATTCTATTCTATTTGTATATGTAGATATGGGGAGCTTTAGCTGTGCTGTGGCTGTGCCATTCAACACCATTCAATTTTCACACAAATGGTAAGATTTAGTAAAATTAATATACACTAAAAATAATTTTATATAAACAAAACTACAATAGCTTTTTTGCTTAGTAGATAAGCAAAAAAACTATTGTAGCTTTGTTTATATTAATTTATTTTTAAAATGTAGTAACATTTTACTGGGCAGCAAACATAAGTTAGTATTCTTTTTTTTTTGCTTCACCCTTTATCCCTAGCTAGACGTTCTCTCTAACTAGCGCCGAACGCTGCGGTACTTCTTTCGCCTCGTCCATAGACATCAACCTTTCTTACACGCACTCCGGGGTGTCCTCGATACTGTGTTCTCAAAGGTCAACGAGGGTCTCCCCCTAACCCTCGTAAATGAGTGCTACTATACACCTTGCTTATTATATATCATTCTTACTCTACTTTCATCACTCATCCTCCCGACGTGCCCACACCACCTGAGCACGTTCTTCTTCATTCTTATTATAATATTCTCGCTTACGCCTGCCATTCTCATAATCTCTTCATTGCGGGTTCAATCAGTTCATATCAGATCAAATCAGACCACTACTACTTATTGATTTAACATTATCCCGAATATTTGTAAAAAAGCATAGTGAAAATACTATCTGTTTTTACAATTATTAATAATAATTAAGCAGCTAAAATATCCACGAATAGATAGGCAGAGTATTATATAAGCCATCTTGAAAGTGGCAAAACTTGTATTAATGTCTATATAGATAACTAAACTTGGACGCAACATTTTGCGGCCAAATCGTCTATTGGGATACTAAATTAAAGTTCCTGTTGATGGTGAATGAAATTGTACAAAATTTGCGCAATAGAGTCTTGTGATTTAAGCCACCGTTAGTCAGGACCTGACTTTTATAAAGTTGTATTTTGGTATCTGTACATTTATTGTTAGGATATATTACGAGCCAACTCAATGAAAGTTCGAACGCTACCTATGCTACTTATTCTATTAGAGTATTACAGATATATGAAACTTGATGTGCTTACTGTGATTGGTCTACACTGTGTCTAGATTTATTTTGGAAGATTAATTTTATTTTGGAAATTAAATGTGAAAATTCCGCACCAACCTAGATCTGAAAAAAAGTTTCGTATTAAAAGATAATTTTTTGATTGTCAGTCAAATGGTGATTTTTATTACAATATATTATATAAGTATCCACAAGTCCATACATAAATTGTAGATAACAAAATTAGTTTCAAAATACGTCTTGTATGGTCTGACCGACTAGAAATAACAAAAATTAGAGTTCGTAATCATAGGTTCCAATCGGTAATCTATATATTAATACCGACGGCAACAACGAAAACGCGGCTATTTTCAAAATCACTAGTTTTTAGGAGAACTTTTTTAACTTAAAGGTTTGATAACTTTTACAATCAGAATGTTAGCTCCTTGAAATTTGGTACATTTCATTAATATTCCATTCCAAAGAATATAGGGAAATTTAGTTAACAAATTTAATTTTTATTTTGGAAAAACAGCAGATTTTTTTTCATTGTACTAATACAAAATGAACACGAGTCAACTGTCATATGATCGGTTCTACGCCTGACTTTTGCTTATTGCTAATTTCGGAATAATTTTACTCATAATGTGCAACGCATATGATTAGCTCCAAAATACAGGAGTTATCACAAATAACTTTCAATAGTTCAGACATTGATATTGCAAATACAGATAATAGATTTCTTTCTTAATTAACATAAACACACTGTAAAAAGTCACAAAGTAATATTTGCAGGGAAAATAACATTTATAGAAAATAATTGTATAAAACCCTTAAAACATTTCATTAATATAATTTTTGTTTCATGTGTAGGTACTGATTGATGTAAGATTTGCGTCACAAGGTTTATCATTTTACATAAGTATACCATTCTTGAAGTGTACAAATAATTTTCGTCTTAGAAGATCGTTCAATTACAGCATGCACATTGCTGCTGAATGTGAACTTTTTTTCAAGAATTAGTGGCAAACGTCGTTATATTACTTAGCAGCGTAATTGTAAAATGACTAATTACTGGCAACTTGCTTATTAACACCTATAATAAAAAACGTTAGTTGCACTGTGAGTTGACAAGATTGAAAGTTTTTTTTATATAATAAAGTTTGCGACTGAAAATGCTTTCTGTCTGTTAAATTGATTCATATTTTAATAAAATTTAAGGAATTATTATAGTACCTACATCTTAATAAAATTATTTCGAAATTATTCGATTTCACATACTCTATTTCCTGTAGGAGTATTATATTTACCTATTTCACCATATGGGAGTCTTTGATGGAGGTTATACCATCACAGTATTTTTTAATATATTATTGGAATCAAGATACTGTTGTAACAGTATCATGATTCCAACAAGTAACGGATAAAAACTAGTGGACAGAATAATTTCAATTTGCCACAAATATAATTAACAATTTTCTTTATGTGTTATGTAATGTTTTTTTATTGGATCCCTGATAAACTTGCCTTTATAAATAATAAATGACTCGCCGAATTCCATGACGTACATACGGATAATTGCAAATGTGCGTGTCAGATCCTTTATGAAAAACAAATCAATAGATAAAATAAAGAATTCTTAATTCAATTTTATAATAATGTTAATTTCGGTAAAATGCAGATATATTTGTTACCGTCGATATGTAAAAGAAACTTTGTTACGAAAATTAGCGGACGGGGGGGTATTCAATTCGGCACAGTTATAGTTTATATAGAGAAAGACTGTTTAGTATTTTTTTAAATTTATGTACATAATACACAAGATTAATAAAATACACGCCTTGAAACTATTTTTGATTGGATTAATCGCGTGTAATATTGTTATTCGAAAAATACATATATCGTTCTTTCGCCCGCCCGCGTTCTCATTTAAATCACAAACTTTGCTTATATTTATAATTTAAATGGTTGTTACTTTTTTTATTTATGAACCAATTGAAATGAAATAAACACTAAATGCAAAGGGAAGTTTACTAAAATACAATAGCCAAAACTGCATTAAAATCGGTTAAGCCTTTAAACCGAACAAAAAATCATTGTTCCGAGTTCTATTACATTGAAATATGCCCCCAACAATTTTTATTTTCATATATCTTCCGTGTAAAGACAGCGATGAGTTACATTTTTATTATATGTTTAGAATATATTCTACATAACTTTACATACAAAATGAAATCCTCAAAATAAATATAACCTGTAAATGGTAACTAGTTCGTTAGACCCAACTGGCGTTGTAAATCGGTTAGCTCGCTTCACTTATTCGTGTTTTCGCAGTTGTAACATAGTATTATAGGCAAGGCAGTCTCGTTACAAGGTAGCATCTCAACATTATTCACTTTGTTCCACGAGGTGGAATGGGTCAGGTACACTCATCGTCGAGTACACTTCATACAATAATTTTTGGCCCACAAACATCTTGCGAACGAAGGTCGAGAGATACAAAACGTGACTAAACTTTAAAGAATTTGGTACAAAGAAATTACTTTTGTTATAATTTTATTTTCATGTTTATTAAACTATTCTTGTGTGTAGAATTTTTGATATAGTAATTAGAGTGAAATGAAATCCGTGAAATATTAATATCAATAGGCGTATTTTTTGATTTTTATATAGAAGGATACAATAGTCAATGAAGGCATATGTACATGTAGCTTGCTCCTAGCGTTACTTATAACTAACCTTGTTATTTTACCTCATCTTACTTGTTTCTTAAAGTGTGGTTTATTTTTCATGCATATCTCACTTATTGTGTAATAGTATATAAGGTTAGTATTTTTTTGCTATATAAAATAAAATTAAGGAGGTGAGGAAATTCTCTTTTTGCGCCTGACTACAAAACAAAAATTGTTTTTTTATCACAAAGTGCTTCAATGAAGAGTGAATAATAAAAAAATATATATTCTAATAAAAAAATAAACTTAAAAAAATTCTGATTTCAAATTATTTTCATCTTTATTCTTAACCGTCAAATTTGCTCTCTAACTTAACCAGTCGCTATTTTTGTGATTAGCAATTATGTTTGGGACTACTTTGTTCATCTTTTGATGAGCTAAATTATAAAAAATTGGAAGAAATTAAATCAATTCGCTCGCTTCGGCTACAGGAACTTGACCGTTACCGATAGTCGGCAAATGCTCAGAGAAGTCTTCGTTGTCAGTTAAAGTTTATTCACATTACGTCATACATTTGATGATTTGAGTTACGCATTTATTTAAAAGGCAGCAACTGATCTTTCAATTACTGGCAATACTTGGCGGAAATCGCCAAACACTAAAATTATTCCACGTCCAAAACATCTCGAGTCATTGCATAGATATTACAATTATCGGTTAAATGCGGAAAGTACGTGTTTATGCGCAATTGTGCATTCGTCCCAGTTGACAATTTTCGATGCTACTAAAATTTTGGCTATTGCAGAATATTTTGCAATATCACATTGGCTGTTCAATAGTTTTAAGACTTAACAACCGTTTTGATGCTGAATAAGTGTAACTAACTTAGTAGGTAAAGGATATCTTTAACTAAGTATTTAAATGTTTTGCATTATTGTCAAAATAAAGCAGACATCATTACGTTAGCTGTTAGTTGCGTTTTGTTACACATTTTTAAAAAATGAACGGGTAAACCGATGTTTATTATTAATATTTTTCTATTAGTATTTTAAAGTGTTATTAACACAGTTAGGAAATTGAAAACCATATTTTTAGAAAAGGTATAAAAATTTCAATGCGCTCTGACCGCTAAGCCATGCGTTCAAATCCGGCTGCTTTTAAATTATTATACGTTTTTTAAAAATATATTAGTATCTTTTATTGAAGAATGTCATATTTTAATATTTACTATCTTTATATTTTTTGCGATTTTCAATTTGTCTTCGTAAGGCTTACCTTAAGCCTTACGAAGACAAATCCAAAACCACAAATAATATATAAAGCGGTCCAGCCGTTCTCGAGGTATAACTTTATATATATATATACATATATATATATATATATATATATATATATATATATATATATATATATATGTGTGTTCTCGCACACAACGGCTGTATATAGGTGTGGCTGTAGATGTTGTTTAAAGTATTGCAAAGTCATTTTGGCGTGTTAATTACAAACTTAATGAAACACTATATTAAATGTAATGATTGTATATATTTCTGGAATATAAAAATACAGAATAGATATTTATAAGAAATATGAACACAACAAAATGTAGGTCGTACGGCAATTATCCAAGTTACATCTGTACTAGTAGACTATAGTGTTGATGTTATCAGTT
This sequence comes from Podotricha telesiphe, assembly GCA_038994665.1. Taxonomy (NCBI): domain Eukaryota; kingdom Metazoa; phylum Arthropoda; class Insecta; order Lepidoptera; family Nymphalidae; genus Podotricha; species Podotricha telesiphe. The sequence goes on along the minus strand of JAOYRR010000307.1, from coordinate 123,344 downwards.
GACCTATAAAATGTACATGGAATATTCACTGTGTTTTTTTTACAGCTTCACGCTTTTTCCCGCATAATAGGATAGTCAGAGAGAACCTAGTGTGAAGACACTCCGTTCTACACTTTCCTCTTGAAATCAAGACTTTGCGTGTTGAATGGCGGAACCACGACGCACTTTATCTTAGGCACTACAGCGGACGAATGGAAATATAATTTAAATATAATCATTCTCAAGAGTGGCTAACGCGGCGCCCCCTACACATTTTACACATTATATGTTTTACACATCTTTCACATTTTATGACTTTTTACACATCTTTCACATTTTATGACTTTTTACACATCTTTCACATTTTATAACTTTTTACACATCTTTTACATTTTATGACTTTTTATACATACACACACACACACATTAACATTTTTATAATTTTCTTAGTGAAAGTGGTTTTGTTGATGCTATTGTGGAGCAGTGGGACAGTGAGTTTTTTTCTTTGGGGGAGGAGTTAGGCCATCATTGATTGCGAAGAGTGGAACACCTGATGTAGAATCTTAATAGGCCACTTAAACTACAAGATATAAGGAAATGCTGTCTTAATAAAATTTATTTATTGTGATGCGCATTTTCCGTTGACATATAAAAATAAGGTTCGGAACAAATGATGAAGAACCTTAAGAACCTACAAGAAACAAATAAATACATCCTTAACAAAACAGTGATGTGTATTCTTCATTGATCTACATGACAAAGAAAAGAAAATTACCACCTTAAAGCAAGTTATTGTAATTTTTAGTCCATGTTTCAATGTCACCAGGTGGTAAATGGTTCCACTTCCGTGTCATGACGTCATAAAGCTAACGCAAATGGAGTTGCGTGCATCAACTAGTAAATAACGGATAAACAAACTATAATATGAAACAATTTATTACGTTTTTCTTATATTTTTATTATTTAAAGTGAAATACTTTAAAAAGTAATATTCTTAGTCACAAAAAAAAGTTAAAACAATATTTTTTTGTAAAACTGCTGTTATATGTATGTATATATGTAATTTAATTTTAGCAAAACAGAATTTTTCACCTCAAATTTGGCGATTGAGTAGGCAATATAAAATGTACGTGAATTTTACGAGTCAATCATCCAAAGTAGCTGAACAGGTACCCTGCCCAAGTGTTCGAGGGCGCGGGGAGGGCCATTCATAAACTAAGTCCGATCGATACGGGCGTCTCCAATTCACTTTCGGCTCCAATTACTCTTTTCTCACACTTAAATACATTACTTGCTTGACTTTACCTTTATGTGACAAACGCCAGCTACGACATCAATGAATGTCGTGAGCAGAATATTTTCGGCAGGTTCTAGTAAATGTTTGCTAGGATTTTACTCTCTGACGTCAGCTTTAGGACAGACAAGTAATGCAAGAAAATTCAAATATTTCCTTTCAAAAGCACATAGTTTAGGGTTTAAGTATAATAGTCGGTATTAAGCATTTCGAATAGAAGAAAATTGATTTGATATTAGACCTGTTTTTATTTGATATTAAAATTATTGTAAATTGAAATGTATATATTTTTAGCACTTTTCAAGTGTTATTTACATATTTAGGATATATATAATACAAGATTTTAGAAACTGTATAAAACATGCTAACAAGAAAAACTTGTAAGAAGTTGCGATAAACGTAAAAATAAGAATTTCGACGTATGGCTTAGCGCTTGGACGGCTTCCAAGAGGCGTCGGTTTGAGTCTCATTAAAATTTTATACGTTTTATAAAAATGAAACTATTTTAACCGGATTAATTGCGTTACTTTGTTATTCGAAAAAAAAAACCATTGTAGAATACTCGACATTTCGAACACTTTTTAGTAGTCCATTGGTTGATACAATTATTATATCAAACTACCGCCAACTATGATGTGTGCCATTATATGAACTGTATTTTTTTCTAAAATAAAAAAAAACCATATAGATATGCAAGATATACATGAATGTACCAAAAATAGAACAAAAATAAGTTACAATAATCGTAAATGAATTACGATATATGTAGAAATGTATTCAATTGAATTTACTGTACCTAATGTTAGAAGGAGGGATCTGAGTCTAAGAATTAAAAGTGAAATTTACAACATGACAGACGCTACAGTTTTCTTGGGTATAAGCATTGACCATAAGCTCCAGTAAAATACCCACTTTAAAACACATCCAGATATACTCAGCTCTGCTGCGTTCACAATTAAAAAAGTAAGCCAAATATCTGAGAAAGGTAAATATCTGTCATTTATACTGCTCGTCTAGTTTATTTTAGCTATTTTCATAGCATTTTATCTTAGGAAGTAGGGCCCCCGACATAAATTCAATATTTATTCTTCAAAAACGAGTCGTGAGATCAACTCATAATCTTAGAGCTCGAGATTCAAGATTGCAAGATGTTTTAAACCCATAGGTATACTTCCAGTTGCTTCGTAGTATATACATATATATATTATAATTGTTTGTCCGACAACATATCCATTGTAATGCTAAAAACAGTGATAGACATACGATAGGGACGAGAAATAAAGATAAGCTTGTAACTCCCAGCTATCGCCTCCAAAAAGTAAATAAATCTTTTATGGGTCTGAGTATACGCATATATATTACAATTCCACAACCTATGTTAAATTTGCAACTATAAAAACAAGACTAATAAGTAAAGCTTTCTACTCTGTAGAAGAATATTTAAAACTAAAAATGTGATTTGAGTTTAGTACAGGTCTACTATCACTGTATTAAATAATAAAATTGTAATATTTTATACTTAAAAAGTGTTGACTTTCTTGCGGGCTCTTCTCACCAGAACTGCCTACCGAGCCGGTGGTAGCTTTATGTTCATTTAATGATAAGTGCTTGCAAAAGTCTATTTTAATAAAGAATATTTTAAATTTTGAACGCATGGCTCAGCAGTCAGAGCACTTGGACGGTTTTTAAAGGCCTCTTGAACCCACACCGGCAGGTTCAAATTTTTATACGTTTTCTAAAAAATGCTTTTCATATTCTAAGTGTGCGAATAACACTTTTAAAATATAAAAAAAACTTATATTCGATAGCAATAGCTATAATTAGAAGCTTAAGTATATATAAGCTTGATCATTTTATTAAATTCAAATTATTAAGAGTTCAAACTGTTCTTAAGATTTTTTTTAAAATCTTAAATACGATCTTTCTCTCTCTTAACCTAAGAATGATATAATAAAATATCAAAAAATCAAATCATATAAAAAAAAACAATAATTATGCCTACTTAAAGAGCACAGCAATGTATAATTTCTAGTTCACCCTCGAGACTCATTGTTTGTACATTCCAGCTTACTTCATAACTTTTTAACGGTTATTTATTTGTTTTTCCATTTTCTACTGCAAAGTTTTAGAGTACCTAACTACACGTGTAAAATGAAAACTCGAACACAAGTAAAATAGTTGTGTATATGTTATAAAAATAACATATATCGTTCTACAGTCCTCTCATATAGATTATTATTGCTATAAATAAATCTATGTTACAAATTTCATGAAACGTTTCGAGAATTCTCATATATATATATATATATAATACTAGCATATTTTTGTTTGCTTATCTTTCTAACGATAGCTAAACCTAAACCTTAAGAGATATACTATGGAACTAAATTATATATTATTAATTTGTACAGTATAATTTTTGCTCCATTAAATATATAAGATACGATATATATTTAATGTGATATATGTAAAATCATCAACATTATCCTTTACAGAGTGATATTAAAATGAGTATTTTAGAAGATATTAAAATGTCGCGTCTGGTTAAATATGTTTAATACGTCGCAAATGGCAATGCAGGAAGCTAAAAAGGTTGGCTAGCCCTGAAAATATATAAAAAATTTAACGCAGTAACTCTCAGTAACCGTCCAAGAGGTAGAGGTATATATATATATATATATATATATATATATATATATATATATATATATACTCACTATTAATTCTAGGTTATGAGCTATCGACAAAGATATGAAAAATACAATGACTTCCCTTTAAAGAAATCTATTCAGGTATTGAGCCTTGATAGGTATAAGAGCGCCTTTTATTGAACTCATGTTAAGTACGAATTTCCTCTTATATTCTAGTACTGGAAAAATTCATATTTTATATGGACGAGTCTACAAAGACCATTTGTTACATGAAGAAAGGAGACGTCTCCGTAAATAGCCAAAATGAAAATGTTATTTTGTGGGATAAATCACTCCGTTCTATTTCCGTCTATTCAGGCAAAATATACGACACCTGTTCCAACACTCACAACGCAACGTCTCAATTTATGTGAAAAATGGGGAACGAAATGTCTTGACTATAGGTTCTCTCTGCATTACTATGCAGAAAACTGGAGTACATTTTTTTGTTACACACTTTGCTTATACTGACGACTGATCGGACGTAAAGAAAAATAAAGAGGCGAAGGAGGTTTCTGTAGAAACGATTTGAACTCTACATGGCCAAACTGTACCACTCATTAATAACAAAGATTATATGAGAGTAGGACAGAATTGCTAAAAATAAAATACTGTCAGAATATAAGAAAGTAGATAATATAGTACCATTATCGACTTTCCACAAATTTCGGGAAAGATAGCATGGTGTGTGGTGGAACCCGTTTCTGAGAAAAATAGAATTTTGACAGACAGGCGAGTTTTAATTACTTTACAAATTTGAGGTTAGGCGTGATTGGGATGTTTCTAATTAACACCGTCTACTGTATTTCATTTGTTTTCGCTTCGCACAAGGAGGATTGTTTGTATTTAAATTATACGTTGCCTCGGTCTGATTAGACGAAATGTGGCATTGGATCCGACGAAACAGTCAACCGATACTAAATATTTTGTATATGTATGAGCAGAAAGGGGAGAACGAAGGATTCTCATATATTTGATTTGATATATTTGATCCAGATAGCTGCATTTTTCATATTATGAAGAGTTTATGATTTGGTCGTGTCATTATAACTTACTTCGTTCACCACAATTATTTATTTCAGCTTATAGTGGTAGTGGAGGTGGATTAAAAAATTACAGTCGAAGACAAAAGGAACTATTTAATTAGATTTACATATAGAGAACAATGTAGACACAGTGTCGGGTGTAGAGCGTGTAGGATCAGGAACCTTTTGAAGAGTTGAAGAAGAATGAGTAAATAATACAATAAATAATTAAAAAAGCCTTTAATTTTTTGTCTTTATTTACACATCTAAATTTTTGGCTAAGCCATGCGTTGTACATCCGGCTGCGTTGAATGTTTTTTAATTTCGTAATTTAGATATTAAAAATATTTAGTAAATAGCATTCTCTCTTGCCAAACGATTGTTCGTAGAATAATCTTTGGGTAGCAGAAATTTATCCCTGCTGCGTTGTTTTTCAAGTATATTCAAAACTTATAATCTTAATAGAAAATCATAGAACGTAACTTTAGCTTAGTTCTTTGTAGTAGAGCCTTTGTACAGGCACCCGTCTATTGTGTCATATACCTACTTATGTATGTAAGTATTACAGGTATAGCCCATATTATGCCACAATATCCATTGTGATTATCCTTACATTTAGTTTTATTTTTTACTTTTAGGAATACGTTTCTTTATTACACCCTAAATCTGTAGAGCTTTTGATCAAGCAACAGTATCAGTACTCGTGTCACTCTACACATTAACGGAGTGACATCTCATAGAATTCTGATATTTCAACAATAATGAGGCATAGGTTGAAAAGTTTAGGGTAATTTTGTAGTATCGGTCTTGACTCTTAATTCTATCTCTGTGCTACATAATTGAGAGATATGTGAATCTGAAGAATAATTGCTTTTATAAACAGTTAAAAATACCTACAGTAAGCCCAGGGTGTAGTAGAGCGGTCAACAGCTTTAGGACAAGCTATTATAAATCAGTGTGTATATCTGTGCTGTTCACTGTTAAGGAGTTTTCTTATTTGGAGTCAATCCTAAGAGAAGGAATGCGTCATGCATTTTAAAAAAAATAATTGTTATAAGAGCAATGTAAAAGTAGAAGATGGACTTCGAAGATAAAAGCGCATGTTAGTCTAAATTAGCTAATAAGATTTGACTCCAACAAAAATATTAGCAGATGTATTATAACTTTTTAATAAAAAAAATAACGGATTAAAGTATTAAGGAGATGTACACGTAATTCAGTAATATCAGGTAATGAGTACGCATTCATCCCCTATTTTTCTATTCTTAGGGTTAGAATTCTTGTCCAACTTCAGAGTATAACCGGTTATCTATTAAAAAAATATATCAAATTGATCTACTCTGTAAATAAAAAAAAGTACGTGTCGAATTGAGATCCGTTCAGCCGTTAATTGCGTCGGTTAAAAATATAAGCTATACCTTCTAACTGTATCTTGGTAAGTTTACTGATTTAGTATAGCTTTTCAATTTCACAACTAACGAAATGGTTTGCGGTTGGAAGAACAACGCTTATCCTAACGAACAGATTTGCTGATACTTTGCTAAGCTTTCATCTCAATCAAGCAAAATTAGGGATACCAGTTGAGACGCTATTGATCTCAAACATACAAACGTTGGTTTATTTGAATTAGAGTTTTTTTTTATTAGACATGTTTGTGATACCAAAATAACTTTCACTTTTTCACAATACATAATAAAATTTAATAAATTAAAAGACGATAGGTAACTTAATTTAATTTTGCAAAGATTGAGGCCATTGTGGTGCAGTGTGACATTGTCTGTCTGACTGTAAACGCAATTGATTGTGAGGTCGATACCCACTTGACGATATAATTATATTTAAATTATGCTCTGCGGGAAAGGCTCGAAGCTGTATTAATGTTATCTATACATATAATAAAAATGTAACGTATCGCTGTCTGTACATGGAAGGTATACGAAAAAATATATTATTGGGTTCATTTATCAAATGTAATGGAACCTAAAATAATGATTTTAATTTTTATTTTTTGTCTGTTTGTATGTGCGTTTGTGCACACTAATCTCAAAATTGGCTTAACCGATTAAAATATATTTTAATGTTTTATTTATTATATTTTGGTAAACTTCACTTATCATTTAGTGTTTATTTCATTTCAATCGGTTCATAAACAAAAAAGTTACAACCATTTAAATTATAAATTTAAGTAAATTTTGTGATTTATTTAATTATTTTATTAATATTTTTGTAATATTGTTTGTTATTCTGTAAGAAACAAGTGTCACGATTGTGTATTTGTGCTTACATTGATAGAGTCGTGCTCGTGTGTTTGTTCATATAGGTAAATAGTTTGACAACGCGAAGCAATGATAGAGCGATTTAGTGAACTGACGGCTAGTGTATTTTGTTATATGTGGCATTTGTTTGGTACACTAGCGACGTCGGCCGCATAGTAAGTAATAAAGAAATAAAGTACTATGAAGTTTAATGAGGTTCCATATTTCAGTCAACAGAAAATGACTGTCAATTTATTTCTTTGTTTCCAACAGTTAGCAGAATATCTACAAAAAAGTTTGTACGAAAATAGCCGCATTAGTGTAAAACTGTGTCGCGGTTATTAACGTCAGCCTCACAAGCGTTGTTACTAACAATTATGCATAACTGAAGTTGAAAAGAAATAATAATAATAATAAATGAATACAAAAATAACAAAATAAAAGTAACAAGACAAGAAATTATGAATTTACTAGTCAATTAAGTACGCTGGCAGCGGAGGATCCCAGAAAAACCAAATTTATAAAATACGTTATTTAAAACTGCAAATTTACCTTTTTTTACTAGAATGGTGACTGCTTGCTCGACGTCAGAAAACAAAGGTGAATAATCGTTTTACAATTTTAATTTACAATAATTAGAAAAATAGGTGAGGAGATTTTACGTTTTAAATATCTTATTGATAGGATTCCTGGTTCTAATGCAATGTATTGAATAAATTACGCCAAGTCTAGGTCAACGATCCCAGGGTAGTGTGGGAACGTGACACCTCCCTCCTGAAGAACAGCACCTTTTCAGTGCCCTTGGATCTCGAATAGTGCTGGAGTATATGCTCCACCAAAACTGGAGTCCTAGCCTCCTCCTTTGATATTTCACTCCATAATTTACGGTTTCAAATTTCCGGAACAATTTTAGCAATTATCATTATAATTAAATGATACTAATATAATCGCTGTTAAAATTATTCAATATAACAGGATTGTTATATGATAAATGGATTGAGATGCTGTAGGTATTTTCAAAATAGTTTGTTGTACGGAGATTGTATCAGTTTGTTTCAAGGATATCGGTCAGATTTATTAAGTTAAGTTTCAGTGTTATTTCCGCATTTTCCCTTTTTGTTATATTAATATTCGTTAGATCAATAATTTTCAATGCTTGACCTACATGCTTATATATACATGCTTGATTACATTATCATTGCCATTAATTATAGTGAATAGCGTACTTTGAATAGAATATCCATGTGGTAACGTTACTAGATGGCTTCCTTGTATTTTTATGTAATTCTGCTGGTTGCATGATAGTTGTAATCTGATTGGCTTTGGAATGGTGATAATATAAAGTCTATTATCCAACTGTTCGACTGCTTCTGTAGTAAGGATAATTGATACATAATGATAGGAACTTTGCAGCTTCTGTGTCGCGATAAGGCCCTCTACACAATCTGGGTGTTTTTCTTGTAAGTAGTTTATTTATCATCACATTAATATGATTCATCTATCTTCGGGCATTCAGCCTCTATATACATCCAATGTTCCTCGTGAATTGGTAAGGTTTGGGGAGAAATAAGAATCTGACGGTTCATGTTCGGAACTGGGGATACACGATATATACACAATCGGAACTCTATAAACTACTTGTCAAAGTAATTTCGAAAACTAATATCTATAATATTATTTTTTCTTATATAGTGTTTTTAATTTGCTTAAAGTATCCTGATACATACTAAAAGTGAACATTATTTATAGCACGAATAAATGCGAGTAAATTTTGTAATCTAAATAGTTTGTTAGAACATAGAAATGTTATCTCCCGAAATTAGGAAAAAAATAGTTATATACATATAAGTTACAATTTCTTTATATAATCGATTGTTAATATTCGTTAAATTATTAATTATATATTCTAACCTCTTTTGATTATTATTTGGCTTATTTATAATATCAGTATTTTGCGACATCCAGGTTTTACTCAAACTAATAAGATTATGAATTTTTTTATATTTATATTTTATATTTTAATTTATGGCTTTATTATACTTTTTGGCGTGTGTATAGTCCAGATTTGCAGACATACTTTTTATTACTGATCCTAATCCGTCAATGAGTCTTCTCTTAATATGATTGTCCTCAAAGGTTTTAAGCTGTTATGAAGCGGTTTCCAATTTTACTTTAAGATATTGAATATTCATTTGAAAAAGGCAAAGCGTTTTATGTTTTAAAAGTGGCTTAATATTGATAATTTGCAACCTAACAGAATCCAAACTATTTTGAATTTTATCTAAATCAACGCATTGAACAAAGGAATTATAGAGGGATATTATTTGGGCGGATCTCAATTTGAATGGTGAAATTCCTAATCCAGTTTCCAAATTTCTAACTCTTCAGCTTTTGTTAGGGTCGATAACAGTATCACCAGTTTGTAACAATTAAGCACTAGTCTAGTCTTTGCAACTGCTAGTCGTTTTTTCTTTGTATAAATGTGTATGTGTAAGTCAGCTAAAACATCTAAAAAACAAAAACTACGGGCAAAAATAGGGGTAAGTTTTAGTCGAGATGCTTTAGGTTTCGAATAAATGTCTGTTGGTCCGGTAAGTTCTCTGGTTATTTTGAATTAAGGGAATTATCTTGTACATACCTAATGGAGGGTTAATTAACATAACGGCATTTACCTTAGGGTTTTTGAATATTCTTTAACCACATTTATCACGTCATTTTCTAAGTTTGAGCTTGAAATCGAGATAGTAGGGTTTACTTTTAATATCACCAACTATTAAAACAAAAAATTGTTTATGGGGTTGGATTCTCTAAGTCTCTTATTTAGGATTCTCTAAGTCTGTATGTGCGGTTGCTGTTTGATAATTGGAAGAGGATTTTTCTGAGAAACAACACTTCCTCATTATTAATTTCTTTCTATTGTACTTGCCCTTTTGAAATTGTATTCACTTAATTTAAGTGTTCATCACGGCATCTAGAATTAGATTCTTTCTATTAGTCTAGTCGCATTAGTTAGTCTATAGCTAAATTCAAATAGAAATCGTTACGAAACATTTATTTATGTCTACTTATAGCATGCACTTTACTAACTTCGAAAGGATCGTAATTTAAAGGAAAACTGTTAAAGTATTTTACTGCATCAGGACTTATAAAAGATTGATTTTGCACCGGTGACCACTTCAAAGGGGGATTTTTTATCTGTATATAAGAGAGCTGATGCTGAGTTTGAAGATTAATTTCTATTTTGGTTTGTCTAATATTTGAATCCTATCCTATTTGCTGGAAGGGATTGATAATGGGAGTTTTCATACGGTGGGTTCATAATAATCTAGTTGTGAAACCCTGAACACTTGTCGCGTCCGTGATGGACCTGGGCCTTACGGTAGTCTAGGGGAAAAATATTGCGAGCTTGTCACGAAATGATTACGAGTTTGATTGTGATGATCAATGGGATAATGGGTGGCTTAAACTGTGGTGTATTGACATTGAACTTATTGGTTTACCTTAAAAGGATAAGATGAAAATGTCTAATTACATGCCTTGCCTGCCTGCCTTGCCTGGTGCCTAGTCGGTTTGAGTTCATTTCTAGCTTGTAAATGTATTGTATTTGATTCCTCTGTTTCTATGGTCTTTCGGCCTCATACATCCTATGCCTTAGGGAAACAAACCCTCAAAAAGGCTTGTAGTGTTTATTTTTAATATAAAACCCTTTTAGTATCTATGGTAGTAAAAATATCATAATGTATGTAATGTATGTCATATTACACTAAATAAAGTTTGCCAACATTGTGTTAAAAGAGAGACATCATTGTATAGCGCGGATTCATCTCGTTGATCCGAGAAATGATTAATTAGCGACTTATGAATGCCACTCCAGTCTGATGGAATGCCACTAGTATTGATTAAACGGGCTGTTAAAACTAACACTTTATTAAAATACCATTTATGACAGAAATATTAAGTTGTAAATTATTAAATATAAATTATTGAGTTATTTGATCACATAATTTAAGAAATCTAGGTTAAATATTCGAATTCCCGTCAATACAAATTTGTGGTCTCTGTTAAGTTAATTCTAACAGCCAATTATTTAATTGGACTTTACACTTTGGACGACGAATATATAGTGAGGTTGGGTGGGGTACTTACGGTGACTTAGTTTCAACGAATAAAACTAGTAACTTTATAGTAACTTTACTCAACCAATGATTAGACAAGACAAGAACGTCCATTTTAAAGGTTAATCTTTGTAGTAAAATTAAGAGGAAATCGAAGTTACAACTAATGCTACGGCTTTTAACGTGAAGAAATTATAATTTTGTATCAGATTTAAGATATTTAATACATTGGTAAACACTCGCGATTTTGACACTAATATCTCCTTAATATTTTCAATATCCGATTTGCTAACTATGTTTAATAAATAACAAGCATATTTTTGTAACTTTGATTTATGACAAGCAGAGTGATACTTTTAGTTATCTGTATATTAAACTAAAGCTTGTCTTAAAATAGTTGTTTATAATGTAATAGTTACTATTATAATAAAATAGTAAAAAAGTTGTGTTCGTACATTGAACATACATATTACGAAAGCATAATTTAGGGCGATGTATTAACAGAAACAGAATATGAATCTGATTTTTTAAATTTTTATTTGTCTGTTTGTACGTGTACTTTTTCGTATTTACTGGACCGATTTAAATGATATTGTTTTCTTGTAATCTTTTCAAGCCTAGTCAGGACTTAGGGTCAGGACTATAATTGATTTCGTAATTGGAACACCTGATGTACAGCTATGATAGAACTTCTAAACTATAACAAATAAAGCAATTAAACTTTAACAAAAATTGTTTAGCGTGCATATGATGCGTAAGTTTAGACAAGAAAATGACCACTACCATTTTATGGAACTATCGTAACTTTTGTCCCAGTTCCAATTTCAACAGTATTATGTAACAGTCGTATAAGTAGTTGTATAGCTCTTAACTCTAAGCAGAACTTAGAGTGTAATAAATTTCTAAGAGTGGAACACCTGACAATCATGAATAAATAAAAGCCGCCTTAACACATTTTGTTCAGCGTGATGCGTTCTCTCTCTGTCAACATATAAAAATCAAAAATCCGGCGCAACTGGAGAAGAACAATAATGTTTTAGCTAAACTATAAGAAATATGTGAATCCTCAATAGTTAAAGTTGTTCAGTATGGTGGGCAGTTTTCGTTAGCGAATAAAAATTATAGAACTTTGCGGCAATCGAGACACAGTGGAAGCTGAGAAAATTTACAATCATCTTATGTGGAAGACTTAGGGCCTATGCACACGATGTTTATTTCATGCGCTGACAACGCGCGTATTCGATGAATGCGTCCTCTGTACGCTTTTAACACGTTTTAGCAGATTGTACACGTTTGTATCTATATAAACGCCAATAAAAAGCGCGTGTCGATACTATACATACGCGCGTTTAGAGCGCGTTATTACAATTTGAGTTACGGGGTAGCTGGGAGAGCTGCTCTCACACCACGCTACTCAGACATTTCAGAACTGCTTTTTAAATATAGATATATCGAAATATAAATATTATCATAAATATAAATATATTAAAAAAATTTTTAAATCCGAAATATTAGTAGACATATGCTTAATACAATACTTATAATAGACATATGCTCATACAATGAATTTAATGTAAATATTACGTAAATTACTCTTTATTCATTTTAAAAGTGTTTCATAAGTTAAAAATCACAAAATAGCAGAACTAAGAAAATGACATTTTTCACTCGGCGAAAGTCAATTATCGAATGAATCGATTTCGAATTTATAAGTTAATAAAAATAATAAAATAATATTATAAATTCAAAAGTAGTCTGTCTGTGACGCCATCGCGGCTGAACCGCTGAACTCATTGTCATGAAATTTTATAGAGACTAGAGAGCCTGCCTATGGACAAAAAACTACTACCTTTTTCCCATTTTTTTAGATTTGCCAGGAATTTCATTGGTTTACGAAAAGGACGCCGAAAATACTTACACCAGAAACAGCTAAAGTTTACGCGGACGAAGACGTGTGTGGGTCGCTAGTATTTAATAAATTATATTCTTCGAATTAAGATTTATAAATACAATTATCGCTTTCTGCCAAGAATGTTTCAACTGCAGCATTATACTGTCGTCATTGACATTTATGCCGCTGAGAACATTATTTACTTAGGTAATTCATATTTATTACAAAAATAAGATGCATCCGTTTATTAATAATGTTGTTATGTAAAAAAGAAAATTTACATTACACTTAAAAGGCTTACAATGATCATGACAGACATTTTCTATCAAAATATGCCCTTTTTAACCTAATTTGAAAACATAATGTGTATAGAATAAAATCAATTTACCGCATGAATAGCCTTAATAGCTAGTGAAAAATCGTTTTCTTTATCTAAAAAAGATATCTTGATTCATTTCAAAATCCATTTTGAACGGGCCTTTGAAAGCAGGAAGGAGAATAATAAAGCGTCCATCTGGCTTTATCTATGGAAAACCCTGACGGATCTGGCTCATCAAACTGGGCACGCGACTGTTAGCGGAAAAAATATTGAAATCGGGCTATAGTGAAACTTACCGACAAGGTATTAATATAATATTTTTATTGTGAATATAAAACACATTTAGTTATAGATAAATGTAAAAATATATTTTTCATATACTTTGTTGTTAGTCTCCACTGCCCTCAGGTTACTTTCTTCTTTCGATGGTTACGTCTATACTAATATTATAATAAGGCAAAGTGTCTAAATTTGTTTGTTTGTAGGGGGTAATCTTTGGAAATACTGATCCAATCATGAGAATTCAGAAATTCAAGCAGAAACCTACACTATTGAAGAGTGACATAGGCTATATTTAATTTGCTGTTGCAGCGTTTTCGTGGTTCACACGGGCGAAGCAACGAGTCGAGCGTGTTGTAATATAAGAACGTATACTTGTGTGTAATATAAAAACATATAACTACTTTGCTATGGAGGTGGAATGAAAAGGGTTATTATGAACATAAAATTTATTTAGTCTGAGCATAAATTAATGAGATTTACTTATTGATTTTCTCCAGAAGACCCAAACAAGAACGATTAACCTTTTGCAGTTATTTTGTCTTTTGTATGCTTAAGAGTAAGAACAATTATGGCTTACAAATTCTTGGTTAAGGTGTAGTTTTCTAGTTCGATCAATCTACCTAATCGCTGTAATATTTTATTTGGGTTTTATTTATTCTTTCTTTGTGGTATATTTTTCTGCACCCATCGTATACATGTGTTATTTTAAATATTAATGAGTTTTGCCATATATATGTATGTAAGTATTATATTTATTTATGAAAAACCTAAAAATCTTACTTTGGTAAAAATAACAATGACACTTGACAAGTTACCTCGAGTGAACACCGTGTATATTCGTTAATTTAGGTAAATATTTTCGTTACTCACTCAAAGTTGAAATTTGGCAGGTAAGTTCTTTGGGGAGTGTAGGGATTTCTTGAAGTTCTTAGGGTAAAAACGCAACTGTACCTTTATCAGTGGAAATTAAAAAAATGTATAGTAAATCAGCGTCAGCGTAGTTGCGGACGACATCTCGTTCTCGTCCTTTATAATCGTAAACAATAAACTCTTTTTCAATAGTGTAGTATGCGTGTGTAGGTATATCATTTAATCCAAGATATTTAATCCTCTCCGCCCGCACTGAGGACCGCTCTAGAGTCAATAGAAATTAGCATAAAACCAATATCGCGCCAGCTGCCTCACTGACACCTGTGCTGGGTGAGATTTGTAGCATAGGTACCTATTTCATTGGTAATGAACACCATTTTATATGTGTTATAATACTTTTTTACATTATGATAAATATAATTGAAGATCATAGAGGCTATCGTGGCGTAGATGCCCACTCATAGGGCATCTATGAGTGGGCATTATATATAAATAATTTTCATATCTTCGCTCTAGTACAGTTGAGTCTCTCTCGTAGTCCACTCAACACGGATGTCCCGATTTAAAGCGGAAAGTAGAGAACGGAGTGTATTGACACGAATTAAGGATAGGATAAGGGATTCTACTTTTTTACACGACCTTGATGTCGTAATTTTGTTGTAACAAACAAAGTGGGGAATTTTGCAATATCAATATTTTTTTTACAATATGTAAGATCTATATATTTAATAATTACATAGACTGTTCCCACATACTCATTTCTGATAAATGAAAACATGACATCAGTGAAAAAGACGCCGAATGTCACTGATGCCCTTGACCCTTTAATGTATGGCCTTGCAGTTGCCGCAGTCGTAACGATGATGTACCACTTGCTCGGAGTATGTCATATTTCAGCACTCGTAGTCATTTGGCAAAGTAGCCGTGGTATCCGTAATTTTGATACTAGTGGGTTCAAGCACATAATTGCCATACTTTTTCACATGTTCACATGTTTTAAAGACACTAAAACAAATAAATCATTAATAAAAAGTAAAAGTCTAACTATACTAAGACTAAATATTGTAATTGATGCCATATACGATCGAAACAAATGTTTGAGGATTCCAATGCTGGGGATTTTCCATACTTTTGTCAGTGTTATCTTGGACCACTGTAATATCTAAAGATAGAGAGAACCAGAAAAGCAGCGTGACTTGAGAGTCAGTCAGTGATTTATAGCAATTTTGTTGAAAAAAATTGATATTGTAACTTTGTTGTTTGTTTATGAACCTATTAAAATAAAATAAACTATCAATTACTATGTTAAAATTACAATCTTAACGAAAGCTTACTAAAATACAATAGTCAAAACTATATTTAAATCTGTTATGCAGCTTTTATGAGATTAGCATGCACTAACGCACAGACGTTTGTCTGTGCGTTAACACACACACACACACATAGAAATAGACAAAAGAAATGAAACACCGTTGTTTTGGGTTTTCTTACAGACAGCTATCGATCACATTTTTATTATATGTATGGAGTATAGATATAGATGCGTGAATGTTTACATTTCAAAGGATATTCACATTTAATCGTAAAATGCAAGCAAATAATAAAAATATTATTATTATAACTGAAAGATTCACAAGTCGTTGGTTTTATCTACTTATTTATGTTTAGCTAGTTTAGCAGTCTCGCAGTTATCTTGTTATATAAGACTTGTTTTTCCTTTATCCATTGTTTCTTCGATTTATCTTATAAGAATTATTTCTTCAAGATTCTTCTAAGGATGCTCTTGAAATAAGCGTCTCTCGACTTGCTAATTACAGTATAATTAAAGTGTACATCATCTAATAAAGAAAGAAAAAATGTTGTTCCCAATATCGATTAAAACAAGGCACCTCATATTCACTCAGCTAAGTACTATTCTATAATATTTTATTATGTGTATGAAAATACAGTTTTCTAGGGATCTTGAACGGTTTTCAAATCAAAGAGGTGCGGGTCCAAATCCCGCTGTGTTCAAATATATAGAAAATAAATGTTGGCCGTATCTACAGCTATTTAGAAAGATTTAAAGTCAGTAGTCAGGAAAAGGTATACACACGATCACACTTACTTACTATCTCTTACTTATTCTCACTTACTTAAGATCATAATAGAATTACGAAAATATAATGTTTTTATTATATATACTCTGTGCTACCTTTGTAACGTCGTGAAGGGTACACTCACTATATGCGGGCGCATGGGGCGATGGCCATCCGGGCGATTCGTGGTACTGGACCATCTCCGGAGAAGCGGCGTGCGTGCTGGCTGAAGTCCTGCCATGGGACCTGAACGCCATAACTCTAGGGTCGGCATAGAGGCTTGGCGTCCGGGGACCTCACAGAGCCAGCACCACTTGAAAAAGCGCGGGTAGCCGCATTAGAAGTGTGTGACTTCCGGCTGGCAACACCATATGCCGGCCTGAGCACAATCGAGGCAGTTCGTCCGGTGTTCTGCCAGTGGTTAGCGAGACGTCATGGCGTCCTAACCTTCCGCACCACGCAGGTCCTCACGGGGCATGGACGCTTCGGAAGGTACCTGTGGTGGGTCGCTGGGAGGGAGCCTGACGCTCGCTGCTACCGCTGAGACGATTGCCTTGAAGGAGACGGCCCAGCACACGCTGGAAGTTTGCCCGGCCTGGGCGTCATAGGGGGTGACGGCCAATCTGACAGTCCGGAGTCCGGAGTCCCACGTTCCAGTTTCTAATCGGGCTGGTATCCGTAAAGGATTTCCTGACGCAAAAAAAAGGAAAACTATATGAGACTGTCTAATTTTTTACTGATTGTGTGATTCTATTCAAATTAAACCAAAAGTTATCGCTTGGAAAGTGACATATTTATTGTTGCTTATATAGGGTATTAGGAAAATATTTGATTTAATTTTACGGTTTTTTTTAAATATTATTACGGATTTATTAGGCAAAAGGTAGAAAGCATCTAGTGTTAAGACATGGCCCATTCAATTTCAAGTCATTGCGTGTTAAAAGTTCAGTTCAGTCACTAGCTGATACGAGACTGATTAGAGACCGTTTCTTTGTATTCATTTTAAATGCCCACGGAGAGTTATGGGAAGGCCACTTTTATTTGATCTACCTACACCCAGAAGCAAGCATTCACAAAACTAACTAACCGAGTCTGCACTAATTATATAATATAAACAATTTATTCAAATAGATTTTTGTACTACCGAAAATGTTAATGTTATCAAGAAATTGATGTCTTAAAGATCGTCTAAATAATACTGATTATATTTATTTACTTTTACTTATATTTATTTAGTTTATATTAATATAATAGATCGATTTATTCATGGGAAATATTTTTAATTATGATTTTTACGTTTTCCGATTACAATGTGTTAAGTATTTGTTTTAGTTATAAAAAATAATTTTGTATATGTAATTTATTTTCATCTTTTTATAGTTGCGCTGCTTTAATTATTGGTATATTGTTTAAGTATAAACTTTATTGGTTTATGTATTATTTAATGTGTCTGTATTATATGTGTACTAATATACTGTATGTTTCCTAAATAAAAAATAAATAAATAAATAATAAATATTGTCATTCTGGGATTCATGGCTGGGATTCGAACACACAACCTCCTCATTATATTAAGACATACTGCCAAACGTCATGATGGCCTCTAGTAAAAGTATTAGATAATATTATTCCTTTTCTTTTAAATAGATATAATCAAATAGCGCGGCATTGAGTTCCGCCACTCAATACGCAATGTCTCGAATTAGGGGAAAAAGTGGAGGACGGAGTCTTGACTTGACTACTCCACTAAGCGGGCAAAGGCGTGAAAAGAACGCGTTTGTAATTCACAATCTATAAACCTTTGTCATTTTGAAACTGAATTTATATGCATATCATAGAATAATGTATATTTCCTAACAAAAATGTAAAAATTCAAAAAAGTATAGTAGAATAATACGAACAATTCTTCAGTTCTGCAAATTTGCGATAAAGCTCAAAGGACTCAACATAACATAATAAAAAAGTATAGAAGCCCCAAGTTGTTTGTTAATTTAAAACATATACATCGTTATATTAATACGTAATAATAAGAAAATTGTATGTACATAATATAAACAAATCAATTGTGTTCCCATAAACCGTTCCTGTCCCCATATATGTAGGTATACCTTCCTTGAAACATATAAAAGGTAAATGTAGAGAATGTTTAGTATTATATTACAATAAAAAATAGAACAAAAACATAAGGTCTTTATTACACACCGGCGTACATAAATAACGATCACATAATAGGTACAAGAACAGTACTAGTGCCTGTACTGTGCGCTTCATTATAAATGTAGATTACAGAGCTGTTTCAAATGATTTTTTCTTATATCGTTATTATATTACAATACGTTCTCATTTTAATGTTCTTTCAAATATTAAAGGTACATTTATCAAAGTAAGAATTAAGTTTGAACAGAAAATATATTTATTACTTATTTGTAAAAAATCGCCTCCCAAGGGAATGTGTAAACTCATTTTCACTGGCCTTGACTCAAGGTTTCAGAATTTCCCAATGAATAATTTAGGCTAGTTTTGATTTTGAAAGTGTATAAAGTCGCTTAACTTCACGCATTACATATTAAATGATTCAAACACACACGTTGTAAGGCAATGTATATACACATAGGTATTTATGAAACCGGCTCGCTAGTGTGCAATAAATATTCTACTTGAAAGAAAGCGTACCGCATATATCACAGTATCCTTTGCTTTTTTATTTTGAGATAATGTTTTCATCGGAAGCTATTACTTAGATTATCTAATATTACATAGTTAGGAAATTGAAAAATACATGTTTACAAAACTTATAAAAATGTGAACGCAGCGGGATTTAAACCAGCGATTCTTGAAAACCGTTTGAAAACTTTTTGGGTAGCAGAAATTTGTAAAAAACTCTACAGAGATGCTAACAACAAATATAAGTTGAAATAAGCGTATAAGAATTTCGACGTAGTTGAATGTAGAACGCATGGCTTAGCGGTTTACTAGAGGCGCGGGTTCAAATACCGCTGCGTTAAAATTTTTATACGTTTTGTAAATATGTATTTTTCAATTTCCCAAGTGTCCGAATAACACTTAAAAAAAAATGTTTAAAATATTACACAGTACTTTTACAAGACGATATATCACTGTTTTCGTTTTATTCGTGTAAAAGATTTCGTTTACTCAAGCGAAACCCAGAGTTGCGCTTTGATATATATAAGTTAACAAGATATAGGTATAATGTGTTAATTTACGTGTTTATTAGTTTGATATCATGCCTGCACTATTCTATAAAATACTATTTGTCTACTAACCAAATTAAAACCGAATATGTATGTTACGGATTCATATATATAAGTAATATATTGTTGTAGATGCCAACTTTATGCTGGCTCTCTTCGTTTTTATATACTATCAAATTGTGTGGTCTCATTTAAAAATAACAATCTCTTTAGTTTTTAATTCAACATGATTTGTGATTTGATTTTTGCCCAACTGGTAAGCCGGAAACGCCACTATAGAACTGAATTGAACTGATGTCGATTACATACACATGACCACAAGCTTCATGCTTTTTCCCGCATAGCGTTGTAGTCAGAGAGAACCTAGTGTCAAGACACTCCGTTCTCCACTCTTCCCCCGACATCTTTAAATATTAAAATCTGAATATCTGGTACCAGAGCAGAGATCGAAATTAATTTTAAAATAAAGCATTCCTCTGAGTGGGGATCGAACCCACAACCAATATTATGTATGGTAAAGTCGCATCAACTATATTTTGCGAGTTAAGCAGTATATACATATGTATATAAGTTACTTAAGGCCATTCCATACCAGCCATTCTTATTCTAAGGAGATATGAAAGTCTTTATTCAAAAAACAATAAGTAATAAGAACTTTGGACTCCTTTTTATGAAAACTATGCGCGAACTATTTAGATTCATGCAAAAGTCTATTTGAATAAAGATTCAAATAGACTTTTGCAATCACTTTTGAATCGTCAAATGAGCATTAAGCTACCATCGGCTCAGAGGGCAGTTCTGATGAGAAGAACCGGCGACTCGCGAACTCAACAATTACTCTTTTCAAATATAAAAGTTACAATTTTATTATTTTGTACAGCACCTGCAACAAACTCAAATCATATTACTTCCACACATCTTTATCTTTTAAATATTCTTCTACAGAGTAATAAGCTTTACTTATTAATATTGTTTTTATAGTGACTTTAAATTTCTACTGAGGCAAATCTAACAAAGGTTGTGGAATCGTATTATAGATGCGTATACTCAGACCCATAAAAGACTTATTTACTTATTGGAAGCGAAAACTTGGCGTTACAAATTTAGCTTTATTTCTTGTTTCTATGGACGGAGGAGTATGAAATGGAGAATGATTGCAGAAATCTAACAATGCTTACAATAACGCATTAGAAATACATTCCAATAAAAAAATACACACATACACACATACAAAAAACAAATGTTTAAAGGCATCTGATGAATCGTTGCTAAAAAGTTTCTCCTATTTTCTTCTCAAGTTTTTGCTGAGGCAACGCTTAGTTTACGCTTCATCAACTACTTTTACTTTACTAGTATTTCTAAATATTCACCCAATAGGCTGTAATTCGCGACTGGTTGTGGGTTCGATTTCCACTCGAAGAAACGATTAAATTATATATTAAAATGATTTTTATGAGTCGAATTTGGGTGGAGAGTGGAAAACGGAGTTTCTTGACACTAGTTTCTCTCTGACTCGCGATCTTGTCATATTATTGAGAGAAAAAGCGTGAAGCTGAAAAAAAGGGCAAGTGAGGCAATAAACAATGCGCTTTATATTTATATAAAACTAAACTGTATTCAAAAAACCACTGCTTTTTACATATAATATATGAAAAAGAAAACAAATTACCACGACGTGGAAGAGACAAACGTTACTCTCGTTTTACTTTCGACGGATAGTGTGACATTCGGGAAACGTTACAATTATACAGAATTGCATTGTATTGTTCTCGAGATATAGCGGTTCCGTATCGTTGCTGTAATGGATTGAGTCGACTAAATTTCAAGTTTAAAATGAAGCGATGACTTTATGTTTTAATTATTCTCTTTTTTTCCCACATAGCCGGGTAGTCAGAGAGAACCCTCAGTTTTCCATTTTCCGCCCGAAATCGAGACATTGCGTGTTGAGTGGTGGAACTCAATGCCACGCTTTGTTTTGAGTACCCGAGCGGAGAAAATAATTTAAATATAATCATTCCTCCAAGTGGAAACCGTACGTACCACTGCACCACGATTTTTTCAAAATTACGACTCAATTAATTGCATTAGTTTCTGAATATTTTTGACGCTATAGAATTGTAATTTATACACATATAAGTGTATATGTGAAATTCTCGATTCGATTCTTACTCGGGGGAATATTTCTCAGTAGGTATGATATAATGAAGTAAGTTCCGTCAATGAACTTGTAATGTCTGTGCATGGGCGGAAAGTCATATTTTCTCCATTTTATCTTTTATGCCGTATAATGCAGGAGACATTTGAAAATAAAATAAAAAATACAATGTATAATACTTGACAAATTTTTAAATCATAATCGATTTGTAGGTGTTTTAAATTCTGGCGGAAAGCGTAGAGCAAGTGTCTTGACATTAGTTTCACTCTGACGACCCTGGTATGCGGGGAACCATGTAAAAACAGTATATTTTTGCGTGACGTGATGTGATGGGACGTTTTAATAATTAAATAAATATTAATATAGCAGGCAATAATTATTAATTATATTAATATTATCGTTTTATTAAATTCAATGCTTCAACAAGACCTGATATTTGTAATACATTTGTCCCAAGAAACGTATTATCTGCAATAACTGTTTACTTAAGTGTACAGAAAAAATGTAGGTTACGGAATGCTGATTTCTGTGAACACTATCTCGTATATAATCTTTCCAAGCTCATACGACTATCATACAAATTGAACACTTTTGATTACAAAATTTACAATTCGCGTCCAATAATTACTATATTATGTGAGAATTATTTTATTTTTAAAATATTTATAATATTTTAGTTAAGCTTATTGGTTTTGATTGATGATAATGAAATATCTAAATTACTTTTGTTTCCTCGCTCTGATAAAATAAAGCTCGGCGTTGATTTTCGTCACTCAACACGGAATATTATGAATTCGATTGATTAGATGATTCGACGAGACTGTCTTGACAACTAAATTCTATCTGATTACCCCGCAGTGTGGAAACAGAGTGGAACGTGCTGTAAACCAGAGATTATAAATATTAAGGTATATATGTATGTAATTAAATAAAAAGTACATGCTTAGAAATTAAATGCGCATTCCTCAACAAGCCGTATATATGCTAGATGTTTGTTTTTGACATAGACTTATAAATGGAGGAATAGATTGCAATGATTTACTTATAAAAATGATATTTGCTATACCGACACAAAACGCAAGAGTCCACATAAAGAAGAAATGCACTTTCCGAGTTAGAAGAGTTACTGCCCCTTTAAACAGAGCTGTCAGATCCTATAACTTAACTTTTAATGCAGCTAAGATTGATATATTTAAAGATTTAAACACATTATTTAAAAAAAAATAAAAAAATATATTTAGTGAGCTGTGAGTAGGGAAGAACAATATTAGCTTTAGTATGAAATTTATAAATTATTAGGTCATATTTGTTCTTGTTTGTTTTTTATATTATTATATGTATGTTATTATTTTTGATATTATATATGTTATAGATATTAATTATATAAGTTCGTATTAATATGCCTATAAATGTGATGTACAATGCAATATTCTTGTTTCTATATGCTATAATTTTTAAACACATGTCTATTGTATGTTATGTTGACTTGCCGAATAAATAATAAAAAAAAAGCAATAAAAAAAATATTGTTTGCATGAGATATATTATGAAGTGGTCATACATATTTTTATTAAATCATTTCGCTTGGTTTCTTTTTTAATAACGTATTCAAAATCGACTATACAATTTACCAATTTTCAGGATTATCCCTAATTTATAAAGGCTATTTATTAAATCAAAGCAAATGTTAAGCAGCAAAAGACCTATTTATTGACGATTCAGCTCACGTACGGCACAGAAACCGCTATTTTGGCGAATATTTGTATTCATGTATAATACATTTTGAGTGTTTTTCGGAACCCTTGTTTTTTATTGTTCATTAGCAATAAATAACTTGAAAGCAAGAACCAAGTATAACCTGCTACGATGTTGTTATTGGGTTAGTTTTTGGAATAAAAGGAGGAGGATTAGGGCCTTTCATTTCTGTTACAATTATATGTGATTTAAATGGTAGGAAAAATATCTTATTATAGTCTCTTTAAATTTTGATATATAAAGGGAAACTACTTGAGTTGATTTAATTTAGTTGATCGTTATTTAGGCAATCGTTACGCAGTGGGACACTCATAGGTTTATATTTAATTTATTTCAATTTCTCCGCTCTTTTACCTAAGACGGAGCGTAGCGTCAATTTTCCTTACTGATCACGTGTCGATTTCAGGCGGAAAGTGGTGAACGGAGTGTCTTGACTTGCTATATGGGAAAGAGCGGGAAGGTGAAAAATAAAAATAAAACTACTAATCAAGTGCACGACTCGCAATTGTAATATTGCTAAATTGCATTGCTAAAATTCCTATACTATTCAAAAGTGGTTAAATTGCCTGTTTTTTGTGCAAAATAATGATACCGTCCCAGAAATACAAGTATTTGTTTCTCAAGTCACGTATTCTTCATATGTCTAGACAAAGAAAACTGTACTGTACAGTGTTGTTGTTACTTGCCAGTAGTTTTTTCTATAAGCAACACAGTCTTAGCTAAATTTCAAGATTTGAGATGCAGACATCCACTTAAGACTTGACGTTTAGAGAATAAAATAACTTATAGAACAGTTAGTATATAGAAATGAAGAAATAAGCTATTTGTCTTGTGCTGCAACGCTACGTGCAAAGAGTACAGTTTTAGTTTTAGACAATTTATTAAGTATTTCTATATTTATTTGAGGCCATCGTGGCGCAGTTGAACAGGCTCTTACTCTAAACGCTATTGTTTGTGGATTCAATTTACAAGGGGGGGTTTTTTGGAAATTGTTTTCAATGTTCCGTCCTGGTAAAACTAAGCGCGGTGATTTACATATTTCAACACGCAACGTCTTTAGACGGATGGAAAATGGAAACGGACTATCACGATTTCAGATTTTATTAGCCTGCTATGCGGGAAAAAGCGTGAAGCTAAAAAAAAATTCCAAACATTAATCTGCTTAGTTTTGTTTATCTTTGTATAAATCAACTTTACTTAAAAAATATAGTACATTTACAAAAAAATATAAAATTTAGCAGTTATAATTAATTTATAATATTTTAAAACAAAATATCAAATATGCATATACTCAACAAGTAAAAGTGGGGGTTAAACCTTTATATAAAGGTTGCAATACCAAATATAACTACTTTTTATAATGAACTAGCGACCCGCTCGCGGCTCCACCTGCGTAAACTATAGCTGTGTCATATTTTCGGCGGCTTTTCGTAAAACAATGACTTTCCTGCCAAAACCCAAGTATCTGTACATAAAATGTTATCATAACCAGTCCAGTGGTTTAGCTGTGATGATGTCACATACAGACCAGAGTTGAAAATCTAGAAATAATTTAGTCTGTGGTATAAATTTTATTTGCAAGGCCTTGTCTTACCTAAGAAGCACCTATAAAATACTTCTTTGGTACTTCGTTCCCCGCTTTCCACCAATGTATTTGATACATTCTTTTTTGAGTCTGAAATTAATGACTTTTGTATCTGTAACTTCATCATCATATTCAGTAAAATACATCCTTTTTCCCGCATAGTCCAAAAGAAACTAGTGTCAAGACACTCCGTTCTCCACTTTCCACCCGAATGACATTGCGGGACAGAACTACTGCTATACGTTGTTGTATAAACATATTTTATTAAGATTCCCTTTGTTACAGAGCAAGGAGGTACACAGATCAAAGGCGGCTATATGCTACGATACAAACGTAAGTTAACAATGCACATTTTTATATTTCCACTTGCCGAATATAAATTATTAGGAAGTAAAATGACAAATTTAAACGAGTTTGTAAACGATATCGTTAATGAATATATTATAAATTGAAACTTAACGTAAGACGCTAGTCCTTGAGGTACACCACATAATTTGCCGCATTTTTAAGATACAAGTGACCTAAGTGATTATTTAAGTAACTTCTGATTTTGTTAAAAATCAAACAAAAGATAACCTATGCTAAGTTTCTATAGAATTTTTCATATATTGCACTTTTTTGTTAAGTAAATTTTATTCTGAATGTACAGTATGATGACTAACGATGAATTTCTACGTCGTAAATGATAATTCCATATCAATACACCAGGATTTTTTATCAGTTACATTACAAACGAAAGGTCCTTTGGTTTTGATATAAGATTTTAACATTTTGACTTAGCCAGTCCCAAAAGTAATATAAAGGCAGCTTCATGTTTTTTTTCGACATAGCAGGGTAGCCAGAGACCCTAGTGTGAAGACATTCCGTTCTCTGTTTTCCGCTGAAATCTAGACATTTGTGGTATGTGACGTCCCCAGTACATTAGTGTCAATAATTTTTAATATTTTGAACATGTTTTTATATTATTTTGAACATTTTTAAAGTGTTATTCACACACGTATTCCGTTTTATTGAAAATTGTTTTATTTTTATTGCCCAACTCTGATAAGACTAAGAAGATCTGAAGTCCTGAAATTCAGAAAATGGTTTGGAAAACGGTGGCGAGTATTAACATTAGATTATCTCTGCTTAAAAAAGTATCCTTCATTATTTTTTTACCAATAATTGCCTATACTAGCTATTAATATAGAAACATAAACTTATATAAAATTTTATCGGACTCATATTGTATCCAGCTTACGGAATAATAATAAAAGATTTACTAAGAAATGAAAAAGCTATTTCATTCCATATAAAAGTTTCGCCACTTATTAACACCAGTCACAAAAGGGTAACGTTTATGACAGAGTTTGATTGTATGTCATAAAATAGCTCCACCATCCGATCTGGACCGTTTGCGATTATTATCATATTTTATGACGATTCATGTTCATATAATATATGTAGCTTGTTATAGATTTATTATATTTTTTTCCTAATATTCTTATGCTAATTTGTTTCTTATAATTATTTCAATAAGTTTGATTGAAATCTTAACTATGTTTCTTTAAAAAAAAGCAAGTACTGTGCAGGTAGTGGTTACTAAAAAATTATCTTAAAAAAAAGAGAGATAAGAGAAATTGAAAATAAACTTCTAAGAATCTAGGGTTTCCAATCCCGCTATCTGTGTGTAATCTTGGTATTTACGGGACTAAGAATTTTCAATCCCGCGGGATCCTGGTACTTGGTACTTGGTTACCGGAATCCCGTATATATAAAATTTATATAATGAAAGAAAACCATAAAGTAATCAACGAGCTCCATATTTATTTAAGTTTTACTATTAAAATATGTTCAGTCAAATGACCTCTTTCATTTATCAATGAATAGAGACAAATACAGATAAAAAATTATTAATTACAAAATATGTCATTTATAGTTTGTGCGCTTTTAACACGTTAACTATCCCAATCCAGGTTGATTATTTCGTTCATCTCTGAATACAAATTTCCGGCCACAAATTTTATAAGCGATATTTGATCTGTCGCTGTTTATTTTAGCCAAAAAGTCCATCATCCTCATCAAAGTAAACCATCAAAGTAAACCATCATCTTAGTTCTTAACTTTTCTTTTTTTATTTTCTTATTTCGTCCTTCGTTCCTTTGACCACTCTTTTGATTTTACACAAGAGAGGCCGAGTGCATGTTTCTGTGTAGTCCCGCATATCCCGTGGCTCTCGCACCCTTAATATTGGAACGGAGAACGATACTAGATCCCGCAATACCGAGACCCCGGTATTGATTGGTAGGGCCTAAATTTTATCTAAAGACCTGTTTTTATTTTCGCGATTGGTTGTGAGACCTACCTTCTTGGAAACCGTTCAATACCGTATTTAAAACGTTTTTTAAAAATATGGTTCCCAATTTCCTAAGTGCGCGATGAACACTTCAAAAAATATGATAAAAATTACACACCCAAAATTACCATGTGTTTGACATACACTTTTGTATAAAGTTACACGTTGTAGACAACGCATATTTTACGCGTCAAATGGGCCAGTAGTAACAGGAAACTTACATATATGGTTACGTAAATAAAAACTCAACATGTGTCGTTATACTGAAGGGCACATCGTTGATAGATTGCAATAAAATACATTGAACTTGAAACGAAACGCTGAATTGTAATTCATTTTTATTTGTTCGAGTATTCATTCAGTACGTTATTGTTTACCGTAAGATGTAAGCTTTTACAATTTTTTTCTTTTTATTTCCCTTGTGAGTTGTTTAGGATACAAAATGTGATACTGACAAGTAAATATTGTAAAAAGATTATAAAATAGTTTTATGTACATATTTATAAATTTACAAATAAAAGCAAAGCAGATGTAAAAAGCTAGTATACAATTTAAACGTATTTAATGTCGGTTATTAGATTAGCAGTGTTCAATTAAGGGCTTAGAGCGGAGGCGTGTGATTAGTGCATTATTTATTTTATATAAGAGATTTAAGTAGATTGTAATGTTTTTAAAATGCCCGTGCAGCATATTTTTTAAATTTAATTTAGCTAAGTTGTGGTAAGTTGTAAAATGTGGAAGCCCACAGATTGTAAATAAACATAGTTATTAGTATACAGTTTTACGCTCTTTCCCGCAAAGCAAGGTAGCCAAGGAGAACCAGACACTACGTTCTCCACTCTCTATCCTAAATAAGACATTGCGTGTTGAATGGCGGCACTCAACGCCGCGCTATCTCATAGGTACCAGAGTGAGAAAATTCAAATAATTTCAATATAATCATTTCCCTGAGAGGGAATAGAACGAGTCGCATTTACTATTATTTACATATAGTAGCTTTGAGTACTTACCTTGCTATACACTTATTTTTGTTCTTTTTGCAGCTTCACACTTTTTCAGGGTAATCAGAGAGAATCTGTCCTCCACTTTCCGTCCGAAATCCAGACAGTGCGCGTTAACTAGCGAAAATAAACACCGCACCTCTTCTTAGGACCAGAGCGAAGATATGAAAATATTTAAAAAATAACTCGTATTTTAAAAATAACATTAACCTTAGGAAATATTCAGCAAATAACAATCTACCGACTGGGAATGAAATCCACAACCAATCCATTACAGACACTGTCCCACTGCGCCACTATGGCCTCTATTTTTATTCTTCGATTCCTGGTTCTCAATTGATCTCGATTGTCGTTCTAAATCAAAATTTTTAATAAAGTAAGTTCACACTTAACATTCAATAACTTTACAAATACACTGCATATCATTCAAAAATATACTGTACGTAAAATAGTAATAGTATAGTAAAATTACAATACAAATACCGTATATCGGAGCGTACGTGCAATCTAATTTGCGTGTCACTGTAAATGCGAGCTGATGCAATCTTCGCAATTACCTGAGTGCCATGCGGCTTGTAGATACCGCTTTGTGCTGTTTATATCAAGTTCATTTTATATATCACGAGATTAAAATATTATGTGGCAATGTTAAAAACTAACATATGGAACTGTTTCAAGCTTGATTTTGGTTTAAGGATTATGTTATCTTATTGTATTTAAATTACTAAAAGAAATAGCTTCAAGCTTTTTATCCACGTATGTAGGCTGCAAAAATTAAGGGTAAATCAAATATGAATCTTTATATAATTCAGTTTAAGAAATATTAACATAAATGCTTGGTTTTAATCACTTACTAAAGGTTATCTTTATTATGCAAATAATACAAAAAATATTTCTATAAATAAATGTCTTACCAACCGACATAATATTTTTTTAAACCTACATATAAATTTAACTTAAAAAAGCGTGAAAAGCTTGAATGTACGAACGCTACATGTTACAGTAATTATCTGTGAAAAAGTCAGTCATATGAAGCTTTTTTTCCAGGAAAGTATTTGTGGAGCACATGGTCAGAGGAGTGGGTGGTGCTATACGATGACTCTACAATGGCTTGGTTCAAGGTTAGTATTCTTTTTTATTTATTTAATTTATATATTCAATAAGATGCCATCATATTTCTAAGATTATAGAGAAGATTAAGATGAATAATCGACTCATAGGCTACCTGACCGAATTTAATATCGTGTCCAGCTAAATACGGTTCTAGGAAGGCGATCTCTACACAAGATGCTATACTGGCAGTTACATCTCTTGTAAAAGAAGTAGATAAGGGTAATAAAAGTCTTATGGTCTGTCTAGACCTAAAATAAGGCCTTTTATACGGTCTCTCTAGCCACCCCTGAACGTAGACTGGAGCAAATAGGTATAAGAGATAAGGCTCTCAGTCTATTTAAGAGCTATCTTGGCGATAGAAAACAAATGGCCCAACGCTCTTTCATTTACATAAATGAACTGTGCAAACTTCAGGATATTGGAGGGAATTACATGCTAATGACACTGATGGCAGTGTCATTAGCACAGATTTGTCAAAGAAGACGTCATCGTCTTTATTGGTGAAAAATAGGTCCGAGACCGGTTTGGGAAACATATACCTGTGGTTATGTGTCAATTTATTAACATTGAATATACAAAAAACTAAATATATTTGTTTAAGAAAGTATGCGTATACACAACCACCTTCTAACTTTTGCCTGAAGATTCTCATACTCACTCATTTAGAGAACATATCACTTGTTACTGTCCTAATTTACAGAAGGAAACACAAAATTCCTTTCACTTATGCTAGACCAAAGAATGTGTTGCAAGAGTCTTTTTAAACACTAATGTCCCGTAAAGCTAATACGGGTCTTTAAATCTCTTAGACAAGTGATGCATAATTACTGGAATTGTTGAAGACAACTTAGTGGTGCAGTCTATTCTAATCTCTGGTGCAGTCTAACGCACCCCAATGTGGGTGTGGGTTAAAAAGAGCTCAAAGAGCCCTTATTAAGGTAATGTTTTTTAAACCTTACAAGTTTCCAACAAGCGCCCTATATGAAATCAGTGAAATATTGTCTTTGAGAGTACTTTTTATTTTAAATATTACATTAAAGCGTCACCAAAGCATATATTTTGATAAAGACAAACTAACGAAAAGACGAAACGACATTGTTGCCCCAAGAAGTAAAAATAAATCAAGTCTTTTAGATATATCCAATGCAAAAGTACGCATGCAAGAAAGCTGTGAGTAATTGGCTAGTGAAACCATCATAAGAAATTGAAAATTTACTATAACGCTAGATAAAACCAAATTATTAATGTAGTATATGTCTTAAATAATATTAAACTTCAATAATTTATCAATATTACATTACTTATTTTTTAACACAAAACTCACAGACAAGTACAAATTATAAGCATACACAAACTATACTCTTATGTACATGCAAACACACACTATACTTTTTATTTTTTTGTTATAATTAGTAATATATATTTTAACATTCGTAAAGTGTTATTTACACACTTAGGAAATAGAAAAACATTTTCCGACTCAACTTGTACAAATTTTCTTATAATTAAGAAAATTATATTATATATATATTATTAAAAATACTATTTTATGAATTCGTTGTTTCAATATATATTTATAGGTACTGGAATAGAGCTCTAATAGTGTAAATGCTTTAATAGACAAAATATAGATATTTTATGTATGCAAGATACCTGCTAACTATAATGAATATGTAGAATAACTTCCCGTCGAACTTCCTGTACAACGAATGTACAGGTCCGACCGTGGCTTATTCTAATTTATAAGATATTAAATTTTTTTATGCGAAATTAAAGTATAATGTAATATTTTTAGTACTGTCATCAAAATATTATATTACAAAAAAAATATTTTAATTAAACATTGGGTGGGTTTTATACAAACATGTAATCCATCATTATGACGCAGCAGCCATTTGGCTTGGATTAACAACAATACTGATTATATATAATTGAATTCACATCAGAACCAAAGGCGTATTCCAAAGTTGACTAACACTAGAAAGTGGGTCAAATGTTCCAACATTTAACCCACAATTACACACTTAAATAAAAGCCTCATGGTTTTTCTCGCATAGCAGGGAAAAGTCTAAGTAAATCGACACATTGCGTGTTGAGTTGCGATACTCAATGCCGCTCGGGTACTAGGACGCAGAAATGAAAATTTATGTAATATAATAATTCCCCCGAGAGGTAATCGAAACTACAGTCAATGGCATTTACAATCAGGTGCTGTCACTGCGCCACCATGGCCTCTTAAATTAACATACTAGATTTTATTCCTGTGCAAATTTAATACATAGCAGTATAACAAAGAGTTGTTTATTTCCACTTTGTAAAGAACGCATGTGTATGAAAGTATTTGGGCCGCTTGTAAATGTTTTTAGTTTACAAAAAAAATCAATGGCTTGGCTGAATTTAATTATAATTAGGGCCATTCAATAGAAAAGCACTTAAAACTTTTGCTATTCAACTACCAGCCGCTCTCGATGATAAAGGTGATTTCTCACTAAGCATAGCATTGCATATCGATAAAACAGAGATTAATTAGATTTTTTTACTCCTTGATGGACTATTGTAATAGGAAAGAAACATTGGTACTTTTAACCTTGTTTTAGTTAGTATGCTTTTATTAAAATTGTTTTATTTGAAAATAATTTGAATAATACTATGATTAATTTGTTTAACTTTACTTATTTATACTTTTTACAACTGAGTTTTTTGACACTAGTGCTATGTGGGACAAAGTACAGTATCACTTTCTAGACTATATTTTTGTTGTTTTCTGTCTCTTGTATGTGTTTCTCTCCCTTTTATTGAGTTGGCTGTTTTCTGATTGTAAGGTACGTACGACGCTAATTAATATTCATATGAGACCTCTCTAAACACGCTATCATAGTCCTGAGGTGATGTATATATGTCATATATACGCTTATTATGGGAAGTCTTAAAAGTTAAGTATATTTTTTATCACCAACTAAAATGTAATACTATCTAACCTAGTCGCTTTCGTGGATAGAGAGAGAAAGAGAGAAACTAGAGTTAAAAACATTTAAAAAAAACACGAAGCTTTACTTTTCATATTGTGGAATATTGAAAGACAGGCAGTCTAGATGTGACTTTACTTAGTAAAGTTACACTCATTGTAAAAAAAAAAAAAAAAAAAAAAAAAAAAAAAAAAAAAAAAAAAAAAAAAAAAAAAAAAAAAAAAAAAAAAAAAAAAAAAAAAAAAAAAAAAAAAAAAAAAAAAAAAAAAAAAAAAAAAAAAAAAAAAAAAAAAAAAAAAAAAAAAAAAAAAAAAAAAAAAAAAAAAAAAAAAAAAAAAAAAAAAAAAAAAAAAAAAAAAAAAAAAAAAAAAAAAAAAAAAAAAAAAAAAAAAAAAAAAAAAAAAAAAAAAAAAAAAAAAAAAAAAAAAAAAAAAAAAAAAAAAAAAAAAAAAAAAAAAAAAAAAAAAAAAAAAAAAAAAAAAAAAAAAAAAAAAAAAAAAAAAAAAAAAAAAAAAAAAAAAAAAAAAAAAAAAAAAAAAAAAAAAAAAAAAAAAAAAAAAATATATATATATATATATATATATAACCTGAGACGGGGCCGGTCGGAACCAGCATCGTTGATCACTATGACAGGTGTCCCGACTGGACAAAAAAGCTAATCGACTCTATAATTGAATTCACAAAAATTCATTTGTCACGCCTACTGAGGAGGTCTTGAGCCTTGACGTTTTAATTTTATCACCATCAACTACCAAAACTAATCTGTTACGGGTTAGGAGTGTATGCGATTATAATGAATAACACTGACGTGCACGACACACGCAATAGTTTTCGGTTCAAATCTGATTACGATAAAACGCCGCTCATTGTCTTGTACCAGAGCGAAGAAACGGAAATAATTATTCCTCCGAGTGAGGATCAAACCCACAACCAATCGCGTTTGCATTCAGACGCCACTGCGCACGATGGATTATGATTTAATGTTAATTTAATTAATAAAAAAAACTTCAAATATTACCTGGATTTCTTACTAAATAAGAATATTATCTTTTTCTATTATAATTTTTTTCTGTTATTATCTCACTGACTGATATACAGCACACTGACATACATATATTGCGCGTAGAAATTTGGCATTTCGGAGTGTTGAAAAGCTCTAAGACGGAATTTCTCGAAGTTTTCACGGTAACAGGGATTTTTCATTGTATAGTCGGTTAAATCTACTCTCTACGTCTCGTCCTACATTTTCAGTTTCACACTTTTTCCCGTGTAGTAGGTAATTAGATTCTTGAATCAATACACTCCATTTTCCACGTTCCAGCCGAATTCGAAACATTGCGTGTTGAGTGACAGAACTCAACGTTACGCATTATCTTACTAGAGCCAAGAAATGAAAACAATTGCCCCAAGTGGGAATTGAATCAACAACCAACCGCATTTACAGTCGGACGCTGTCGCACTGCCATTTGTCCAATGTATTTCTTGGTAATAACATGTATTTTTTGTAATAACATGTATTTCTTATAATAACATGTATTTCTTGTAATAACATGTATTTCTTGTAATAACATGTATTTCTTGTAATAACATGTATTTCTTGTAATTAAGAAATACATGTATTTCATGTATTTCTTGGTAAGAACATATAACGTTAAATACATTTCTTTTAATTTGGCATAATTTTACAGCATTTATATGTACATACGTAAAACAAATTCCGTAAAGTCTTTGGCATTTTCATATGTGCATCTCGACGTCCACTGCTGGACATAGGCTTCCTCTAAGGATCTCCACGACGATCGCACCTGCGCTTCTCGCATCCAGCAGCATCCATCTACCTTCACCAGATCGTCGGTTGACTTGGTAGGGGGCCTGCCCACTGAGCCGTAGCCCGTTTTATGGTTGCCACTTGAGAACCTGACTGCCCCAAAGTCCATTGGTTCTCCTGGCTATGTGTTCCGCCCACGGCCACTTCAGCTGGGCAACTCTTCGGGCAATGTCGGTTACTTTTGTTCTCCTACGGATATCATCATATCTGATTTTATCATGTAGGGAAATGCGAAGCAATGCTCTCTCCATTGCCCGCTGGGTGAGCTTGAGCCTTCTTATGAAACACATAGTTAGCGACCACGCCCCGCTCCCGTATGTCACTGGCAACCTATTTATATTTCCATATTTTCATTCATAATATAATATAGTAATTAATAATAACTAATAATGTTAAAAGAGAAAAATGTTCATCAAGGTGACCTTTTTCGCTTTAAAGGGTGTACTTTAAAAAATATATAGCCTTATTAAAATAGTTAATAGGAAGTGCATTTGATAATATATCAGTGGCGAAGTGTGATTTTTTTTAGAAATTAATATTTTTTATAAGCTGCGCGGCACTAAAAAAAATGTAGGTTCGTCCTGGAGTTTGAAATGATGTCGTAATTGATTGTAAACTTATAGCTTGTAACAATTTTTGAAACACACACATTGTACTGAACTGTATAAAGAAACGTAGGTAACTAAAAGTATGGAAATTAAAAAAATCTAGCTAAAATAAATAACATTCGAAATCCATACGTTCGTCACAATGTCAATGAACAAAATTCGCGATTGAAAAATATTTTTAGAACACGATTTGGGTCAGTAGTAGTGAGTAGGCTCATGGGTGCAGAGAACTCAGCAGGTCTGGCTTAGCCCAGTAGCGTAGTATTAGGCGTAAGCGTTTGATGCTTACTTTGCTGCACTGACTCGACTGAATCGAGTGGCACGACTGGCATCAGTAGCATATATACTTTGTAAATCATTGTGAATTTCGTAACTAAGTATGTGCGTGTTGTAAATTGACAATATTATATTTAGTAATTACTGACAGCTTAAGAAACTGCCCGTATTGCAAATCATACACGTGATAACTTCTTTCTATTTTTTTATACCTAACAAATAATGTCTGAGATTATGATATATTTTAATAATAAATATGTTATTTATATATATTTCTCTATGATTCAAACTAATAACCCTAAAACTCCGCAATAATTATATAAATTCCAAAAGGTATTCTAACCAGTCTCATCCGATGAAGTCTACTGAAATTCTTATAGGACGGTTCACGGTTATAGTGGTGAAAGTTGGAAGCAATCAAATTACATGTAGGTAAATATATCCTAACACATAAAAAAATAAAAAAAACCTTAATATTCAGAGCGGAATTGGCGGGTAGGTACTTGTGTATAATCCTAATGTTGAGGACGAAGCTTGAAGATAATGCATATAACGTGTCGTTAAAATGTTATTACATATTTATTCTAGGAAATAACTTTCTACTATAAAATAACTTTCTACTACTAACGGAATTTACTAAAGAGCTTCCAATCTCATAACGTGATATTAATCTTTACAACATATCTAGTAGAATTTTTATCTTTCTACATTGCAGTTAGTATCTAATGTGTTTTTCTAATAAAATATTTATTTTTATAAGATATAGTTTTACTGTTTACGAAAATAAATATATTGAAACTATTTATGTGTGTTCAAATAATTAATATTATTTAACGAGTATGTTATGAGTTATGAGCGTGTATATATCAATCCATGAAGAAAAACTTCCAACTTCTTTTTAGGCGTGGCATAGTCAAACTTTGTGTCGAGAAGAAGTGTAGAAATCTGTTAGTGTTTCTAATAATTCATTTTAAATACATTGAATTAATTAAATAAATATGACCTAGGCTCTAAGTGCTCTTGACTTCACTTGTTGTCACCACTCTCCCTCTATCCTTTTTTTTTATTTATTTTAATTAATAATGATTCAAAGAGTCCCAGGTTGTTATTATATTCTTCGTCTTAGTTATTCACAATTGACAGAATGGTCGTGGTTGCTGATGGTGCATTTTCCCACGTGATGCGCTTCCGGTTGCTGAGCATCTCAGGTCTTTAGCATCTCAGGTCGGTTTGCGCCTATGGAGGTTTGAGTTTCAACCTTTATAAGGTAATGCGTATGGGATCGATCACGTGACCGCTTACCTATTACTTGTCCCTGAACAACAAAATCATAGAAAAATTTTGTTTACGGGTGAAATTAATGAAACATTTTTACGATTTAACAATTTTTTAACCAAAAAAATTACTGTGTTTATGCTGAAAGCTTTCAAACACCTTTTTAGTCAACATGGGCATTATCCGTCTTCAGTGATGGTTTGGTGTTAGCTATGAAGG
The DNA here is from genome assembly GCA_038994665.1 of Podotricha telesiphe. NCBI lineage: Eukaryota > Metazoa > Arthropoda > Insecta > Lepidoptera > Nymphalidae > Podotricha > Podotricha telesiphe. The sequence goes on along the minus strand of JAOYRR010000307.1, from coordinate 86,218 downwards.
AGTGACTGAGCCATATTTTTGTGAAAAAGGTGTCTAAATATCGGCTAAGGTGTATCAAGATACCACTCTTAAGAAGGTATTTAAGCCCCTTAACAACCCAATGTTTAAAAACCAAGAATGGTCCTTTCATCAAGACTCGGCGCCGGATCATAAACCTCGACCCACCCATCCATCCATCAATATAATATAGAAATGAACTTCATCAGAGCCGAAGACTGTCATCTAGTTCTGATCTTAATGCATTATATTATGATTTATAATCAGTTTTTTGAAGTCATGTTTGCTCTAAACGCCATATTAATTCGGAGTCCTTAAAACAATCCATACGATTGGCAGTGAAGAATTTTCCCATAGAAAGAGTGCGTTGCTATTGATAACTGGTGTTAACGTTTAAAGGACTGAATTGCAGCTAATAAAGACCACTGAGGATAAGCTTTATATATGTTAATGGTTTTATATTAATGTATCATTCTAACACACTGTAATAATAATAAATGTTACGTACAAAAAAAAAATGTTGTTTTTCTTTGTAACAATATTTAAGGCAAGAGTAAGTATATGTTATACCTGTATAATTTACCTACAATATAAGCTTTACGCTCGAACAATCGGCCAATTTGTGATGATCAACGGAATCATACGCACAATGAATCTTGGCTGCTTCGTAGATTACTAAACTTTGGGCTCGGGGTCTCTGGAGTAGTTAAGACATATAAGTTAGGTGTTCGAATTCTGAGTAATAATTGTATATGATAGATAAACGCCACTCAGGAGATCTGCTTTTAATTCGAATTGATTCGTAGTACCTTATACCTTGCATTTGAAAGTTGCAAATAAAGCTTGCATTATTTTCGTTTTGACTCGTTTTAAAAAAAAAATCGAGCGGGGTTTTATTAAGATAAGTGGTGATATTAAAGGATGTCATTTATGACGATAAAACTTTCTTTGATTGTCTTTTTAAATCTTGTTATAAAGTTTTCAATGTGCCTACGATTAGTATTATATGTTTGATTGATCTCGCAAAATATCGTTGATAACAATATTAATAGTGAAGTTTGTTCCCCTTTTTTACGAAAATTACGCGGATGGAGGAGTATGAACTTTGACACAGTTATAGTTCAGAAAAGGTGTGCAGAAATGCTAATATTACCAAAAAAAACACATTAAAATAACATGCATGTTGTTAAGGCAACGCGTACATTTCGCCACAACGGGGCTGTTAGTTAAAATAATTTGGCAAAAAGATATGATGTATGAAATTTTGCTATTTCAAACTGATCTATATATTTAATTATGCCCCGAGTGAGAGTCGAACCCACAACCAATCACTATTACAGTCAAACGTTGTCCCACTCCGCCACGAAGGCCATATTTTAAGTATTCAAATATTATTTAAAAAGAGGCACCCATAAAATTTAATTTATTTTGTTTTATATATAACTATTTTCTCTTAAGCTTTCACAGTTAAGTACGGCGTGAAGAAACTCACTCACCGTAAATATTACCTTGTTAAATGGATGGAAACTTGCTACAGTGGCGTAGCACTTTGCTACGAATATTCACATTAGAGAATCACTTTTAGCTACATAATAAATTATGTAAAAATTGTACAGAAATGTTAGACCCTATGAAACTTAAAATAATACTAAGTACCATATAAAAACCTTATATATAATAATAATTTAAATACTTCGCTCTGGTACCTTAGACCAAGGACGGCGTTGAGTTCCGCCACTCAACACGCAATGTCGCGAATTCGGGCGGAAAGAGCAGAACGGAGTGTCTTGATACTATTGACACTAGCTTCTCTTTGACTAACCTGCTATGCGGAACAAAACATAAAGCATGAAGAAGAAATATTTGTGTAAATTATATATTTCACATATAAATATAAAAAAAATTCTTCACGAGAAAATGTTAACAGATACTACACACGTCGAGTGAATATTGAAGTTACTATCGCGTTTACAAGCAGAGCTTGTTCCTCATTCATTGTTTTGCCCTAAATAATATAATTTTTATACATCTTCCATGAACATACAGCGAAAAGTTACATTTATATTATATATATAGATAAACAAATGTCATACATACATACCTACAGCCGCTTATAACGAAGTGACGCGAGAATACAAAACATTAGATTCACCATCTTTTTATTCAACGCGTGTCGTAAAAGTCAGCAAAAGAAAATGCCTCACGCCGATTTCTACAGTTACACGTTTGGTTCTATTTTGTTTCATTGGTTCATTAGCTTTGAAGGCGCGAGTGGAATCGTTATATGGAGCAATAAGCTACGCGTGAATAAAGCTGTGCTGATTTTAAGCTTTTAAAATGAGATAAGTTTGACACTAGCATCTCTCCGTCTACTCTCGCTTATGAGGGAAAAAGCAAGAAGCTATAAAATAAGTATATAATAATATACAAGTACTATATGTAAGAAAGTGCAGCGTTGTATTTTATAAAGGTATACCATTTAAATGTGCATTTTGTTAATATGTATATTAATATCCTATAAAAATAGATAAAATTCCTTATTTATTGATAATATTAACAAATATTAGATCTTTAATATTCTTTAATTATTTAAATAGTAGCATCCGCACTCAAACATAAAAAATAATAGTTACCTAATTTATAATCGGTACATTTGAGCTGATAGTTATTGGAGTAATGTAATTTAAGCACAAGTTTTAAATTTTAACTGTGTCAAGACAGTCCATTCTCTACTTTCCGCCTGAGATCGAGACATTGTGTGTTAAGTAGCGCCACTCAACGCCGCCCTTTGCCTTAGGGACCAGAGAGAAAATTAAAATATTCTAAATATAATCTTTCCCCTAATGGGAATCGACTTTGCCTTGACGCGCTTGCAGACGTTTTCACACTACGCCACGATGGCCTTTATCTATAAGTTTAAAGGGTTTAAAGCATTTTAAGAGAGTTTTGTTCAAATTTGAATATACAAAAAATAAACTAGTACGGTCTCATAATTTATGACATTTTTTACTGGAGCGCACTCGGCCTAAGTAGAAATAAAATACCTCAAACAATCAGCAACATTTTAAATATATAAATATTTTAATATATACAAGAAGATGTATTTACGTTATAATGAGGTATACTTATTATTATTGATCCCATCATCGCAATGGTTTTATACTCACTCGGGATTTCGTTTATAATTTAGATATTTTTGTTTATCTAATGTCTAGTTAAACAATGTGTAGCCTTAAATTTTGTTATTTACTATTTGGTTTATCATAGGCAGAGAGAACCTAGTGTCAAGACACTCCGTTCTCCACTTTCCCCCCGAATCTGAAACATTGCTTGTTGAATTATTGAATGGCAGAACTCAGCGCCGCGCCTTGTCTTGTTGCCAGAGCGGAGAAAAGAAAATATTTTACATATAATCATTCTCCCGAGTGGGAATCAACCAATCACTTTTACAGTCACACGCTGTCACGCTGCGCCACGACGGCCATCCCAATCCCATTTGATAAAAAGTAAACAATGGTAAAATTAGCTGTATGATAGCTTTTTTACATATTTTGTTATACAGTATATTTTTTAAACTTATTAAATACAATATCAGATAACTGTGTTGTTAGAACGAGTAATGTACACATTGTATGCGCATGGCTTCGCAGGAATATCATGATTTTTTATACGTCGCTCGTCGTGGAGCTCAATGAAGTGGAAGTTCGCCGCGTATTTTGCTAGATATCACATTAAAGATTTATGTCGAGGCCACATTTAATGATATTTATTTAAATTTTAATTTATTATATACTAGTTAATATTGTTTATACAGCCTTGACACTTATTCTTTTTTAATTTTCACCTATTTCATCGGCTAAGAGAACTTGCTATAAATCATGCCGCTTTCGTTCGATCTGCTTCAATGTAAATATGATTATAATAAATATATTCATTAAAATCGGTTTTTTTATTAAGCAAAAGCCTATTTGATTTTTAATTTCTTACCGCCACTACTGCCAGTTTTAGGCACGCGCATACCGTTATTACAACTTTTCATTCTTAATAATAATATAAGAATAAATTACAAGTAAATATATAATACTTAAAGTGTAGATGAAAGGAATATATATATCTATATAAATAATCATCAGGAGAAAAAACCGATGATGTTTACATGGAGATGATCGATAGCCACGACCAGCGCTCCTCTTATATTAAGCGTTAAAAAAATCTAACGATATTACAAATGATTGGAGCTAAGCCAGCTTCAATTCTTTTTACTCAACTTTTTTCGAGTACTCTGCAAATTACTTTGTTTAAACTGGGAAATTGGATATGTGGCGAAAAAAATATCTTAATAATAAACAAAAAATATTAAAATTCGACCACATAGATTAAGTGTTTTGTAAGTTCATAAACTTATTCTGGCATTGGTAGAGAGAAACTAGTGTCAAGTCACTCCATTTTCAAATTTGCGCCCGAATCAGAGAAATTTAGTGTTGAGTGGCGGCGACGCGCTTTTCCTATAGTCACTAGAGTGGATAAATTATCATAATTTAAATTATATCATTCCTTCGAGCGGGATCAAACCCACAACCATCGCATATAGAGACAGACGCTGTCATGCTGCGTCACAATAGTTTATTTATAATATAAAGTCAATTATGGCTTATTAATTTATAATACAACAAACTTTATGAATGAATTACTGAAACTTTTTCATACAAATCTTCAATATCAACAAAAATCTTCGACTATTCAAGAGTAGCGGCCACGGGTATTCTCTGATGGGAACTTTACTGAGATTATTGCGACAAAAGTTATAATAACTTCCTTAAACTCAGTTACTTATTTAAGTAACGAGATGTGACGATATGAATAAAAATCATTGTTTTGTAACTATTTTATTATATATCTTTGACTCAACACATGTTACAATAATTTTAGATTTAAAGTTTAAGCTTTATCAACTTTTGTCTTTTAAAATCATGAAGTAAAAAATAATATTATTAATAAGTATATAAATTAATAAAAATATTGTTTTTACAATGTTTTAATCCATTTATTTTTAGCTTCACGCTTTTCCTGCATAGCAGGTCAGTCAGAGAAAACATAGTGTCGAGACACACCGTTCTCCACTTTACGCCCTAATTTAAGACATTACGTGTTAAGAGACAGTAATTAATGCCGCGCTTTTTCTTAGATATTAGAGCGGAGAAATGAAAATAATTTAATATTTAGGTCAAATAATTCCTTATTTTTTATTAATTATTTATTATCACAGCACGTTTAGTTTATTTTAATTGCTATTAGATAATAAAAACGAAAGTTAATATAAAAATTTAATAAAGTATTTACTATTTAAACGCTTAAATCTTAGAACGTTGAACGTAGAACGTTGGTCCCAGTTATCACTTTCGTTGTATATTTTTATGAAGAGTTCCGTCGGGCGAAATGAAATTATGATGCAATTTGCGTGCTAAAGGGAGTAGTTCACGATGTAATCTGGACAGGAAAAAGTGTAAAAAGTATATAAACAATACATTATAATATACTTGTATATTGTAAAATATATAAAAAAGCAAAAAGAAAAGCGCGGCGATGAGTTCCACTGCTCAACACGTAGTGTCCCAAATGCGGATGGAAAACTGAGTGTCTTGACACTAGATTCTCTCTTACAACCCAGCTAGGTAAAAGCGTGAAGCTGATAAAAATGTCTTATTATATATTATATATATTTTGAACGGTTTTCTAAATATATGTTTTTCAATTTCCTAAGTGTGTGGATAAGACTTAAAAAAAATTTTTAATAGTGTTATTACATTTATTAAAATATTTAAATATCTATATCATGTATACTGCCATGTATAGAGAATGACATGTGATGGAAATTTTCAACTTATATTTATTATTTACATTTCTTCAAAGTTAAGTGGAATATGTACTGAGTACCTATAGAAAAATCACACTATTAGTTGTTTCTTTCGTGTTGAGTGTTAGAACTTATCGTTATTTGTCTCACTAGATCAGGGAATTGCATGTTGTACGGAAGTTAGAGAGTTTTTAACATTATTTAAAGTATTATTCACACACTGCGCCTGAACCTGCGCCTCTTGGAAACCATCCAAGCGCTCTGACCGCTAAGCCATGCTACATTAGGGTACGTTAAAATTCTGCTACCCAAAGATTATTATACGAACAAACGTTTCGAAGAGAGAAAGCTATTTATTTAATGCTTTATTAAATTTAATAAATAGCAAAAGAGGCTGAGCAAAAGGCGCGCGTTCAAATCCCGCTGCGTTCAAGTTTTTATATGTTTTATAAAAATATGTTTTACAGAGAGTTCTTAAAACATGACGCAATATTTTCTTTTATACTGTCTGGGCGCAGTGAGTAGTTACTGAACTGAACAATATTGATGATAGATTCGAATGACTTTAGGGTAATATTTATTTGTATATTATAGACGTTTATCTTGTATGGTTGCATTAAGCGCAGCGTTTAGTTCCGTTACCCATACGCAATATTTCAAAAATGGTAACAAGACTGACATTTCAATAGGTTCTTTCCCTACCACAAAACGCAGAAAATGCGGGGTCGTAAAAGAAAACTATGTAATTCATTATAAATGTTAGATACAAACTGCAACTTAACAGTGGATAAGAATATAAAAATAAAAACACATAAATTACAAGTAAAAATCTATTTTCTAGGAAAACTTTGGCTTTAAGGCGTGTGTCTACAGTATAAAGTTATAACAATGTTCATCGGAATTATGTCATTTGAAATAAATGGTTCCAACTTCCAGGTGACTGCAATAACGGCTCGGAGTTTTCTAATTAAAACGTCTTGCAGGAATAATGGCGCTTCTTACAATTCCACTGCTGTACACACACTTATATTTCATGATATGAAGAAAGAATTATAAATTTAATTCAAACAGATATTTTCACTATTTTAGCTGTTTGTTGAACAGTTGTCAATCGTCTGACTCATCGAATCGTCTGTTTGTTTGTGCAATGGTTAAGCTTTTTACAGCTTCACGCCATTTTATGAATAGCAGGGTCAGAAACAACCTAGTGTCAAGACACTCGCTTCACCACTTTCCGCCTGAAATCGAGACATTGCGTATTAATGGCCGAGCTTAACGAAGGTCTTAAGTACCAGAGCGGAGATATTCAAATATTTTAAATATAATCATTCCCCCAAATGGGAATTCCTACTTTCCACGTGAGCTTGCGTATTGAGTGGCGAATGTCAGCGATGGAAATAATTAAAATGCAATCCATCCAGTTGAACACTATCCCACCACGAAATTCACTATGTATGATTATTAATTATTTTTAAATGTCTAATCTATCAAACGTTATGTCGATGCTGTATAAAATCGATGACAACCTCATTATTTATGTCTACAGTTATAAAACTATTAGGAATAGTTATTTCTACAGGATGTACTGGTAACAAGTACTTAAGCTGTAAATAATATTACCGCCATATTTTACGTAACACGGTGCCTTTACTTTGGCTCGGCATACACGAGCAGAGCAGTACAAACGAACTATTTTATTTGCATTTTACATTTCCAATTCTCTCTTTTGAGCCATATTTCATTAAAAATACCTACTTTTTAGTTATTAACTTGGCTTGCCATTCTTGAATGACGAAATATTGGAACAGATGATTCCATGACATTCCAGTGTCGCGAAGAATTCTGAAGTTTTCTAATTAAAACGTCTTGAAGGTGCGCTGATAATGACGCCCACTCCACGAGTGCTCGGGGCCATGAAATATTTTATAGTATGCTATAGTAAGCAACATAAAGAACTGGCGCTTTATAAAAGTGGGATATAATGAAAACGTATCTGAGCTTTCAATTGTGAATACAAAAATAGGCCATTACAATTTTTCTTAGTGTGGGAGATATAAAAAGCTAAGGCTATATACTATTTTCATATAAATTAAATAATTTATATGAAAATAGTATATTGTAATGGCCTATTTTTGTATTCATATATTTATATATATACCTAAACTTTCTATTGGAGACATTAATTATAAGAAAATAGAGCTTTAAGTTGTGACAACATTTTTAAAAGGATCTCAGTATTATTATACAAATTTAAATCAAAGTATTTAAACTATATTTTGATAAGAAAATTTCTTGATAACGTAACAAAAAAATGCGAGTTTCATGATTATTAATTATTTATATGCAGTCATAAATTAATGTATTTAAAAGAAATTACAAAGTAAAAGCAATAAAGTTATGCATCGAATTGATAAAATTTCGAAAACAAGATCCATCTCTCATTATATCTCATCTATTCATACTTAACCAAATTTTTATTTACATTTTCCATAGGATGCATCAGGGAAATGCATGGCAACACAAAAGCACCTGGTGAAGGAATGTCCAGAAATGCTGGCCATATCAAGCTGGACGGGACAGGTGCCTCGACGACCACCTCTGCCCCCTGGAGCACGGCACTCTCAACTTATGGCACTTGGATCACGAAGGAACCCTGGCCATGTGGTCTGGATGCTAGCCAAGTCTGACGCGGAAATGAAGTGAGTGAAACGCTTGGCTTTTTGAATGAATAGGGCAAATCTGCTTGATATATGATATAATTATTTCTCAATATCTACTACATAACATTTTGCAGATATTATAATCGATGAAATCGTTAATTTTCGGAAAAACTTATTATTTATATTTTTACGATGCTTTACTATTCATAGTAATTACTGGAATATATTTTAAACAAAATTGATAATGTAATAATTATAAAAGTATTAGGAATACATTCTAGAAGAAGTACTCGTAACAAGTACTTAAGCCGTAATAAAATAAAATGGCTGAAGCGGAAATGAAGTGAATAAATCGATAGGTTTTTGAATTAATAGTGCAAAATTATCATAATGAGATTGTTATTTTACATGAGAGATAGAAAATGCTAATAAAACTAAATACGTCTCTGAAATATGAAATTCTTAACTCCAATATCGCTTGAGATTATATCGCTAGTTAATATGAGAACTCCTAACTTATAGTTGACTTTTAAGCGTTTAACATTTATTTATGAAAAGACAGACACTTTGTCCATGTCTATTCATTCCAATTGTTTTTAATGTGTTATTACGCTATTATACATTTAAGCCTTTTAGGAAACGCACACCTATCTTATCGGCTTATCCATAGCTACGATACGTTGGCGATACTACTGGAATTATATGAATTAAATTAAAAGACAGTGCGCGTTTGAGTAAATACGTTTATTAAAGCTGGATAATAGAGCATAGTGACAGCGATGATTGTAGGTTCTATTCTCGCTTGTGGAAATAAATTAATTTCATTAACCTATATCTCCTACTCTCTACTTCTCTCTGGTAAGACGAGAAGTAGAGTTCCGCCACTCACGCTTACGTACACGCAACTTCTTGATGCTGTTTTGTTAACATTTTTTAAAGTGTTATTCCTACACTAAGGAAATTGAAAAAGATTTCTAAATATGTCTTTTTCTTGATGCTGGTCAAAAAGTGGAGAACGGAATTTCTAGACACTAGTTTATTCTGCCTGCGCTGGAAAAACGTGAGCCTGTTTGCTGTCCCACATTTACATGTTGTAATCACACATTTCCATTGAAATTGATTAATAATGACGATTAAAATTGAGAAGTAACTGTAACATTCGACCCCGTGAAAACCTGGCTGAATGAAATTTTATAAAGAATATATGGAACGGCTCTCAGTTGGTTATTGAACATGATATTATAGCGTTATGTCAGATTCGGGTGTTGCACGTGTAACTTTCATTTCCACTCCATTCTCCGAACATATCTGTATAAAATGTTAAAATTTATATTAAGATAAAGTTTTAATATTTTTCTGCAATGATGAGAGATACTGTTCATATTTTTTCATTTATTAAGTGTTTGTTTGTTTTTACCGTTTCAACGCTAAATTTATATAACTAGTTTTTCTAATTTTGTAAATTTATTTACTTTAGGCTACTGTAGCGCAGTGGGACAGCGTTTGACTCACTATGTTTCGATTACATTAGTTTCTCCGTTCTGATAAGTAATATACCAAATATCTATCGAAATTATATTTATCTACCGAAATTATATCCATAAGTATCTTCGTAAGCCCAGTTGGGAAGGTTCTGTTTATCTAGTATGTACGTAATGAGTTCCAGATTTTTTTCAGAGGACTTTTAAAGTAATTATATATTTCTTTGATTAAGAAAACATTACTAATTCAATGCGACAGACATTAAATGTAAAATCCCTTACTAGAAACAAAGTTGATATTCAGATCTAAAATAATGTTTGATTTTACGAAATGGAACTGTAGAATCGTCCATATTATTCAATTACCCTAATTGCTCGGGGAAATTCGATTCATCTTGATATGTTACACGAATTTAAGCTTCAATATTTGTGTTTTTACTAAAAATGTCTTTCTTCGCTTTGAGATTTTCCTTTACGTTACTGATAATTGTATTGCAAACTCTGAAATATGACTTCATTATTTCGAATATATAATGCAGTCGTGCTTATTTTTTTACGAGGTAGGTAGCTATATTTACTTCTATTTATTCATTTTCAAAATCAAAATATTCTTTATTCAAATATTACAAGTACTTTCGAATTTTCAATTTACATAATTATAATCTCCGTATAGTCAGTCCTACCGGAAGCCGTTCTGCTTTGAACAGCCGGAGAGAAATCTAAAAGTTGCTCTTATAAAATATAATTTAAGAATAATATATAATATTTATAATTATATATATAGCCCAAGTGAGCATCAACAACATTTAATTCCACACATGTAAATCAGTATAGAATAATATACTTAACTCAATAATTAGTTTTTTTTATTATTATAAATACGTTTTACGCAGAAGTAATCTAAAGAGCAGTTTCCGTTTCTATCCTCCGTAGTGTTAATTATAAAACTTAAAATACCCGCCCTACATTCCATTAGGAACCTATATGCAACTTTTCAGGCCCTCGTCCAGTAGTTAAAGTTAAGTCATCTGAATGTCAGCCAGTGAGTGACGGAACAGCTTTTTATGAATATGTAAATAAGAAATGCTTAGGCAATAGTCTCAATCGCGTACTATTTGAAATGGCAAGAGGCAATTACTTAAAGTACCCTTTAAATACATATAGTCATCCTAGTAACCCGCTCGCAGCTTTGTCCGCGTGATCTAAAGCTGTTTCATGTTCTCAGCGGCCTTTTCGTAAAACAATGATATCCCTGAAAAACCAAAAAAATGGGAGAAAAATTTCTAATATTAGTATGGATATGCCTGATTTTCATAAATGTTACACCTAAAGAACAGCCATCACGTGTGATTGATCAACGTCGAGATAACATTAATCTATCTTATTCTTATGTCATTCAAGATGTCGGAAAAAAAACGATTCTACGTTTCCTTATCGTGCAAGTAAGAGTATGAATATATAAAAAGACGTTTATCTCGAAATTAATATCCTAATACTTTTTTTACATACCCAAAATGGTCTTTTCGTAAATATATTTTATGTACAGACGCAATTTTTTTACTGCTTTATTATAGAATAAAAGTTATTACTATATGCGTTTGTGATCTAACGTTATATGATGAAATGAGATGCGAAATCAAAGAATTTATAAAGTCATAACTTTATTTAATTTTTTTTATGCTTTTTCCTGCATAGTACTGTAATGTCAAGACACTCTGTTCTCTATTTGAGTCACGATGGTCTCTGCTTTTAAAGGTCATCGAGGCGCAGATCAGCTCTATTATATTTGTATTTTATTATAATAAAGTATTTTAATATTCTACTTAAGTATTCCTGTTCTTTGTATTGTACTTTTATAAAATGATAGGCTGGCTTGTTTTCTATTGTAATATACCTATTTTAAATTACTGTTATAAAACATTTTAATCAACGCCGCACTTTATCTAACGAGACCGGAGAAAGAAATTATAAATCTATATATTAATATATGAAGGAAAATCTGGACCCATTTTTCCGAATTTCTGCAGGCGGAGTATAAAATTTGGCCTAGTTACAGCTTATATAGAGAAAAAGTAGAGAAAGTCAATATACTTACAATAATGCATTAAAATGACATACACGTTGTGATGTTGCTAGCACCTTTAAATATTGCCCTGATTGAGGTATATTAATGCATAATATACGGGCCACTTGCGCCAGTAAGACGATATATATCATGAAAAACAAGTCCTTGACTCATCAAATTAAATATCCATTACAGCTCCTATTGAATTGTCAATAGTGGATTTTTTTTATGAAACATAGCCTCTGTCACCTAAATCAGAGGTTCTCCGTCAAAACACATTATCTTGCATGTGAAGAGTCAGAACTTAGCGGGCAGAACGCTTGGACGGTGTCCAAGAGACGTAGTTCGAGTCGTATTTTATTGGTTAGATAAACAAAATACTCGTATTGTCACACTGCTCTCCCTTGAAGTTTCCCATGTTTTCATTTTTATATATCCTTCAATATATATTCTGTGATTGCGGATGTGATCTTCACAGACTCTGGGAAAATTATTTTATTTTCATTATTTTATTTCTGCCCAAAGACAAATCGTGGCGCCGAGTTCCGCAACACAACACGCAATGTCTCGGTTTTGGGCGGATTAGTACCTGACAGTAGGTTCTCTAAGTTAATCTGCATACACTTGTATAAAATAACTTATGATACCAGCTAGCCTGCTAGCTTAATAATAATTTAACATATTATTATTTTACTTCATATACGATCACGTTCACCTGACACTATATAAGATTTCAGCGAAGCAGTGGCTTAAATAGCATTAATGTAACAAACCCCTCATATTAACTGTCATTGGTTTTCTCATGACAAGCCTCTTAAATCAATTATAATGCCTTTAAAGTTTATCAAGATAAATGAACTTCAAATTTACAATGTCTTAGAGGGTATGAGAGCAGTTTCGGCCAATAAACTCCTAAATTACTAAAACAGTCTATATATTAATACATGGAGGAAAACTTTTAGAAGTACAATTTTCCCATACTTAAAGTTTACATAGAGAAGTATACAAATATTATTAAATGTGTAAGTAGGTACACTTTGCTAACTGACGCGTGTTGTGTTGTGTTACCTCAACGAGGTATAAATAATGATGATTTTTAAAATTACTTTTCAACATAAAAATGACTTAAAAGCAACGCATGATAATACTTGTACTATACCTTTTTCATGTTATATATATATATATATATATATATATATATATATATATATATATATACAGTTATTAGTTTAAAGATGTAAAGCCAAAATTTATATATATAAGACACGAAACCGTTAGTTATTAGTATTATAAAAACTTAAATGGAATTAATATCATTAAGATGTATATTTATTATCGTCTGTTTTATATATTCGATATATTTATTGGATTTTTAAACTTAATAAACATTTCTAATAAGCTTTTGTATGACCGAAAGTCTTAAGCTCTTTAGTAAATAAACATAACATAGTAATGTTGTAACATTTATATAATTATTATAAATATTCGCTGAACACAGACTGTTCATATCAATCTAGTAACTTCCTCCGCAAGGAGCAGGTAGTGCCAGCAAATGACATCCCTCATTATGTTGCCGACATCGAGGCTAATATACAGCATTAAATAAAATTTGAAATCTTTTTACTTAAAGCTTTTTTTTTTGCTTTTTAATTTTAATTGCTTGGCCAATTGCTTAAATAAAATTACCTGTGAAAATTTAGGTCATTGTGACATCGTATACGCGACAGTTGTGAATTTGATTTCCACTCAGGAGAATGATTATATTTTCTATTTCTCTATATTTCTTTGCTCTGGAAACAAGGCAAAGCGCAGTGTTGACTTTCGCCACTCAACATGCAATAACTAGGATTCAGGCGGAAAATGGAAAGCCTAGTGTCTTGGCACTAGATTCTCTACGCCTACCATGCTAAATCCGAAAAAAGCAAAAAAAGGAAAATATTGTTAGTTTTATAGGATTTTTACTCAGTTAAAAATTTCATTGTAACTAAAAGCAAGTACTTTATTATGTAATGTTACTTTATTATGTAATTGTTAAGCCGCATAAGTTGAACTTCCATGAAAACATTTCTCTTCTTTCGTTCCACTTTTTCGCAAAGTTCTGGATTAAAATTTAAATACATATCATTATTAATCCGAGATCATTGTGGCGCAGTGAGACAGTATCTGACTGTACCTGCGATTGGTTGTTGGTTCGATTCCAACTCGAGGGAATGATTATATTTAAAATTTAATAAATTAATTTCTCCGCTCTGGTACATAAGACAGATGGCAGCTTTGAATTTCGCCACTTAACATGTAATGTGTCGATTTCGGGCAGAAAGTGAGAAACGGAATGTTCTCTCTAACCTGCTAAGCGGGAAAAAGCGTCAAATTGAAAAACAAATCCTTAATTAATACAGATTAGAGTATAGGGATAGCACTTCACTTGCATAATATATTTTTACCTTCACATATATTTTACATGTTGCAAATTAGACAAAAAGATCATATTGAAAAAAATTTAAATATTTCTAATAAAAAATGTTATTTTTGTTTTGTATATACACGGGTTAATGCCTGCAACTTCTTGAAGGAATTTCCACAGAAGAGAACGGAAGGGATTTATATAAATAGATAAGTATAAGAATAATCCATACTATCCATACTAATATTATGAATGCGAAATTTACTCTGTCTGTCTGTCTATGACGTCATCGTGGCCAAACCGCTGAAAGTATTGTGATGAAATTTTATATAGAGATACTTGAGAGTCAAGACTCTCAAGTATCTCTATATAAGGGATGAACATAAGCTTTTTTCTCCTTTTCCAGGAATTATATTGTTTTACGAAAAGGCCGCCTAAAATACAAACCAGCTATAAAACACGCAGGTGAAGCCGCGAGCGGATCGCTAGTTTTCTATTTTACATATTTGTACATACATATGAATAGAGGAGAAACACAGGCAAAAAACTTAAAAAATCAAACACATTTGTAAATACTATTATATATATATTAAACGTATATCATCGATTAATCAATTCTTGAAGTACTAAATTACAAGCATTATTCTTTGCCAATTCTGGGATGGAAATGTGATCTTACCTTATTATTCATAATAATTGGGTAGAAGTAGGAACGTGCAATACGAGGCGATTGTTTCCGAGGGGGACGTAATTCATCACCCACACTCACAGCTTTATTATATAATCTGTTATATTTGCGAAATTTATTCGATAAATCAGAATCAGTTAATCATCATTATAATAATATGTGAAGGAAAACTTTTAAGCCGTTTCTGCGAAAATTATGTGGCCGTAGGAGTATGGAATATGGCATATACACATATATAGAAATTTACATGGAGAAAGAAACGGGACTGGTTCTGGGTTCGATTCCCACTCTTAGGAATTATCATAATTTCATTATTTTCATTTCAAGACCAAGCGCGGCGTTGAGTTCCGCCACTCAACTAGCATTGTCTTGAACTTGGGCGGAAAGTGGAGAACGGAGTGTATTGACATTAGGTTCTTTATAACTACGGCCATTTCCCTGATATGCGGGAAAAATGCAGATAGCTAAAAAAATTGTGCGGAAATTCTATATTTTCATAATAATGCATTATAAAAAACATATAAGAAGTAAAATAAGTGCTATTTTCTACTGTTACCTACCGCTACACTACTGTTTGTTTGACGTACACTTTTGTATAAAGTTGAATATATCTTGCCGCGGCACGCGTGTATTTAGCGTCAATGGGACCTAGCAGTGGCGAAGTGTCCCATATATAACATGATTCCCTCCGGTTTACCTTGAGAAATTTAAATAATTCATCATTTATTAATGCAATAAATAATAGTATTAAAATTTTATATATATACATAATCGATGCGCACACAAAAAAATGTAGTGGAATTATATAATTGCGACTCTAAAAGTATTAAGAATAGCGAAGCCGGTGTAGCTTCCCTTATCATAAGAACGTTATATTAAAATAACATCACATAATATTTATACCAAACACACCTGACCCTTATTACTATGGAAATAGAGGCGTCGTAGTCGAGATTTTAGCGCACAGAGAAGCCGGTCGCGTCTCGGCTTAACGGCTGTGATTGGAAAATATTGACAAGTGGCGTTATTGTTTTGAAATGGCAGATCACTATTTGTTAACAAGTGCGTGTTTGTAATAATTTGTTATTTAATTCATTTTTCGCATAATTGAAGTAGTTTTGATAGATGTTATGGCATTAATTTACATAGACAATTGTTAGACTACTTACTCAAAACCTGCACTAAAAATGCCACTTCTAGTAATTAGATTTTCTTCAAGTTTTGCAGTAGTAAATTGTTCATAAAGCTTGGAAAATACCGTATCCAAATTGAATAAGGAACAAAGAAGTGTAAATTCAAAATTAAATTACGTAAAACTGTAAATTCAAATACGTGTAAGTCAGAAAAATAATTATCTCAGTCATTTGTAGTTCAAAACTTACGCGGTTTTCACTAAAGAGCATCTTTTTCACAATAGAATATAAATATAAATTTTGATTCATTATTTGGTTTCGGTAGGTTAAGGAATTGTTATGGAATGGGTTACATTTCATAAAACTTCACCACTGGCCACTGGGACCTAATAATATTAATTATAATATAAATCGCTATGCAGATGGTCATTATAGAAGTATATCTTACCAGCTGCCAGCGAAATCGTTGTTGAATTTATTCAGTTTTATTAATTACTAACATTTTCTAAAGAAACTTTTTTATAGTTTTCTCTATATATAATGAATATCAACATATTAGTTGGGGTTGGCAGCGCCCACTTTAGTTAAAAGTTTATGGACCTGAAAAGTTTAAAAGTTAAAAGTTTATGGAATGAAATTTTCGTATGAAGCAGCTTAAACAATTGTTTCCTATTGTTCGAGTAATGTAATATACGCGCAATCACTAGCCTCAATAATTTTGATGACCATTTCAATATGGTAGTTACATCTTATAAATGCGTGTTAGCTACCAAATAATGGCTGACCGATTCCTATTAAAAAAATACAGAAAATTAGTCTACTTAGTCTACATGGACGACTCTATATATATTCGGATACGTCGGATTTTCTAAACTTTATTTCGTCTACCTAATTATACGCGATTAATCTGGTTAAAATAGTTTTATTTCACGCAAACAACGCATCAAAAATCGCCAAATCCAAAGATCTTATTAGAGAAAATGGTTTCAATTTCAAGTATTGGGTTACCATAGACATAGTGAAAAAATATAAAACGGATTTCGTACACTGTGTACAAAATTTCATAAATGTTTTACTTTTCAAAGTTAAACATTAATACACTGCTTATGTATCGTACATGTGGAAAATAACACAGCAACGTCAAGCACCTACTTCATTATTCCTGTACTTACCTCAGTTCAAACGTCTATGGAAATGCAAATAAACCTTGAATTTTTCATTTCCGCTATGCAAATTTTGAGAGCTCAAAACATGTCGATTACACCTTCCTTGTAATTTCCCAGTATATCAACGTGGAGTTTTTATTAAGTCGGCAATATGCATAAGTCAGATGTGTAAATTATTTAATAATTATATTGAACTAGCTGACCCGGCGAACTTACTACCGTCTCAGAATTAAATAATGGGTCAAAATTTAATATTTGCATAATGATTCATTATGACATAATGCAGGAGAAATTGTAAGTCCGTTGAAATCACGCGGGATGGAGACATTCTCTTCTTTGTATTTTCCCCGGATGACCGTTGCCTCGATGACATTAGCGTTCTCGCAGTTCTCAACCTTGTTTCATTGCACAATCAAAATTTATTAATGTTACACAGCATTATGATAACTGATCCTACTTTTAATTGTAAATTGTGAGTTGAAGTTCAGGAATCCTACTGAATTAAAAACTCTGTGGGACAGCTAACTACGTCATCCTTGTTTTTATGTATGTATGTATGATGTATGATGTAAGTCCACCGATAATGAAAAGAACTATCCTGGGATCCGTTATATTTTCCATAATCGTATATATTTATCGTATATATCGAATAAATTTTAATCTAAAGATCAAATGACCGGACAATCTATTGAATGCATATATTATATATCGTTAAATAACGCGGCTGAATTTTACTTAAGTTAGTCATGTTAGTTCTATTAAAATTCCATAATCTAAGCTATTTTCTTTGCATAACATAATATTTTATTTCCAAACGCATCCTGTTTGGCAGGTACGCACAGCTTGTATGGGGAAAAACTTTTATTACTATTCTGTGCAATTTCTTTATGTTTTCTGACCTTTTAAACCTTCCTTGGACTTCTACTAATATTTTAAAAACAAAATAAGCCAGATTGTACCAGCCGTTCCTGAGTTTGGCGAGACTAACAAACGTCAATTAATTTATATATATATACTATACTCACAATGATTTCAGATTTTTTATTTGGCTAATAGTAAAAAAATAAGATTCTCAACAATAGCACTATTGTTAAATCTAAATAAAATAAATTACTTGTATATAAACAAATAATATAATTATATATAAATATAATATAATATAAATATAATTTTTTTTAAAAAATTATGTCTAAATTTATACTTTAATGGTCTTCAACCAATCCTTACCCTACTTCTGAATTTACCGTCAAATTATTAATATGCTCGATTCATACAGTTTTTTTTTAGCAAGATACCATTATAAAATTATATAAACAAAATCTAATACAAGATTTTCTTTTTTTGTTTAATTTTTTTTTTGCTAGTTTTAAGAGACTCCGTTCTCCCACAACCGATCACATTTACAACCAGACGCTCCATAGCTCCACAGCGCCACAAGTCCTGGACTTTAGTAAAAAAATCTAATCTTCAAATTATTTTTAAATAATTTATTGTCATCAATGTATGCTAACACACTTTATACTAATCCTCTAGATCTACAAATGCACTTAGTTGCAATAATACAATTCACACAAATCATACTAAAAAGAAAACTTTATGATTCTGATATACGATCTCCTTAAAAAAATCTTTATCTATACTGTACAAAAAAAATAACAAACAGTCGCAAAAAAGTTCGCCAATTTCATACAAATAAACAAGGGAGGGCGGACACGTAGGACGCGTAAAGTATATTTTTTCAGGCAGTATATTACGAGGCTTTACCTCTGTCAGACGCTGTTCGGCCGTTTCGACGTCAGCTAGAATAAAATTAAGGGCCCTTACAAATAGAGCGGTTCCAACGCTCGTCATAAACGATAAATAACTTAGAAGTTTGTTACGCCGTTGTGACGCAATTGGGTTATGCCTGATTGAAGACGATAGTTCAAATCGCATTTGGGGAAATATGTATTTGTATTAGACACTTTATTTTTACTAGTAGGTCTACTGCTTTAGTAACGTGTATGTCACGTTGTCTCGGGTAGGCAGACATCAGGCAATACGCGATGCTAAGGCAACGTGTTCACGTTTTTTCACGTTTCACGTTGTAAAAATGTGTGGTTAAGTCGTTTGATACTGTAGTGTGTATTATATTTATTTTATTAATTTTATGTATTTCTGATACATTATAATAAAAAATATAGATTTTCTACACGCCTCTATACGAACTACTTAGTCAGGCCATAAATACTGTTATAATAAAAAATTTAGAATCTGTCATTTTTATATGATTGTTCATTGTTTTCTTATCTTCGTACCAATATATTGTAAAATATTTTTTGATATTAAAATAGAATGGGGTGATAATGAGATTGTATTACATAAAGTAGGTATGGTGCCAAATATTTTTTTCCAATCTGTCATTTCCCCGTATTTGTCAAATATTTATGAACCGGACTATTGATAGGTACAATGAAACCTCTGTTTGTGACAGAAAAAGATTAGACCGTCCACGTAGTGTTCATAAGAAAATGACGATCAAAGTAGAAAGGGAAAGGATTCGAAGAAATCCTCTTCCAAAGGAAAAGATTTTATCTCGGGAGATGAAGTTAGCACCTAGGGTTCTAGAACCATATAGCGTATTTTAAAATATTATACTTAGGAATTGTAGCCTATAAGAGACGCGCTGGTCATTTTTAACTGATAATTTAAAAATTATTAAGATGGTAAAGCAAAACAACTACTTCAGCCGTACGGAAAGGAAGGTTACTGTGTGTGGAAAATGTTATTTACGGATGCGAAAATTTTTACAATTGAGTAATATATATATTATTAATATACAAATAACATATTAATATACATATAACAAACAATATAATATACATAATATACATACATACATAACAAACAATATAATATACATATAACAAACAAAATGATATTTTTGCGAAAATGGTATAAAACATCAGCACAAGTGTATATCAAGATACCATTCTTGAAAAGGTAGTTAAGCTCCTAAATAACACCATGTTCAATAACCAAGAATGGCCCTTTTTAGCAAGACACGGCACCTTGTTATAAAGCTCGATCCACACAATCTCAATTAGAAACTTGAATCTAGTATTTTTTATATTATTAATTTTTATCAAGTTGGAGTGATTGAGGACCGTT
Organism: Podotricha telesiphe; assembly: GCA_038994665.1. Lineage (NCBI taxonomy): Eukaryota > Metazoa > Arthropoda > Insecta > Lepidoptera > Nymphalidae > Podotricha > Podotricha telesiphe. The sequence continues at coordinate 65,620 of JAOYRR010000307.1, read as the reverse complement.
ACCTAATCTAACTGTAGTAAAAAGCGAGAAACGAAGTAAATTGTCACTTAATTCTTTCCGCCGAAATGTAAAAAATACTTGAAGTTAGAACTTTATTATGTTTTAAGATACTCTGGTAAGGACTCGAGTACAAATTATATTACATAGTAATAGATTAGTGACCTACTTTGTGGAAGCTTTTGAGTAAGAGTGTAAGGCTTTAACTTTTGTTTAAGAGTTTCAAAATTATATAAAATTTTGACGCTTAATTCTTTAACATCTGTTGAAGAGGTTTAATATTATATAAATATTTGATGATCATGAAATCCTTTTTTACTAATCACGATTGTGATAATGTGACAATAGTTAAAATTTACGATGACAATGACAATCTTTATATTATAAGGCACTTAAATAATTATTTTGAAAAAAACAAGCTATCTTTAAAAAAACTAAAAAAGAATATTTTAGTATTTTTACACACAAAAACTATTGACTATTTCATTGATGTGTAAGACAATTCAAATGGGAACAAATTTGTTACAATAAATTACGGGTATTTGAAATGTTATTACTTCAAATAAAAGAATATAGAGCACGATAAAATTGCGACTTCTCATCGCTGTGTATAAGATAATCTTATAATGTCGTGTGAGTTTGGCGTTGTGACCTTGTGACACAGTTTTACACAACCTACTTTTATACAACTCTAGTTATAAACGTATTTCGCGATATGTTTTTTGTTTATTTCTAAGGCAATATATATATCAATATAGATATTTTTATTCCACCACCCAACACGAAACACCTCTAAAATAAGAAAGTTATGAGATGCTTTAAGAACCATTAAGGAATAACTATTAATAGTAGAATTATAATTAGTTATTCTTAATTATCTTGTAATATAATATTTATGTCATAGTTTTTAGCCTAGTTGAGTAACAAAAAATAATAATATATTATTATATAGGTATATATATAAATCAGATATTTTTAACAAAAGTCCGAATCGGACTGTTTCCGTGTGTGTGTTTAAATAAAACTATTTAAATATATATTTATACTTATATCAATACTTTTTGCACCTTTTTGCGATCTTTTACAACAAATCTCTTATGCATTATTGGTGGTCTGTAAGAGATTGCTTATTGCGATAAGACCGCCATATTGTGTGCAATTGAGTACTATTATTATTATATTATTGACTTAATAAGACGAAACATCGTATAAAACACCAATTTTCTCTTTTAAACCATTTAAATGAAGTAAAAGACGAAGCTCTCGCTGTTACAGAAATAAAAAACCATTTACAATTTTGAGAACTTCAAGAATTTCCTTTTGCATATAAATGAAGGAGCGCTCTGATAAGCAGATAAACCTCTCCAGAATCTTTAAACGTCTAGTTGAAGAGATGGCAAAAAAAAATTTTATTAAACAATGTTTTAATGAAGGGAAGGGATTTTAATTGAATTCATTGTTAATAGCGCAGTTAGACATCGTCTCACTTACTTCACTTCTGACTGTAAAGGCAACAACTGGTTCTGGGTTCAATTCCCACTTGCAGGATGATTATATTTCAATTATTGTCAGTTCTCCGTTCTGGTAAGACAAATGGTAGCGTTGAGCGCGCAATGTCTCGATTTCAGTCGGAAAACTGCTAAAATGCCGTGCAGGCTAAGAACTAATTTTGTTTTTTTAAGTGAAAATGCACTTATGATTGATAATTTTAGGCATTACAATTATAATAAATGAATTATGAGGTACTTGTTGTTTTTATAAATTAGGTGAAAAAACTACTTTTGACTTAAGTAAAGTAAGTTCTATAACTATTACGACTCACTGTTCATTCAAAGGTCCACATATGGAATAGGTACTTAACTAGAAGATTTCATGTTTAATTTATCCGAACTACATTTATATTTTAAAATTTCACGCTAACATAGGGAATGGGTTGCTGCGATCTCAAAAACTGTAAGTATTAATTTACCTCCAAAATTAACACGATATATATATATCTAAACCAAAAATGTCTACACCTTGTGTTCTACGGCGTAGAAGGACAGAAAGGAAAAAATGTTAAATAAAATAAAAAATATATTTTTAAAAAAATTAATGGCTTACGAAATTTTAGATTAAAGATTTCTAAAAAAACTGGGTTTGGTAATAGTCCGTAACAAGCAGTGATGTTCTTATTAAGAAATTAACAGGCTACTTTATTTTTAACGTTTTATTGAAAATAATGTAATATATATCTTGTCTTAAAGTATCTTGAGGTCATAAGCGATGGTTTCGGGTTCGACTTCCACTAGGGAGTGTGATTGTATTTAAATTAGTTTAATTCCTCTTCTCTGGTGACCAGAAAATGGCACGGTGATGTGCAGAAATAGTGTGAAGATATAAAAAAAGATCTTACTAGAAGAACCCTCTATATAGGTACATGTAAATATTTTTAGAATGTTAAAATTATGTATTTATAAAATATTAAATAAATATTAATTTTACATTTATAAACTTTTCTAGTTTCTATTAATAATTAATTAATAATTTAATAAGAAATGAATTAAATAGCAAAATCGTTTGAAAATTTTACATATATTGCAAATAAATCACTAGCTACCAGTGTACCAGCTAGTACATTTTCTTATTTACAGCTTCCACCACCTCCGCATATCGAGCTTGTAATGTCTATGCCGTATCTACGAACCGCTTTCAAAAGACCAACCGTACGAGTGCGACGTAAGTCTAATATTTTTTATTGTTTTTTTGAGTTGAATTACCGTACCGAGTTGACAGTTGTATTATTGTATTGTATTTATACCGTACCGAGAGATGTATTGCGCGATTGGCTGCGGGTTCGATTACCACTCAAAGGAGTTGAATGTTGAAATAAATATTTAACAATTTAATTGTTTTCATTCCCCCTCTCTGGTAAGACAAAGCAAGGTGTTAAATCGCCTCTCGATGCGCTACGTCTCGAATTCGGACGGGAAGTGGAGAACGGAATGTCTAAAAGGTAGCAAAAAACTAAAAATCTGAGTGCCTTTAATTAAACATTCATAGCTAGCTTCATTCAAAACGATTTGTAAATACAATTTTTACCAAAAAGAAATCTAATCTAAGACTCCGTCTAAAAAACGATTCTTTAGAACAATGTGAAAAATAAAGTTGACTTCGGAAGCTTTCCTTTTTTCAATAATGAAAAAAGCTGATGTTTACATCTTAAAAACTGATATTATGTAATTAAGTAACAAAATAGCTTTCCTTCCTTTTTTTCTAGTCCTTTTTTTTCATAAATACTGTAGCCGGAGCAATAGCCCGTGCCTTTGTAATGTTGAAATATTAATAATCTTTGTAAATTTTACTCGTATACCCATATTATGCTTTGCTATTTAAGTCTGTTCTTTTTACAGCGTATTCAGCTGTTCATTGTAATATTTGTTTTATTTTAATGAATGCAGGTATATGTATTAAATATTGTAGTAGTGTAATATAAATAATTAAAATATATACTAATTGTGTACAGTGTAAATATGTACGTCACTTTATACTAAAGTGAACACATAAAAAAGCAGCTTCACGTGTTTTTCCGCATAAGGTAGTCAGACAGAAACTAGTGTCAAGATACTCGGTTTTTCATTGTCTGCCTGAACTCAAGACAGCGTGTTCAATGGCGGAACTGAACGCCGGGCTTGTCTTAGGTATCGGAGTGGAAAAATGAATGTTTTAAATATAATCTATCCCCCAGCGAGAATCGAACACACAACCAATCGTGTTTACATCAATCGTGTGTCAGATATTGTCCCACCGAACTACGTTAGCCTCATAATATTAATTTCACACGGTAATATTTATTGCACAAATTTACTGGACTTTGTAAAACATGATTATGTAAAAGATTTCATTCATTTCATCGTGTAACTTGTAGTCTGAACTGAAACTTTTGAAATTATTTTGTCATTTTATGTTTTTTTCAACTGTTACCCGTATGTTACATTAAAACATTTGAACTGCAAAAAATCTAGCATTTATAAAATTACTGACTCGGATCTCCGATAATCGAGTTTACGCTTCAAACAACGGCAAATCGATTTTGGGTGTCGCATTAATCAACGCTCAAGTTATATCACTTACAAAATATGCCAAATAAAAGTAGATCTTATAACGGACGAGTAGGGTTTGTTATACCTATGGAAAATCGAATAACAGGTATAAAAGACATATTCGTAAATTTGGGCTCAATCTAATATTTGTCGTATGGAATTTCTGCTGTCATCTGTCCTATTCCATTCGCTTGGAATTTAATTTTTATCGAGAACAGATAGATGTTCTTTAATCTTTTTTTTAATTCGCACATTGCTGTGTTAAGTTGGTTGAATAGTGAGAAATATTCTGTCTAGCTTTCTCGCCTCTTTAGTACATTAACTGTAAGTTACTAGTTCTAAAAATTAATCTTACACTTTGCCTAACTACAATATAACACTTCCAGAGTGGAATTTGAATCCAGATAAAAAGCTACCACTGTGCTACGAAGACCTCACAGATAGCGTCTGACTGCAAACGCGTTTGGTTGTGGGTTCGATCCCCACTCGGAGAAATTATTATTTATTATATAACTTTCAGATATAAGAAAAAGCGTGGCGTTGAGAACCGCCACTGAACACGCTGTATCTTGAATTCTGACGGATAGTGCAGAGCGGAGTGTATTTACACAAGTTTATCTCCATAGTGTCTGCCCTGCTATGCGGAAAAACGCGTAAAGCTAAAAATATAATTATAATGAACAAGTAGACGTACAACGTATTTGTTTATAGGTACAATTATAGTTAAACATATATTCAGAATACACTGTTTCGCCGCGTACACTAAACGACTAAACTGTTTCGTATGCACCCACACGCGTTCTCACTTAAATTACAAATTTTGCTTTAATTTATAATTTAAATGTTAATAACTTTTTTATTTATAAATCGATTGAAATAAAATAAACACTCTAAATGTTAAAGAAAGTTTATTAAAATACAATAATCAAAACTACATTTATATCGGCTATACTGTTTTTGAGATAAGCGTGCACAAACAGATAGACAGGTTTCTATAAAATTAACAAATGCTCACACTAATATAATTTCTCATATATCTTCCATGTACAGATAGCGACTAGTTACATTTTTATTGTATGTATAGATAGATTCTCTGATTTTTTGCATAGTAAGGGTTGTCTGTCATCACCTGTGGTGATAAGGCCGCCTTTGATGTGTATTTTTTCTTTATTATTTGGTTATGCACCTGGTCTGTTGCTGTAATAAAGTGTTAAATAAATAAATAAGAATATATTAAAATATAATAATATGTAAAGATTGTAATCTAAATTATAAGCGAGATTATTATACAACATAGAACTTTGAATTATATAGATTATCTAATACTAAAACATTAAAATTTAAGACATTTTGAGACTTAAGCCATACCTCAAGCCTACACCCGAGCGTTGAAGAGCCCATATTCTAAACCCCCCATTACACTTAAACCTGGTATTATGTGAATTATAATAGAGGATATTTTAGCTAAATAGAGTCGTATTTAGTCATCTACAACTGCAATTAAGATTAAAACCCTAACGACGAGTCTGGCGCCTACAGAACTAGCCAGCCGTATCTGGTATTAAATGGACACAATTTTGTCTAATAGAAATAGCGTTTGATGACCTTTCCTTGAATGTACAAGTACACATACTTTTGCGTTTGAATAAATATAAAAGAAACAGTTTAAATTTAATTAAAAGTTTAAAGTTATTGTCTAGCTCTTCTCACGCTTTAAAAGTACGCACGCGTTTTGTCGTACGTTATACGGTCATCGGATTTAACATGCGTGCAAATTTTTCAATTAAGGGAGCCTTACATTTTTCTACAACGCAAGAAAAGCATAATCACTATATTAGTAACGTGTAGCTCGATTCTAGCAGCTTAATGCTAAAAGCTCCAATTACTGATTTTACGAATGTTTTAACATTTTTCAAGTGTTATTCACACGCAAAATTTGCACGCAGCGAGATTCGAACCCGCGCCTCTTGGAAAGCGTCCAAGAGTTCTGACCGCTAAGCCATGCGTTAGCGGCCAGAATGATTTTGAAACCAAGAGCTGAAAATATTTCTGATTATGTAATCTGATATTCAGCATTTTCGCTCTTTAAATGATTTCTAAATACGATATACATAGGTGATTTATAAAACATTTAAACATTTTCAGTTTTCGTAACGATACTCTACTACTACTTACAGCTCAAATTAAATGTACTCGTAGCTTTTATTTCAGAGTAAAATGAATTTACTGTGTAATAGGCGCGTAGAGTGTAATCTAAATATCTGCAAGGAGGTTTCATATATTAGAAATAATAGATAATACAATAGTTTGGTGTATTAGAAGACGTCAATGCAATTGTACGAAGGTCGCAGGTTCGTAATCATTAATTTTGATTGATACTTTCTTATTAAAATGAAATAAATGTATATTTTCATATTATTTAATTAAAGATTGTCGAATTTAAATTAGATAAAGTAGTTTTTGGTTTTGTTTTTTATTTGGGCTGAATAAGAAAATCCACGGAAACAGAAACATAGAAGCTATTTTTAAGCATAACATATAGGAATAACAGAGACTTCGAAAAAATAAAATCCAATAAGATTATGAAATATATTTCACTATTCTTTCAGATGGCGAGGCTTAGACCTTAGTTTATGAAATATATTATTTTCACAGCCTTATAAAGTAAAACCATTATTAGAAACATAACAAAATAAATATTATTTAATTTAAATATAGTTTTAATATCTTGAATAATTCACAGACTTTACCTATGATATGTCACGTTAATCTTCCAAATCACCACATGGCGAGCTTTGCCAACAAAACTGCCAGATGGCTCCATTTATTATCTCTTAGCCTGTAGGATTTTCCGCTTTCGCTGAAGAAAAATAATTCGAAGATAATGCCGCAGCTATTTCTTTATTCTCTTAACTCTGCCATCGTTTATTTCTGCGAGCTTTTTATAATGTTATATTATACTTTGTAGTGTTCAAACAATTCTTGTTTTAATTTTATCTAGATTATATTTTATTTGAAATAAAATATATTTAAAAGCCTTTTTTATAAATAAATATAAATTACTTAATATATTTTTATGAATACTTTTTTTAAGCAAATTAAATTGCGGGAGAAAGGTTAGCAAGTTTTTAAAAGAGAAACATTATATACCTGCACTTTACAGAGCTCTTCCTTCAAACGTAAACTTCTAAATCAAATGTATATGTTCTTACTAATAATGCTAGTAATGAGATTTTTGGTAATACAATACACAGTTGGGCAACTAAAACAGGAAATATCTATATGTCGTTTAATTCCATTTAGACAATATTTAAAAGACTATACAATTACTATAACTGCAGCCTTATGTATCGTATTAGTGGAAACCGGAGTTAGTACTCTTGGGAAATGTAGGATATATTTATAGATAAAATTACAAGTAAACAAAAGAAAGCTAGAGTAGTAAAAAATCTAATAAAGGCTTTTATAGGAAACAGCCTCGCGTTTTTGTCCGCAGACGCGAACCGAATTTGTGCTATTGTGTGTTAAGAGTAGCTAAACTCAACTGCACACTAAACTTAACGACCTACTAGAATGCAAATAATTTAAATATAAACATTCTTCTGAGTGGTAATCGAACCCACGCCCATCATGTCAGTCCAACTGTCCCATCATACCATAATGGCCTCAATTTGTTTTCATAATTATACCACTCTTTTTCCATAGCTTCCACGTCATCTGAAATGTACACGCGTTCGTCCCGCAATGCTGTCGGTGCACTTGACGGCCGTGGCTTGGTAGCAGTAATCAAGAGACAAGTACCATTGGCTGGGCAATTGGATCATGAGCTTGCGTGGGGTCAGGGCTGGGGATGGGTTACTTTACCTAATGGAGTATGGAGTGGACGTAAGTCAATTTATTATATTGGATTAAGATTTATTTCTTTCTAGAATTGACGAACAGTAAATACTTCTGAATCAAGTTTATATTTTTGTAATATAACGCCTAATAAATGTATATAATTTAATTACCTACATTATTAAAAAGTAAAGATAGCTGATGTATCAATGTTGTAATAGAAGCCACTAGTCCATTACAACACAATTTCGACTAGACAAATAGCAAGTATATATGCTGTAAAGTACATATTTTATTTGTAATTTTTCCAGGCCTTACCTGGTCCCAGGAAGGTGAGGATTTCGCACTTCACGCAATGCCTATCATGCACCATACCAACGTTTCCCAAGCATGCTCCATGCTGGACGGCGTCACGGCCTACGAAGCCTCTGCCTACGAACAGGCTCTCGCGGAATACGACGACACAGCTACTATATCTGACGACTGGGACTTTGGAGTTGACTGTGGAGATTTCATGATGTAAACACACAATAATTCGGATGGAAATCTAAATCTTTTCAATTATTCTCAAAGAAAAATTATATTACAATACATTTCTGTTCCAATCGACTAAACAATTGACAGGTCAATTTTTATTCTGTCACAAAATAATCGAATCGAATGTAATATTACGCCACATTATTCATTGCTCAATATTAGATAAAGACAGTTCATGTGCTGGTCACAAAGGAATTTGTATGTGCCAATTAAAATATACTCAAATGTACTGCGAAGTATCTTATGAATTTTATATTTGTTCAGATTGTAAAACAAAGATTGTGAAATAATGCGAGAGTTTTCTGTCGAGTCGTACCAGTAATAGTTGCATGCTGTTTAGAGGTTAATGTTTGTCATAGAAAACGTGTGTGTAGGCATAAAAACCTTAGTATCTTGTCTTTACTCTATGATCTATAACACTTAGAACATGTTCAATTTTAGACATAGTTTTCTTAAGCACGTTATTAATTCCAATTGGATAATTACGATCCCCAGTCCCCATCCACTGCTGTTTTGTTCGTATTATATAATTATAATAATATATTGCGAAAATATTTTTACAGATTTATAAAAAAATTTATCCGTAATCTTATTACTTTTTAACCCTTTGAAGTTATTCAAAAATTTTTGAAAATTTTTCGTGTACGAATCCAGGGTAATTGTTTGGTATTCTACACATGCATAGTGACACACTATGGAACCGCACAAAGTATAATGAGTAAACAATTTTACTTTAAAAAAAATATTTAGTGATAAGTAAATTTCGCTTTGACCCCGTGAAATCACCAACCACCAACACATAATATTATTAGAATATTTTAAATGTAAGTAAATTGACTTGATGTTAGCATGTAGACTTTGGTCGGTAGAGTAATTTAAATACCCAATAACCATGGAGCCTATTGAATGATGGTAAAATATTCGCAATTGTGTTTTGACAAGCTGAAATTGTATTTTAAACCGAATTTTACACAAAATGGCCTTAAAACGTGAAATAAAATGAAGTGCATTAACAATGTTGGAATTGTTTGAAATAGGCTCCAGAGCACGAGTAGGTCGATATAGGGACGTCTGTGCAGTTATTAATGGTATTAGTAAAATTATTATGGAAAGTATAATTATATCTAGACGCTATAAAATCTTCCGACCTACCCAAAGACTGCCTAACTTTATTTAACTGATACCTGTGGTGTTTAAAATCTTAGGCACGATCCGCATTGTAACCCTGGTCCTGCGCCACGTTGCATTGCAAGATATAAAAAAAACATAACAATTGTATGATAATATACGAGATATTCGATCGAGTATATACATATATCGATATTATTCCGCTCATAACTATGTACATTTTATTATATATTTATCAGGGTTTATTTCTTTTATGTAAGTAATTAATGAATACTTTAATTTCTACCGTATACGTTGTTTCAAATTACAATTTTTTTTTACTATATTATGTTTTTTTATTAAACTCTATTATAGTATAATTATAAATATAGATTTTTTTTTGTCATTAAATCATCAATTAAAGTATTAAAACAAATAATAATAAATTATAGGGCTGTGCTATAATAGTGATTCACCTCAAGTGAAACGAATGAGGCAGATATTTCAGTTTTTTACGAAATTAAAAAAAATTATGATTATCGAAGAGAAAACTAAATAAATCTTGTAATGCAACTATAGATTTAGTAGCAATCGATATAATTACGATAGCGTTTTTAGGTAAATTGGATGTTTAAAATAGTGGCGTGAAACCGTAAATTTCCAGCATGTGTTCTTTATGTTTAAAGTGTGTAACCAAGGCGTCTGATGTTTTTGAATCGTTCACGATTAACACAAGTTCGATGTTTACAAACCAATATAATATATGTAATATAATATATGTAATATAGTATTATATATTATTGAATTGAACGTGTATTGTATTGTAATAATATTAATAGTAATATTTCTTCGTTTTTGTAAATTTTTACCTTTAATTAATATTTAGGCAGCAATAAAGTATGACGCTGGTTTCGTCAAATACATATTTTTGTAACCTGCACTTATCGAATTATCTTTGCAAAGTGTTTTTGAGAATTCCTTCGTTCATATGCTCATATATTAGTTCAAAATTAGCATCAACAAAGCTTTGAAGAATTTGATGGATTATTTGTAACTTAAAAGTTATATCATAGAAACTGTATTGTAACTGTTTATTTTATATAAATTTATATTTAGCATTATATCAGTATATTGATGGGCGAAGGAGGAGTTACCTTTTAGTTGCCAAATGATTGCCAGTGATTCAAACATCGATGCAATTAGCAAATATCCAATAGACCTACATGTATTCGCTGCGATTTCTTAAGAAATATTAGTTCGAAAAAAATAACTAAAAAATTATATACATAGATTTTGCCATCCAAAATCGTTCTTTTACGCAACGAATTCGAAAGAATGAATAAAATAGTAAAATATGAATGCTTAAAGTTTAAAGTAACGGACTTGTAACTCTCTTATATGAAATTTATGTGCAAAAAAACAGAATTTGATTATACATTACATTGTTTACATTTCTCTGCTCTGGTGAAAAGGTAGACTGCGGCATTGCGCCACTCAAAGCTGAATTTCTCTCGGATCTCGGATCCGTGTGGAAAGTGCTGCCGCTATGCGGACAAACGGGTGAAACTGAAAAAATATTTGTATGTATATAAATTGTATGCATAAAAGAATGAATTTGAAGTTCAAAATCTACAGATTTTGTTCTTACGAATAGAAGTAACATATTCGTCCGAATATGAGTCATATTTCTTTTTAAATTCATGATTTTCTTGGTGTTGCATATACCTCAATAGGTATAAGCAATACGGATATCAATATATCCATATTGCTTAAGAAAAGGAAAAATGTTATTAATTTTGTAATATTAAGAATTTTTCTTTCGCAGGTTTAATGTTAGCTATTTAGATTTTTTTAAACTAAAAATATCGGCCTAAGGAATTAAAATCGCAGCGGATGCAAATTAAGAAAGTAACGACAAATAAGAATGTAGACGTGGTAGGAGGTGTGTTCGACACAATAGATAAACGTTCACAATAAAATGAATGTTTGTATGTAATTTTTGTAAAATAAACGCCGTTATGGTCGAATTGTTTTTTTTATTTTTCCCCCTTTTTAACATTTTTTTATTGATAATAGGCAAAAGTGTTTTTATGAACATCGAATATGAATATGAACAATATAAATTAAAATACGTACAATATAAAGTAAAATTTTACTTGCAACCAAATACAATCACTAATAACAACTATAATAATTTGATGATTTTATTATTCCTCATCATGGACATAGGGCTCGTAACTCTGCTCGCGATTTCAAGGGATAACCAGCCAAAGCTGTCTCCTTTTCAACAAATCGCCTCCAGGTATGGCGGCCAGGTTTTCTCTTACCATTTGCCATTCACCCAAGACCTTGTTTGGAAATATAATTAGCAGGTCTTCGTTATAAATGTTCAATCCAGCACAATTTTCTTAAAAGGATCCTCTTGTCGATCGGCTTTAGTCCTCTATTCTCACAGTCTTGAGAGTTATTGGATATGATTCAAGCCCAATGGAACCCCAATATGTTATGCAAACATTAATTTACTAGCACTCGAAGTTTATTGATGATTTTGTAGTGGCGAAACTCAACACCGCTATGTCTTGTCACTAGAGCGGAGAAATGAAACAAGTTTAAATATAGTCATTTCACCGAATGCGATTGGAACCCATAACCAGAGCGTATACAGTCGTTAAATGCTGGTACACTACATTTTACATTTACATTTTACTTGGTCTCCAATTAGCAAGTTTCTCTGAATTGTATTTAATAAAGGTAAAGCGATCATCTTTATCAGTCAAGTCAAAGTCAGTCAGACAGTCAGACATCACACATCTGCTTCGATAAATTATCTGCAGTTCAAAGAACGTCTAAATATCAAAAAATAAATAAAGAAAATAAAATTTGCCTTTATTTTTACTCTAGTTTGCTCACATGACGAAATGAAATGAAAAGAAAATGCTTAACTTAATTTGAAATGATTACTTAGTTCTAAATAGTAATTTACATATATTTATAGGCAAACGATGTAACTTGTCTTCCGACAAAGGCCTCCTCTAAAGCTTTCCATATTTGTCTATCCTTCGCTGCACGGATTTATATAGGTGCTATTTCCCTGATATCATCCTCCCATCTCTTAAACAGTCCACCTCTTTTCCTTTTGCTGTTTTCGGGGGTATCGTGGGTATCGATATGTTATTATTCTTGTTCTTTTCTCCTTATTTGAACGGCTTATATCAACCAATTTATTGTCTTTGACGTTTGTTATATCTGTTATTTTTTTTACATTGCATATTTTAGCCATATTTTCTTTACCGCATATATCATTAAGTTCTATAGGTAAATTTATTTTATCCTTCAACTTTAACATACAACTTTATCTGTTTTATATTAAATTTCTATATTTTGGAGAAATAATGGTTGATCTTTCAATTTTTACAAAAAGCCGTGACATTAATTGACAAACTGTTTTAGGATGATAGACTGTTTCTTTATTAACTTGCCATCTGCTGATATAAAATTATTAAAGAAAATTTGTTTTAAATTAAATTTTAAACTCTATATTCTTAAAATATTTTATTCAAGAACACAGTTATCGTAGATTATACAATTAATTAAAAAGTACGTAGTAAGGAAAAATATGTAATTTTCTCTATATAAAATTTATATAAATTTTTAATAGTAGCAATATATTGCTACTGTTACTATTGACTATTGATATATCATTTAAAAGCATATTATATGACCTTTTTTTAAATTTACACTTACAGATTACATAATTTTTAGGCAACGAGTACTAAGTGTCAAGACACTCCGTCGCAAAAAGGTCAACGGAGCATTTTACGTAATTTTTATATTCATACTAAGATTAAATTCTGGATAGTAGATAAAACTTGTTAATACATAAAAGTCCTTGTAAATTATAGTATATTAAAGTTAAAATAAGTTAATACTTTAGTACCGATTTTATGTATAGTATTTTATTTTAAACAATAAACTAAAGTTGCCTTAGTATATTTCTAACTATATGTATTTTTTATAACAGTTGTTGCAACTTATTTGCCACAATAACAGAAATAAAAAAAACAGAGACGGGCATTAGATAGAAAAAAAAATATAGAAAGCAAAAACTTCATATCTTTATTGATTTTCCGCCTATTTGCTTAATAGCATCATGAACACCAAAATATTTTTAATAAAAACATTTCTCTAAATGAGAATCAAACCCATAACCATCGCATATACAGACATTTTCTGACTTTTTGATATTCAATTAATTATATATATTTAATTAAGTATAATAATATATATTTAATGAAGTATTTCCATGCTCTATTTCGACTCTACGAATATTAAACACAAATTTGACAAAACTTATTAAAATCAAGTCTCAAAATACATACAAAATTATGATTCTGTCTACATTTGACAGACAATCTATAGAGATACGAGTACAAATGTATAAAACATTGCAGCATCCGCGATGCTGACGCCACTGCAGATGTTTTACATTATGCACTTGAATGCTATACCTATTGCGACATAGTATTGATCTTTCATGATCTCCTGTATATCTAGATGCAATAAAATGGCAGTTATTTAAAAATATTCTATAGGATTTATATAACATAATATGTATAGTTAACAAAACGTCAATTAAGCTATAAAGTAGATTGAATATAATTACAATTTAGTATAACTTAGAGAAACGTATCCTTAACGATATAATATACTGTATAGGGCGTTGCAATAGATTACTCACCGCGCAGTCATGCACCGTAGAGCCCGCCATCTCGCGGAAATACAACTAAGTAACAGTCGCTTGGCGACCGAAGCTTGTTTAATCGGTGGGACGAACTCATTCATACCGGCTGTATTACTTTAAACGTTAGCCTATAAAATATCGCGCTATTTTTCGAACGTACATTCTGTTTTCAAAAACATACCGGCGGTAAAATCAATGAATTGTCAAATTCATATGTCAAATTTTGTGAATAGTTATGTGTAAATCGCGTGTATTTATATTATATTTTATTTGACTGTTTATTCATATATAACCGTGTTTTCTATTAAGTGATAATATAGACTTATAGAGCAATATTTTGTACACAATGGAAAAGGGTGGTGGCTCTCGACTTCTTCAAATGCAGGTATGTAACAAGTAAAATACACTTAAAACTTAAATATTAACCATTATATTTCGTGTTTACTAAACATATAAAAATATTGCCAACATATTTATAAGTTATTATAAATATATATGTACATAAGCCGGTGATGTTTAAGATTTATGGACATGCATTTATTTAGTTTTCCTTTTAATAATAATAAAAAAAAAATATTGTCCCCTTATTCTAAACACCAAACATGAATACATTAAATAGTATTATAGAAAATATGGCTATATTTACATACAATTTGTTTGTTTACTTTATAAATAATTTTGTAATAAACAGTTTGATTTAATATTCAGCATGTACCTGCATTAACCAGTTACCTAAACAAAACTTGGCAAACATATCAGTCAGCTACTAAGCCAGTTCTACGATAAATTGCTCCCTTTTCCTTTGTACTTCCAAATGTAGACATTGTTGTACATTATACAAATTAAACAAATTGCAAATAGATTCTTACGTAATCGAGACAACCTCGTCATATTAATAAACATCGATTTTATATATTTTTTAAAGTAAATTAATTTAAAGCATTACAAAAAATCTGTACTCTAATTTAATTATATAATTACCTCCCCACAAACTTTATAATTATGACATTTTTCTTTTAATATATTATTTTGCCATTTAAAATTATATTTGTATTTTAGAATTTACTAACTAACTAACCTTAGTTTTGAATTAAAATTAAGTTAACTTGTTTCCTCTAAACTAGTTTATTATTATACCATATAATATGTAAATTTTATACACTTATCCCCTACTAATCATATTGTAATAATACTAGCAAATACAATAACAATAGTCAACAACAATTTAATTATATTATTAAAAATATACCTTATTTCATAAATATTAAAACTTATATCCTAATGCTGGGAATATCCTTATTTCGTTTTGCCTTATTCCGCGCTGGCCAGTGAATCATCAGCCGACGTTTTTTGAAACGCTCCGACTGTTAGCTTCTTAATAATATTTAATTTATCTCGCTTTTACTCATGATTTATTCATTAGTGTAAGAGAGACGCTGTTATCGTATCTTCTTTCACTGGATGTGAACCTTGACCTCTAAAGCTTAAACTATTATTACATTCAGTCAACGGAACGACGACGGTTAGTTATTGACGTCACTTATATTTGCTTTACAAACATTTATAAAATATATAGACAAGTTTAAAAATAGCTCTAAAGGCGATAATGTATTGGACATATTAGGAATAAAAATTAGCATTAGTTTGATAGATTTTATTTTTCTTTTTACATTTCTAACGATATTAAAAATTGGTATTGGTATATACAAACTAGATTGTGACTGTGGTCTTACATTGGTCACACAAAAAGGAGCATCGGTACAAGGGTGAAGGAACACATCTCCGATATCAAGAATGTATCGAAGTCAGCTGTGTGTGAGCATACAACGGATAAAACCAACCATTACATCAGGGAAAACAGATATAGCCCAAGGATGATCCGCGAGGCTATTTAAATGCAAAAACACCCTAATTTCAACAGAGAAGACGGTTGGAAACTTTCTACCACCTGGGGCCCAATACTGAAAACTTTGAAGTCTCAATCCCATCACACCAGAGAGAAAGATACAGTCAGCTCATTTTGCAAGAATCCAGGGCAGTACGCGAAGCAACTAAGAAATCGTTGGCGGTAGTTTGAGATAATAATTGTATGGAATGACAGACAAGTGCCACCTCAGTCTACCTGTGACCACGGACTCCTGTAAAGTGTTCGAAACGTCGGGTTCTAAAAATGTATTTTCGAATACCAATTTTATACGCGATTAATCCGGTTAAAATAGTTTCATTTCAAAATACTGTTATTAGAGTTAGAAAGTGTACAGCTCTAGGAAAAGTTTTGAAATTTGAATTGATTTCTTAAGCTATAAACAAAAATAGATTTTGTAATGTAATAATTAACTTAAATAAAAAACAGCTGTACACTTTTTCCCACACAACAGGTTAATGAGAAAGAAGTCAAGAAATTCTGTTCTCCATCTTCCGCCCGAAACAGAGATATTCTGTGTTGAGTGGCAGAACTCAACGCCGCGCTTCGTCCTAATAGAGCGGAGAAATCAAAATAATTTAAATATAATCAATCGTGTAAATTGTTTTAAGGCCCGTACATTATAATGGCGTTTATAGAAGTAAGACTCTCTAAAACTGATCATAAATCATAATCTAGTGCATTAAGATTAGGACTAGATGACGGATAGTATTCAGCGCTGATGAAGTCCGGAACGTTCGTTTCTAACCAAAATTGGGTGGATCGAGCTATATTACCCGACTGCGAATCTTGCTAAAGGGCCATTCTTGGTTAGTAAACATGGTGCTATTAATGCGGGAAAAAGCGTGAAACTGTTAAAAAAGAAACTGGCACCAGTACTTCTAGCTTATTTTCCGTAAACCGCGGACTACAATTCTTTTTAATTAACTAATTCAATTAGCGTGCGTTATATAATAATAAAATGCGGAATTCAGTGATTATCCAAAAGATATATGTCATCACGCCTCGTCCTACTTTGGACGATCGATACTTTGACAAATACACTAACAGTGTATGTAATTTAGGTCGCATTGATATATTCACAAGTTACTATTAATCAATTGAGTCTAGATTTGGCAAAACAAACTTGTACTTACGGATCTAAGTAGAGTTGAGTTTATATTTATTTAATAGATTACAAAAATGGAGAAGGTCTCAATTCGACACCTATATTTCGTTTTTTTAGAACACGCATAACTTTCTACAGAGTAAACCAATTTTGATCATTATTTGTTAATGGACAGGTCAAAGTTGGTTCCATAATATTCAAACTTGTGGACCTTTCAGACTTGTTTAAAGCTCATTTGCATTTATGTATAAGCGAATCTCACATAACGTGAAGTAGAAAGTACAAAGAGTATAGAAAGAACCTAGATATACCAATCCGAATTTTTTTTTGGTATAATTTAAAAACAAAATGTTGAATAGAACCTAACACTGCATAGCATAGCTTCTATTTACTTTATTTTGGTTTTGTGTATTAAAAAAAATGTTCTCTTGGCTGCCGTGCAAGTGGAAGGTTTCCAAGAGACGCGCGTTCGAATCCCGTTGCGTTTAATTTTTATTTGTTGTTTGTGTTTGTCATATCCTATGTGTGTGAATAACTAGAACACTTGTAAAATGTTAAAATAATGTGTATTAAAATTGTCTAAATTAATATATAGCTCACAGATGATTTGATTAAAAATAAAAAAAATTAAGTAATGACCTTAAATAATTTCATGTCTTGCGCTCAACAACAAGAATGTGACAACATATTCAACCTTTAAGGGTGAAGTAACAGTACCTGTTGATATTAACTTACGACTTGAGCTTATAACCTCATTACCATACTTTCATATTAAAATGAGATAGCGATTTTTTTACATTTTGATTACACGCATTAAATTTAAAAATTTCTCCAAGTGTTTGTGTATAATATACGTGTACATAACAATATATGAGACAATAGTGGCGCGATGGTTGGGGGTGCGATTCCCACTTCGGAATATGATTATATTTATATTATTCTAATTTTTCCGCCTTGGTGATAAAACGAAACGCGGTATTGAGTTCCGCCACTCAACACGCAATGTCTAGGATTTGGGCGGAAAATGAAGAACGGAGTTTTTTGACGCTATGTTCCTTCTTTATACCTTGTTATACGACCTGCGGGAAAAAGCGTGAAGCTAAAAAAAATACAATATATTATATTGAACCAACTTCAGTTGACAGTTACAAACATTTCATGTATTAAAACAAACAAACAAACAACAATTTGACCATTTTACTTTTCATTATATACAGATATTATATATAGATTATAGGATCTAGCTAGTCAGTATATAAAAGACAGTGCCTCCTTGTTTCTGCAAGAAATGTTA
Source organism: Podotricha telesiphe (assembly GCA_038994665.1). NCBI lineage: Eukaryota > Metazoa > Arthropoda > Insecta > Lepidoptera > Nymphalidae > Podotricha > Podotricha telesiphe. The sequence continues at coordinate 46,993 of JAOYRR010000307.1, read as the reverse complement.
TATACAAGCCACAACTTTTGTATGCATACGATACATTTTTAACATATTTTGAAATAGATCTTAATATATACGCAATGGTTGTTGTGTGAAATATCACTCGGGCGAATATTTGTATTCATAATTTATATCATGTACGCTTTGCCTGTCTGGTTACGCGACATATGAGTGTTTATATGTTAGTATAATATTTTTATTATTATTAATTTTATTTACACAATACATCTACATTTGTCATGTAGATTGTGTGTTGGTACACAAAGCGCGGCGTTGAGTTCCAACACTCAGCACGCAATGTCTTGAATTCGAACGCAAAGTGGAGGACGACGTGTCCTGACACTAGATTTTCTCTGACTACCCCCTACAATGCGGTAAAAAGCGTGAAGCTAAAAAAGAAAAAAATTGTAATTCTAATGCATCATTAAAAATTGTATAAAATCTTATACTCCTCCGACGGTATATTTTTTGTAAAAAAGGGTTAAGCCTCGTTTTTCTGGCACATGTTATCATAACAGAGTATACATTTGACCAACTAACTCATAGAGGTATTCACCGTCATGACTTTATCGATTTATATATATATATCGGTGAGATAAAGAATGCGAGCCGTTTAAAATATATCGCGAACTAGAAACTCACGCTATCTAAGTAGTGGTATATGATAGTCATGATATAAAGTAAAACGATGATAAATAATTAAAATATTATAAGCACTAGTGGTCGCCTACAACTTTGTTTAATTAAATTTTACCCTTGCATCCTATATTCGTAATTATGACTTTTCTCGTTCTCATAAGAATTTCGAGAAAATTTCTCTAATAATTTGATTATATACCTACTTAGCACGATTATACTTAAACTAGTTTGTGTTGAAATTATTATAAAATCTAAATGATCCTCGCCAAGATTGAATTTTTAGAGAATTTTTTGCAGAGAAGTGGAAAGAATCACGTGGTCAACTTTGCCTAATCTCGCCAAAAAAGGGAGAAACAGGCTAAAATCGACATGGTGGTCCAGAATCCAAAAACACCTACGAACTCTAAATGCCATAGCCGAGACAACCCAGAATCTAGAGACCTGGCACACTAACTGGCAAGCAGACTCAACCTCCTTCCCTCCCATAGGTGGGAAAAAGAACATATAAAACACATCTTAGGCTTCAAGTCCTTTATTTCTTATATGATGGAAAAAGACAATGTTTTTGATTTACAAACAATACTTTTGTATTAATTAAACGCCGCGTGATGACGTCTGACAACAAATGGGATGTTTTGGGTTTCGATCCCACACGGATGAATGATTATATATAAATTAATATATAATCATTCATTATATAAAAAATCATTTTATATAATCATATTATATAAATTCATTCAAAAAATTCATTTTATATAAAATCATTATATAAAAATTCCTTAGTGTGGGAATAACACTTTATTACAACTGTTCTCGTAAGACAAATCGCAGCGTTTTTGCCTTGATTTTGGGTGGAAAATTGAGAACGGAATGTCCTGACCATAAGTTCTTTCTAATTACCCTGCTATGCGAGATAATGCGTGACGTTACTTTTTATTTTTGTACTAATAATATATTTATATACAGCTACTAAGTGAAAGGTTCTTTTCCAAATTATTTATGTAGAGATAGAAGCTCGGACACTGGAGGCGTTAATGAGGATTGTAATGAAGCCCGTTAAGTCTACGCTTGGGTCGCGTGTCCCAGGCACTGCTCTGATTTGCAGACCGATGAGCCCGGCACCCGCACGTTAAATCCATGGCATGCTAAAGTTTCTTCTCTTTCCCTTCAAAAGCATCACGCTCTCTTCTACTTCTTCTTAACTTCGTAATTCAGTTTAAAAATCTACTCAAACCCTCATTATTAATAGAATCACGTACTCATAAATCACATAGCTTTGTTTAAACGAATTCGATAACCTTTTTAGGACGATAATAAAAAGGTGTACCGGTGACGGCCTTAATACTAAATATGTCAACCACGGTGGGAGGACAAGATCGGCTTAGCGATAACCGTTTACAGAATTGCAATACAGCCCACGTATGTAGCCTTTAAAATATTAGGAAGTCTTTATTTTCAATATAATATGAGGAGTATAGAAACAAAGGCGAAGATTTTGACAATTTATAAATTAGTTAAAAAATTACAAATACCTATAAAAAAATTAAAAATATTTGTAAAGATATACATAAATTGGTACTGGATGTTTTTCTATACATATTCATTCACAAGGAGGTTAGAAATTAAAAGATTGCATGTTTGTTTCCATCAAGTAGAGATTGTTATATATATGTATGTATATAAGTAATTTATTAATTTTGTTGTTTGTTCAGTCTATCCCATACTTAATTTATTATTTCTTATGTCTTAAGGTTGAATGAAGGAAAACACTCACGATATACGATACGATATCAATCACGATACCAGTATTCTTATACTTTATATATTCTTTTGTTTTTCAAGTCGCATGTATTTAAGTATTTGTATAAAGAATTTTTAATTTTAAATTTATTGAATTTTTCACAACATACATGGATATAGTATTATTTATTAGTTGATTGACGCTGAATATTATATACATATATCATGCCATATGTGGCGTAGTAGGAAAACTCTGACCGTAAACGCGATGGTTATGAATTCAATTTTCAGTGGGGAAAATGATTGCAATTAAATTATTGAAATATTTTCCGCTCTGGTAACAAAAATGATCAAATTAGGCGTAAAGTGGAGAACAGAGTATGTAACAATTAGATACTCTACACGGTTATAATTTAAGTAATGCCCGATAAAAATTTACTTTTAAGTTACCTTAAAATCCATGTGAACATAACTTCACTACAAGTTGCCTGACCTGAGACCTGTTTTAAAGAAAATATCCTGATTTCATCTTCACTGTCCTATTATTATAACCTAGTGGCGTTGAATGCATTCTCGTTGTTGGTAGATACTGTTTTGATTAGATCTCTGATATAGTAAGTGCTCTCAACCACGAAAGCTCTTAAACTCGCTATTCTAAGAACATATAACGAGCTATTAGTGTGGCAATAGCTTTCCTTGCTATTCTCATTACGATTAATTGAAGACTGCATTACACTTGAGTCAACAGACGCGGAATCCGTTTAATATTCTCGTATATAGACGTTCTTTGTAGTTTTATGTATAGTTTTAAGTAGAACTTATTACAATTTCCAAGTAGAGTTTTAGGTACTTTTTAATGTTATTTAAACTTTTTTCGAGCACAGTTAATATACGGCCGCATACGTAGCTTTATAGTATATTCATTTATGAACTTTTATCAAGTAAAGTAACCCTGAAGGTCATCGTGGCGAAGTGGGATAGCCTCTGATTGAAAACACAATTGGTTGCGAGTTCGATTCCCACTTGGGATAATGACCAGACACTTAATGATGATAGCTTGCTCTGGTAAGACAGCGAAGAGTTCCGCAACACGTAATTGCGTATTTCTAACGGAAAGTGGAGAACGGAGTGTCTTGACACGAGTATCTCTGAGTACTCTGTTATGCGAGTGCAGCGAGTCAAAAAATATGAAATTTTTAGTAATATATCTCATATAAATATGGCGAAATGTAAATCAAAGATTAATCTAAGCATAGCTTACCAAAATTTTAGAGTACACATAAAATAAATTATTATTCTCACTCATGTAAACACAATCGGTGTTGTCATCAAATTACACCTGTAATTACAAGTTGCCTGTCCGCACACCATGTCCATGGCGGCCATAATAGAATATTATGACATAGTCATACCATAGCATCTATGTATGAGAGGTCGTTGGCTTGTAGTGCGCGTATCTTATATGGCTTAAGTTAAGGCGAATTAAGCATTTCAGTTTTTCATGTAAACAATGATTACTTTAAGTGCTTTGTATAGTACTAGGTGTGCCCGCGACTTCGCCCGCGTGGAATACTGATATAAAAATAGTCTAAGTTACTCCTTAATTCATCAGTTATCTGCCAGTGAAAATCCCATCAATATCGGTCCAGTCGTTCCAGAGATGAGCCGGAATAAACAGACAGATTGACAAAAAATGTAGAAAATGTTATTTTGGTATTTGATATTGGTACATATGTACCTTGTATACATATGCATTTAGTTAAAAGTGATTATTTCAATTCAAATACACATACAAACAGACACTCTAATTTTATTTATTTGTATAGATAAGTGAAATTCTATAGTAAATAATAATAACAATTGCAAAAATGTAACAAACAACACAGTTGCACAAACAAAAGTTGAAATATATTTTTTTCTTATAAATCTTCTATACGTCTTCTTTTATAATCACCAAATGAATAAACTGTAAATAAACGATTTTTTATTGAATATTTCTGCGATTATAGATATTATTTCTTAATAGTAGCCTTTTTGACTAGAAAAATAAGTGTTGCCTTATATAAAAGCTTATGTAAAACATACTACGAGTAGTGTATACACTATTTATTTAATTAATTTCATGTATTTCTAATTCATTATTAAGATAAATATTGGTTTTTGCACTTCGCAGTTCAATGCATCTCTTTAATTATGGCGCTTCTAATGTGCAAGTAGAGTCCAAGTCACTCCGCCTATGTCATTCATAGGTAAAAAAGAGAAACTATAAGATATACCGTGATCGATTGTATGTTGAAAAGCGATCCAGTATCAGGACAGCGAAATAAATATTTACAATAGATATATATATAGGACATTAAAGGTCACACTCATCTGTCGCTTAAATCCTTGTATTGTATTACTTATACATTAATATTTAACGTTGAGAAGTTGTAGGTTTTAGGAAGATTTTACGATAAAAAATTAAAAAACTTTTACGTATACGGGAAATATTTGTATAGATATATACATAGAATTAATAGATTTTTCATGTAATGTATCGACATTTCATAAAAAATCAATTCATTATTGTTTAATTGCTTTGTCTAAATTTAAGAAAAAAATGTTTAGTCTATTCAGATACCGTCTATTTCCAATGCATGTACTAATATATAATATCTTGACATAGATGATTGAGACAAATGCGTCAAACAATTGTCAACCTGTTGTGTCCATTAAATTTATTGACCTATCAATGTTTGTCCTCATTTGTTCCGATTCTTTCATAGAACTGTATGATATTATTATTAAGAAGAGGTGTATTCTTTATTTTCAAAGCATCTTAGCTGAATACAAGCCTCTTTATAGATGTCGATTGAATGAATAACATATTATAAATAAAATAATAGGGTCGTCACGTTTGACCAATTATTGCAGCTTTACGCTTTTACTATATAACCGGGTAGTCAGAGAGAACGCAGTTTCAAGACACTACGTTTTCAGCTTTTTGCCCGAAATCGAGACATTGCGTGTTGAGTGGCGGAACTCAACGCCGCACTCTGACTTATCTACTAGAGCGGAGGAATGAAAATATTTTAAATATAATCATTCCTTCGACTAGGAATCAAACCCCCAATAAATCGCGTTTACAGTCAGACACTGTCGTACCGCGGCACGGTGGCCTAAATCAATTATTATTTTTTTATTTAATCACCGATTACTCACGAAACCTTTCATGAAACCTTTCATGGAATACCATTTGATATTTCCTAAAATTGAGTGTAAGTCAACACTAGTTAGTTGATAATATTTTCTTCGAGGACATAGTTATGGTCAACGACTTTACTGCGCATTTATTATATGATTAATATAATAAGCATTTTTTTATTTTTCAGTTATGCATATTGCTGTTTCTTGTTTCTTGTTATTTCTAAATCAAAAACTATTTTTAATTTTTTTGTTCTTCAACAAATATATTTAGTAGCAAAATGTACAACGTTATTTGTATTTGTATTGAATTTATATTTGTATTGATTCTATTAATGTAATAGAACTCACAATTTTTTCCCAAAATTATTTAAATTTTAATAACAAAGATCTTTTATTTCAGGTTCTTTATAATACAGTGTTGAAATACATTGCAATAATATAATTCATCTACCAAAAATATATACCTACAGACGTCGTCTACTACTCTTTTTGAAATTTTTACGTGAAACTTTGAACCAACTTTGTTCCAAAATTCGAGACCTGCTACATATCAGCTTAATCCATGCCTTTTATAGCTATAATATTTTATCTTAATTTGCCAGCATAAAGAATGGACTAGTACCCGTAAATTCGGTAAATAGAACTTAAAATATATGTTAAATTTTCTTGTCATAATAAAAATATATCCAAACAAAATAGGTATATATATATATATATATATATATACCTCATATATATATATATATACCTCAAATTTTCTCACTCAAAGGTTTTAGGTAGAGATTTCACTAATAGAGATAAGTCATCCTTTGTACACATTTTTCTTTTATTTTTAGTTTCTGTATATTTTGTTACGTCGTACATAAATAAATAAAAAAAAACAAATATCTGGTTAAAGAACTTTTCTCTCATTTCAACTAAGTCATTTACATGTGAATTGAATTACGTGATATATGTCCTTCCATAATCAAACTCAAGGAAACATTCAAAATTGATTTCTCTAAAACAGATGACAGGGACAGTTCTGTTTATTATGTTGAGAATCAATATAAACAAGGAACAGTAATTTAATGACTCGTGCAAAATTGTATAACAACGTGGGCAGGTACTAGGACACGTGTGGGCGAACCAGTGGCTTAATGACTGGCTTAAAAGCTTTATTCTAATATTCTAGACATGCTGATATTTGTTGCATTATATCATACTTCTCAAGGATTTTCTCTTAAAACAACTTAATATTAGAAAATCTGTGAATAAATTTAAATGCGTGTGTGTGTGTTTTTATGCAATTTATTGTTTTGCTGCACTTGGTAATCGTTGCTAATAACAAGACAGAATCCATCGATTTATCTAGTATAAATATCGAAAATATATGAAAAATAATATTTATACCGGTATTAGTACTGGTTATTTTGGTTTTTACTTTGACTCTTAAAAATAAATTCTTTATTTGCATAGCTCAGATGAAATTTGCGATAGCTGACTTTTCAATCACTATCAAGAACACGGTCGCTGTGCCCTGTTTTTGAGTATGTTTTGTGTAAAATTACCGTTTAATTTCGAATTTAATCAATAGCAGTGACATATGTATTAACACTATCGTGGCAACCTATCCTTATCCTAGTTCTGCTTAAATTATTGACTACTTTATAAAATCTCGTAGAAAAAACTGTATAATTATTTAAAGTATAGTCCCGTGACCAGTATTTAGTAAGGCTTCACGCTTTTTCCCGCATAGCAGGGTAGTCAGATGGATCCTAGTGTCAAGGCACTCCGTTCTTCACAATCATTTTTCACAGCAGAGAAATTAAAATAATTTAAACTCAACATTACATTAACAAAGATTCCGTGGAAATCTCTATCGTCTTTATCAAACACTCTATGAGCTATAAATCGTAAGCATAAAATAAGCTTCTATTTCTAGGCCCATTTTACATATGCAAGCAAAAAATTGCAATATTATACGTTGCCCTTCTAAATATGGCATGACAAGCGTCGGCCTTACGGGACGTTCAATGAAAACAAATTAGAAACGAAAGTGTCGCGTCACACACCACCATACAAGGAAACGTGTATGAGTATCTCGGCCCATATTTATAATCTTATGTAGGTAGATGGGGCTAAAAATGAACTGTACTGTCTTGAAATAAAATTTTAAATTTATAATATGACAACCTATCCCCGCGACTTTCTCAGCTTGGGAAACTAAATTTGAAGATATTTTTTAAAGTGTTATTCGCACACTTAGGAAATTGAAAAAGGTATATTTAGAAAACGTATAAAAATTTGAACGCAGCGGCATTTGAAACCGCGCCTCTTGAAAACCGTTCAAGCGATCTGACCGCTAAGCCATGCGTTCTATATCCAGCTGCGTCGAAATTCTTATACGCTTATTACAACTTATATTTGTTGTTACTAACAACGTTCTGAATATGTCTTTAAATTTGATGAATTCGGTAAAATTATGTTTTGACCCGTCACTATTAGTAAAACGATTTATAAAATTCAGTTCAAAAATAAAGTTTCAGACAATTCAATAAAATACTTGAATTGACATAACTGTATTATTTATGAACCAATTGAATTAAAACGAAAACTAAATGTTACGGGAAGCGTATCAAAATGCAATAGTCAAAATTTCATTTAAATAAATTTCGTTTTGGAGGTCAGCGCGCACAAACTCACAGACAAATAGACAATTATTTTTAAAATCAATATGTTGGGTTCTATTAGATTGATAAAATCCCCTTATAATAGTTATTCTCATATATTTTCCGTGTACAGACAGCGATCACTTATATTTTTATTATATGTATAGATATTTATAATATTCTGTTAGTTATATAGGATGCTAGACAACTAGTATGAAATTGAGATGAAAAAGTTTCTAGTTTCAAGAATGGCATTATATATTTTTATTAACAGGTTGTATAGTGCTGACGTGGCGCAGTTATAATGTGTTACTAAATTGTATAATAATGTGTTATTAATTACATATTTTCTGTGTTTTGTAACACAAACGGCGGTGTTAAGTTACTCTTAATGCTCTCTTAATCCGCCACTTATGCTCTATCTTCAAAATGCGAAAAATTATCAACGACTGGAAAAGTTACTAGGTTTTATTTGTTTAATATTCTGCAATTATAATTGTTTTATATAACTTTAAATGTGTATGAATTGTATAATAGCAAGTTTTAATAATTTAGTGAATGTTAAAACACTTAAGAGATATTTGGTGTTTTCGTTCATCCTGTCATAATGGTGTTGAAATATGCAAGTGAAAGGTTTGGCAGAGAAAGTGTTGAGCCAATGAGTTTTAATAAATATTTAATATTTAGGTAAATAAAACGAGATTTTTGATTTTTTTACAGAAATTATAAAGTACATAAGAATCTAAAACTTATAATTTACTTTAAAATGAGTACTAACTGATAAATCAAACCTTCATGGAATTCATTTTTGTTATTATTTTCCTCAAAAAATCAATAACCCGTTTGAATTTAATATTTTGTACTTACTGAACTCGAACCTTACCGGATCACCAAAAATATCTGAAATAAAACAACACTTCCCCTAAAGGGAATTGAACGTACAAACACAGTGTGCAGTCAGATATTTGCAACTGCGCCTCAACCGCATCTGTATAATAAAATTGTTAGAACCTCACAATGTCAATAATCTAAAACAGAAAACCACAAGAAATAACATCCCATTATTGTTTATAGCAAATTATTTCACGCCAGCTTCAGCCTTATTCTCACTAAACAATGAAATCTGTTCCATTTGCTCGTTTCCAATAAATGTATTATTGCCGCAAGTGTCTCGATAAACAATACAATAAGTTGAAATACCTAAGAAGGTCAAGTTAGCGGTAATTTACGGTCATGAGTTATTAACGCCGTGACATTGGCACCTGTACCGTTGCTAAGACACCTGTAAACAAACAAATAGTCTACTTGGATTTAAAATTTCATTAAAATTTTAAGGCCTCTTAACTGCTGACGTGTCCACACTTTGGTTTTTTTAATATACCAAAGAAATATATAATTTGTTGTATATATTTTTTAATTTAGAAAAAAATATTTTACAATTTAGTGACCGGCTTTTTTGACCAATAAGTAATAATGATGGATTCTGATAGCTTATCACGTTCGTTGGATAACGTGCATTGGTGGGAACCTGAACACTGGAAAACGCGTACTCGATGTGTTTCTTCTGCAACTCTAAGAGGTGCTGATCCTATGGAAATAAGAAATGGTTGGCTTACTCTTAACAATAATAAGGTAATTTATTTGAAAATAAAATAAAAAATTGGAATACAGCTTCAGGATTTTTCTCTTACATCATCATAATTAGGACTTAATGTCAAGATACTCCGTTCTCCACTTTCTGTCCAAATTCGAGACATTGCATGTTGTGTGGTGTAATTCTAAAATATTTACTGTATTCAAACATTACAGTACATTTATATACTGTAATGTTTCAATGTATAAATATTATATTGATTAGTGCTATAAGACTAATACTTGATACACAGATGTGGATACACAGGAGATTTTTTTTAAATTATAATCCTTGTAATTTGTTTTATTTATTTATCTAATATTATTTATCAAATAATTTTGCATAACATTGCTACAAATCCTTCCAGCAAAGCTGTGTAGCAAAACCTATTGCATTGTATAACCATATTTGGAACAAACTTAAATTGAAATAAATTTTCTCTTCAGGTAAACTCGAACTCACAACAAAAATCACATTAAATAAGAAATAAATTTCTTATGAATAGGTATAATATTGATTAATATTGGACGCTATACACGTATAAGTGTTTTGGCTCCTTTCACCCTGGCGACCTACTTTTATATTAATATTATATTACTATCTACGTCAATGTTAGACTTTGTAACGTATTTCATTTGTAATTAAGCAAACTTTTGCTTACATTTTGTTCTTCCACATATAAAGAACTACTTATTTTATTAAAAACACTTTACTAACAAATAGTAAAAGAGTCAAAATGCGAGAGAAGAATAAGGTACTGTGTGACTTATTTACACATGTATCACATTTTTGAGAAGTAGCACAAAGTAGTACAAAGCTATTTTCCCTTCCCTTTCCGTAAGGTGTTGCAATTTTGGTCGAAATTATTTTCGTTTGTTACAACTTACTTTTTGGGTTCCAGTACCTCTACTTTTTTTAACCTCCTATATAGGTGGAAAGATATATATATATGTATAAATGTGCATTTTCTAAAATTTTTTTGCTTAATCTATTTATATTTGTTGCTAGTAATAAATATTATATTCATTTAACAATAACAACCATATCTTTCAGTACAAAATTGCTATTTAAAGTATCAATGCTTGACACTAAGTTATGTCGTTAGTCATTGTAGGTGTTACATCACGTGCGCGGCCTCGACTCGTGATTCAGAGACGTACATATGGAGAATACGAAACGATATCGCAAAAAACCTTTTGTTTATACGTTTATTTCGTTTTTGGATATCATGTAACTCAAAAAAAGATTTTAAAGTTATTCTATATTGTTTGAAGTTACTGGTGTATTAATTACAAGGTTCCAATAGAATTTGCAAAAGAGCTAGCTTACATTTCCTGCATTCTGTGATTTATGGATATAAAAAAACGTAAGACAACTTTATACACATAACCCAATTCAAGTTCAACTCCAGCTAAGTTGGAGTACATAGGAACGTAAGTTAGCAAATGTTTTTCCAGTTTCCCTCCTTTATCCCGCATACCCGATGAACCCAATGAACCCGATGAAGAACCCTTTCAATTTTGATGCAATACACATACCAAAACATCGGCACGGTGAAACGATACCGTAGCGGCGTAGAGGTTAATGTCTAATCCGGCTATGTCAAAATAATACTTGTATAAAGAATTTTTATATTTTTATTGACATATGATAAGTGTGAACATGACATATTATATAATAGATATTTATATTCGAAAAAAAATACTACTATTTTAAAATATATGTATTCCGACAGAAATATCTTGTATAGGCATCGTATATAGTCGTCAAAATTTAAAATTTTGACACAATTACAATAATAAAATTAGGTAATAACGTTAAATGTTCACTTTATATTGTATCAGTTTGATATTTATTTGTAGATTCAAAAAATTGTGCTTTTTAATTAATAGATAGTATTTAAAAAAGTAATGTTGATCAAGAACTCCAGTTTTCGCTTAAGTTTCGATAACAGCTCGTTACTTCAAGCAAGTTCAATGAGCTTACTCTAATGTGTTTGCTAATGAACGTTAGATAAGCATTCCACATTATGACATTTTTTTTATTTATTTTCTCTTATTTCAATATTTAGTTGCGTTACAAATATGCGTTATATAATATACTTTATTATAAGTATATTAAATAAGGCTGCTTGATAACATAGTTTAGAAAAACTTGTAAAAATTTACACGTAGCAAGATTTGAACCTGTCCAAACACTCTAATCTCTAGCCCACAACTCTCGGAAACCATCCAAGCACTCAAGCCAATTAAAGTTATACGTTCACATCGAGCAGTGTCAAAATATTGCAACTTATTTTTGTTCTGGTCTCGTAGTGAGATTTCTTAAATTTTTCGCTACCCAAAGATTGATTTTAAGACTATATTAATAGGGATAGACAAAATGCTATTTATTTTGTTAACATTTTTTAAAGTGTTATTCCCACTAAGGATATTGAAAAAGACATATTTAGAAAACCATACGTCCCACCTCCAGCTACGTTGAAATTCTTATACGCTTATTACAACTTATATTTGTTGTTAGCATCTCTGTAGAGAGATTTTTACAAATTTCTGCTACCCAAAGATTATTCTACGAACAATCGTCTGGCAAGAGAGAATGCTATTTATTAAATATTATATTATTTTTGAAGTGTTATTCACACACATAAGGAAAATAAAATTTAAGTGTATCAATAGCACTTTAAAACGTAAAAAGTCTTTATAGTTAAAAATCTTAACCTTTTGTTTTTGGATATATTATATATAATTTGTATTAATTTAATTTTATCTTCCTGCATATTCCCGCATATCTCCTTTTCTCATATTCTATGCCGAATGAATGTGAACAATATCTTTCAAAGTTGTCTCGTACTCGTATAAAAACTCTTTTGAAATTTCCAATATTTATCGTGAATGGAAGGTATTTTAAAGATTCCTTCACATCGAATCGGATTTACATCGTTGAGTTTGTCTATTAATTCATGGCAGTAAAGTAAGTAAGTTAAAGGTTGAATTTGGTTGATTGAATGCAAAAATTTAGCAGTTTTTATAGTTTTTAAAAATCATTTAATTTTCATGCGGAACAGCTACGAATTGTATTTTTTTTTAATAATAATTTTGTTACTTTTACAATTGAAAGTGCAACAGTTGAATTTTTCTTCGGCTCGGAAGTGCCTTTCGAATCGGTGGTAGCTTTATGTTAGGCAAGTGTATGCAAAACTATTTATATCATTACATAAAGTACATATATAGTATAAAAAATTATTAATTAATAAGAATCCATCATATTTTGATGGAGCTATAATTAAAATTGCATTTTATCTATCACGGTATAGCTAAGGTCGATGACTGTTAGTGAGTCAGACATGCGTGTGCGCCATTTATGGCCATTGTTCGAGGCCAGCTTTTGAGATTAGACGTTTGCCTTGTGGAAAATTTAATTTGCCTTTTTAAAATGCATCGGAGTCATTTTTACAATTATTATCTAAATTGAGACACATATTGCTATTACTATGAGGTTACTCTACAATAACTGTCAAACATCTGTAAGCTTCTTTATGCTGAATAATTATACTAGACGTCATTTCATGTTTTTTTTTTTTCATTTATATCCTAGCAATAGCAACACTAAATGAAAGGACAAACTCCAGGAAAGTTACAAAATGAAAATGAATTGCGGGAGCTTTTTAATTCAGTTCGATTGACAGCTCTTGTTTGAGAGCATTAAGCTATATTAAGATATTAAGTATAAAATATATTGTACTAAACGATCTAATTATAATAATGTTTTCTTAATTTATAATTCCATATTAATGAATGCAAAGCAGGATCTAACTGGTTGCAATGTCACTGGACGAGTATAACGAGGACGTTGCCTTAACTTGACTTGTTAATTGAAGCAATTGAATAATACGTGCCATGGAAAGCTTGCGTTTAAAGCTTGTTTATAAAGTAGTTACTGGGTTAAGTATACATATTGAATTTTATTATATTAAATAATCCTCTTGATACCTTGCCAGATCTAGACTTCGATACTAAATTTATATAAGAACAAAGCAATTTAAGTGAAGAGCAGAAGCGAAACAGCAAAAAAATACTATTAAGTTTTGGCATATATTTAGCGGTAGGTATTTTGACTTGCGTAGAACACGTTACCAGCACCATGTGAATATTGAAGCTAGATATGTCTTGCCAGAAGTGACGTAATTTATTATGTTTCATAATAAATAAAAAAGAGATAACATTACACGATAGTAGATTGTATTTTTAAAGGGACTCCGTAAAATTCAAACTCCAACCCTCAACCATAGCGTTGGATCGACAATATCACTATGGCAGTCTGCTTCGCTAATATATGTATTTAAATAAATAGACGTTCCACTTCCGTTGCTTATATTTAAATTGTCTAAATAAGATTCAGTAAAACAATATTTTTCCTTATTTGTCTAATTATAAATGCTGAATAGGAAATTCTTGTACAATATATGTAAATCTTTGTGTACAAATCTACACACACTATTCAAGTCACACAATTTTTATGGATATATACTTGAATTAGTAAATTTTATTGTCCTTTTCTAGATTGATTGATGAGATTCTCTATTCAACATGTATACTTTTTTATTTATGTAAAATTTGCGTAGTGATATAATACAGTGACTTATTTTAATAACTATATGCATTTTTATCAAATCATTTTGTTCGTTTACACTCAAAGGAGTACATGAAAAGTTGATTGGCCCATATACTTGTAAGTAGATATCGAACACCAGCAACAAAACAATGTGTCTGCAAAAAGCATACAAGTTGCAACATTAATTAATTTGAATTACGATCGCTTGATGATACATGCAAGCCAGTTCAAAATAGTGGGCACGACAGTCTACTTTAAAATGTTAACAAGTTGCGTATCGATTTTGCTTTGTTTATCTTAAAAGCTTCTAGTATCACTTATACTTTATCACTACGTATGTAGATACTATCTAAAAGACAATAAGCATTTACTTACTAAAGATTAAAATTATGCCCAATTCAGTACAAAATATGTGTATTTTTTTATCTTTTGAATCATATCCCGTATAGTGACACGATAACCAGAAATAACCTATCGTCGTATCGTGTAAAAAGACTATCGTCTATGAAAATTCATAATTAAAACTAGCGACCTGTCGGCAGTTTCGCCTGCTTAAACTTCACTGCTATGGCTATTTCTAATTTTATGCTTAAATTTATAATTTTGTTGAATTACAAAAATACATATCATTAACATACAATGTCTACAGTGAATTATATACATACAGTGAATTGATTAGAGTTGCAGCCAATTGAATAAAACAGTTATTTTATAGCAATTTAAGCGAACCAAATTTAAATTATAGTAACTTTTTTGTTCGTGAACCGATTGAAATATAATAAAAACTAAATGTTAATGTTAGTTTTCCAAAATAAAATAGGCGACATTGCATTTAAAGCAGTCGAGCCGTTTCTGAGATAAGCGCGCACAAACGTACAGACAAACAGAATAAAATTATAAATCATCGTTTTGGGTTTCTATTGCATTGATAAAGGCGACCAAATTTTTCTTATATATCTGCCACGTACAGACGATCAGTAACATTTTTATTATATGTTATAAAAAATGGTAAAATAAATAATAGATACATGTAAAAGATAATAGATTTACTTTAGATTGTATTATAATGTTGAAAAACAATTGCAAAAGAAAGTGGTGACCTTCAAAATCAGACCAGGTGGAAACGATATCGATAGTCAATAGAACAATGAATTCTATAGTCAGGTTGTCGTAAGCGTTGATGCGTGGGCGCCGACCTCCCGCCTTTTGTATAGATGTATGTAATATTACAATTTATTAATGTGATTTATTATAAACAAGTTTTTATAGCAAACACTATTTTAAAGTGTTTTGGTTTAGCAATAAACGATGAATGAAATTAAGTGAATTGTCACTGAATCATTTCTGTTAAAGCAGAGAGAGAGTATACTTAGAGCTTATATATTTTCTTCGTGTGTTCTCCATACAATCTGACATTCGCAAAGTGACTTGTGCTTTACTGGCACGTTTGGTTTCACTCGAAGCACCATAATTAAAAAACTGACCTGTACTAGAGCTTATATTTGATAATAATTTCGAAAATGTTGAGACCATCGCGGCGCAGTGTGTCTGCGTCTGACTATACACGCGATGGTTGTAGGTTTAATTCCCACTCGAAGGAATATTGATATTTAATATGTTTTTTTTATTTTTTCCATTCTGGTGCCTAAGACAAAACGCGGCGTTGAGTTACGCCACTCAATGTGTCTCGATTTCAGGCGGAAAATGGAGGATAAGGTTTCCTTTGACTACCCTACTACGCGGTAAAAACTGTTAAGCTGAAAAGAAAGGAAAATAATAATCGAAAATGTATAAAAATCAAGGTTAATATTTAATTTGAGTATTATATAGGTAAAAGATTCACAAACCTTTTATAATAGATTATTCTTAATATAATACGAAAATACAAATACATCTTCTTCATAGATAATTCTTAAATATACGTCAAAGAAATATAAACCCTAAGAAGTGATTTACATAAATTGGCTAACTAGCACATATTAGTTAATTAATCTTTAAGAACATTCTTATAATCTATTTCATATATATTTTTATTTTAGGTGATTATTTTACATCTACATCTTTTATCAATATTAATCTTGCTCTATACCTCTATACCTCTATATAACGTTATATAGGAAATTAATTTCTTTAGACATTAATTCATGTATTTGATTTTCATATTCACAATTTTTCATTCTAACAAAAGGATGAATTTGAAGTTGAAATAAATTAATTTGAAACTCAATTAGATGAATTTGATTGGTATGGAAAAAGCATGAATTTGGACTTCAGATTCTATATAACTATCGATCGATTATTGCTTTTCGCTACACATTATAATTGAAATTATTTTAAACCGATTAATTGCCTATATTTTGGTCTACCTGTGGTCAGAGATCTTCCTTTGACCACGGACTTTTGTAAAGGGTTTGAAACGTCGGGTTTTCTATTATCGAATACCAAAATATATTTAGTGATCCTTTTAAAACAGTTTCATATATATACATAGACTATTGACCCGCTCGCGGCTTCGCCTAGTAACGCCTAACTACATGACTAAACTATTTCTACGCCACATTCTTACTTAAATCATAAACATTGCTTACTTAACTTATAATTCAATTGGCTGTAACTTTTTTATTTATGAACCAATTTAAATTTAATAAACACTTAATGTTAAGGGACAATTATTAAAGGGGTAAATATTTACAATTCAAAACCATTCTTTTGGGTTCAATTAGATTGATACATGCCCCTTATAATGTTTTTTCTGATATATCTTGCATGTACAGACAGCAATCACTTACATTTTTATTATATGTATAGATTATGACAAAAAAATATTTTTCACAGGCTCGATTCCAGCAAAAGCAACTTCAGGATCGTGAACTTAAAATAGCGTCTCTCTACGAAGCGCAACAGGCGCGGGCACTCGACCGTGTAAGGCACTCGCCCAGCAATGGCGTGTCGACCACTCCGACACAGCCGACCGTCACGCACCAGCCGGGAAAGGTATGTATAATACATTGTACAAGTCTTAAAACTATTAGATAAATGATAGAATTGTTTTTCAGTGAATAGTTTACTTTTTTTACTTATTTTTGTCAATGACGCGTGGCGCAGTCGGACAGTGTCGTTTGACTGCCCATGCGATTTTAGGTTCGATTTCTATTCGGAAATAATGATATATCAACTATTTTTATATCTCTGCCCTGCTATGCTGCCCAAAGTGTGAAACTGACAGAAGTTTAAATATATTCACATCAGTGTTTTTTAATTAATATGATAAATAAATATTCAAATAGAACTGAACAATAAAATATTATAGTACTCTTATACACTTACTCTTTTTTATTTATTTTTTATCTTGAATATATTTGAACTTCGTGTAATTTTCTTAAAAAGTTTAAGAACTAACTTAGCTACTAACTAATCTATATAATAACATAATGATTTATACACGTTACCCCTGTCACGTAGAAAAATAATATATAATTCAATAAATCTATATATATTATAATAAAATAAAATTATATACCAATCAAAGATTATTATATTTTTACTGATAAATAACAAAATTTTCCCCTAGGTACGGCAAATGTTCGAGGAAAGGAGAACTAAAGCTGGCATAGACAAAAGTTACCCGTTGCAGCCAATACAGAACACAGAACGCGTACCGCCAAAGAAAAATCTACCTAATGGATATTCGAAAGTATCAACAAATCGCACTGTGGAAAAGAAAGCTTCTACAGTCAAATCTCATACAAGTATCAGCTCCCATAGTATTAAAAAGCAATGTGTCATACAGGTTAGTAATAATATCGTAGTATTTTATTTTTTGTAACAAAATGTAACTGTGAACAAAACGTGTGTAAAGCTGTTGAAAAGCTGATTAAATATGTTTTTTTTTAATTATTTTTTAAATAACGCTAGAAATGCTCACGTACATTGTATCAATTATTATTATTTAAAAGTATGTATGATTTGAATTTTCATAAATATACCTATTTCAATTTTTTATTCTTTAAAAAATATTATTTACTAAAAACCCGCTCGCGGCTGCTCAACTTTGCTCAAATTTATAATTTAAACGATTGAATTATTTTTATTTATGAACCGATTCAAATAAAATAACACTATGTAATATGTTCTTTGATTTTCGCGATTATTACACATTTTGAAATGAAACTATTTTAACTGGATTAATCGCGTATAATTTTGGTATTCGAGAATACATTTTCATTTATTTGAACAAGCTGCCCATTCCCCGCCAGCGTCGTGGGAAAACCAACAAGCCGCTCACGGTGGAGAGACAACCAGCACTACTACCATATGTGAAGGGAGTTACAGACAGGATTGGCAATATCTTAAGGAAAGCTTCAGTGAAAACTATATTCAAGCCTAACAAAAAAATGAGCCAGTTCTTGAGACCAGTGAAAAGTAACATTCCTTTCTATTGTGCTGGTATATAAGAACTAGATTGTGACTGTGGCTTATCTTACATTGGTCAAACAAAGAGGAGCATCGGTATAAGGGTGAAAGAACACATCTCTGATATAAAAAATGGGCGTGTATCGAAGTCAGCTGTGTGTGAGCATACAATGGATAAAACCAACCATTACTTCACATTCTCGCTAGGGAAAACAGATATATCCCAAGGATGATCCGCGAGGCTATTGAAATACAAAAACACCCTAATTTAAATAGAGAAGACGGTTGGAAACTTTCTACCACCTGGGACCCAATAATGAAAACTTTGAAGTCTCAATCCCATCACACCAGAGAGAAAGATACAGTCAGCTTATTTTGCAAGAATCCAGGGCAGTACGCGAGGCAACTAAGAAATCGTTGGCGGTTGTTTGAGATAATAATTGTATCAATTGACAGACTAATGCCACCTCAGTTTACCTGTGACCACGGACTACTGTAAAGTGTTCGAAACGTCGGGTTCTAAAAATGTATTTTCGAATACCAAAATTATACGCAATTAATCCGATTAAAATAGTTTCATTTCAAAATAACACTATGTGTTAAGGGAAGCTTACCAAAATACAATGGTTAAAACTGCATTTAAATTAAAATAGTCATCAATAGTCATCAAAAAGTTGAATTTAACCAGCCAAAATTATTAATAGATGCAAAAAATATAAATTTTCGTAATTAAGTTTAATAAAATCATCCTATAACATCAATAAAAAATGTATGTCTTAATGTTACAATTTATAACTTGAAGAAGCTGGTAGAAATTAATCTTACATTGAAATTCCATTCTTTTAAGGTACAAAAAATGGACAACGTAGTGAATGGATCAGGAGACTTAAACCACAACCACGAGGCAGACTTGAATATTAAACGAGTCAGTCCAGTAAGTTTTATGAAATAATATGAGCGAATGGCATAGCTTTATTTCCATGATTATTTTATTCAAATAACAGAGTCTAAAAATTGTTTGTTCTTTTGTTGTACTGGTAAATTAAATAATTACGTGTTGCCTTAGTAACATGTATGTCACTTTGTACACAAGTGTATGTCAATGTGGTTGATAATGTGTGTGTAAACGGTGTTAATTCCTCCATTCCCAGATACAAACCAACGGGGACATAACGCCTTCAGATGAAATAGACCAGGGGAATAATGTGAACGGGAGGGACAATGATTCGTGTCTTTTAGAGGACGAAACGTTCCCGGAAGCTCTGGCTCCTGTGACTACGCCTAGGTCACCGGTGTCTATTGCGGGAACTAAAAAGATCATTCGAAGGTACGAAGGTACCCCACCCTAATAAAAAAAACCTTTAAAAAAGTACACATTTTAGCATTCGCAATTTTAAATATTTAATACGTTTTCTGAAACAACTTTAAACGGTTTCAACGCTCTATTACATAATACATTAATTGTCTACTTTGCAGTAACAATTTTTGTAGAGATCTGTTTTTACTACCGTAGCTTTTGTACGCGGCTTTCCCTGTGTAACTACAGGCTACTAATATCATTCATGTCCCGGCCCGCGTTCCAACTTAAATTACAAACTGCTTACATTTATAATTTAAATTATTGTTACTTTCTTATTGATATGAACCGATTGAATTGAAATAAACACTAAATATTAAGTGAAATTTACCAAAATAATAAATTTACAAATAAACAGAGAACAAAATTAAAAATCAATGTTTTGGTTTCTGTTACACATTATAAATGACCCCAATAATATATTTTTGCATATATCTATCCATGTACCGACAGCAATCAGTTACATTTTTAATATATGTATATAGATTAGCTTAACATATCTCTTGCGCATAAAAGAGGTGCGTGTAGAATTGCGTGTAGAAAAGGCAGAGAGAACCTAGTGTCAAGACACTCCCTTTTCCACTTTCGGCCGGGATATGAACACTTTCGCGTCGCGGAATTTCACGCCGCGCTTTATCTTACCTATTCAGGGAAATGACAATAATATATATGCCCACTCGCATTAACCCCACAACCATCCCGTTTACGTCTGTGCGTAAACAATACAAATATGTCAACGATCATATACAATTTAAGCATATAAATAATTATATATATATACATCTTTCTCTTGCTTCTCTCAGGAGTCCTGCAACGAGGCCTAAAAGTCCAGTTAAAAGTCAACCGCTTCAAACATCGACTCCTCCGCGTAGAATTGTCAGCGAGACGAAGGTAACCTTATTGAACACCTTTTTTTTCAGATCCCGCATAATAGCATTCCGTTCTACGCTTTCTGCATGAATTTTATATTTACGGGTTGATGGGCGTAACTTAACGTCTCGCTTTTTTTACCAGAATAGGGAAATGAAAATAACTTTGAAACCAAACCTACAACTATCGTGTTTACTATCAGACGCTTTGCCACTGCGCCACGGTGGCCCATTGAACAGAAATTATTGTATTCTTAGGTGTTAGCAATTTTGACACATTTTTAATGTAAATATTTCTAATGAGTTTGTCGCTTTTTGATATTTTAGTATATTTTTTAAATTATAATTAATGAAAAAAAAATTATTTATAATTAATTAACATAAATTACAGATGTACCACGTTTTTATTAAGTTATATTTGGGTAACTACTGACACATGATCTGAACTTTTTAATATACTATTGTAAAACTTTTTCTTTCATACATTTTTTGTAACGTCGGGGTCAATAATGTATCTCAGACCTATATATCTAAATACACTAAGCTATAAAAATAAAGTAATTGTTATTATCTGACCGCGACCCGCTCGACTATTTCGTTTTTTTGTCCGCCGCGTTCTCACTTAAATCACAAACTTTGCTTAAGTTGGTACGTATATAACGTTTGTGTTTATGAACCAATTGAAATGAAATAAACACTCAATGTTAAGGCTTACCACAATATAATAGTCAAAGTTGCGTTTAAATCAGTATAAGCCGTTTCTGCGATAAGTGAAAAGAAACATAAAAATCATTGTTTTGTGTACTATTATATTGATGATAAATGCCCCTAATAATATATATTTTTTATATATCTTCCATGTACAGGCAGCTATCGGTTACATTATAATTATATGTATATATTTATTTATAAATAATTTCTCTTAAAGTCTCTTAATCCTTAGAACCTTTTTTATTTTCATGTCAAATTTACACAAATGCCAAATTAATGTGTTAAGAAAAAAGAAAAATATTCAAAAAAGCACTGTCATTTAAAAGTCATCGCGACTCTTTAATAAGATGTAATAAAATTCCCAGTGATGATTTAATTATTTATTTTTAGGTATCCGATAGGGAGAACAGCAAGCCAAAAGCTGTCATGCAAAAAGTAACCAGTTCTGTAAGTAGCATATTTGAGTAGCTTCACGCTTTTTTTGCACATAGCGGGGTAGTCAGGGAGAACTTAGTGTCAAGACACTCCTTTCTCCACTTTCCGCCCGCAATCGAAACATTGCGTGCTCAATGGCGGAACTCAACGCCGCACTTTTTCTTACCAAGAAATTTAATGTAATCATTCTTCCAAGTGGAGATCGAGTAAGCAACTAATCGCGCTCACAGAGAGTATACGACGTCCCATAATGCCACAATCTACGATGGCTTAATAGAATTAGTATTTATTTGTTTTATTAAATTTTATATATTAATATTCTAAACTACGTACTTGAACTAGATTAATAAGTATACTAAATTAATATTGCAACTTTATTTTCGACGCATATAACGGGGAATCCATGAGACATTCCACTCTCCGTTTTA
The DNA here is from genome assembly GCA_038994665.1 of Podotricha telesiphe. Classification (NCBI taxonomy): domain Eukaryota; kingdom Metazoa; phylum Arthropoda; class Insecta; order Lepidoptera; family Nymphalidae; genus Podotricha; species Podotricha telesiphe. Next base: position 24,320 of record JAOYRR010000307.1, on the reverse strand, counting down.
TAGGGCTTTATAGAATTTATATTTTTGATTGCGGAATCTTATTCTACGACTTTACTCTTTATTTATTCTGAATAAACCTCATATACAACGACATATACCTCTCCAATGGCAAGCTGCTCGATCTTGAGCTCTTCGCTTGGCCTGCCGTAGCCCAGTGTTTCTTAGCACCCCCTGCCTCGCCGTTACCATGGTGATACTGATGTCTGTTGGAAGTTCAAAAGTCATTAAGGAAAATGCTTATAATTTAAACCTTTGCTTACACCAGCATCCGGGTCTTGTTGCTTGTCAACCAACACGAATATATAAGTAATCGGAAATTGGAAAGCAGCGTTGTTTACTAACTTCTTTTGTTATTCTCCTACGGTGTTAGTACTCGTACGGGCATAATATGGTCTATTTACATTTATATTTTATTAAAAGATGAAGGTTTTTGATTTAGATATTATTATTATTCTTAACATTTCCATTACTTTAAGACTCGTGGAGGTTAGTGTCTTTGTGTGAGCTAAAGTCAAAGAAAGGTCACGATCAAGAGATCAAGGTCATAAATAATACAATTTGGAATAAATAAATAATAAGATTGTGAAATTCTTCGCTGAAAAAGAAATAGGAGAGAATAATTTTTCATTTCAAAATAATGAGTCAAACTATATATATATATATATATATTGACTCAATATCTAAATAGAAAAAGTTATGAATTAAATAAACTAATGATAAATAACTAACCAATGATAAATGAGTTTGTTGTTTTGTTACCGTTGACCATGTTTGTATAGAGTAGTGTGTCATGAACACCTGCTCTCAATTTGCATAATATAGTCTTATGACTGAGTACTGACAGAATTTGAAGTCAGGAAAGCTATTATCCTATTATACACTAGCTGTGCCCGCAACTTCGTCCGAGTTGAATTCTAAAATAAAAGTTGGCTTAGTTACATCAGCCATCTGCCAGTGAAAGTCCCGTCAAAATATGTCCAGCTAATCAGCCGGAACAAACAGACTACAATTCTTTTTTTGAAATGTCATTTTTGTATATATGCAATTAGTAAAAGCGATTATTTTAATATTACAAACAGACCCTACAATTTCATTTAATTGTATACATATTAGGTTAACATTACTATTTAAATTAAAAGCTTAGTTTTAAAATTACATTACAGATTTCTAATATATGCTAGTTTAAATTGTATTTACACAATTTTTTTTGAAAGAAAGAAAGTTATATACGATAAAATATGCGACAACATGTCAACACTTCATTTGTTTTCTCCATTTACTATAACTGTTTGAAAATACCACTGATTAGCGATTTAAACAAAGACCGCCTTTTGTGTATGTATGTATGTATTTGTTTTGGTTCTTATCAAAATGTACATTAATAAGATCCGCTAAATAAATATATAGACAGACAATGCTATCTAGTATATATTTGATTAGACAGATTTAATTAAGTCAAAATTTTTGTAGAAATTAATAACCATTATTTATTTTTAGACCTTTTCCTGTTGGGTTTTTATTGTTTCAAATGATTGATTTGAAGTTAATATTATCACTAACTAAGTGAATATCTACAACGTCGCTTTTTGTGATTTGCGATTAGATCGATCTTATCTTATCTTATCAGTCTAAACTGTTTTCTTCTTTTTTAGCTTTTTCTATTGCAAGTTGCAGTATGGGAGTAGTCGTTACTCGTGAGACAAATGCAAATATAAAATGTATGACTGATAATTTAGTATGTTTAAGTTATACAAATTATGCAGACAGAAATTTGGCATATATAAATTTATATGGAGCAGTAGTACAGAAAAAGGCATTATTTTTTAAAATTATAAACAAGTACATTAAAGTTATCATAATCGTTTGAAATGTAGTTAGTTTAATTAATAATCATTAATTATCCTTAAATTCTATATATTTTATTTTAAAAATGTATTAGGTTTGCCAAATTAAATTGGAATTTGGTTTTTCATTTTGTTGTTTTAATATTTTTTCTTTAATTTTTTTTTCTTTAATTTAATTTTTTTGTGGCTTTTTTCAGGTACTGAGAAAAAATTATCCTGCGGTAAATAGTTTTTGTTTTATTTTTTATTTATATATTTTACAAATTATACTTTTAACTAGTACAGAAGTTATTGCTTCTCATTGTCCATGATACGTATGGATGGATGGTCAAGATATGAATGTCTCTGGAAAGACAATTCCATATATCAAAAACTAGAAATGTTGTTTGTTTTGTGATATACTTATTTACTTATACATTGTATATATAAAATTTAACAACTTTAAATTTTTATTTATTATAAATTAATTTAATAATATTGTAATGAATTAGTAAGTTGTTAGATATAACAAATAGATAGTTAAATAGATAGACACATCTTAAATGTTTAGTTACTTTTACTCTACTAACTCTAAATACATGGCGGCGTTTCAAGCCAATTTCAAGTCAAAAATAACAGTAAATTAGCCACACATTGTCCGTGCATACATGACAGAGTCCACGAGCAAGCGCTTCGAGCAAAGCGAAGCCCGCGGACGACGCGCGCGAGGGCGCGTGTCCCTCCTGCGGCAGACACTTCGCGCCGGAGCGCCTTCTCAAGCACCAGGACATTTGCAAGAAGACGCATGCCAAGAAACGCAAGCCTTTCGATGTGCTGAAGCACAGATTAGCGGTAAGGTTCATTTGTATTACCCGTATGGAAAAAGAACCAAAAATTGTTGCGTCGCGTGCAGTCAGAGGACTTTTTGATGCTACCATGATCACTTTTGATTTTCTTCGAAAAAGAAGATTTTTGCACATTATATGGTTTCTACTAAAAATATTTATATTTTAATGCCGCATTTATTACAAAGGGCACCGACGCGGAAAATTATAAGGCAAGAACGTTGCACGTTTCATACATATTGCATGAGTTCTACACACATTTACGAATAAAAGCCACCTTTTCATCTATTTATGTCTGCTTGCATTGATTGATACGTCACGACATATATTAAAAAGATTTAGTTTTTATGTATTGTACACTTTTTTTTATTATTTCCATTATTTTTTTGTGTAATTGTCAAAATTTAGTTAACTTTTAAAAAGAATATTATTTATGATCGCAGTATTTTATAGTAATAAACGCATTGTAATATGAACAATAAATGAATATGACTTAAACACTTCGAAGGGCACAGAAGCGGAATCCTTCATAACGAACATCCGTAAGAACACAGCAGCGCCCTCCACCGCCAAAGCGCAGAAGTCCTCCAGCAGCAGCTGGCGGCAGAAGCACGAGGAATTCATCCAAGCGATTCGCGCCGCCAAGCAGGTGCAGGCGCACCTCGATGCGGGAGGTGAGGACATTGCGTCTAGTCTTTGGATTATATTCTCTGGGCGAAGTCCCTATTGGACAGTGCGATTAACAGTCCGCCCTCGGCAGGCAAGCTCAGCGACCTGCCGCCGCCGCCGCCCTCCGAGAACCCCGACTACGTGCAATGCCCGCACTGCAGGCGGCGCTTCAACCAGTCCGCGGCGCAGCGGCACATTCCCAAGTGCGCCAGCTACCAGTTCAACAAGCCCAAGCAGCCGCCCAAGAGGCGGTAGCCGCTTCACTTTGGTGGGTGAGTGAATCAATTGCGATTAGTCGTATGTCTACTCTTCTCACTATATACCAAGGCTTGAGTTGAGAAACATTGCCATCCTTTTTTTGTTTAAACTAATAGAACAATATAAAGCTTTAGATTTAAATTTTCATAATAATTCTTCAAAGATACGTAATCACACATTCCTTTACATAAAAAGTTGTATTTAATTTGTTTTCGATATTACACTAATAAATATGTATTGTTTTGAATGTTACTCCTCTATACTGTTGGTGGCTTTCGTCTCTTACGTGATATGGACGGTGGTCACTTTTATAAGAGATCGTGTAATTTTCCCCTATATTTTAATTGAAATTGAAGAAAATTTTGACGAGTTCTTACCCCCTCCATTGGAAAATGACAGATGTTACTAACTAAACAGTCTTTAGATATATAATTACTATTATCTAGTTCCAAGTTAATCCTCCCGCTCTGACTTTGCCTGACAACGAATTGAAATTCTTTAGTATATATTTTTCATAATACTTAATAACAGAAAAGTTGATTTTCTCATATATAATTAAGATGTGTCAACTATATTTGATTAAATGAAACACTTTTACAACTGTAAAGTGTTCGAAACGAATTTTCTATAATATAACATCGAATACCGAAACTAACGCAAATTGATCTGTTTCATTATTCTCATAAAATATAGTCATATGTTTATTTAATATTAATATTGAAATTACTTTTATTAATTTTCTATTTCACATTTTGTAGTAAAACTTGAGTAATTTACTAAAGTATTATTGTTTTTCTAGTATTTTTATTTGCATTGATTGTTTGTGTGTTAGCATTCAATTTCAATGTAACTTTTTGTATAATGAATTATGTATATCTTATGGAGACATTCCTAAAATAATGTGTTTGTGTAACAACATCTAATAATTGTACTCATTTTGATAATCGAACAGTGAAATGACCGTAATTGGACCTTTTTTTTAAATTTACTGAATATACTTTATTATATATATTGTGTTTTATTTTTGTTCGATAAATCTCCTATATATTTTAATGAATTGGTTACTAACAGTTGCAATCCTGATATTATATATCACATATGTTATCAGAGACAGGTACCGGCGCTTCCGTTTCAGTGGTTAGGACTGCTGTCGGCGAAACGAAACCCTTTTCGATTACGGTAGGGGTTCACCAGGGCTCAGCTCTCAGCCCGTTCTTGTTCAATGTAGTACTAGATACTGTCTCGGCTTATATCCAGGACCGGTTGAAGCTGGAGTAGAGGATGAACCTCCTCTGCATGGGTTCGCTTGAGAACGGTGGACATAAATGTGGTGGACGAAAACCGAGAGATGGCTTTAATTATTCGCACTTTAATTATTCAGCGTTGAAATATTTAATAGCCTTATTTTTATTTATATATGTTATAAAAATTATTAGTTTGTCTTTATTCTAAAAATGCGATATTAAACTACATGTGATAAAGTTTAAAAATATAACTCCGAAATATATTTGCAATCCAATATAATTCAAATGAACAAAGTAAATGTAAAGCAAAGGACCAACACGTGGCGAAGCTTGTAGCTCAGTACTTGTGCTATTTTATGTCATATTCCCGAGTTCATTGACTCTCATTCCTCCTTCGCCGCGCTTTTGGGCACGTACGAAAGGATTATAGAGGACTTCGGCGGCACCAGCACGTCACTGGCCTCCACGGCCAAGTTGGTTGTGTAGCTGTGTAAAGAAATAGGTAAATTAAATTTTTAGTTTATTTTTTTAAATATGCAAATTTTGAAATAAACGATTCCAATAGGCAAGCATATTATTATCAACGAAATTTGTTTAAAATTGCAAGTAGGAAGCCGCCCCGGAAGAATATAGATACGCACTTGGTGTAGAGGTGCGCGGCGCGCGACACGCGGTGCACGGACAGCGCGGCGGGCAGCCAGGCCAGGCGCGACAGGTCGGCGCGCGCCGCGACGGCGCCCGCGTTGTACAGCGCCACGTAGCCCGTGTGGCCGCGCTTCAGCCTGCAAGGGATTTCAAATAAATAAAAAGAAATTGTTTCAAACAGTTTAAATGATAAACTACAAGCAACACTCGTAAAATTCCTCTCACCATCATACATGTGCTAATTCAAAAGGCCAGATATAGATGAAAATAGTGATGCGACTCGAATAAGATTTTGTGACTCGAGTCGTACTCGAGTTTCGAGTCTTTCGAGTAAAAAAATTCTGAGATGGAAATTCACAATTCGAGTGGGATGTGATTTCTTTTAGTTATTTTAAGCTTAATATACTAAAACAGTGTCATTACTAGATACATAGAATAATAGCTCGTAACAGCGTCTTAAAGACATAGCAAGGTACCTAGCGCAGGCCAGCACCAGGTCCGTGGAGTTCCGCGCGGGCACCGCCGCCAGCGCGTACTGCCCGTGCTGGATGCTCGCGTCCTCGCGCAGGGCCACGGCGTGCGACAGGGACTCACTCTGGAAAATTAGTTCATATATATATTTAGTAGTAGTAAATTAAGTACTTTTTGTTGTACTTTGTATTTAGAACCGGAATTGTACCGTTTGTAATTAACTATTGACGCGAGATTATCGCTAAGAGAGCGATCTCGTCCAGGTAATATATTTTTGCACCTTCATAGTTTTTATAATAAAAATATGCAATATCATTTATAAAAAATAAATTAGATATTGCTTCACTCTTAAACTGAAAACATTGCTTTTGAGATACATGAGATATTAATATGATGATGAGATGAGATAATAATAGTTGGAGCAAAATCATAACTTACCACAGTAGTTTCATTGTCCTGCCGGACCAACTGCCTCGCGTGGAGAACAGGCGCGGCCGGCAGCAGCATGGCGAAGGCGGCCAGCTCTCCTTCCTCGTCATCTTCGTCTAACAACTGAAGTTATCATAGATTATAAATAAATACTCATCATACTCATCAGCTCATCGTGTCGCAGTGTGATCGAGTCGGACTGTAAACTCCATGGTTGTGGGTTCGATTCCCGCTCGCAAAATTATATTTAATTAAATTATTTACATTTCTCAAACACAAACAACAAGCAAACAGGACAAAGCCCGGCGTTGAGTTCTTTGAGTAAAATACTCAAAAGGGAATAGTAAAAAAAAAAAAATTGAGTTCACGGTTTTTTTTCCGCAAAGCAGTGTTAGTCAGAGATGCGCAGTGGGACAGGTTTGGCTGTAAACGCGATGATTGTAGGTTCCATCTAAATTTAACAATTGATATATTTAAAATATTTCATTGTTACACACTCTTAAGACAACTCTGCATTAATTTACGCACAAATAATGCACGCAAAAAACAGAACGAGTTTCTTAAATACTACTAAACAATAAACAATAAAAAAGCGTGTCTGTACATGACATATATTTACGAAAAAAATATTTAAGAAGGATGAAAATATTAATAGAATATTTATTTGTCTATTTGTATGCGCACATCTTTGGTTCTACTAGATGGATTTGAATGAAACTAATATCAAATTTTTACTCTCGGCATGATTTAGATAGTTACATATAAAAAGGCGAGGTCACCCACAAAATATCGAAAACGTACGAAGATAAAATTTTGCAGGGACGTAGTTTATAGCTAGATGTGCGCTACTACTAGAGCGGATTTTACGACAGACCGGATTACGAAAGTCTAAGGGCAAGTTGGTATGGAAATCGTTTGTTACTGAGTGCTCATTACTACTTGACCTTGATAAAGTACCTGTAAAGCCGGCCATTTGTCAATCATAGCCTGTATTTTCGCCACAATGGTACCGAGTTCAGCGCCGTGCAGGGACAGCGGCGCGGCGGAGACCGGACGCAGCGAGGTTAGGTTACGTTGCAGAAGGAACAGTTCCGGCCGCCCGCCCTCTTCTGATATTGTGAACACTGTTTCTTCTGGAAATTAATCACATTGTACGTTTATTACATAATAATATTGCTATGTATGTAACAATACAATGTTAGTGAAGACAAAACAATAAATATGAAAGTAAAACAATCATCAAGCCAAGTCTCACCACCAGCCTTGGCAGCGGCCACCAGATGCGCCCAGTGCGCCAGCAGCGCGTCCAGCTGCGGCTGGTCGCTGGTGTGGCTGCGCCGCCAGTAGGCGCGCTGCGTGTGGTCCGCGCCGCGGTCGCTGCCCGCGCCCACGTGCGCGCGCTCGCCCGCCAGCGACGCGTTCACCAGCAACTCGCGCGCGTGGAGCAGCCTGGGGGACACTTTCATATGCATCTGTCTGTCTGTGACGTCACCGCCGATTGTGATCAAATATTACATAGAGGTACTTGTGACATGAACTTAGGATGAACTTTGGCTACTTTTTTCTACCATTTTTTTAGTTTTTCGGGGAATTTCGGTTTTTTTTACAAAATTTTTTTACAAAAAAGACGCTGTAGGTGACGCGGGCGAAATTGCAAGTAGGTATTCTAGTATTTAAATATAGAGCTTCATTTCACTTTCTTTATTTCACCAGAGCGGTAATATTAAAATTCCATACTGTCGAGTGGGCATAGAACCTACAACAACTGCGTTTCCATTCAGAGACGTCCACTGATTGCGAGTGTTTTTTTTAAGTAAGCTAGTAATTTATTATATAAGTAAGCTAGTAGTTCATTTGCTATTATTAAAGTTTTTTTAGAAAATGTACAAAAATAAGTTGTAATAAGTGTATAAGAATTTCACCGTAGCTGAATGTAAAATGCATTGCTTAGTAGCGCTAGGACGGTTTCTAAGCGGGCGGGTTCAAGTCCCGCTGCGTTCATTTTCATACATTTTCTAAAAATATCCTAAATAACCTATGTGTGGCTATAACATTTTAAAAATGGTAAAGTTAATAATATTATTTTAGTACTCTCACCTGATCCCATCAGCACCCGCTTGCATCCACATCTTGAGGACAGCATCAAATTGTTTCACGACCTCCGGATTGTGGAAGTTCAGGTCAGGCTGGTCTTCCTGGAAGTGATGGAGGTAGAACTCCTTACGCTTATCACTGTAGCTCCACATTGGTGTATTTAGATTGGATATCTGGAAAAAAATATCTGATTAGTAAATTCCATAAAAGCCATCGTGGCTCAGTGGGACAGCTTTGGGACAAAAAACGCGACGGTTGCGAGTTCAATCTCAACTTAAACGAATGATTTCACTTAAGTGATTGTCCCGCACTGGTATGACAAATTGAGTTTGACTACTCAATAAGCAACGTCATTTTTGTAAAACATATTTTAGAAAACGTGTAAAAATTTTTTACGTATTGGGATGCGAAGCCGCGCCTCTTGGAAACCGTTCAAAGCGGGTTCGAATCCCGTTCGTTGGTTTCGCTTTTCAATTTCTTAAGAGTGTGGTGTGTACTTTATAATGTTAAAATATAAAGTATTTTTTTGGTTGTTCTATATAGACGGAATACTGAGAATTCACGGAGTGTCTTGACACTAGATTCTATCGACCTAAGATAGGCAGGCAAAAGAGTAAAGATGCGTTTTTAGTACTCAGTAACAAGTACTATTATAAATTAATATTCCTTTTTATGAAAAAATTATAAAATATCTTCATATATATTCTTTTACTGTGTAACATCAATTATTTAATTGACTCTGCATAATGAAAATGATATATTCATTTCTTTTTATATTACAAAATAATATTTAATTACAATAATTAAATCTTACCCAGTTATTAGGTGGCTGTGGCACAGATTTTTCAGGATCGAACTCCTGTCCCTTTGCCCAGGTGAAGTAGTCAGTATACACCGATGAACGATTCTCGCTGAGTTCGAACCAATTGTGAGTTTTAGATACGAAGTTCGCGGTCAGGTCTACTATTACTCTGGCGAATTAAAAAAATAAGTATTATTAAATATTAATATTTCATGTTATTCAGGCAGACTTCATTATAAAAATATTTAAAAAAAAACCTACTAAATTTTCAAAGTATAGGAATTTCGATAATAAGAACGTGTAGAGATTAATTGTCTTAATATTCTGCTACGTTTAAAGTTTCCTCAATAATATAAATTAACATAAAAAGAATATTAATAAGTACAGCTTATTACTCTGTAGATTATATTTACAAGATTAAAATGTGTAGAAGTAATATGATTTGAGTTTGGTGCAGGTGATAACCTGTTCGAATAGACTTTTGCAAGCAGTTTTGAATCGTCAAATGAACATAAAGCTGCTACCGGCTCGGAAGGCAGTTCTCCTGAGAAGAGCCGGCGAGAAACTCAACAGGATTTCTGTTCAAATATAAAAGTTACAATGTTATTATTTATAAACTATAGTAGACTCACTTGATACCCGCATCCTTGGCCTTTGATACAAATTGTTTAAACTGATCAATGCAAGAGGGGTCGTCCAGCACTTCGTAAGTCTCCTTACAGGCAAACGTGAATATACCAGCCACTTGATTACTCGCCAAATTATCTAACTCTGCAGCAACCTCGCCATAGTCTTCAACAGATCCCATATCTACTAACGGTCCCTTTTCATACCTGTGTAAATATATCTTTTTGAGATATTGCGCGTTGAGTGGCGAAAGTTTTATCAGAGCGGGGAAATTAAAATCCCGGGCATCGAACCCGCAACCATTGCAATTACATGCCACTGCGCCACGATCTTCTCTTATAAGTTAATTAAATGATTATTGTACGGGAATGAGTAGATGAAGTCAAAATACTGATAACCTATAAATTGACGCATTAGAATTTTAAATTATTTCATTAAATATGGAATAAATTATACTATACGAACTTTTAATATCGAAAAACATAAGTATACATTTATATATTGTTCACGCATTGGTCGTGGGTTCGACACTCGGTGAAATCATAATTTTTTTGTGGTAGAACTTAAAAATGATTCTATTCCAATTTATCCAATTTTTTTTAATCATATAAACAAACATACAACACAACACATATATGTTCTGTACTCTTTTTATATTATTTATATAGTTACTCCGAAATAATAAATATTGCTGTAGCGATTTTTTATTCTTAATAATATAATAAGTATATAAATTTAATTTACATACAGTATATAATTTTCAACTAGCTATACTTCCTCTAGTTATGAGTCCTTGTCTCTTAATATCGGTACATAGCCTTTTTATTATGAACCCTACGACCACGTGGTCCTATCAACATTTTCTTAGCAATTTTATAATAATATATTTTCATTTAATATTAATATAATGTAAGGGACATAAAACTAGATTAAATTAATTTTGAGTATAGACAATAAAGAATATTTTATGTATAGTATTGTATGTGTGTGTGTAATTAAGTATGTATATGCAGGCATTACTCCGTTAAGTTAGTATCTTTTTTTCTTCTTTTTACACCTCTGCTCTATTGTTCTTTTATAACCAATCCGCTAATGATGGTTGTATGTAAGAAATCGTAGTTTACTTAACAAATAATAAATATATCCTATATCTTACCAAGTCCGCGGCGGTGGTGGCGCACACTTAGGCGCCTTTATGATGATGGCGATGGCTCCAGCCAACATGCAAATCCACAAGGCCCAGAACAAAATGAACATGAGCCACCTGAGTCGCACCCAGAATGGATCCTCTGCGTATTTCATTAGCTCTTCCTTGGTGAGACCCGTAAACTGCTGCATGGTTAAAATATATCAATCAATTTTCACTAAATCCACGCCTATAAAACTAATTGTAGCCCGTAACTTCGTAAGTTCTGTATCTAACTTAATTCCTGGTTTTCAAATTGCTACTCCTTATCGAACTATGTGAAACAATGATTTAAAACTCTGGGTTTGGCTTTGGCCATCAAATATTTTATTATTCACCTTTCACTCACAGGCACAGACATCCAGTGCAGTGGGACAGTAATTAGTTGTAGGTTCGATGCCCACTCAGAGTAATAATTATATTTAAATTATTTTAATTTCTCCGTTTTGGTACCTAAGACGTTGAGTTCCGCCATTCAACACGCAATGTCTCGACTTCGAGCGATATGTGGAGAACGGAGTGTCATGACACTAGGTTCTCTCTCTCCCTTGCTATGCGGGAACTCAGTCAAAAAGCTGTAATTGTTTTCACAATCGGTTTGAATAATCGAATCAAATATGCATTATTCACTAAACATTTGTATGGTATTAGCAAACGCTAACAGCACGACGTAGAGGCTAATTAAATTATGAGATGCCATTAGAATGCATTCGTTATATCATTATGAAGACTTTAAAATTTCATTTCACTGTAATTTTCTCTAGAATGTCACTATTTAATTTACTAATATTACTAGTTACAGTATGCGGCTATACGTGTAATCATATCTACTTTCAAATGTAACTCTTTCTCTCTCTCATAATGTCTCTCATAATTTCAATATCGACTAGGAATCAATATTATATTGAAATTATTTTCATTTCCACGCTCCAGTAGGACTTCGAGCACTGCTTGAGTTCCTTCACTCAACATACCATTTCTGGAATTCGAGAGAGCGCTGAAAACGTTGTGGGTTATAATACTGAAATATTAAGACTCTTTTAGCATTTACTTATCTATAAATAGTTATGTCTTAGGTTTTAGCCTAGTTGAGTAACAGAAAAAAGAACTGATTTTGTTAACAAAAGGTACGGACTGTGTCCGTAGTCTATAAGTATAATAAAAATGTACCTGATCGCTGTCTCTACATGGAAAATATATGAAATATTATATTATTGGTGGCATTTATCAATATAATAAAACTCAAAACAATGAATTTTAATTTTCTTTTCTGTTTTTTCTGTGCGCTTGTGCTCGCGAATCTTAGAAACGGCTTAACCGATTTAAATGTAGTTAACTATTGTATTTTGGTAGGCTTTACTTAACATTCAGTGCTTATTTAATTGCAATCGGTTCATAAATAAAAGAAAATATTGAAATTATAAATTGAAGCAATGTTTGTGATTTAAGTGCGAACTCGGGCGGGCGAAAAAACTAAACGGTTTGGTCGTGTAGTTTACGCAGGCGAAGCCGCTAACGGGTCACTAGAGTCTAATTGAAATTATAAAAAAAGCACTTGGCTCTCTCTGCCTACTATACTATGCAAAAAAGCGTAAAGCTGCCTTTCTTCTTACCCGTTTATTAGCATCCAGCTCTATCTTAGCGTCACCATTTCTATGGTCGCCGACCACGTACTTGGCGTCCGCCATGTCCACGCGAGTTATGATCTTTGCTTCGTCCTCCTTCTGAAGCAGCTTCTCTTCGGCGCCGTCAGGTGAACCCTTCTCTTTAGACTTGTGCAAACTAGTCTTGGAGGCCCGGATTTCTAGAGTTTATAAAATATTATTTTATATAGTTATAAATTAATTTATTTTTTATACAGTTATAAATTAATTTATTTTTTATACAGTTATAAATTAATTTATATTATATATTTATTTTATAGCACTATTTTAAATATTACATACTTCTGGTGTACAATAGAGTATTTACTTTTTTATAATACGTGAATATCTACTATACTAGCGATTACTATTAGCGATTCTTGGCGACAAAATTGTTTCTTTAATTAACTAAGGCTTTAAGAGATGGAAACAACGCAATTAAAATTTTTGTTTTAAAATGTTTTGTATATTTTACATATACAATCAAAGCTAATATACAAAAGGAATTAGTAAAGCAATAATGTAAGTAGAGTCCAATTTCAATACTCAGTGTATTTCGACACAATTTGATGACACCAATTATAGGTATTATTAGAAAATGTCTGCAAAAAGTAGCGTAGTAGGGAAAAATTGTTTTTGACTAAGAAAATAATATTTTAATATTAGTTTGGTTTTAGTTTTTGGCCCCATAGGCTCAAATATGTTTTATTTAAAAATGTCTACGATCAAAATTAATTTACATATCTTACACTTATACTCTCTATGACTATAAATGTGTAGTCTGTCTCAGTCTTATTTTAATCCATATATAAAAAAATGTTTACAACAACATTTAATAAAGTATTATGACTACTATATTATGTCCGTAGCGCATCAAAAAATAAAACAATCTATACATGTAATAAAAATGTAACTGATCGCTGTCTGTACATGGAAGATATATGAAAAAATATATTATCAATGTAATAAGATAGTTTACGCAGGCTAAGCCGCGAGCGGAACACTAGTAATAAATAAATGAAAAGTATTTTCACAAAAAAGTGTCGCTCTATACTTCTAGAAAAGGGCGTTCAAGGAAATAAAGTTTATAGAACTAATTAGTGAATTCAATCAGCCTTAATGAAGTAAAGACCAAAGTTAAAGTTACACAGGTATATACGCACATACATTTATGATATGAAAAATATAAAATGTTATATTAGAATTAAGAAAATATTGTTCGTCAAAATTTTATATGGGGGTTTATAGGACTTTACTATCTTAAATATACTGACTATAGAACTGTTGTGACAGGTAAAAGCATTATATTGCATTTTTGTACTTTATTACAAAATAGAAATAAAAGTTCATACAAATTTTTTTCACAATGGTTATGATAATTTTTTTAATAAAAATTTCAAAAACAATTTATTTATGAAAAATTATCTAACAACATAATTGATTAAATGCATAAAACTGCTAAAATGCGACACCTTCATACATTTTTATATTGATTTGTATTGGAGAAAAAAATATATATAAAAAGACCGCTTTCGTTATTGTACAGTTAGCAAAATACATAATTAATGTGTTAATTTTGCTAGGTTTACTATGAAAGTTACTCACAAAGACGACTTCTTTCGACACTGTCACTGGAAATACTAAGTTACTTGTTAAATATGCATCCAGTACATTACTCGAGTAAGAAATTAATAACTCGACGCACATATTCCAATACGTCTGCATATAAGAAGAACCAAATTGCTTCAATTTACTCTTTTTTATATGAAGGTGTAATATAACAAAATCAAGATATACTTTGATTAAAAAAGGCATATTTTTTTAATTATTAAATGATACATGTTTTCGCAAAGAAATGAGAATAATTAACATATTTAGTTTTTTTGAGTTTAATATCATTTTTAAAAAAATTCATGGATTGATTTATATTAATTTAATTTTTGTTTAACTGTTTCTAAACAAAATTTACTATGTTTGTTAGGCTATGTTTTGAATCCCCAAATTCAATTACCCAAAATTACTAACCATAGATAGGTATTAAGGTCTTCTACCTGTGAGCCACTGTTGCTCCGTCGATCGAGATACACTCTGTACATGTAAACTAATTTGCGACTAATAATAACTAATTAAATTTGAACAGCGGCACTGTACATATATGCATTTATGCATACATTTTGGCTAATACCTGGATTTGTGTGGAAATTAACTTCACGTAAGAAAGCAATGAAACATGAGGCTCGAAAGTTTCAAAACTCTTCTTTAAAGTTTGAAATGCCAAGTTTTGTAGAAATTTGTCATAGATACATACTTTAGTACAACTGTAATTAAAAATAATCTCAAGTTATTAAATTTTTTTTTATCTACATGACCAAATGAATAATGAAGCAGAGAAAATACAATTAAAATTTTTTGTTTGGTTACGATCGCCTCAAGCACTACCATTTCGTTGAGCAACTATATACCGTACATCTTGTATAACATGCATCGCCCAAAATTGCAGTTCCTCCGAACAAGTCTTGTTACTTTTTTGAAGTTTAAATTAATCGTTCCTGGAAGACGCTAAAGGCGGACAGCGGTACATTCCAACATACAAAGGTAAAAAATTCCGCTTAGTTGGTATTATCTCATTAAGTCAGAAAAAGCTGAATGCAAATAAATAGCTTAGACATGTTATTTTTTTTTAAAACCAACAATTTGAAAATTGTCTTCACAAATTCTATTTTGTTAAATTATTAATAAAGAAATCATGATAATTATATTTAAAAAAAACACAATCAAATAGATATTTTTTGTTGACTATGGTCAAAATAAAATGCGCTTTATGGAGCGTATTTTTTTTTTGTAATTAACCGTATTAAAGTTCATATTACATCTTACACGAACTTTCAAATATTTCATCATGTCATATTCTAAAACAAAAAATCAACTTCAGCTAATAAAACTAGGGCATCGTAGCAACTTGACTTGAGTATAATTTAATTTCTCTAACGATCTAAAATTTCATATCAATCAAAAATATGGACTGTGATGATGAACCGTTAAGTGTACTTCAGAAATAAACGAAACAATTACTTACAGAACATACGTCCTCTCTCGAAACTCGTCTTGGGAATACTGAGAGTTAAAAGTTACTACTGTAAGCTAAGTAACTATTTCTTATCGTTCAAAAGGCTGGAAAAATTAAATGGGACCCGTAGTCAGATAATTTTGTTACAAACGTCATTATCATTAATTATATACCTAATAGAGATAAATTTCTAAATAACTTTAACTTTTGTTTATTATCAATACAATCATTAGAGAAAAGTCCAATTTTGATTATAGGCAAACTATGCAAGTGTTTATTGTTTTCTCAATAACTAAATACGTGAAAGAATAGCTTTTACCCGGACCCCTTCTTTAGGAAAATTGTGCTAACGGTAGAATTCGAAATTTAGCATACTTAAAATATATTTAAAAGAGTAGGGTACTAAATACTATTATTATGCATAATAATCGAATAGAAACACATTAAAATAATAAAATAAATTTTACAAAATAACATGTGGCATTACGTTACTATGACAACGTTAGTCAATTAGCATTATTTAAAAAAAACTTTCGAAAGTGTCAAAGGCAACGGGTGCATCTTAATACTTCAGCATTGCTGATCTCTAAAAACAAGTTCTTTAAACTCAATGTTCCAGGAGGAATGACGCAATACTCGGACAGATGTTGGTATATAAACTGTGAACGGAAGGGGTTAAAAGAAGTTTTAGTGAAAGGGGTGAATACAAAGGTTTTTAAAAGCTTCAAACAAGGTTAGTAAAAGCTTAATCCAGCCCAAATTTGCAATAAACTTAATGCAAGTACGTAGAATTATTTTGCATGAAATAAAATAATTTATAAATAGTTCATGTTATCATTTTACTTACTTTATTTTATAAACTAAGCCATAAAAAGTACTAAAGTAGCATTAGGCAAAGACATATTTATTAATTTATTATTAATTGTAGATTTTAACTGCATGAACTCAAACTTACATTTAGGCGTCGCGTCACATGTGATTTAAGTTCTTTGAATGTATAATAACTCTTATACTTAGGTGTTCGTTTAGCTATGCATATATTTATATACTTAACTATAACGTATTTGTTACCATATCCGTTTTCAAACAATTTCCTTAAGATCGTAAATCATTATTTAAAGTGTAATCAAAGGCTAGATCAAATTCGAAAATTTTAATATAATAGTTATTATGAAGCTCTAGCCATGATTGTGTGTTCGATTCCCTCTAAGGGGAATGATTAAATTAAAATTATTTTTATTTCTCCGTACTGTACTTAACATGCAATGTGTCAAATTCTTTTTCACAAAAATATGGCTGTCACTCCATCATAGCTAAGACCCCACTAAACCATCACTGAAGTCGGATAATGCCCACGTTGTACTCTGTTGACTAAATGGCAAGCTTCTTTAGAGTTTTCAGCATAAATACGGTCATTTTGTATGTTAAAATATTGCTTATTTGTAAAATGTTCTCTTTTGTAAACAGTTTTTTTTTTGAGACCTCCCTTTGCGTACCGATTTTACCACCTTATTCATTTTTATTATTAAATTATCAGTTAAAAAATGTCCAGTGCGTCCGTACGTGGTTTTAGGTACTATCTCCCGAATAAAATCTTTTGCTGTCGGACAGGATTACTTCGAATTTTTTCTCTTACTGCTTTGATCGCCACAAACAGAGGTTTCATTGTCCCTTTCGATAGTCCGGTACACAAACATTTAATTAATACTTTTTTTTTATTTTGAGGATTTAAAAAATTGTATTTGGTACCATACGTACTTTATGTAATCACAGAGATTCGGGCCTCTTTATCACCCTACTCCATTTTAATATAAAAAAATATTTTACAATATATTAGCGCAAAAATAAGAAAACAATGAACAATCATATAGCAGATTCCAAATTCAAAAGTAATATTGTGTTTATTTTTAATTATAATAGTTATTATAGCCAGACTAAGTACTTATAGCCAGTGTCACTGTCAAATAATTCATTTAGTTAAATGTTAATTATCTTGTGTATAATAACACTTCAAAGGTTTATTAAATTTATAAAATTATCAGGAATTAAACATCACATTTTCTAATATTTCAAAGTAATATATTATAGCAGCTACACACATTTTCCCACATAGCATGGTAATCGTCAAGACACTCACATTCTTTACTTTCCATCAGAATTCGAGACATTGCATATGAGTAGCAGAACTCAACACCATGCTTTGCCTGTGAATATGTTATGTATGATATTAAAAATAATTAAATTTATTTTTAAAACATTTAATTAAGCCTAACTACATAATATTACAATATATATTACAATATATATTACATTACACATTACATAATTATAAATAAATGGTACACAACTACTTCAACCAGGCAGTGTTTTTCATAAAACAATTTAAGTTACACATTACAACAGATTTTATTAAATTTAATCACTTTGGTTAGAATTTTCCAGAAATTGTTTAAATAGTCTATTTCTTTCCCTTTGTATGCTATTAGATTCTTCTACAATTTTTATTAATCTATCCAGCTTTTCTTCAACCACCCGTTGTCTGTCTCGCATTTCTGTTGTTACTTTTTTAAAGTCTGAATTTCTCTTTTTCATAACTTTTTTTTTTTCATCTTCATTTTGAAGTTGTGATGTAGATTCGTTAACATGAGTCTCTATAGGCTTTGATGAAGATGACATCCCTACTACCTCTTTATTGATCAATGCTGTTGTCTCATTGTTTTTAACTTTTTGCTGAATTTCTAACTGTAGTTGGCCTTCAGGGTTGTAAATTGCATCAAATATATCAAAAAAAGGCCATTTAAATGCAGTTACACCATTTTTTTTCTTTTTCCTCAATAATCTTACATATGTTTGTTTTAAGTTTCTAAATTTCTTATCACAACTATCAGGAGTTTTGTTGCCAACGCCATTTGCAATGTCGGTCCAAACATTCTTTTTCCTAATATGTGGATTTCTGAATTTTTGCACATTTTGTAAATAATGTGTTAGCATAGTGGCAGTGCTGTCGTGGTCCCAGTGGTCCTCTGGTTCGTCAGCGTTTTCCAATGTGTCAGAGTTATGTACATCCATATAGTCCGACTCTGCTTCGATACATTCGGTTTCAACCGCTGAAAATAAAATCTTCCGTCACGAATTTTTGTTTTCGGTAATCTTATAATTGACACGTTCCAAAATAAGTTCGTTTCGTAGCTAGAACGACAAAAAGGAAATTATGTGGCGATTGTATTCCGCTTAGCACCAATTGTAGTTTATAAGAACATCCTGAGTTTATTTATTATCTCAATCTCACTGTGTGGTTTCTTAGTGAACACGCAAGTATGTTTATAAGCATATGATATATAAATTTACGTATATAATGCTAATTAAGAACGCAGAATATCTCAAATTTATAAAATTGTATGATAATTTATTCAAATACCGAGCAACAACGCAAAATACTCATTTTATTACATCAGTCAGCAACCCGACAACAAAATGGCGCTGCTACGCTTTCGGAATCGTCCAATGAAAGCGCTTTATAATACGACCAAATGAAGCCGCGACGATATAGCGACGCTTGTAACATAGAAAAGTACCAAAATTGTTTATTCTGCCTAAATAAAAGTACACAATTAATTACGCTCAATTTTTAAGATAATTATTACGGAGAATATACTAATAATAGTATATCATATAATTAATAAACATTTAAGTAATAAAAGTATTGGACTTTTTAAATCGTCAGGGTCATAGATTTAATTTGACATTACGTTAAGCGCCTTTTTCTGAATATGTCAAGGATCAGCTGATATTGCGGTTATCATTTAAATATAAATGAACAAAGAAAATTGATTATGCGTAATTTTCTCAGCGAAATATAATGAAATGTTATAAAATTATTTAATGGAATGGAAGATAAATTAAGTCATATTTATGAATGTAAATGTGTTTACAATTTTCTCCATACTTTTAGTTTTACTTTTATTTGAATATGCAAAGTGTAGTATAACCTAAATTTCAAGGTCCCATTGAAAAATTTACCTGAATCTGATTCCGGAATAGGCCTATAAGAGGCGAGTTGACTGTTGTCTGTATGTTGACCCCCATCTATAATAAGATGGTTTTTCCGCGAGTCTGCCATGATGAATTACTTTTTTTCAAACTACTTTTATCTGTAGAAGGCTTTCACTTAGTCTCAATAATTTAAATTACAACACATTTACTATAATTATCTTTTCCAGCACATCGCCGTCTGCCAGCTGAATTAAATGAATGAATGAAAGATTGACATTAACGCGAACGAATAAAACTTCACCACACCCAAGAAATCAATGAATATAATGCGTTCAAAATAAAGATATATTTAAATGTAATACTATAGTATTACATTTAAATATATCTTTTAAGTGTCATTACATGATATAAAAAAAAGTTAAAAATGATAATTGATAAAGACATATTTAGATGAACTTAAACGGTTTTCAAGAGTCAACATAACAAAATACCGAGGTCAATTCCCGCTGCGTTCAAATTTTTATACGTTTTCTAAATATGTCTTTTTCAATCTCCTTAGTGTGCGAATAACACTTTAAAAATTGTTAATTTAATTAGTCTTTATTTTCATATTTAGAGGAAAATTATTAATAAGATCGTAATCAACTGTTTGTCAAAAAGACTGAATGAATGTTATTTATTTATCAAAATGCAGAAAAGATATCAAAATCACAATGTATAAAAAATAAGTATAGGATTAGATTTGTTTTTATCAATATGTGTACTATACCGCCCGCACCACCACCGCCGCCACCTTCCCTCCGTGCAAACTCTCCAGCCAAGTCTTGTGAAAATTCACCCAGTTTTAGCTACTCTGATGTGTGCGAGTGGGCTGGCCACGAGCCTCAGCTATGGGAAGCTTGTGCTAAAAATAATATCTGCTTGCACGAACCTCCATATCGTTATAACTACAAACATTTTGAATCATTACTTCAAATAGGGCCTACCTGTGGACTAGTTGCTCTTTCAATGCTTTTAAATGGAGAAGTAGCTCCAGAAGAGCTTATGAGCATCACTAAATTAGAAGGGTATAGCAACAATGGAGAAATGTTCAGCTGTAAAAAAAATATAGCAAAAACTAGCCGAAAGCTATAAGTTTAGCTGATATAGAAAATATATATTATTCTGTAAGAACAGGTAGTTTATTTTCGGAGGAAATTATACTAGAACTTTTGAATGGTGCAGTGTTGTTAGTTCCGTATCCTTTTCAAATTAAAATTTCATCTATAATATATAAATGACTAAATATCAAATTCATACATAATCACATATCATTATATATAGCATCTGTAATGTATTATCATTCTTATCAATTTACTTAATTCAAAATCAGATATGACGCAGATTTCAATCATGCTCCATGTTTAAGACATGGTCACACGGCTCACTGGGCCCTCGTTTGTGGCATAATTATAATATCTAATCCTGGAGATAATTACAAAGATGATTCCAAAAATGTATATGTTTTATGTAGGCATGGAAAGTCCAGATTTCTTGCTGCTTGGACTCTTGATGAATTAGCCAAGAGTAATAAAAACTTGTGGGAGTTTTCACCAAAGAAACAGGAAGATGGACTGTTGTATGTCCTTCCTGAAGGTGGAGTAGGTGGAGAAGATGGGTTAAGAAATCAATTTTTGCTATTTAATGGTTTATAACATGTAAGTGACATTATAATATATAAATATATATTTTATCTATTGTTGCATTTACATTCAAAAATCTAAACAACATTTGAAATAAGAGGCATTATTTTAATGCAAAATTTTATTTGTACAATAAATACAAATCATACTGCAAAATGTGATAAAACAATAAATCTCATGACTTTGCTTAAACATATTGATGTTAAACAGCTTGTTAGACCAGAATCTTTCTGTAAATTAATAGTTCCCATTTATTGCACCTTCGCTACCTTGAATAATATAAAATGGTTTTATAAATAATGTAAAAGTAACATAAATTTAATACACTTTTGTACTAATTAATTCAACATAACAAAATTATCACACTAAAGTGAATAACTAAAGTTAGCAATTTATTTGAGAGAAGTTAGCCATTTATTTGTGATGAATAATTAATTATTGACATACAATTACAAGTTGCATTGAATACCTTCTTATAATACATTGATTAAATCATTCTTAGTATACAGACAAATAATTAGAAAATTTGAATCGCCAAGTCAGTCAGCAGTTATGAGATCAAAATTATACTAAACAATATATTTTTATCAAGCATTAATAGTCTGCTTAAATTCAATAAAAGAAATTTGTTTGATATGAAAGTAAATATACATACAGTAATGAGACATATTCAAGTTTTAACAGGGACTTAAAGTAGGGTACACCATTGACACACAGGGGGATATGATAAAGTTAACATAATGGTGGCAGATAAGCTGAGTTTTAACAAGACAATATAATATCTTATTTGCTCTATTGTATGCTAACAATATTGCTTTTTTGTATTATTATTTAATAAAATGCCTCAATCAATAGTCGGTGGAGTTCTGTGGTCTTGAAGGCCTAATATGAGTTTGTGATGTTACACAAATTCTTATTAGGTTTTCAAAACTATTAATAAGCTTCAGAAACCCCACCTTAGAACATACAGCCAAAATAATTAAAAAAAACTTGATATAAAACATAAGCAAACTATTGACACTCAATACACAATATTTTTTAATAGCTTATATAATATACAAGTACTATTTATATTATATTGATTATAAGGTTATACACGGCTATGATGGTTCGGCTAGGCCTCTAAAACAATAAGTGGAGCTTTTTGCTATATATGCCATTTATTATGATATTAATGGCACTTTAAAGACTGCTATATACTGAAGATGAAATAGTAATGCTTAAAATAAAGTTTAAAATTTCGTGAATAGAAGTCTTTATATTGTAAATTATTCAAACTAAAGTTGGCATATAAATTTATGATGCAAGATAGGTATGGATCACATATTCAAATTTATTTTCATAGTAAATATACAAATTACGAATTTACATAGTTTATAAAAAGAATGTAACAAAATTAGTTTGAAAGATGATGAATAATTTTTGAACAGCAATAATTTCTAATGTATAGTATCGTTTTTAATACGATAAGTAAAAATATTCGTCAGTGTGTATTACATATAAGTACAGGCTGTTTATATATAAAAATCACTATAATTTGTGCCTATAAAATGTTTAATTTTAAACATATTATTCATTATCGAGAAATTGGTTTTATTATTACAGTAGCTATCAACATAAAAAATACTTTATATTGTACAGTACACAACGACTAGACGAGCCTTCGCACACACTACAGTCTGTGTTGTTACATTGTATTTGTATTTATGATATAAAAAAATCAATAATAGCAGCACTACTGATACATTGACATTACAAGGTAAAAAATAGTTATTAACATTCATAGCATATTTAAAAGTACCGTGTAAAAAAACAACGGGCCGTACGTAGACTGATATAAGTGAAGAAATAAACCTTACAGAAAACTTTATTTGAATGCTAAACATTGCATATACTAAAATTTTAATATTGTTTTTTGAGTAATGACAAAATTAAAAGGCTAAGGAACCTTCAAATCCCTCATCTGTAAAGTTGTGTTTGAGCTTGTACCAGTGTACGTGGGAGCCGTCGAAAAAAAATAAAGACTTTTATTAGAAATTGTGTATTAGTTAGTTGTAGATAAATGAAATAAGCTTACAACTTGATGAATGCTACAATATACTTTTACAGATAAATCAAAATATTATTAGATAAAAATTTTAAGTGTCAACATCACATAGATTCGTACCTTTCATATATTAATATAGTATAAAACAACGTCATATATATGTTTTTAAAACAAAAGTATGATATTTGTGCATTAAATCAATAAAAAATAATTAAAAAATGGATTTTAAACGTATGACCAATAAATAAAATGTTGTATGACGAGATATATCATTCAGTCATTCCTAGATCTGAATTGTCGTTTTTTAAAATTTTGTACTATTTTTTTTTAAAATCCCTTTTTTGAACTTTAATTTGTAAGAAAAGAGAATTTAAGGCTGTTTTGTTCGTACACGTTTACTTTATAAATGATAAGCAAAGTGTACGAAAAATATTTTTTACCGATATATGTTTTAAATAATTACTCAATGCATTTAAGATGTAAGTACTGCACTTTTTCTAGTCCGGTCTGTGTATAGACTATTCAATAAACATATTCGTAGGCTTTGAACCTACAATCGTAGTCACGTCAGAGATGAGAACGCAAAGAGAAAAATATAGTCTTTTTTTATTATTAATTAATATGAACTAGATCTCAGCACACATATATTTAATATTTGAAAGAATTATTAAAAACAACCTTTTATATTATACACCTTCTTTCATACAACAAATTTATTGGTTTCAAATAAGCAAATACGATACATACATACAAAAATTCATATATTACTTTATTTTAAAATTACTTTCAAACATC